>JALMGA010000004.1:4370000-4970000 GCA_023333525.1 Aspidoscelis tigris stejnegeri | reverse complement strand
GGTACGTTCCCTCAAGTTCCTTGGCATAAGATACATCGTGTGTAAATGTGCAAAAATAAAATATGTTCCGAAGGAGTGTACACTCGTTAGAAGGAGTGATCTTCTGGGAAAGGATAACACGTGGGGAAGTTAATTTTAGGTCCAAGATTACGCTGGGAACTGTGATTCCTAGAGACAACAAACAAAGCGCACTTGAGTTGGACATGGATTCCATCGACCCCCAGAGAAGATTTGGAGGGAAAGAGGGGACTCTTGTGGGACAAGGATCCCCAGGGCCCAGAAACGAACTTCATAAAACTGGAGGGAAACTTCTCCACTGGGTTGTACCCTAATACAGGATTATTTTTGTGCTGTTTAGCTGAGCTCCGTACTATATTATATTTTTGTTCTCAATTAACCTTTCAAGGCACACAGCTCAGTGTTTTCCCCCTCTTTCCCTCCCTTTTCACACGCCCACTGACACGATTTCATATCAGACTCTCAAAGCCCACCCAGAAAGGCCTTGTTAACAGAAATGAATCAGCCAATTAAATGAACTTAATACAGTGTTATGGCTGGGATTCAAATGTATAGAACTCTGAATCTCAAAGGCTTTCTTTCTTTCTTTCTTTCTTTCTTTCTTTCTTTCTTTCTTTCTTTCTTTCTTTCTTTCTTTCTTTCCTTCCTTCCTTCTTTCTTTTTCTGGAAATGGAGAGGAACAATCTTGGAAGATGAATGTTATATACGACAGCTGTGGCCACACCTACGTTTTAATCCAGCTTCAGTCTACTTCCAGAGCCAGAGAACACATCAGCAAAGCGATCAGTAATTTTCTTTTCGCATTATCTACCTCAAAGGTGAATTTTCTGAGTTATTTAACACTGAAAAAAAAAAATAGCTTGCCACTTTGCTGACATATTCTCTCACTCTGAAAGTGGACTGAAACTGGATTAAACCTTTAGTGTGATCACAGCTAGCCCTTATTTTAGGATATGTCCTGGAGTAAGGCTCAGTGCAGAAAGGGCTGGTGTCTCCATGCCATAATGGACTAATGGAGACATCACACTTAAGTGACAAATAGGATAAAAGTATGGTTCCAGTTGTCTCACCTGCGTCTCATGGTGGCTCGTGTAGATACACCCTCAGAGGGTGCTATTTATGTATCCAGGTGTCTCAGCTGAGTCTTCTGGTGGCTCATATAGATACAGCCTCAGGGATTGCCAGTTCTAGGTATGGATACAGTGACTTGCCTGTACCTCATGGTGGCTCATGTGGATCCATATGTATCCAGGTAGCACCATTTCCAGGTATGGATCCAGAGGCCTATTTGTACTTAGGCCACTAGTCAACAGTTAGTGAAGAAGAAGAAGGAGGAGGAGGCAGAGGGGGAGGGGAAGGGGGAGGGGGAGGGGGAGGAGGAGGAGAAGGAGAAGGAGAAGAGTTGGCTTTTCTACCCCTCTTTTCTCACCCATTTAAAGGGACTCAAAGTGGCTGACAAAGCTTTCTATTCTTCTCCCCACAACAGACACCCTGTGAGGTAGGTGGAGCTGTGAAAGCTCAGAAGAGAGCTGTGACTAGCCCAAGGTCACCCAGCTGGCTTCATGGTGAACGTCTGGTGAAGAGCATCTGCATTTCAAGGAGGCTTCTGCAGCCTACAAGTGTGCCTCCCACCCCAGACATTCACTGATTGATTAGATGTGGAGCCTGAAATGGTGCTCCCCTCCTTTACCAACGTTTACCTCACGTGTCTAGCGCTGTGGCCATTCGATCTGCATCTGGTTCACTACGTATGGTGGGCAGGGAGCTTGTCATCTGCGCAGGCTTGGCTGTGTTGCTGGTGCTCATCGGTTGCTTGTCTCTGATGCAGGCGCGGGTACATTGCTGATGCTGATAGACTGCTGGCCGCTGATGTGACCAGGCATGCCACGTCTCTGCGGACTGAGAGTGGCAGGTTGGGTGGGGATCAATCAGGGGGGTGTTAGGTCATGCCCCCCTGGCCGCTGATATGATTGGCCCCAGCGTGTCAGCATGATCAGTCACGATACACTCAATGGCGTCTGGGTGTGTCACAAAACATGATGATGCAGCAGACAGCAGACAATCGTGGCAGCGAGGAGACAGGACTTCTGGCTTCAGAGGTGGCAGTGTGGGCTGGTAAATGGAGGACCATTCACATTTCTGGCCATAATGGACACTTTGGGGAAGGTTACCTCCTTTACATGAAGTTTACCAACCCTAGTTCACGGCAGCGTAATCATTAAGTGCAAAAATGCCTCAGGTGTTTCAGCTGAGTCCTGTGGTAGCTCATGTAGATACAGCCTCAGGGATTGCCATTTCTAGGTATGGATCCAGTGACTCACCTGCACCTCATGGTAGCTCATGTAGATACAACCTCAGAGGATGCTGTTTCTACATACGGATCCAGGTGTCTCAGCTGAGTCTTGTGGTGGCTCATGTAGATACAGCCTCAGGGATTGCCATTTCTAGGTATGGATCATGTAGATACAGCCTCAGAGGATGCTGTTTCTACATATGGGTCCAGGTGTCTCAGCTGAGTCTTGTGGTGGCTCATGTAGATACAGCCTCAGGGATTGCCATTTCTAGGTATGGATCATGTAGATACAGCCTCAGAGGATGCTGTTTCTACATATGGGTCCAGGTGTCTCAGCTGAGTCTTGTGGTGGCTCATGTAGATACAGCCTCAGGGATTGCCATTTCTAGGTATGGATCATGTAGATACAGCCTCAGAGGATGCTCTTTCTACATACGGATCCAGGTGTCTCAGCTGAGTCTTGTGGTGGCTCATGTAGATACAGCCTCAGGGATTGCCATTTCTAGGTATGGATCATGTAGATACAGCCTCAGAGGATGCTGTTTCTACATATGGGTCCAGGTGTCTCAGCTGAGTCTCGTGGTGGCCTGTGTAGATGCAGCCCCAGACAGCACCATTTCCAGGTATGGATTCAGGTGCCTCAGCTGTGCATCTATCCTAGGTCATGATGCTGGACCTAGTGTTACAGCCTTGCTATCAGAAGGCAACTCATTCTGCCTGGGAACCTGGTGTATCTTAGACAGTTGTTGAAAGCTCAGCAGTCTCAGTGCCTGCTGTGTTTTAGAGGGAGGGACAATCCAGGAACTGAGAACTGTGAAAGAAGAAAGACTTCTCCCCTGTTCCCCTGTAGGACAACCAGTTCATCCTTGTATCCAAACATGAATCTATCACTTGCATTGACTCACCTGATTCCTAAGCAGCCAAAAATGACAGGTGGCCACCCATCAAAGAGCACATATTTACAGTTTCCACTGGTGTTGACTGGTGCACCTATGGAAAGCTGTAGGCAACAAGAGCAAACCTGGATAAACAGTAAGACCTGACGTCTGCTGAAGAGACCAAGGATAGCGATGCCATCTATCAGGGATGGGAAGAGGTTCTGCCCTGATGATTGGCACTAATTGGTTTCCTTTTTGGCAGGTCTCCTGGATGGGAGAGGCTGGCACAGGGATCTAGAGAGCAGGCAGCCCCCTCACTGCTGCAGGGGACAGTCTGACTGGTCTTCTTACCTGGGCACTTTGGCATAGAAGACCTGGGCCTTGCCTGAGCAAGAAGGAGGAAGTAAGGAAAGTGATGCTCAGAAATGCACCTCCAAACCGAGAAGCAACGAGGAAGACCAGCTGCTGGGGTTAATGCTCACTTAGCAGTTTTGTGAAAAGCTCCACAAAGGCTGACTCAGCAGTGCTTCCCTTTTCTCACCCCAATGGAGCCTTAACTTTCCCAAATCCACTTTAATGAACTGACACATTTTATTATGTAAGAGAAGCTTTCGCACTTCTGGGCGGCGTGATTAGCACCTGTATTGAGCTGAGAGGATCGCTTGCCATCTTCTCCCCTTCCTCACAGCGGTTTTAAATCTGCCTGCCCAAGTGTTTATGGCTGCCAGGGCTTGGTGCCAACGTTGCACTGAAAATACAGGTCAGTTTGCTCTGAATCAGGGGTCCTCCCCCTGCTGGGCAATTGACCAGTTAAACGTTGGTTGAATAACTCTTTAATTAACGGGTAACCATGAAAGACAATTATGCTGATTTATCACAAAGCCTTAATTTTGTTTCTTCCAGAAGCTTTGCCTACCAAGGAACGTGTGAAGCAACCAAGTGTGTGCAGTTTTGGAGAAGGGGGCAAGGAACCACCACCATCCTTCTTTAGGAATGCTTCTCCTTCTCGATGTAAAATATAGCTAGAGATGTCCAGAAGACGTACAAAGGAAGGATTTCTTCACCTAGAGGGTCATTGGTCTACGGAATTTGCTGCCAGAAGAGGGGGTGACAACAACCAGCCTGGATGGCTTTAAGGAAGGGTTGGACAAAATTCATGGATGACAGATGTACCGATGGCTACTAGAATGGATGCCTAGGTACATCTTTCAGGCTTTGAGGACAAGCAGGACTTCTCTAAGGCCATTTCTTGGGATTGGAGAGCAGGAGAAGGTTTGCCCTTGTCTCTGCTTGAGATGCCCATGGGCAACTGGTGGGCCACTGTGTGTGACAGGATGCTGAACTAGATGGGCTGTGGCCTGATCCAGCAGGGCTCCTCTTAGGTTCTTATGTACAATTCTGGTCACCACACCTCCAAAAATATATTGTGGAACTGGAAAAGGTGCAGAAAAGGGCAACCAGAATGATCAACGAAACTCCCCCACACACTAGTTTTGTTTGATTCAAACTGGATCTTCAAACACCTTCAAACTTGTGTTGAACAGGGGAAGTGCAGTTGGTTTGTTTCAACATCACTTTGTTTCATTCAAATATCAATGCTGCTTTCAAACAGGCATAGTGTTCGCTTCAAACATGAACCTTTCAAACACCCCCTGTTAGATTTGAACCAGTTTGAATCCAGTCTACAACCAGATTAAAGCTGTGGTGGTCACACCTTCATTTTAATGCTTCTTCAGTCCAACTTCAGATATAACTGCTCACACCTTTTCATTTCTGTCCATATTGTTTCCGGACTTTCAGCTGCAGAAAGCCCAAATGGAGGGTGAAAAGTCCACAAATAAAACAGGTAGAAATGAAAAGGTGTGAGAGTCATGATGGGCTGAGGAAGGTTTAAATTGAAGATATGATCACAGTCTAAGGGCTTTTATCCAGATCACAGAGGTGTGTAAATGGCACCCCTCTGTGATCTAGAACTACCACAGGTTGCAATTTGGTGGTTTCCCATAGGGTGCCACTGAAAAGCATTCCCGTGGCCAAGAGCAAAAGCTTTGGGCTTTTGGGTGTGTGTGTGTCTTTGTTTGGTCTAGTGGTTAGGGAGCCGGTCTCTTAATTGTGAATACCAGGTTTGATTCTGCCCCCCTCCATGAAACCAGCTGGGTGACCTTGGGCTAGTCACAGCTCTCTTCTGAACTATCAGAGCCCCATCTACCTCAATGGGTGTCTGTTGTGGGGAAAAGAAGAGAAGGTTTGTTAACCACTTTGAGTCCCCAAAGGAGTGAGAAAGGTGCGGCAGAAAAGCCAACTCTTCTTCTTCTTCCTCCTCCTCCATGAAGCCATCTGGGTGCCCTTGGGCTAGTCACAGCTCTCTTCTGAGCTCTCACAGCTCCACCTTCCTCACAGGGTGTCTGGTGTGAGGAGAAGAATAGAAAAGCTTTGTCAGCCACTTTGAGTCCCCTTAAATGGGTGAGAAAAGTGGGATAGAAAAGCCAACTCTTCTTCTTTTTTCTGTGGTGTGCTATGGTGCACCGCTGAATTGCATCCCCCCCCCACACACACTCCTGATGACTAGGAACCTTTTCTCCTAGCCTTCAGGGGTGTGAGGGGACTGCCATTCAGCAATGCTCCATAGCGCACCCCCCAAAAACATTTCCCCAAACCTCCAGACTAGGAACCTTTGTTCCTAGCTGTCAAGGGAGGGGTAGGTACGCTTGGGCAAGATCAACACCATCAATACTGACAGCACCAATCTGCCCTATGCCTCCCTATGATCTGGATCAGCAGGCCAGTTAATCCAGATCTCCAAGATCTAACTTAGGTAAGTGCAGAAACGACTTCTCTTTGCAATGGTTGCACCCACATTCATTCATAATTCTTTCCTGCTCCATCTGTCCTCATGCCAGGGGTGTGTGTGGTCCGGCTGGCTCAGAGGCACATCAATGCATGGTTCCTCCAGATGAATGACTTGTAGGGTGATTCCCCACTGGCTGGTATACTGGACCAGTAAGTGTGCTCAGAGTTTCCCTTCCAAATGCTTGGGTGTGCAAGGGAAGTTCCTAGATGTGCACCATGTTATGATCACCATAGGAACAGTCTGGCAAGCTGCAGAGGCTGCCATGGCCATTGCTATGCCAATTGGAATGCACTGCAAGGTCTGCTACTTAGGGTTGGGATGGTGCTGCCACTTGTGGTGTTAACACAGCCCACCTACTCTGAACTGAATCTGAATGGGATCCTATCTCACTGCAGTTAAGTGCAGAAAGGTCATTGGCTTTGAATAGCATCATGGCTTTGAATAGCATCATGGCTTTGAATAACATCATGGCTTTGAGTAACATCATGGCTTTAAAGGTGCCATGTTTTGAGTGAGCAAAAAGAACAAACTCCTGGAAAGAAATTTCAGAAAGATATATCTGGGAAGATGAAGTGTTAATGGGTTTCTAATTTTTTGGTTCCTGTGTTATTTGATATTTTGAAGGTCTATCTCATCCTAGGCAGGATCTAATTCCTCACATGTGGGTGTTGCTTTGATTAATCACAGGAGAGGGGAAATATATTTTTTGAAGGACATTCAGAATATCAAAGAAGGAGGAGGAGGAGGAGGAGGAAAAGGAGGAGAAGAGTTGGTTTTTCTACCCCACTTTTCTCACCCATTTAAGGGGACTCAAAGAGGGTGACAAACCTTCTGTTCTTCTACCTACAACAGACACCCAGTGAGATAGGTGAGGCTGTGAGAGCTCAGAAGAGAGCTATGACTAGCCCAAGGTCACTCAGCTGGCTTCATGTAGGAGGGCAGAATCAAACCTGGTATTCCCAGGTAAGAGTCTAGCTCCTTAACCACGACACCAAACTGGCTCACAAAAATTATCTCCATCCATCCATCCATCCATCCATCCATCCATCCATGCATCCATCCATCCACCCAACCCGATCCCGATCCCGAACCCGAACCCGAACCCGAACCCGAACCCGAACCCGAACCCGAACCCGAACCCTCCATCTATCAGAATAATGCAGGTTGCTTCAGGTTCTTTGGAATAAAGGTAGGATATTAATGGCATACGTAACACAAAAACTAAAGTAAGTACTACACTCTCTGAGGTCTTCTGGTCTTTTATAGTTATTCCAACATGTTATGCTTCAAAAATCACTAGGGAGGTTCAACAGTTTTTGGTTTTTTTAAAAAAAAGCAGACTGGCAGGGAATTTTTTTTTTTTTTTTTTGCTTTTGAAAGGGAGAGGAACTATTAGCATGAGTATAATTTTTTTTTAAGAAAATGAAACTAACTCAGCAATTGTTTTCCCTTTTTATGTTGTCTTTCCATCTCAGCTCCTGCGCCTTTCCCATGGATGAAAGGTAGTTTTAGAAGGATTTCGAGCAGAATTTCTCATTGTTTCTCAG
Organism: Aspidoscelis tigris stejnegeri; assembly: GCA_023333525.1. NCBI lineage: Eukaryota > Metazoa > Chordata > Lepidosauria > Squamata > Teiidae > Aspidoscelis > Aspidoscelis tigris. The sequence goes on along the minus strand of JALMGA010000004.1, from coordinate 4,962,413 downwards.
CACGGCAAAGGTCATGCGGAGATACGAGCAGAGAATGGATCCGCTCCCAATCTATTTGCAAACTCAGAATACATATAAAAATGTATCCAGGCAATGAGAAGTGAGTTATCAATGAATACCCTTTATATTCAGATTTCTTTTCTTAAAATGATTGCTTTAAGCGCCTTTTGCTGGTTTTCATTGACAAAAAAATCAAGGCTATTTGATTAAAATGGAACCACAGTGGTGAGACAATGCTGCAGTCATTTTCTTCGATACTTAAAACATGGTTGATTTTAATGATCACCTGGGACACGGCATGTTGCTATACTGTTTTATTACAATGAAAATCGTCCCCATGCATAAAGGTTTATTGATAATTTTTACAGTGCCTTTCAGGCTGCTTTAGGAGTAAACCCAGATGAGTTAAATGGGACTCAGGGTTCCTCCAGTGAGAGAAAATCATGGGATCTTGTTTAGTCAAAAAATGTGTTGACATTCTATTCAAACTGAATACTCGAAAATCCAATTGGATTTGAATCTTTTAAATTCCAGTTCAACAAGATTCTATTCGTATTTACCAAATTCAAATCTATTCGTCTGAATTTTTGATTCGAATCTGCACGTACGAATGTTGACAATATTCATATGTGCACATATGCAAGTTCCCCACATCCATACGCATCCATACACATCTGTTTGCATCCCATAGTTATCCCATAGTTTTCATCCCGTATGGATCTGTACAAATGTGTACAGATGCGGGAAAGATGTGGATCTTCAAGTACGCATCGTGTACGAACCTGTATGTATGCAAATGTCCGGGTAATTTGAATGAATAGGTCTGAAGTTTGAAATTTGATTCAAATGTTTACATTTGAATTTTGGGACATTCTATTCAAGGCTGAATGTCGAAATTCGGCAAGTTCGATCAGTTTTCGAATGCCTATGAATATTTGTGCACATCCTGGCTACTAGAATGGCTAGTATCAATGGCTACTAGAATGAATGCCTAGATGCATCTTCAGGTGCAACTTTAGGTGCTTCTAAGGCCATTTGCTGGGATTCGAGAGCAGGAGAAGGTTTGTCCTTGTCTCTGCTTGAGATGTCCATGAGCATTTGGTGGGCCACTGTGTGCGGCAGGATGCTGGACTAGATGGGCTGTAGCCTGATACAGCAGGGCTTCTCTTATGTTCTTATCCTTAATCTTGTTTAAAATTCTACAATCGCTTCTCATTGCTGCTGCTGAATGGCAGGAGTCAATCCTGGTGCAAACTCAGGCTTTAGGCTGCATCAAGATGGGAGAAATATAGCACCGTCCTGGGTGCCCAGTGGTGGGGTTGCCACATGTATTCTTGGCAATCCCACCCTAGCTGGCTATGTCCTGCCTCATACACATGTGGCAGCCTGTTGTGGGAAAACTGGTGGTGGGGTTTCCAGCAGTAGGGCTATTGATTACCTTCTGGAGGGGGTCACTGTTGAGATTTATTGATAAAATAGCAGAGGTGCACTTGGCAGGTTGCGCAACGTAATGTGATCAGAACACTAGAACCACAGGCAGAGGCTGTAGAGGCATGACTGCATTGTGAACAGAAGGTATTTTATTCTTAGTGGGTGCAAGTAAGAGCTACATAAATGCAAAGTACATGTTGCATGGATATATGAAATAAAATACAGGTATACGGCTTATTCTAATGTGAATACAAGATCACAGCTTCTTATATCTTAGCTAATATAAGGGCAGGTACAGGAAGCAAATAGCTTCTGGATCCCTTAGCATCATGGCTATAAGCACACTGCAATTCTCTAGTACTACATATCATGCAACAATAATGAAGGATGCATTAGAAGATATACTCGTGTAGGAACGTGACGACACAGGAAAAGGCAGGTTAGTATTTATGCCCATATTTGGTCAATCCAGTAGCTAAATGTAAACACAGTAGTTTCTCATGGCTTTACTTGCTATCTCACACAGAAATAGCAATTATTATGGTTGGGTAGCAAAGCGTGATAAGGCAGCTGGTGTTATTGTATTCTGGTGTTATGCAGGCTGATTCCCAAAACATACTTATACTATATACATTTGCGTATTCGAACAGTCACCATCACATTGTCCACTGTCCATCTGCGGGAGATGAAATAGACGGCTGCGCATGTGCAGTGGTGGCGGCATGCACTTCCAGGTATTCCCCACTGGCTGATTACCTGGATGCGTGCATCACTTCAGTGCGTGAAGAAAGCACTGCCTCTCACTCCCTGCTGTCTAGATAGCGAGCAATAACAGATCACACCTTTTCACTTCTATCCATATTATGAGTTTCAGCTGTGGAAAGTCCAGATGGAGGGTGAGAAGTCCACAAATAAATGTTGGTTAAGATGTGGAGCACTATTTCATGCTCCACACATAATCAACCATTAGTGAACTTCTGGCAAGGCAAAGCATGGCTGGAGGCTGTAGCAGCCTCCTCAAAGAGCAGTTGCTCCTCACCAGATGTTCACTAATTCTTGACTAGCAGCCTAAGTGCAAAGAGGCCCCAGGTTGGAGAGACAGGAGGATACTTCTCAAGGCCATTTTCAGGGATTTGAGCACATGTGAAGGTTTTGCCTTGGTCTTCTGCCTCAGAAGCCCAGAAGCAATTGGTGGGCCACTTGGGTCTGACAGGAGTCTGGCCTAGATGAGCTGTGGCCTGATCCAGTGGGACCCTTCTTCTGTCGTCATTTAATCCACCATTCTACTATATGAAACATGGGTTGTTTCTGCACTTACCGCTTGAAATCCGGATTAAGGAAATCTGGATTTCTGAAATCCATACCTGGGAAGATCCGTCTGAAATAGGGATGGATCCAAATGAGGCTTCACACATCTGCACTCACATGGGAAGCACAGATAGCAAGGAACACATCATGTGTTTGCTGTGCGTATGCTGGAGCACCGATATCCAGAAGGATCAGACCTCTCTGCAGCCCTGCCGCCCAAGGTGCCACATGATTGGCGCCCTCAGCCCTCAGTCACTGCTCGTTTCCACCATGCGTGGGCGTGTCAGGGACAGACTGCCCACCAACCAGTGGCACGTCTGAGATCCCATGGCTGCCTGGCTGTGCTCAACATGGCAATTTCCAGTCCTGCCCACATGCTCTCCTGTCCCTGTGCGGAAGTATCATCCTTTGAGCTGGAATTTGCAAGCAGGAATGGTTTGAAGACCTAATTTTTCAGGTCTTCCCGACAACTGCATTCGGCAGCCTCTAGACCCCATTAGAGACGGATCTCGTGCAAGGCTGTGTGGAAGCGGCATCCTTGAAGGGTCTCTAATCTGTCCCGCTGTGCGGAAGGTACCTTGAGGATGTGTACCACATGTGTTCTTATCGGGTGCTTAATGGGGTCTTAACGGCCTGTGCGGAAACACCCATGGTCAAGTCGAAGCACCAAAGATAGCTTAGAGTTTCAACCATAGTCTAACCTTTGATTGAATTTTTGTGATTTGGGCCAAGAATTCCACCTGTTCTTCCAACTCTGATGAATATCAGACTTCAAACATGGCCACAGTTGTGCCTTATGGTTATGTGGGCTTTTGCAATCTGAAAAATTGATCAAAGAAGCAAACGAAAACCTTGCTTCCCTAAAACTGAAGCATTGTTGTTGCTGTCATTGTTAAAATCTATTACCTGCCCATCTTAGGAACTATATAAATATGTGAACCTAAAAGCAAAACACAAGATAATGGTGCAAAGTACATATTCCATTCAGCTTCAAAAACAAGTATTTAAACTTTCCCAGTTTCCAAACTAAATACTCTGTTATAAGTGCTGTTATAAGTACTCTGTTATATAAAATCATGCATGTTACAGAAAGGATAGAGAAAATTTATTTTCTCTATGTCACGACACTGGAAACAGGAGCCCTCTATGAAGTTGATGGGTAGGAGAGTCAAGGGAAAGTATTTCTTCACCCAGAGGATCATCGGTCTATGGAACTGGCTGCCAGAAGGGGTGGGGACAGCAACCAGCCTGGATGGCTTTAAGGAAGGGTTAGACACATTCATGGATGACAGATGTATCAGTGGCTACTAGAATGGATGTCTAAGTCCATCTTTCAGGCTAGGAGGAGAGCAGGATCCTTCTAGGGCCATTTGCTGGGATTCGAGAGCAGGTGAAAGTTTTGCCCTTCTGCTTGAGATGCCCATGAGCAATTGGTGGGCCACTGTGTGGGACAGGATGCTGGACTAGATGAGCTGTGGCCCAATCCAGCAGGGCTCCTCTTAGATTCTTATGTTAGTCTGTCTTTGATGGTGAGCAAGAAAATGTTGCTGCATAAAAGTCCCAAAAATAGCCACATTGGGGCACAGTTCATTCATTCATCCCTAGCCTTTTTCAGGAGGATATTTCTGTTGTTCGTAGTAGAAAAATAGCCTGCAGTCTATTTGTTTTGAGAGTAAAACATAATTGCAAGCACTGGTTGCAGAATCCATCCAGGTGGCTCCGGACCCCAGAATGGTGCTTCCCGCATCTACCTAAGTGTGTGCATTTTGATTATCAGTTCTAATGAATGAAATATCTTTGGAGTCAAAAATCTGAACTTGGGAGCTGGACCATTTCCAGCAAACCTTCCACTGGGGATTGTGATGGCAGGAACATTTGACTAAAGGGCAAAAGACCACAGCTGGATTCTCATTGTGTCTCCTGGATGTCATCCTTTCTGCATAGATGCTAATCCAGATTAAGGGTCTGTGAGGAACACATTCTGGGCCTCCGTATCCATATGTTAATGTGGATTGTGGTGGCCCTGCCCCACTGGTACAGCAAGGTCCTGATCCAGATTACGGAAGGTCTTAATCTGGATCAATGGTGATATCATTTAAATGGTGCTACCAGATGGGGCCCCTGATCATCAGGGGGAAGGAGGAGGAGGAGGAGGAGAGTTGGCTTTTCTACCCCTCTTTTCTCACTCATTTAAGAGGAATCAAAGCAGCTGACGAACCTTCTGTTTTTCTCCCCACAACACACTCTATGAGGTAGGTGGGTCTGTGAGAGCTCAGAAGAGTGCTGTGACTAGCCCAAGGTCACCCAGCTGGCTTCATGGGGGAGGGCGGAATCAAAGCCGATATTCCCACACAAGAGTCTGGTTCCCTAAGCACTAGAGCAAACTGATGATGACACAGACCCAGGACAAAGCAGGATCTCCAGGAAATTGCAGTCCAACTGTCTTTGCCCTTGAAACGAATCATTCCCCACGAATGCCTTGCATTAGGAGAATCAAAAGGAACTCATGGAGCCTGCCTTCCACAGTCTCTGTGCTTGATCTTCATATCCTGTGGATCACAGTCTGTTCCCACTGCATTCATTCAGAGTTCTGGGTTGCTTTGTCAATTGCTGAGTTCATTTGCAAGTTGCTCTGTGTCACTCACACAATCAGTCCATGCAAGGCTTGACGCAGTCTGCCTGAATGAGCTGGCTGTGTGGCAGTGTTGTAATTTTAATGCCTCCCCACTTCCTGGAATGTGGAAAGGTGAGCTGAAAAGGTTGCCGGCTGCTCATGAGACAGTTTCATGACTGATGGAGTCATCAAAGCATTCTTGTTATACATGGAGCTAACAGCAGCCGGTGCGCCAGGGCATAGAGAAAAGACAAGGGCAGACCGAAGGCCTCACTTGTGCTCACTGCAACCAGGAGCTGAGATGCAGTGCCTCAGATCCTTCTGAAGACAAGCTGAAGGAAGGCTTTCAGGCACACCATGGCTCTGCTCTTCTGCATCATGACTTTAACGCATAAGCCTGTCATGACCTGTTCAGCCTCCTCAGAGGAGGGAAGCCTGCCTGCAATGCGACCACAGGCTGAGGAGCAGCCACAGCAGGGCATTGCAGGCATGGAAGAGTTAAGGCCGAGTCCAGGTGAGCAGCCAGACAGCTCTGATGATGAGTCCACTAGCAGTGAGCCTAATCAAAGACTCTCTCATCGCCTGCTTAGGCAGCAGAAGCAGGTGAGACAGAGATCAGAGCGATTAGCCCAGCTGCACCACGGTCGTGGCTCTGACTCCTCTATTTAAGAACAAGCTCACCTTGCCTCAAGTTGCTGCAGACAATGTCTTAACAGCTTCTTGTTACCTGAGCTTGAAATCCTGGACTCCTTGGGGCCTGCTGACCCTTTGGACTGCCTGACCCTTGGTGACTCTCTGGACTCCTCGACCCCGGACCGGAACTGACCTCGAGAACGCCTGGAACCCTTGGGACTGAGTAGCTGCGCAAGTGTTTGCCTGTTGCCTGACCAGCCTGTGACGTGACAAAGCCCTACTGCACAAAGGATCTGTTCCCATTTGACTATTTCAGTCCTTGTTGGTCTATTATAGTTCCTGTTGGACTATTTTATTCTGGATACGGGGCTGAGTGTGCAGGTGCATGTAGCAGCAGACCACTCCCACACTGATCTGACCATCCACTAATGGCAGCAGCCCAGGGTGGGACTCCAGAGCTGTCCAGCAGGGAGAGTGTGAATGCTCTTCCTACCAGACAGCTCTGGGACAGCTGGTGACAGCTTGGGCCGGGGGTGGGGCACGATTTCGTGCTCCACACCCTAGCCACAATTAGGCCAGCTCTGGGACAGGTCGGGGCAGTTCCAGATGGAGCTGCCTGGCCCAGAAAGCGAATGCTCTGCCCCAGGGCTCTCCTAATTGTATACCAGAGGCCTAAGTGCGAATAGGCCTCAGTTAACAATCACCTACACAGAAAAAAAATGTGTTTTAGGAGGAATATGCCCTCAAAATGTTAATATTCATGAAATTAGAGTACAAATATGGGCAAAGGAAACTGAAGGCTGGTAATATGATAAACCTGTGAGAATCAAGCTTTGGCTGATTTATTTATTTATTTATTTACATTTATATCCCGCCCCATACCCAGAGGACTCTGGGTGGGTAACAACAGATTAAAACAAATTAAAACAGGATACAAATTAAAACAGATACAGATTAAAATGATTTACAGATTAAAAACGAGATGCACATTTAAAACACCTTAAAAATTCAACAAATTTAAGACCGGGCACTCCCCAGAGCATTAATCATGGTTTCATTATAGCTGGGGAGAGAGAATAGAACCTCCGCCAAAGGCCAAGGCAAAGAGGTAAGTCTTTACAGCCCTCCTAAATAAATACAAGGAAGGAGCATGGCGCACCTTGAGGGGGAGGCCATTCCATAGTCTCGGGGCCACCGCTGAAAAAGCTCCCTCCCGGGTGCCCACCAGCCTCATTACTGAAGGTAGAGGGATGACCAGGAGGGCCTCATTGTTGGTTCATAAGGCACGGGCAGGTCGGTATGGCTGATGCATCATCTAAGCATCTCCTGGGGCGATTTCGTGCTTCCCTTCCTCTCTGCTGGTTGGGAAAGGAGCACAATTAACCAATTTTGACTAGCACTCACATTTGGAGTGCTAGTCAACTTTAGCGGTTCCCCCCACCGCCACCACCATGATTGACTACTTACCTGATTTGATTGCAGGGCTGGTCCTCTTCTGGACATCGCCATTTTGGTTGTGGCACCCTCCGCAACTACACATGCAACAGCAGAGTCACCCTGATGATGCAGATGCTCTGCACACGTGCACTCATGTCTATAGTTACCCAAGGAGCCAGCATGCTTGCAAGGCACCTCTGACATCTCCGGAGCAACAGAAGAGGTGTGGATGACCACTGCCTGGATGCTCCAGATAAGCTTCCAGGTAAGGTTGGTTAAGGTGTGCCCCACACCTAATCCACAATTAATGAACTTCTGGGGAGGCAGGGCACACCTGGAGGCTGTAGCAGCCTCCTCAACATGCAGATGTTCTGCACCACATGTTCACTAGTTGTTGACTAGGGGTGCTTCCGCACAGGCCCTTTAACACCCATTAAGCACACATTGCTTAACGGGTGTCCGCACACGCGTGGCTGTTCACACAGTTTAACTGTGACTAGCCAGGGCCCTCCCCCGGCCCGCCATGATTGGCTCCTTGGAGCAGCCCCAGCCAATCAGGAGGTGCGCAGGATGCAGGCCCGCTGCATCCTGGGTCCCTGCAGCCAGAATCGGGGCGATGTCGAGCAGGTAAGGAGGGGATTTCACGTGCTCCCCCCCGGGTGGGCTAAAGAGGGCTTCAGAGAAGCTCCCCCTGGCCCCAGAAGTGGCAATCCGCCGCTTCTGGGACGAGGGCGAGCCGCAGCAGCAGGGTCCCCTGGCTCACCATGCTTGGCTCCAGGGGAGGGGCCCTGGAGCATGGATCTACCCCTGTAAATCTGGATCTACTATGCATCTGGATTTAGTAAAACTGGGTCTATTGGAACCCGGTTTTACTAAATCCAGATGAGGTGGATCCGGATTTATTAAGGCATGTGCGGAAGCAGCCTAGAGGTCCAAGTACAAAAAGGCCTCTGGTTTCCAAATTCAAAAGCCAATTCTTCTCCCTGTATCTCAGGACCTTCCGGTTACAATCAAAAGCTTTACTGTAAACCGTTCATTGATCCCTGTGGTTATATATGCTTGGATCTCGGATTCTTTTCCATCACTCTTCTTTGGAATAGTCCCAACTTGTAAACTACTACCTACTTGCCAATCCTATTTTATTATAACTCATTATCCTTCTTAGGTTCTTGCTGAGCCTGGATCGTGGAACCCTTTGAGATCTATGGGTGCATAAATGCCCCTTGTCTGCTCCCAATTTTGGCTTCCAGCATCTATTTTCGGTTTCTGAAATAGGGTGAATTATACATACTTATAAGTTGGCGATCTGAAAAATGTGATGAATGCTCAGTTCAACCTGAGCAATCATTTCAGCCAAATAATTATGGCTATTTACTAGTGTGGTACATTGGGGAGGATGGATGGTGTGTTGTAAAACAAAGAGATGGCTTCATAAATCTCATTAATCCAGATGTCCTTCTTCTGCTAAGTTACAAAATTGTTTAGCTTCTGATTTACCGGACATGCCATAAATAAAATTACTCTATTCTGCCTCCCCATATTGGCTTGGCGCGTTGCTCCTGAAAGAATTAAAACAAATGATGCCCCGGAATTCAGCAAGTTCTATAAATGGCTGCTTTCAAAGGTTGGGATAATCATGCATCAAATATGTCGATGTTCATAACAAGGGAAGCGGGGGGTGGGGGGGGGAACCAGAGAAATCTGTGATAGCTTAAAATGCAGCAAGCCCCTTATTATGGGATATATTTTTATGGACTGGACCTCACTGGATCAAATGCACACAGAAGGTTTGTTAGACTGTCACAAATTCTGTGTAGCTCCTCTTCGTTGTCAGCATTATGTCTGAAGTATAACCTGAGATTCCATGGGAATCAATGGCTACTAGAATGGATGCCGAGGTATTGCCTCCAGGTTAGTGAGACAGGTAGGATACCTCTAAAGGCCATTTGGAGGGAGTCAAGGGCAGGTGAAGGTTTTGCCTTCATCTTCTGCTTGAGATGCCAAGGGACAACTTGGATGCTGGACTAAATGGGTTATGGCCTGGTCCAGCAAGGCTCTTCTGATGTTCTTAGATTCTTAGGATGGTGGCAACTTTAGAAATGGAAACAATGGATGGATGGATGGATGGATGGATGGATGGGTGGGTGGGTGGGTGGGTGGGTGGGTGGATAAATGCACAGAAATTGAGATAAAAGTGCTGTGTCTAGTTGTGTCCTTCAACCTGTTGTGAGTTTCTTGAGGAATATCCTGAGGTTTCTTCTTCACTTGCTAGAATTCTTTACCAGCAGTTGCACTAAGGGTCTCCCTATCATATGTTAGTGCAAATTATGGGATGCCCTACCCACTACTAATACTCCCTGTCCATGCAGGATGGAGTATGATCCAGATCATGGGGTTTACCAACACACTAGCAGGCCTTGGTCCAGAAAGCACACAAACTTCCATGTCCTGGAGCATCAGGGGCCCCATTTTGGCAGCATTCTAAAGTGCACCATCCAAATGGGTTCCGCGGGGCTCCAAGACCAGCACCAAAGCTGGTGAAAGTTTTGGGGCTAGTGCAGGAGCTTGACTGGAGTGGACTGGCACCATCAAGCAAATGATGCTGTTCCAGACGCTGTGATGGTGCAACCTGGACCAGTGGGGTTTGCTGTAGTCCACACTGGCATGCGGATGGCAATTTCCTATTCTGGGATATAATCTGGAATAAGACCCAGTGTTGAAAGAGCCTGAATTTCTTTTGCTAACCACACCTCCTTTCTCCCTACATGTTTTTCTTGTACCGTTTCCCATAGACTTCCATCCCTGGGTAGCTATTGGGTCGACTTCTGTGATCACTTGGCAGAAGATCTCCCTGTACTATTGTCTCAGATTCTGCAAATTAATTGGATTCTGATTATACTTTCCTAATTTACTCAAGAGCGCTGGGTTCATTTGAGTTGAATGACCTTATTAGGGAGTTCTGGAAATCTCACCGTTTGGCTTGAGGCAAAAGTTATGGAACGCGGCACATATATAAATTGTCCTTAGGGAGCCACCCTCAATTTCAGCTCCGTTTTATCAAAGCAAATGGAAAACATGCACCTAGTCCTTATGAATTCATAGGGCGGAAGGTTTTTCCAGATTCGTCCCTCAGTGCTCCTAAGAGCTTTACAGAAAGACAGAGGCTACATCTGCACACAGCATTGGGGGTCACTGAAGATGGGATGCTGGAACTAGATGGGCCACAGCCTGATCCAGGAGGTCTTCTCTTATGTTCTTATGCATGTTCTTATGTAAGAGAATACCAGAAGGAGGTTTACCTTTGCTTCATTGATGTCATAACACTAATGGATGTGCCAGCCTGACTTGATGATTTACAAGGGTGCACTGACTTTCTGCACTGACTGGTGATCCAGATTCAAGAGCCCCTTAACCTGGGCCACAAGCCTCCCATCCACACATTGATGCAAATCAAGGACACCTTCCCACTTGTCTAGATCTGCCTGTACTAGACAGAGCAAGATCCAGATTAAGATACCTTTAATCTGGATCTGTTGTAGACCCATTTAATCTTCTGCCACAGACCTACCTGGGACTGGATGCATGTCCAGGCGCTGCCATCTTCTACGCAGAACCCAGCACAACTGTGCCTGTGCCATTACCACACTGACAGTGATGCTCTGCAAACGTTCATTCCGGCTGGGGGTCACCTGAGCTGCCAGTGTTTTTGTGTGGAAACCTCAGACGACCCTCAGAACTGGGAGAGGTGTGATAGATAGATAGATGATCGCTCCTCTGGCCAGAACAGGTAAGGGTTAGGATGTATGTGGTGGACAATTTCATGCATCATTGCTAATGGACACTGGAGTAGCTTCTGGAATGGCAGGAGATGTTTCTGATGTGGAAACACCTTCAAGTGCAAATAGTGCTTCCCAGAATCTATCCCAGCATCCACTAGCAGGCCAAGTGTCCATTGGCCTCAGGTCTAAAAGTGGACCAAAGTCCTTGTTCCGAATCACAGGAGGCCTGCACACAGCACACCTCTGTGTTCTAGAAGTGCCAAGGAGTGTTTTTCATGAACACAAACGTTCTTCACCACCACCACCCTTAGGCCGCATCCCCATTACAAGCTTATTTCAGTTTCAAACCATTTTCAATCCTCACAGACCCTACGTCAGTTTGGCTTAACATACTTTCTGCGTGTCGAATCGCCCCAAAGCATTGTAAATGTTAACCCTCATTTCAACAGTTCTCACTCCGGATCGTGCACTTGATACGTGTTACATTTTTTACTGTGGGGACCCTACCATCTTAAGGGATGAGAATCCACGTTTAGGGTTTCCCTCTCCCAATTACTTGCTTCCAAAGACAGTGATGTCAGTGTAAAAATCCAACCTTCACAGCAGCCACTACACTGTAGCAATCTAGCCACTTCACACCTGATAACAATGTTGCAATTTTGCGCAATTCTAGCTCTTTGGAGTTCTGACCTTTAAAGGGGAAAGGAAAGCAGGGGCAGGTTCTGGGAGATGTGTGAATGTTTAAAGCCCCCTTGCTTGAGTTGCCACTGCTGCTGTGTGCCCTGGGCAATGAGGAGAAGAGGGGAAAGAATCGCTGGCTGCCCACTGCCGGTTTTCCTCCATCCAGGCAAGCAGGAGCCACCCAGCCAGGCTCAGTGAAGGGGTCCGTTATGGGTGGCGCATTCACGCCAGGAGGAATAGGGCAGGGCAGCCCCGAAAAGCAGCTTTTAAAAAGTAGCCACTTGAGTCACGTACGCCCCCTACGATCCTCAGAATCTGGATCAAATGCAATTAAGTTTAAAGTAATGGGAACAGGCAAATTCACGTTTGCATCCGGTTCTATTATTTCGGTTTAGGGAAACTGAATTAAGCTTATAATGGGGATGCAGCCTTCGTGTTGAATACTGGGCAATCTTTTCCCCATTCTGTGCCATTTCCGTATAAAACTTTCTTGTTTGTGTTGAAATCCATACCACTGAATATATTTTCTCTCATTTCTGCTGCCCCATGACAGTAGGCAGTTATGGATTCATCTTGCTTCACATCACACTTTCTTCACCAGGCTGCATTATAAATGTCCTTTGGTCCTTTATTTTGTTTTCATTGGCTCCTGAGCCAAAAGTTATAATCTAAATGATAATTATATGCCAATCTTCTCATTGTCTCCTCTAAAGTGCAACTCTGAGCAATTTGCATCCGTCTTTGCAAAAGAATGAATTCTGCAGGCGCCCCTAATATCCACCTGTGTGAATAGGAAATGGTGCAAAAACGTTGCCTTCCTGGGACCATGCATACAACATGAAGCTCATTTCTTTTTCCCTGTGTATTTTTGTCCCCGCGCAAGAGACAATGCGTGCTAATCGCACAAAAATAATCTTCTAGCAAGTGCGTCAACAATCCCATGTAGATAGCTTTTTTTAGCTGTGTATTTTCCTACCTGGGAGTGGAGTTAATGTGTTTTCACATTTCCAATTCGAGAAATCCTCATAATTAAAATAAAAACCAGCCCCACAGAATGCATAAACGAATCCATGAAACAAATTCAGGGGAGACCTAGGGGAAGAAAATGGGGAAATCCTGCCTGCTTTTATTTCTTTCTAAGCTTTGCTTCAATTGTTTTTGAATGTATCAAGTATATATTAATCAGGGAGCCTGTTAATTGCTTAGGAGTTTCCAGACATCTTTATTTCCATGACTACCTAATATTTGTGTGTGTGTTTGTGTATGTACATGCATGCATGCTCTTGCTGGTCCTTTCTGTACCCTCTGTGAGACCTATTGCAATTTTCGATTGCACATTAGGATTTAGGTCCGTGAATTTGCTGGATTGGTGGCAGAGCAATTCTATTCTTTTAGAATATCAGAACAAGTTGCAATCATTGTTGTCAAGAACTGGGTCAGCCATAGGTCCACATGATGAGTAGACTGGTGGTTGTGAGTGAGCTGATCACTTGATCATACCAAACTCCCAGTCCTCAGGGGAGGTTTAGCAATTTTTTCTTCATTTTTGTACTTTGCTTTCCGCCAAGGCATTATGCATGGCTAAGGCAGAGCAGCTGTCAGGTGAGCTTATTAAAAGTTCTGATTACCTCGTTCCAGATTTACCTCTACATTTTCTACAAGTGTCTGCCTCACTGACCTTCCATATAGATTTCTGGCTACAGAACTGGAGGAAAATCATCAAGTCATTTTGGAATTCTGTGCACTGGCCAATTCTCACTTGACCCAGTAGTACACACATGGTGAGCTCCCAGATGGAGTGTCCGCACAAGAAGGAGTTTACCACTCATGCATTAAACGTGGTGCAGGTTTAACTGCAGAATGCATGCATGACCATCGTAGTTGGTAAGGCTCCAGATGCTCCATCTTCATGTATTCTTGTTTTGAAGATGTGTGTGTGTGTGGGGCATATGATGGGTGGCTCACGCATGATACCATGATGCCCAGCTGCCCCAGTGGCACTGGCACCAGCACCAGGAATCAAACATGGCAGCACCCAGACATCCATCCATACTTCAGGTGAGTTGTGGACAGGTTGGGGGAGGTTTCACGTGCTCTAAGCACCTTCAAGTGCAGATTCTTAGAGCATACTAGTGCTGTGCCACAATTCAGGGGGATGTTCGCACTTCCCGTCCCATCTGGAGACTGGGAAGGTGAAGTTCCCCTGGTGTGTAGTAGCATTCGTACTTGTGAATGCTAGTACATGCCAACACACCCACACCCATGTGCCCGGACACTTACCTGAGTGCGGATATGTGATACCATCGTCAATGCATGTCAGCATGTCAGCATGTCATGTGACTCACCAGCTCACTTTTTTTTGAATTAGTGAATCTGGATTAGGTTGGTCTGGATCAACCACAGGTAGAGGCATCTGTGTCAAAAGGGCTGGAGAGTGGCAAGCACAGACTGAATCTGTTTTTGTACTAGCAATGAAGATCCCATTAGGAATCCGACAGGTATGCAATTGGTACAGATCCATTATGTACCATCAGCACACAGAACCCCATTAGGACCCCATTCTGAATGCACTGTACCCACGAGCGCTGGCAAAATCCAGATTTAACAACATCTTTGGGCACATAAATCTGGATTAATGGTAGACACCTTTAATGGGATCTTCAATCTGGTCTTCCACAGTGAAGAGCAGATCAGAGGCCATGTGTTCACATATATACCTGGGCAATGGGGTCCAGGCGTGGGCCTAGAGGCTGCCGTTTGCAGTGGGGCCACTCCAGCTCCACCCCTCAACCTGCACACTACCTAGGCCTGCATGTCCTTCATAGCCATCTACAAAGCTGAGCAGAAGCTTTGTAGTGGCTACAGAAGCAGCTATGAAGCCATGTTTCTCCATCATTTCCACTGTAACCGGAAGTGACCCCTAATTGACAGCTACGTGGGCCAATCAGACCCTGCCACCAACAGACCTTCCTGCTCAGGCCTAATTAGGCTGAATTGAAGCCTCAGGATGGGTGGCAGGGCATCTGCACAACTGTCCTCTTTAGCACCCTTTGCAATCAGGTGCTAGACAACCTGTGCGGGTGCATGGGGTCCTCATCATGATGCGTACCTTCAAGGACTGGATGAAATAAAGACTGGATATCAAAGATCCGGATCTTCTAAATCCAGATGAATGGAGGAATGTGCAAAATCAGCCAGAGGAAAGACTAAGACATGAGGTGGGGAAATGTGTGGGAAGGAAAAGAGAAATATAAGAACTTAAGAGAAGCCTTGCTGGATCAGGCCACATCCCATCTAGTCCAGCATCCTGTTGCATAAGAACATAAGAACATAAGAGAAGCCCTGCTGTATCAGGCCACATCCCATCTAGTCCAGCATCCTGTTGCACACAGTGGCCCACCAAATGCTCATGGGCATCTCAAGCAAAGACAAGGACAAACCTTCTCCTGCTCTCGAATCCCAGCAGATGGCCTTAGAAGCGCCCCGGTTCCTCCCCCCCCCCTCAGCCTGAAGGATGCACCTAGGCATTCGTTCTAGTAGCCATTGATACATCTGTCATCCATAAATTTGTCTAACCCTACCTTAAAGCCATCCAGACTGGTAGCTATCACCACCTCTTCCGGCAGCACATTCCATAAGCCGATGACCCTCTGGGTGAAGAAATACTTCCCCCTGTCAGACCTTATTCTCCTACCCATCAGCTTCATAGAGTGCCCCCTGGTTCTAGTTTTGTGCGACAGAGAAAAGAAATTTTCTCTATCCACCTTTTCTATACCGTGCATAATTTTATATACTTCAACCAGGTCCCCTCTCAAACGCCGTCTCTCCAGACTGAAGAGGCCTAGACGTTGCAGCCTGGTTTCGTAAGGGATTTTGTTCCAGACCCTTAATCATTCTGGTTGCCCTTCTCTGCACCTTCTCTAGTTCCACAATATCCTTTTTGAGGTGTGGTGACCAGAATTGTACACAATATTCCAAAGCATGGTCTTTCCTTTCAACCATATGTTTGGAAGCAAAAACATAACGATTGTGCTGTGGAGGTGTGTTATCCCGAAACAACCACAAAAAAGCTTTTATTCCTGGCCATTTGCACAGGGGATGAGATGGGAACATCCATATCTGGGAAGCCTTCCCAGCTGCTGCCACTTAACTGCTTTTTTCACTGCACATGGAGGCCCCTTCTGTTGCCAGCAAAAGGAGCCATCTGCCCAAACTGCTATCCAAATCCTGTCTGAACAGGTTGGCACATAAGTCTTGACCAGCAAATTTCCCTGCCGGTTGCAAAGCTAATGAAGGCAAATAATGTTTATTTGTGATTGCAATATCAGAAGCAGGAGGTCTGGAAATTCTGGACGGAGCAATCACCCTCCTGTGAAGTATTAGCTTTCTGCAGGCTGTGTTCTCACGTCACTCCAGTAGAATGAACCAGAGTGAGACACTATTGTCTGGTATCTTGGCTCTTTTTGCATGTGCAATGAAGATCCCATTAGGAACTCGATAGGCATACAATTGGTATGGATCAGTTATGTACCTTATGCACACATGACCCCTTAAGAACCCCATTAGGATCCCATTCTGAACGTGTTGTCTACACAAGAGCCATTGAAATCCAGATTTAATGGGGTCTTCCGGCCCTTAAATCTGGATTAATGCAGGACCCCGTTAATCATGTCTTCAACCTGGTCTTGTGCCATGAAGACTGGATCACAGAGCATGCTTCCACACATATACTGGGCCAATGGGATGCTGGGGTGGGCCTAGAGGCCACCATTTGCAGTGTGGCGGCTCTGTCTTCACCCCTCAACACATACACTATGTAGGCCTGCATGTCCTTTGTACTGTCTATGAAGCTGAGCACAACCTTTGTAGCAGCTACGTAGGCAGCTACGCCGCTATGCCCACTCTAAGCGGAAGTGACCCCTGACTGACAACTACATGGGCCAATCATGCAGCACCACTGGCAGACCTTCCTGATTGGGCCTATACAGAGCCTTGGGCTGGGTGCTACGGTGTCTGCCCAGCAGCCCTGTTTAGCACTAGACAGCCCATATAGAGACCTGGGACCTTCACCATGATGTGGAACATCAAGGGCCGGATTCCATGAGGACCAGATACCAAAGATCCGGATCTTCTTAATCTTGAAACTGGGGACTCAAAGCAGCTTCCAAACCTCCTGTTCTTCTCCCCACAATGAGGTGGGTGGGGCTGTGAGAGCTCAGAAGAGAGCTGTGACCAGCCCAAGGACACCCAGCTGGCTTGAGGAGTGCAGACTGAAACCTGGTGTTCCCAGATAATAATCCTCAGGGAGGACCCCATCTTACAGATCCAGATGTTCTAGATCCAGATCTTTGAGGCTCTGTGCAAAAACATGGCATGTGCAAGAACTAGTCAACGTTGGTTCATTGTGGATGGGAAGTGAAGTGCAAAATCGCCCATCTTCTACCTCCAAAAGCCCCTGGAATTCCCCTTTTGCCTTGTTTTCTGAAACAAATGCTTCTTATTGGTGAGCCAATTTGGTCTAGTGGTTAGGGAGTCGGACTCTTTTCTGGGAATACCAGGTTAGATTCTCCCCTCCTCCACAAAGCCAGCTGAGTGACCTTGGGCTAGTCACAGCTCTCTTCTGAGCTCTCACAGCCCCACCTACCTCACAGGGTGGCTATTGTGGGGAGAAGAATAGAAGCTTTGTCCGCCACTTAAATGGGTGAGAAAAGCAGGGTAGAAACTCCAATTCTTATTCTTATTCTTATGTAAAAAGAGCAGTTACACACAGCAAACGAGATGACTATGCTGGATTTTGTATTATATCACTAGTCGGGCACTTCCCAAGCACCTAGGACTGCGTGATGTATCGGCGAATTATGCGAGCAGATCCCAGTAAAGTGGCTTTTTGTAGTTGGCAGATGGATATCTTGTCAATGCCAATGGTTTTTAGGTGCCCGCTGAGATCTTTTGGCACCGCGCCAGTGTGCCCAGGATGACTGGGACCACTTTCACTGGTTTTTGCCAGAGTCGCTGAAGTTCAGTTCTCAGGTCTTCGTATCTGGTGAGCTTCTCCAACTGTTTCTCCACAATTCTGCTGTCACCTGGTATAGCAACGTCGATGATCCACACCTTCTCTTTCTCAACAATTGTAATGTCAGGGGTGTTATGCTCCAGTTTTCTGTCAGTCTGAAGCCTGAAGTCCCAAAGTAGTTTTGCCTGTTCATTTTCAATGACTTTTTCTGGCTTGTGGTCCCACCAGTTCTTTGCCACTGGCAGATGATACTTTTGGCACAAGTTCCAGTGGATCATTTGTGCTACAGCATTGTGTCTCTGCTTGTAATCAGTTTGTGTGATCTTCTTGCAGCAGCTGAGTATATGGTCGATTGTTTCATCCACTGCTTTGCAGAGTCGGCACTTTGGATCTTCTCCTGATTATTCAATTCTGGCTTTGATGGCATTTGTTCTAATTGCTTGTTCTTGTGCAGCAAGAATCAGTTCTTCTGTTTCCTTTTTCAATGTTCCATTCATAAGCCAAGACCAGGTCTTTTCCATGTCCACTTTGCCTTCGATGTTCTCCAAGAACTGTCCATGCAGTGTTTTATTACGCCAGCTGTCAGTTCGGCATTGAATTGCAGTTTTCCGGTACTGGTTCTTGGTTTGCGGCACTTTGAGAAGCTTCTGGTTGTTGATTTCAATCAAAGCTGATTCTTTGCTTTCTGCCACATAATCTGCTAATGCATGCTTCTCTTCTTCCACTGTTTGCTTCACTTGCAAAAGTCCTCTACCTCCTGTTTTTCCTGGGCAAGTACAACCTGTCGACATCACTACGAGGATGTAGTGCATGGTGGATCGTCATCAGTTTTCTGTTTTTTCTGTCTAAGTTGTCCAGCTCCTGCTGAGTCCAGTTCACAATTCCTACAGTATTATTATTATTATTATTATTATTATTATTATTATTATTATTATTATTATTATTATTATTATTATTATTATTATTATTATTATTATTATTATTATTATTATTATTATTATTATTATTAAAGAAATTTCAATGCAACTCTAGCAACTAGGAAGAGAAAGCTCTGGAATATGTTTTAGAATCCAAAGCCCAGTTCCATTTGTTTAGAGTTGTCGAGTCCTGAAAAATATCACACTCAGCCTTGCAAACAGCAGAATGCTTTCAAACAATTAAGCCCTGCTTTCCTCTTTCTACAAAAGCTGTGCCTTACTGAGTGACAGTAACCAAGTTTCTCGAATATATCTTAAAATCTCAGCTCCGAGGAGAAGATATACCCTGCAATGTGACAGCAGGAAGGTTGTCAGTGAATCAAGTTAGTGACATTTCTTTGTACTAGGCTGAGGTTTGTCGTGCATAATTCTCTGAAATGTGGTGTTTGTGCCTGACATGTTTATGTGCATGAATTCTGGAGCGCATGGACAGGTTTTAGCCTGTAAACAGCTCTGGCTAGATCCTTGGTTGGGAGATCTATACCCTTCATGGATTCCTCTGAGCTCAACCCAACTCACAAATGGGTTTTTAAGCATTTGATCCGTATCTATCGAATGTAAGAAAATTTGTATTCATTCTAACAGAACCCCTTCGAATGTGGTAGGATTCTATTCAACACGAATGTATTTGTATGAATTTGCACAAATATCCAATATGGATACATACATATCCAATACGTATCCAGTAACATGTTCACTCTGAAAGAGTCAAATCTGCCCTGAATCCACTTTGAATCTGCTCTCGATCCATGTCGAATGCACTCTGAATCTGTTGCAGATGTGACTGGCGCAGCTGCTTTCCCACCTCCCTGTTTCATGAATATTCCGAAGCTTCGTACGAATGTTCTGAAACATCCGTATGAATACGAATGTCAGTGTATGAATGTCGTAACATTGTACTGTTGTGTGAATGTCCGAATTCATACAAACGTCCAAATTCTTCCAAATATCCATGCACATTTCTACTCAGCTCTGCAGGAAGTCCTAACGAGTGATCGCAATGGCTGTGTGTCCATTATGCAGTGAAGGCACATAAGGGAGCCCAGTTTCCATTGTTCCTAATGCAGGCCCTCTTCCCCAAAAACCCAACCCAGTGATGTAATGTAAACATGGCCATCAGCTTTCCTCCTTTGCTGCAAAATCGTGGAATAATCAGAGTTCCCTGCTCAGAAGCTGAACCCGCCTCCATGCTGTGTGTAAGAAAAGGTTGCCAGCTTAGTGCTATCTTAATTTAATGACTCCCCCCAGAGTCTAGACATTCTCTCAGTTCCATTCAAAAGGGTTGCTTCTCACTCTGCTTCCACCCCATTAATCCCCTAAGTCAGCTGGGAGCTGCTGACGCTCTTCTGTTCAGCCCCTGGTGAGTTACAGTTTCGAAGACAACAGCTCAAACTGCTTGGCACCCTACCCTCTTCCCATCTGTCCTTTCAAAGCCCTGGGTTGGGGGTTTGGAAACCTGGTTCTCTATTCAGACTCTTGCTTCCCTCACTTCATCTCCAGATCCCGCATTCTAGCTGTGCGCTGTGTCAACCTCCCACGTCAAGCAGCTCATAATTCTCTTCCATTTCGCCCAAGCCATAGATCAAGCTCTTGCCATTGGAGACAAAACACACTCTCATGCTTGGGATCTTTGGATACTCGGTGCATGGAAACGTCCTTCTCCAGCTGCCCTGCAAAAGGCACTCTTGGCCAGGGATGAGTTGATAGCTTCAGATGGCAGAGGGGAACATAGATTGTAACAGTGACCCCAGCATGGTAGAGATGCGCATGAATATTTGTACCATTCAAAATTCATACAAATTTGGACAATCAGATTCAAATCCAACGTCGGCACACTCAAAGACTGGCATTCAAATTCGAATTGAATGCTTGAGAACATTCGTACGAAGCTTCGTTATGGATTTGTATGAAATTCGTATGGGATTTGTATCTAATATTTGTATCAAATTCATATGGAACATTTGTATCAAATTTGAATCCCACCACATTCGAAGGGATTTATTCAAACAAATACTAATTTTCTTGCATGCAATTCGATACGAATTGAATACAAAAACAAACAAACATTTGTGCACTTGTCTACAGCATGTCCTCTTTTAATGGCCTATCAGATTCAGGCAGGATTCCTCAAGCAGGGATTCATTTACTGCCACATCTGGCAAGACCCATGAAGTATCAGCTTGTTAGGAACTCCCAGAAGCTCACTAGACCCCTGCTGTCCTTTTGGAGCACTCAGCATGTGTGTGATGCTCCAGACACAGGGCCTTTTTGCACTTAACTATAGTCTGGCCTATGGGAGTGTATAGTTCCCTTCAGGCCCTCTCTTCTGCATGCTGGAATGGAAGACAGAGGCTCTGCCCCTCCCATGGCTGACCTATCTGCATTGAAATGCAGCAAACCCCAGTATAGGCAGCCAAAACGGCCACCTATATTTGGACACCATTAGACCTGTTTTTACAGGTCTACCAGGGTACCAGGGCAGTGAAAGTGGCCCAGAGAGGTTTGCAGAAGGGCACCTCTTTGTGTTCTGGTCCAACAGAGGGACACATTACAGTGGTGCAGATCAGTTATGTACCTTCTGCACACAGAGCCACATTAGCACCCCATTCTGATTGTGCTGTACCCATGAGCACTGGCAAAATTCAGATTCAATAACGTCATTGGGCCCATAAATCTCCTTTAAACGTGTCTTCAATCTGGGGCCTGTTCGCACTTGACCCTTTTCTGGAGTATATCTCAGGATAGGGATGTGTGGCCCACATGCTAATGCAGGCTCTGGTAGGCCTCACCTTGGGCCTGCTGTAGCCTGCACTAGCATCTGGACAGCAAGCCCCTGTTTCATGATCTATTCCAGAATAAAGCCAAGTGCGAATAGGCCCCTGGTCTTCCACCATGAAGACGGGATCAGAAGCCATACGTCCATACATATACCTGGGCAATGTGGTCCAGAGGTGGGCCTAGAGGTCACCATTTGCAGTGGGGCCACTTTGGTTCCAGCCCTTAATCCACACACTATATAGGCCCACACGCCCTCCATATAGGTCTATGAAGCTGAGCACAAGCTATATTTGGACACCACTGGACCTGTTTGTACAGGTCTACAGGTGTACCAGGGTGGTGAGACTGGCCCAGAGAGGTTTGCAGAAGGGCACTAGTCTTCTTATTCTGATCCAACAGGGGGACATATTGCAGTGGTTCACCCAATTGTGCAACTGAAATGCATCCCCGGGGGGGGGGGGATCAGTGCTAAGGAACTTTACTTCCTAGTGAGTTGTGAACCTGGAAGTGGCTGTGGAAATTGTGTGATCTCTGAAGCCAATGCAGAGCACGATATCAGGACAACCTCCAAATGTGGAAGGCTTGTCCTGGTACATTAGAGCCACTCCTACCTCTGGAATGGATCCAGGCTAGGCTGATCCTGCCAGCGTGGTCTTATAAGGAAGAGCTAATTCACCAATATATGTGTTCAGCTCTGGTCTACTTGGAAGTAGAGATGCGTATGGATTTTTTTCATGTCCAGTTCACATCAAATTGTATGTGAAGGAAATTCACACTGGTACAAATACAGGCCTTTTGAACGCACGAGGTTTTGAATCTGCTGCGTATGTTCTTTGAATGCTATTTGAAACTGAGTCAAATCCTTGCTGCCAGTCATGCCTCTGACTCAACTCTGACTCCGCTTTGAATCTGCTCTGAATCTGCTGCAGATGTGACGTGCTGCCTCCCCACATTCACGCAAACAAACACACACACACACACACACACACACAAAAATTGCTTTGCATTCGATTTGCATTCGAACGTCAGTCTTCTAATGTGGTCGACAAGTGATTCAAATGTGAATGTATGAATTTGTAGAAATTTGTACAAATTTTTGAATGTGATAAATATCTGTGCACCTCCCTACCTGGAAGCTGAATGGTATTTCATATCACCAGTAGGGATGTAAATGAATATATTTTTTGCATCGATTAGTATTGACTTGAATGCACGAAAATTCATATTTGTTCTAGTGTGGTAGGATTCAAATTTGGTATGAATGTTCAGTCCCATGCGAATCCCACATGAATGTACCTGAATGCATTTGAGTCCCAGAGAAAGCTTCCTATTAATGTATCGAAACTTTTGATTTGAATTGGAATGTCAGTTTTTGAATGTGCCAACATTCAATTTGAATTCCAATGTCCAAATTCAGCCCAATTTGTAGGGATTTCAAATATTATTTATTTATTTATTTATATTTATAGCCTACCCCATACCTAAGGGTCTCTGGGCAGCTCACAACATTTAAAAACAAACATACCAAAAACTATTATCAGTCCTAAAACCAGTACAAAGTTTAAAAATCCAGCATTAAAAAATACAAAAACAGTTTAAAAAACAGTAGAGTCTGCAATGGGGGAAGCGTAGGGAACATTTAACTAAAGGCCTGAGTGAAGAGGTACGTCTTCACCGCCTTCCTGAACATAAACAGAGAAGGGGCCTGACGCACCTCCAGGGGGAGACCATTGCACAGCCTGGGGGCCACTACCGAGAAGGCCCTCTCCCGGGTGCCCACCCGCCTAACTGCTGAAGGTGGTGGGATAACCAGGAGGGCCTCCCCTCTGGATCTTATGACGCGGGCAGGTCAATATGGGAGAAGGCACTCCTTTAGATATCTGGGGCCCAAGTCATTTAGGGCCTTATAGGTCAGAGTTAACACCTTGAATTGGGCTCGGTAGTGAATTGGTAGTCAATGCAATTCTTTTAGAACCAGTGTGAATCCCCAGTTTTGTGCTATGAGGTTCTGAAAAACAGGAAGAACATGTGAAAATGGTCTGAATGGAATAATAACTTAAAAAAAAAAAAGAACAGAGCTTTTCCTCTTGAACCTCCTCCTCATTGTGTGCGTCAATGAACAGCCAGCCTTAGTGCCATGAAATTAACAAATCCTTGATGATGTATTTGCTCTCGGGAAGACCAACTGCAACCTAGTCTCAAAACTGGGAACGATTGTCCCCAGAGCCAGCTATTTCCAGCTTGGACGGAGATGAGAGATGGCAACCAGCTTGGCTTTGGGGAAAACCGCTGCCTATGCTTACCTTGTCCCTAAAGTCACACATCGGGAAGGAAGAGACGTCTCTATGGGGAGGAGCATATTGTGAAAACTGCCGAGTTCCTTGGAAGCTCTCCTTTCTAGGCTCGCTGAACAGAAAAAGGAGCAGGGCTGTCGATACGCTTTGATCAGCCTCATCAGTGTCAGCCGTTTGCCTCCACCTGGAAAGCGGACTGGATGTCATTCTTGATTAGAAGCCTGGTGAAGCCCTTCCTCCCATCTCATTAGGAATGATTGCAATCCAAATACCGAAGGTGGGCAGAATCAGGGAGCAGCTGTTTCTCTGCTCTCTGATGCTAGAGGAGTGTGTATGGCACAGATGAAGGTTCATCCAGATAGGGTGAAAATAGCACCATTCTTGCTGGGGTCGGCTCATGTATTGTAGGGCCTCCTTAATTTGGTTCTCGTTTCATCCAGTGCAGATGGAGCCAGGCCAGCAGGCCCGGGGCCTCCTTGGTCTGCATTAACATGTGGATCAGGAGGCCCATGATCTGGATTAAGGGACTCCCTTAATATGGATCACCAGCGAGTGCAGAAAGGACCTAGATAGTCCTGCTTTTTCATCTTGAAAACTATTGCTCGAAAACCCAGCATGGTTAGGGATGTGCACAAATGTTTTCGTTGTTGTTGTTGTTGTTTTGCATTTTCTGGAACCTCGGAGGATGATAGACGTGACTCTGCTTGTGCAGAACCTCAGCATCATCATAGTGATGGTGCCAACGCATGCACAATCATGGAGAGCACCACAACTAAAATGGGGCTCAATCTTGTTAACGTTAGGGATGGGCATGAATGCAATTTTTGCATTTGAATTCAATTCAAATCTGAATATCTGATTCAAACTGAAATTCAAAAATCCGTATTTTCAAAAAATCCAATTCGAATCCGAGGGATTTCCGCACTGCAACGCGTTCCAAACGGAACGCGTGCAGGCGGGCAGCTTAAGACACTTCCGGGCGCTTTTACCTTTCACACACAGACGCGCCGGAATGCGTTCCGGCGCGTCTGTGTGTGAAAGGTAAAAGCGCCCGGAACTGTCTTGGCCCGGCAAAGGCCGGCCAGGGGCGGGGATTCGGCCGCAGCGCTGCCCGCCCATTGGGTGAGAGCACCCAAGGGGCGGGCAGCGCTGTCAAGCCACCCGCCCCGTGCTTCGTGCCAGCTCTACGGGCTGGCACGAAGATGCCCGGGCACCCAGGCACCCATCATGGGGCCCGGGGCAAGGCCCCTATGGGGCCGGACCCCTTTGAAGATCAGAGCCCCTGGCTCTGATCTCCAAGGGCTCGCCCCGCGCCCCCATCGGGCCCATCTACGGGCTGCAGGCGCCTGGATCTAGGCGCCTGCAGCCCGCAGATGAGTCCCACCCCCCCCAGTCCCCAAAACCCCCACACTCCAGCCCCCATCGGGCCCATCTACGGGCTGCAGGCGCCTGGATCTAGGCGCCTGCAGCCCGCAGATGAGTCCCACCCACCCCCAGTCACCAAAACCCCCACCCCCAACCACCCTCCGGCCCGGATCGGGCCCATCTACACTCTCTAGGTGCCCACAGCGGGGCACCCAGAGAGCGAAGATGTTTCCCCCCCTCCCCCAGGGCCCTGGGAGGACGCGCGCGCGAGGAATGACTTACCTCGTCGCCGTCCAGCGTCGAACTGAGGGTGGCATTGTGGGAGCGCGCAAGACGCAGCCCCCCTAGCCCCCCTATTGGACAAGCAGTTCACGTGAACTGCTTGTCCAATAGGGGGGCTAGGTGGGCTGCGTCTTGCGCGCTCCCACAATGCCACCCTCAGTTCGACGCTGGACGGCGACGAGGTAAGTCATTCCTCGCGCGCGCGTCCTCCCAGGGCCCTGGGGGAGGGGGGGGAAACATCTTCGCTCTCTGGGTGCCCCGCTGTGGGGACCTAGAGAGCGTAGATGGGCCCGATCCGGGCCGGAGGGTGGTTGGGGGTGGGGGTTTTGGGGACTGGGGTGGGTGGGACTCATCTGCGGGCTGCAGGCGCCTAGATCCAGGCGCCTGCAGCCCGCAGATGGCCGCGATGGGGGCGGGGGGGGACCCTTGGGGGACCGGAGCGATGCGCTCCGGCCGCCCAAGGCGCTCCTCGCCCCCAGCGAGCCCAACATCGACCTCCTGCCACCCCAGAAAGGGGCGACAGGACGCCGATGCTGGTGGCTCCTTCCCGGGTCTGGCAGCCCCATTGGGGCTGCCGGACCCGGGAAGGAGCCACGTCCCGGCGGCCGTCGGAGGCGACAGACGGGACGCACCGAATCGGGGTTCCCCTGTCCCATCTGCCAGGGTCACTGACCCTGGCAGATGGGAAAGCGGAACCCCGATTCGGTGGGTCCCGTCTACCGGCTTCGCCGCGCCGGCGCAATCGCCGGCCCGGCAAGTCGGGCCCAGGGGGCGTGCCGACGGCTGTCAGGGAGAGAAGCGTGCGAACGCTTCTCTCCCGGAACGCGCCGGGGCGGCTCGTCCGCGTTCGAACGGATGCAGAGCACTTTAAAGTGCTCTGCATCCGGAACGCGTGGAGGACAGCTCCGGACACGAGGCGGCGCAAGCCCCGCTCGGGCAATGCATATGCCTCGTCCGGAGCTGTCCTCCACGCGTTCCGGAAAGGCCAATGCGAAAAGGCCTCTGGATTATCTGGATCCGTATTTTTTAAAAATCTGACTCAAATCGAATGATACGAATGTCGGGAACATTCATAGCCAGTTTTCGAATCTGTTTGCTTCCCTTTTTTATCGCGTTTGCATTTCATTTGCATCCTGTATTATAAGCGCAAATAGATCAGATTTTCGGATGTGATATACAATGATAAATTCAGTCATATTATTCAGAAATCTGTATCAGATTTTCAAAAATCCAAATCTGATTCAAATTTGAATGTCGATATTCACTGAATTTGAATTGGATTTTTGAATTTTTGAATATCTGTGCGCATCCCTAGTTAATGCTGGGTCATTGCATTCCATTCCCATCCAGCAGATGTGAAGGGCAGTGCAAATATGCCCCTTCTCTGGCCTATGCAATCCACCCCAAGCTTGGAGATATTGCTTCTGGACCGGAACAAGGCTTCCTTCTCCAGCATCCATCCCGTCTTTAAAACTTGAGAAGTGGAGCAGTTGTTATCGCCTGAGACTTTCTGTTGCAATGTGAACTGACGAGTGGAAGACGCACCATCTCGTACCACAAAGCAGAACAGTCAATCAATCTGACAAAATGCTTCATTTTGTAGGTAGGTGGCAAATTTATTTAATGTTTCAGTGAAAGGTAAGCAGCTTTAGAGTTACTGCAAAGTTCCAGGCAAGGAAAGCAGTCTTAACAGCCTCCAGATAAACAGACAGGTGGTGGGATGTTTTTCATAAGGAAACACTGGGCTACGTACTTCGCTACCTATTAAATCATCACTTAAGAGGCAGTCGGCCATGTTGGCTGAAATACACCAACCACAACTCTCAGGGAATGTGTTGGGACTCCCGTGAAGACTCCGATTCCTCAGACAACAACAGATAGGCAAACAATCAGCCTTTCCGCACCTACATGCTGGGGAACTCTGGGGAATACCTGCAAAGGCCATCTGCATTGCATGGAGACACAGCTGCACACATGCAGGAGTTCCTCAGGTGTGTGTAGGTGTAGAGCACTTTACCTTGTTCCACATGTAGCCGACCCACAGTGCAGAATATGATCTCCTTTTCTCTATTCCAATTTCTTTGCATGTCAGTTTCAATGAAATTCAAACCTTGGATCGATGGCTCAGGGATAAAGCTTTTTTTTTTTCATGCAGAAAGGCTAATCATTCTGAGAACTAAATAATGAGGAAGTCAACAGAGTTTCCTGGGGCCTATTTGTATTTGGCTTTATTCTGGAATATATCCTGGAAAAGGGACTTGCTGTCCATATGCTAGTTCAGGCTTCAGCAGGACCAAAGTGAGGTCTGCCAGAGTCTGCATTAGCATGTGGACCACAGACCCCTATCCTGAGATATACTCCAGAATAAGGCCAAGTGCGAATAGGCCCCTGGTCCTTATGAACATCTTAGTCCATTTCCCCTTAAAGAAAAGGAAGGAAGGAAGGAAGGAAGGAAGGAAGGAAGGAAGGAAGGAAGGAAGGAAGACTTATTCCATTAATAACTTATCATCAGCAAAGAGTTCTTTTTAGTACATCCAGGTCTGTCTCCAAATGGGATATTTCTGGTGCAAGGCTGAGACAGAAAAGCAAATGTGATATAGTGTCCTTGTAAATGAGTCTGGTAATAACATTTAATATTCTTTTCAAAATCAATTCCGAGTCAGCTCTGGTTGCTTCTTTTTGCCCCTGTTCCCAAATACTCCAATTTTGATTATGTCACTTGTAACATTTTTAATCTTTTCCATGAATAATTTCCATTATTACCTGAGCCGTCATTTCTGACCTCTAATTTTATTGCATTTCTCATTCTTTCCTTCATTTGTCTTCATCTTGGGATATGCAAAATGTGTGCACGTCTCCAAAGCACCTGAAACAGGAAACGTGTAGACCAAGGGAATTCTGGGATTTCTGAAAGAATGTTTCCACATCACCCTTGGTGCTTCTCCAAGTCTTGGAGCATTTTCTCCTACCACATCCCAGTTCATGGTCTTCCTTGTGCCACGCTAGACTGGAAAGAAAGCCTGCAGACCAATTTGTGTGTGTGCGTCTGTGTGTGTGTGTGTGTGTGTGTGCGCGCACATGCGTATGTATGCACATACCTGTGTGTGCATGTGTATATCTTGGGCCCTTTCAGACTGGAACCCGGGCCTTCCCATCCACACATTTTCCATTTCCATTTTTATTTATATACTCCCTTTCCAAATGTAAAATTTCCTCAAGGCAGTTTACAACAAATGGAAAAATGAAATACAATACAAATTCAATCATTACATCAAAGAAGTACAGCAAATAAGTATAATCAACAACTCCAATGGAAGACAATTTTTGTCCAAGACAGTTTACATGAGTCAAAAATACATTACATGTTATAACAACTAATACATTATATAGTAATAATAATAATTAGGGGGGGAAACCCTATAAAGCAGGTGGGACAGCTAGCTACTGAGTTTTTCTAGTCCTTGCAACAGGTGGAAATGGTCGAGTGCAGATTCTCCCCTCCTACCCTTGTCCACGGTGACGTTCCTAACACATTAATGTTAGGGATGTGCATGAATATTCGTAACATTTGTTATTTGTACAAATATGTATGAATTCAGACATTTGTATACGAATCGAATATTACAACATTCATACATTAACATTTGTAGAAATATGAACGCTTCGGAACATTTGTACGAAGCTTCGGAACATTTGTGAAATATGGAGACAGAAAGCGGCTGCTCCAGTCACATCTGCAACGGATCCAGAGTGAATTCGGCATGGTTTGAGAGTGGTTTCAAAGTGGATTCAGGGCAGATTTGATGCTTTCAGAGTGGACATGTTAAGGGATACGTATTGGATATGTATGCGGTCGTATCAGATATTCATACAAATTTGGATGAATACATTCATATCGAACAGAATCCTACCCCATTCGAAGGAGATCTATTTGAATGAACTTTATTCATTTGATATGAATCAAATACAAAAAAATCCCCCTCGTTTGAACACATCCTTAATTAACGTGGATCAAGGAGCCCTACCCCTGTTAGATGTGGATTAAGAGGCCCTTAATCTGAACCTCTAGTGCGTCCCTTTGATGAAATTCACAAGAGGACTAAGGTCCTTGCTCTGGATCACAAATTCAAGGCCCTTTTTACACTTACCTCCATCTGATCCACATTAATTAAGGATGTGCATGAACGAGGGCTCCATGATCCAGAACTACAGGGCGCTGCTTCTCAGCGGTGTGCATTTGGGCGTGGCTGCTGGAAAGCTCATGCAAGCTTTGCAGCTGCGGGGAGGCCATCAGTTCAAGTGGAGCTGATCTGACCCATGCCTCTACATGATCTGGACCAGTGGGTCCGATGAATCCTGATCTATTGATCTGGATCAAAGAGAGGTAAGTGTTAAAAGGGTCTTGAATTTGTACTTCATCTCCCAGATCTTTGCATTCTCATGGCTGTTCAAAATCACAACTCCTGGTGCCTGGTATAGTCTGCACCATACGTGGAAAGGGCCTTACCAGGAGCACTTTTAAAAGGGTCTGAGCTCTAAAGAAGCCATGCCCTTTCTAGGATTTCTTCTCATGCCGTGAGGCTGACCACGTGGAGGGCATGACAATTCACAGCAGCAACTCAAGCTATGTGCATTTGACGTCCACCATTTTTATGGCCTCTCCTCCATTCTCTGCCTTTTGGCAAGATTAATACTCATGCATATGTATATAATCAGGACATGCCGGAGAAAGCAATGTTTTATGCTATGGAGAAGTAACCTCTTAACATTCAGCCATGTAAGGAACATCAACAAGAGAAAACAGCCTGGCTGATTAGAACAGACGCATCCATTTATATCACATCTTTCTTTTAGGTGTGCGCAAATGCAATTTTTGACATTCAGTTTGATTCAAATAGAAAACTCAAATGTCCGAATTCATATGAATAGAGAAAAAAATGAATGCATTCAAACTCAAACCAATTTGAATACATTTGTATCTATTTAAATGAACATTCAATTTGCATTTGATGATACAAATGTCAACAACATTTGTATGTGTCCGTACGCATCCGTACGCATCCAGTTTTTATTCTGTAAGCATCCCGTTTTCATCCCGTACGTATTGCTACAAATGCATACGGATAAGAATAAGATGTGTGCGGATATGTACGTAATGCATACATATCCGTACACACACAAATGTCCAAGTAATTTGTATGAATTTTTCATTATAGGCAGCTTGTATAGGCATTCAATTTGAATTCGAATGTCCGAATTTGAATGAATCTGATTAAATTTTGCATGTTTCAAATATTTTTGCACATCCTTGCTAGTGATCAGTATAGTGCTCCATGAGCTACTCCTTAGGGCCTCTTGCTTTCATATGCTGGTGCAGAAAAGAGGGGCAGGCCCCACCCAATGATTGTATGTGCCATCTTCATTGGATGAAGTATAGACTGGATTTGGTGACTCATAATGGTTGTCCATGCTGGCCTAATAGTAGACCTCTTATAAACAGTTTACCAGCAGGGATGTGTATGAATATTCATAACATTCATTATTTGACCAAATATGCCCAAATCAGGACATGTGTACATGAATAGAATGTTACGACAATAATTTGTACATTAACATTTGTTCTGCAATGGATCCAGATTGCATTTGGCATGGATTGAGAGTGGATTGAAAGTGGATTCAGGCCACATTTGACACTTTCAAGGTGGACATGTTATGGGATAAGTATATCAGATATGTACTGTATACGTATGCATTCGTGTTTGATATGTATTTGTTCATATCGGATACATATGCATTCATATCGGTGGTCTAGTGGTTAAGGAGCTGGACTCTTATCTGGGAATACCAGGTTTGATTCCAGCCTCCTACATGAAGCCATCTGGGTGACCCTGGACTTATCGCAACCCGCTTCTGAGCTATTACAGTCCCACCTACCTCACAGGGTGTTCTGTTGTGGGGAGAAGAATAGAAGTTTTGTCAGCTGCTTTGAGTCCCCTTAAATGGGTGAGAAAAGTGGGGTAGAAAAGCCAACTCTTCTTCTTCTTCTTCTTCTTCTTCTTCTTCTTCTTCATATGAATTCATACTGAATAGAATCCTAGATCGAATGGGTTTTCTAACAATCGATTTGTCCATCGGTTGCTAAACCAGACTGTGGAAGTATGCAAATGCCATATGGTGCCCACCGCAAGCTGTTTTGGATGGAGATGCTGCCTCAGATGATGAGCCTCTCTGTGATGACGAGGCACCTGAGATGGCTGATCTTCACACAGAAGCCTGAGTGCCTGACACTCATGGTCAGACAAGCAGAGACATCACTGATGCCGGCCTCTCCAGCACACAGTCTGAAACAGGCTGATGCTGGTGATAAGCCTCCGCTGGCAGAGCAAAAATGTCAGAGAGATTGCAGTGAAGATGCCAGGTAATCAAGACTTGCCCCTCTGGCCAGTTGAGGTTTTATTCTGAGGGATAAAAGCAGGCAGCTTTCTTGTCTGTTGCTGGTCATTGCTTTAATTGGACATTTGCAATGTCCTGCTCATGCTCCATAGGCCTTTCACGCTACAGCTGAGTGGCTGTAGTCCACTAAGGCTGGTACACTCTGGGGACAGCTTGACCATTTGCATTCTCAGTGCATCCCTTACCGGCCAAGGTGCAAATGGTCAAACTGTCCCCAACGTTTACCAGCTGGCCCACCCCAGTTGCCAGATGTCCCACTTCTGGGCTGCCACCATTGAGTTCTATTGGCCCGCTGGCTGGCAGCCTGGTTTCGGGGGTGGGACTGGACCTGCCCGGGTGTGTGTCGGGATCCTGCGGCCTCTCGCTGGCCCAATTGGGCTGGTGGCAGCCAGAAGGAGCATTCCTGGTGCCTGACCTTGCCCAGGTGTGTGTGCGGCCTCCTAGCCCCCCGTGCCCCACTTACCTGTCCAGACCGCTGGCCCAGTCCGTATAGGTTCTCCTTCTGCTTGCTGTGACTGATCTGCTGCATTCTGTGCAGGTGTGTGCCGTGGCATCACCCCCACGCAGACCTGAACGTCTTCTTTGTATTCGAAAGTCAGTCTTCAAATGCAGCCAACATGTGATTCAAATTTGAATGTACAAATTTGATCAAATTTCAAATGTGGCAAATATCCATGCACTTCATGTGTTGTCATATCTATCTTGCTGAATTAAAACTACTGTCGCCTCTGGCCATTGGGTATACTGGTTGGAAGTGATGGGACCTGGATTCCCCCCCCCCCCCCAGTTCCCCTCCTTAATCTACAGAGACCGAGAGCAATTCTCCAAAATTTTAGATAGTAGCTTTTTCTTGCTGTGTGCAATGTGAAGATAACATTATTAGAACGCGTTTGCGTGATCTATTGGTTGTCATTTTAAGTGAGTCAAATGCACTGTCTGGACTTCAGACTCAACTCCATAACACCAACTCAATTATTGTAGGCTTTTATTTTAAAAACAAAACAAAAACAAGTGGCTTATAATACGGAGCACTGTAATAGAGAAAACAGCCTTAGGAGATGCTTTTTTTTTTTTTAGAACCTCCCCACGTTTTGTAGGCTTTCTCTTTTGTACAGCGAAGTTGTTTCATGCTCAGTTGTGTTTGAGCATTAAGGAAAAATCAACCTGTTTTGCTTGCCTGTCTTTGCAACATTGGCCATGTGGAGTTACTTTTAAAGTCTGCTGGAGGGTGAAGGCTCTTTACAGCTTCATAAAATGCAAGGGGCAAAGAGGGAAGCATTTTCAGAAACAAAGAAAACTCAGAGACAAGCTCGTTTTCTTAGTTCCTGCTCAATACTTTCCCTGCTTCCAGTTGGATGAATATTTTCCTTCCCACAAAAATAATAAAAAAAATGAAATGAAAAAGTTTGTTCCCTGAAGGTCTCTGGCACTTGGCAGCCCATGATTGGGGACAAATTGGCAACCCCTTATCATGAAGGGGTGTGGGTGTGTTTCCCTCGCTGAAAAATTTGTGTAGGCTGTATTTTACGGATCATACTATGATTCATAGAGTGAGGTAAACAAAATGTTCATAGCACAACTGAGTCTAATATGTTCATGATGGTGGTGATGATGAAGATTTTCAGAGTGCACTAAGCCTTAAAAAGGTGGCCATGGTCATGCTCTCACCTAGGCTGCAGTGGCACCCTGGATGGGACCTTCCTGCGCTGCTGAGGGTCAGATTCCTTTCAACTAAGTGCTGGGATAATGCACATAGCATATCTATGGGCTGAAACTAACAGTTTGATATTTAATAGGGATAAATGCAAAGTCCTACATCTTGGTAAGAAAAATGATAAAAATGTATACAGAACTGGAAGAACTGGGCTGAGCAGTAGCACAAGTGAAAAGGATCTGGGTGTCCTGGTTGATCACAGGATGAACATGAGTCAGCAATGTGTTGCAGCTGCAAAAAAGGCAAACACCATCCTGGGATGCATGAAGAGGAGTATAGAGTCCAGATTGTCATGGTCAGCCAGGAGGAGAACTCAGAGGATGAGGAGGACTCACTTCCTCAGGTAGAGGAGGAACCTGAAGTGATGCCAGGACCCAGTTCTGACCCCCCCCCCCCCGCCCCATTGGAGCCTGGGGTTCAAGAGCCCAGCCTTACCACAGCAGAAGTGCAGGATGTGGGAGACATAGTACAGCAGAGCCTAGAGATCCCCAGCTTTAAGCAAAGGAAAGCAGAGAAGGAAGGGTTAAGACGATCAAAAAGACTTGCCCAGAGACATGCGGATCACCTGCAGCTGTGAGCTCAATCTGCAAAGTTAAAACACCGGGCAGACGCCCAAGCCCTTTGTCAGAAACTATTTGTTTACCTTAAGAGAAAAGCTGCTGTATCTGACTCCTGGACTGATTGGAAACCCTAGACCTTGGAACGTACCTGTTGACCATCCTTCTGGCTGCCCTGACCTCAGACTGGACTGTTTGTATGACTCTCATTAACCCTGGACTTGGACCGTTTCTGGATTTCTTCTTTTCGGACATCGTTTGGGCTGTACCTTTGCTGAGCAATCTCTTGTCAGCTGTGTGCTTGTGAGTGTGCTGGCAGCTTTCCCGGACACAGATCACGAGGAGTAGTTATTCCTTTTCACTCTTCCTTGGTCAGACCTCATCTAGAGTCCTGTGTCCAGTTCTGGGTGCCTCAATTCAAAAAAGACATTGACAAACTTGAGTAAGTTGAAAGGAGGGCTACAGAAATGGTTAGTGGCCTGGAAAGCATGTTGTACAAGGAATGGTTGAAAGATCTAGGAAAGTTTAGCCTCCAGAACACAAGACTGAGAGGAGAAATGATAGTGGTCTTCAAGTATCTGAAGGGCTGTCCCAGTACAGAGGGATTGTCCCTATTCTCACTCACATGAGATGGGAGGACTAGAAACTATGGGATGAAACTTCAAGGGAGTCAATACAGATTAGATATTAGGAAAAACTTCCTTACAGTGAGGGCAATCAGTCAATGGAATAGGTTGCCACGGGAGGTAATGGGTTCTCCTTCGCTAGAGATCTTCAAGCAGATGCTGGACCTATGTGTGTCTGGGATGATTTAGGAAATCCTGCATTGAGCAGGGGGTGGGACTAGATGACCCTAGAAGTTCCTTCCAACTTTATGATCCCTTTATTCTAGATCGTCCTAATCAGGGACGGAAAGTCTGTAGAAAAAGAATGGATTTTCACACATTTTCAAAGATCCAGAATGACCTACATCCAAATAAAAAGTCAGGTGTGGCTGTAACCAATGGGTAAAACACAGACAAAGGACCTTTCTGCACTGTTGCATAGGCAGGATCAGAAAGGGGACTATGGACCTACTTCCCATATGTTAATGTGGAATATGGGGAGGGGTGTTCCATCCCACTCCTGGTTCTCTCCACTCTCATAGGATGGAGTGTAATCCAGATCAAGGACCGCTGATCTAGATCAACAGTAAACCAGTGTGGCCCAGCCCAGATGAAGGGGCCTCCCACTTCTGGGAATCGCCATAGATCCTGGATGTGAGAGGTGCGCAGGCAACTCCAGAAGGCCTATTTGGGCCTACAAGAAACATACAGTGGTGGTGGTGGCGACTGCATGGCCAAAGGTAAGTGGGGTGTACAGGAAGCCGGGGGTGGGTCTTCGCCACTATTTGGGCACTCCCCAGAACATCCCAAATGCGGCTGCACATGTGCAGAGTGACATTGTTGCCATGATGCTGGAGCATGCTCAATTACACCACAGTCTGTGAAGAAGATGGTGGCACCTGGACACACGCTGCTGGCATCTGGACATGGGCCCAGACTCAGGTAAGTCTATGGGCGCATGGGGCTTGGCTCGGTGTGTACTTGTGTTCCCAAGTGTGAATGCCTGTATATGCTACTGGATAATGCGCTTTTTCCATCCAGTGGATGGGAAGCCAAGTGCAGAAACGCTTCTGGAAGAGGCAGGGGGACTTTCACACAATGCAAAACCCAACACGTTGTCAAATGCAAGGAAGCTGAGATTAAGCACATGATTATATACTCGACAATTAGGCTGGCGTGTTCCTTGCCAAGCCTTCTAAATTGGTGTGGGTCATAATTCATTGTGATTGCCACCACGCCCAATATTGATAAGCTTTTCCTGTGGCTGAGTTCCAGGTTGCCTGTTAGTGCCCGGGACGCTTCTCCTTTCTAGCTGGGTGCCAGCCAGCTTCTCACAGTTTAGCTCTGAGAATTGACCACACTCTGGATTGTAGCTAGACCAGGCTGCTTCCCCAAATTCTTTTGGGCCTGCTTCCCATTAAAATCCCTGAGCCTTTCATGTTAGTGATGTGCATGAATATTTGTGCTATTCAGAATTCATATGAATAAGTATGAAGTCCAACATTTGTGGACGAGTAAAATTGGGCCTACATTCATAGACCCTATTGCTCCATTAATTGGATTATCCAGTATTTGTCGAAGCTTCAGTCGAAGTTTTGGCGGATACTGGATGCCCCATCGTCCCACTTAGCTTGAGCAGCCACCGCCAAAATAGGCCCCAGAGAGGGCTGAAATAGGCCCCAGGGTCACAACTGTGACCCCCCCCCCTTTGATGCGCCCTCTTGCAGTTTGGGAGCCCACATTGCATTCCCAATGGCTGAAAAGACACTTCTGGATTTGCGCATGCAACTGATTCCTGGATGGAGAGCTGCGCATGCAAACCCAGAAGTACCTAGGACAACAGCGTGTGGTGACAGCAATGAGGACAGGTGAAGGAGGGCGGGAAGGGAGGGGTTGAGTTGGGAAGTTCATTTCATGAACAAATATTCACACGAACATGAAGGCCCCCCCCCCCAAAGAAATATGTATCCTCACAAACGAACATGAATCCGATATAGGTATCCTGTAACATATCGGCTCTGAAAGGGTCAAATCCGACCTGAATCCAGTTTTAATCCACTCTTGATCCGTGTTGAATTCAATCTGGATCCGTTGCAGATGTGACTGGTGCAGCCACTTTCCCACCTCCCCAGTTTAACAAATCTGAGCCAGTTTGGTCTAGTGGTTAGGGAGCCGGACTCTTATCTGGGAATACCGGGTTCGATTCCACCCTCCCCCAAAAAGCCAGCTGGGTGACCTTGGGCTAGTCACAGCTCTCTTCTGAGCTCTCACAGCCCCACCTACCTCACAGGGGTCTGTTATTGGGAGAAGAACAGAAGGTTTGTCAGCTGCTTTGAGTCCCCTTAAATGGGTGAGAAAAGCAGGGTAGAAAAGTCAACTCTTCTTCTTCTTCTTCATACAAATGTCTGAAACATTCATATTCATATGAATATTAATGTACGAATGTCCTAACATTCGATTTGTGTACCAATGTCCAAGTTTGGACATTTCAGACGGATAACTAATGTAACAAATATTCGTGCACATCCCTAATCTAAACACTCAGGCCCTTTGAAGGAGATAACCAGGCCATGAAAAGCACCTTTCTGATTCTGAAAGTCTTCTTCAGCCTTGTTAGCACTCACAAAGAGTTGTCTTCAGTCCTCTTATTCACCCACCCACCTGCACAGGCAGCCTGCCTGCTTTTCTTCACCAGCGTGGATTTTCAGGAGTGCTAATGAGAGATGCTAGGAGTAAATCCCAGAGCCTTGTGTGAGAATGGGTAGTGCTAAAAATAAACAATCTGTGATGTTTGGAAGCGAGCTATAAAGGTCTCCCTGTAGTTCTCACTTTGGGTGGCGACGGTGGAGCCCAGCTGTAGCTGAGAACACAAGGTATGAAGACAAAAGAAGACAGGGGGTGTGGGTGGTGTTAGCTTCTTTTTTTTTTTTTTTCTGAACGCAAACCTGGAATGGTGGTTGTGTAAGTTCCTCCAACTGACCTCTTTTGAGCAAGCTGAGAATATGCAAAACGTTTTAAATGAGACAGAATTTGATCGAATTCAGGCATTTGAATTTGAATCGAGCATCTATAAATTCAAATGTAAGATTCGAATGAATTTTTGAATCTTTCAAATCATTCATACGAATTATTTGGACATTCATATGTGTGTGGATACATATGACCTGAGACCTTCAGGTATAGGGCAGAATATAAATATAGATAGATAGATGGATAGATGATAGATAGATAGATAGATAGATAGATAGATAGATAGATAGATAGATAGATAGATAGATAGATAGATAGATAGATAGATAGATAGATAGATGGATGGATGGATGGATGGATGGATGGATGGATGGATGGATGGATGGATGGATGGATGTCGATCGATAATGGATGAATAGATGGATAGATGGATAGAACGATAGATGGATGGGAAGATCTTATTCATATATGTACAAATTTGTATGGATACATACAGGATGAAAAGGTTATGCATACAAGATAAAAACGGGATGTGTATGGATGCGTACAGATGCATACAGATGCTTATGGACACATTCAAATGTTGTATCTTCAAATACGAATTGAAAATTTGTACGAATACATTCAAATGTATTCAATTCAAATTGAATGCGAATACATTCAAATTTTAAACATTCAAATTGATTTGAATCTTCGGATACTAGATTCGAAGCAAATTGAATCCCCCAAACTGCATTCTTGCAAATCCCTGTGGGGCATCTTATTGTGGAGTGCAGAGATGAAACAGTGTCCCAGGGGGGTAAAACAGGGCCCTTTCTGCCCTTGGCCTTATTCTGGAATATATCTTGGGATAACAGTATGCTAGCCACAAGCTAATGCACACTATGGCAGGGGCTTTCATAGTGGTGCAGGTCAAGCTGGACTATGTACAGTTGCCATGGGGGGAGCTTCCAGACAGAAGGAATCCTTTCTGGGTAGGCAGTTTGGTCTAGTGGTTAGGGAGCCAGACTCTTATCTGGGAATACTGGGTTTGATTCCACCCTCCCCTACGAAGCCGGCTAAGTGACCTTGGGCTAGTCACAGCTCTCTTCTAAGCTCTCACAGCCCCACCTACCTCGCAGGGTGTCTGTTGTGAGAAAAAGAAGGTTTGTCAGCCGCTTTGAGTCCCCTTAAATGGGTTAAAAAACCTGGGGTAGAAAAGCCAACTCTTCTTCATGTGCAGATGTTCTGTCTCAGAGCTCCCCCCATGGCAACTAATGGACCAGGTCCTAAAAGACCCGAGATAACTATATGGTAAGGTTGCGCATGAATATTCATAAACCCGGAATTTGGCCGAATTTGGCCAAATTCAGACATTCAAATTGAAATAGAAAGTTTGCACATTCGAACTGGAATTGAATGTTTTGATACATTCGCATGAAGCTTTGTATGGGATTTGTATGGGATTCATAGACTATTTGTATTCATTTGCATGGGGTTCATATATTATTTGTATGGGATTCATAAAGGATTTGAATTGAATTTGAATCCTATCACATTCAAAGAGGATTTATTCGAATGAATACTGAAAAAACCCAAACATCCATGCACATCCCTGCTATATGGACAAATGCTTGTCATCTTGAACTGTCCCTGATTCTTCCCTGATCTTCCAAGGACATTCAGTAATCACTTTTCTGTTTTTTCCTTCCTCCTTTTCCCTCCAGGGCTTTCCTGCATGCCCTCCTTGATTACGATTTCCCATCCATCATCTTTTTTTTCATTTTTACAAAAAGAAAAAAAAATGCTGGCATATCTCGTGGATGGAGAAGGATTGGCTTGGTTTTTCATCTGATAGGTTGCTGTCGAAGATGGATTCATCTCAAAGTCCAGGTTGACTTTGGGCCTTTGGCGCCACAGCCCTCCTCATTATGGATCACAAACTCCTGACAATGATTCTCCAGGAATCCAATTTAAGACCAAGTTGTCAAGGAGGCACAGAGAGCTGTGAATGTGTCAGTAACCTGTCAGACATCAGCACAATCCATCTGGGTTGTTGGATTTCTGCCAGCCAGCCCACAGCAATTTGGTTGAGCTTCCCTTCGGCGGAATGCATGCACATTAATGAAAACTTGTTAGCAATTTAATTTAATAACATTAATGCAGCATTATTAGCTTTGTGATCATCATCTACTTCTGGAAGTATATCCTCTCCCCCCTGGCTAGCGTAATTAGAGAACGAGAGAAGGTGGGAAATCAGACCTAGTCAATGAGTTGAATTAAACCCAACAGGTTTTTCACTCTCTTTCCATCAGCCTTTGACAGTTGAAATTATGCTGACTGGACGCAGCAACAGGGCACACCTGTAGAGATGTTTACAGAGAATAGATAAATTCATGGAGGGTAAGGGTGTTTTTCCACTGACCTCCCTTAATCCGGATCTAAGATGATCCGGATCTAAGGAAAGTACCCAATGCATTTCTATGGGTGGTCTAGCACCCAATAGTAATGGGTGATAGCTTGCTCGCAGTGGAAATGCCGAACGACCCAGGTGGCAAATCTGGATTTACCCATATGGGGTCTTCCTGTCACCCCAGGTGTTTTGGGAGACGGGGATGCAATTTCCGTAGACATTCCGGAGATTCTTTGAAGATCCTCCGGAGCGGCTCTGAAGAATCTCTGGAGCTATCTGCCGCAAACTTCAAAGATTCTCCGGAGCCTTTGACAAATGCATTGTTCTCGCATGGAGTCCTCTTCGGAGCCCGTGCTAATCTTTGAAGGCAACTTCGGAGGGACTTCGGAGAATGAGCACAGGCTTCAAATTTTTGAGTTTTGGGGCACGCTCCCGTGGGTGCCTCCCTGAGCCTCCTCTAGACCCCATTGCCCAATTGTGGTGGAAACAGGCTTTGTATAATCTGGATTTGATGCCTGAAAACCCCATTGTAGACCCCTTTAATGGGGTCTACAGGAAATCCGGATTATAGGTCCTGAAGGACCCATATGATCTGGTTTTCCCTAGAAATGGTGGAAAGAAATGTGGCTCTAATGGGGTCTGCAGTGGAAACGGGGTCTTCCTGCTCTGAGCCAAATGAATCCTTAATGGGTACTTAGTGCTATTGGAAAAACACCCTAGGTGCATCTAAGGCCACTTAAATGGATGCCTAGGTTCCATCTACAGGGTAGAGAGACACAGGCAGGATGTCTGTCAAGGAAATGTAGATGGAACCAAGAGCAAGTGAAAGGTCTGCTCTTGTCTTCTGCTTGACACGTCCAGAAGCAACTGGTGAGACAGTGTGGGACAGGATGCTTGTTTAGATAGACTGAATCCTGATCCAGCAGGGCTCCTCTTATGCCCTTATGAGATTCACATAAGTAAGACAACTAGGCAGAACAGAGACCAGCTATGATATCTGAAGACTCACGTGCAAACATGTGAACATGCTCCCTGGAAGACAACTCCCAATAGGGAGCCACAGGAATGGGTTTTCAGGTACTTCATCTGGGAAGCACGTCAGAGAATTCGTTTATATCGATCCTTCCATCTGTGATCATTTCCAGGTGTCCCAAATGTCCTGCCCTGTAAAAAGGAATCTAAAGTTTGGCCAGAATGCAAAATACAGCACGTCAGTACAGTTGCTCTGAATCTAGAGTGGCCACTTTCCCAGGAAAGAGGAGAAATATTTCATCACTCTGTAAGCCCCTCAAGCTATGTTGGGGTCAGGCAGCTCGATATTTCCAGATCACTGCTTAGAACTTTGGACCTTTCCACATTTAGCTGTCATGTTCCAGGACAGAGCAGGACACGCGGTCCCAGAACAAGCAAGTGGCTCTGTGGAACCGGAGTGGAACAGGGCTGTCCACATTCACCTTGTTCACTGCTTCCCTAGGAGCAGCTGGCGTGCCCCCCAGCACGGCATTCACACTCTGTTCTGGTTGTGAACATTGCAGTTGGGAGAATGGTGCGTCTGTGGTTGTGGCTGTGCAATCACACACTGTGTTCTGATCACCATGGCAATAGCTGGGTGCATGGCAGATTTTGCCATGGCAATCTGTATAGTACAGTTCAGGCCGTCAGCACTGGTGGTCTGGTTGGATACTGCACCAGGGCTTGCAATGTGAATGCATCTCTCCTCACCTGGGGCCATTTTGCACTTCCCTTCCTGTCCCGTGGATGGGAAAGGTGTGCGAGGGACTATTGTTGACTAGTGCTCACAGTCGTGTCAGGGGGTCATGTGAGCTGCCAGCATGCTTGCACGGCACCTCAGATGACCTCCTCCCCTGGCCAGAGTGCAGATGGTCACCATCCGGACGTGTAAGGTCAGTTCCTGGTCACAAGTCAGGAGAGTTGGGTTGCTTGTGGTGCACAATGTCTGGGCAGTGCCTCCTGTAAGTGCGGAGGCACCTGCCCAGATGTTGCCTAATTATGAACTACAGGCTGAAGTGTGAATTGGCCTCTGATCTTACCCGCAGTGGGATAAATATGCCATACCACACAGCTAAGCACAAACAGACCCACAGAGAACTTCAGATGGGGTAAGTTACACAAAAGTTTTATTCTTCTCATTCTCCTCACTGGGAGACAGTAGAAATATCATCTCCATAAAGGGCCAAGAGCCATTTCCTTTCCTTTTATACCTGTGGGTTTGGCGGGAAGGGTTTTGATGGCTGTTTTCTGCTCTTCCAATTTCTCATACACCTTTCTTGCAGTGTAATGACACTCCTGTGTCAGCTCTTCATTAAATCACCCCACCATTATCAGAAGCTGAGCAATTTCCACCTTTCTGTTTTGTTTCAAATTAGGTATCAGAAGGACACCTTATTGGAAGACTTCCGTTGTTGGTAAATCAAAGCTAAGTATTTCATTATAACGTCTGGAGCCTGAGAACGCTTCGACATCAGAGGATTCCCGCTAAGCCATTGAGGACTGAATTTAATTAAAGCTTAATTAGGTGGCTTTTGCATGTGATTCGGGCAGTTCTTATCGCTTTTTCCTTGCAAGATGGTTTTCCCCAACATGGTATTAACGATAATGCAGAAGGCTAATTAATAGGTGTTTAAGTGACAAATTGTTAATTTAAGAATATGTTACATTTTCTTGAAAAACAACGTGTGCTCTAACTATGCCATCCATATTGCTGCCCATGTTGCATGGCTATCTGCTTTTCTTTTTACTAGCAGTTTGGACTAGTGGTTAGGGAGCTGGACTCTTATCTGGGAATACCAGGTTTGATTCCACCTTCCTACAAGAAACAGAACGCATACGGGATGCATTCAGGATGTGTACAGATGCATACAGGTATGTACGAGATGCATATGTACCTGTAGAGATACAAATATCCAAATGTATTCGTACCGAATTGAACATCCATACATTCATTTTTTCATTATTCAGATACACTCAGATTTTTGAATATTTGATTTGTTATGATTCAAGTTTGGAAAATTGGATTTGTGCACACCCCTAGTCCATTTCCTTACCTTTCCCAGCCACTGGAGAGAGCTTTCTCACCTCTTCTGGTGCTGTGTGTTGTCTGAGGTAGCACGCAAGTGCACTGGCACCTCAGATGACCAGAAATGATTGCACATGTTGTAATTGCAAAAAGCCGCTCAAGTTCCCATAAGTTTCCCTTCCAGCCTCCAAGCCCCTGTTGACCATTTCTCAAGCCTCAAGAGTAAAAAGCAACTAATTTTCTGTCCCATAGCTTGCAGTACACACTCGACACCAGCAGGGGCTGGACTCTTAGCCTGGAGGCTTAATGGCGTCTGGCCACACGGCATCCATCTTCTCTTCCTGCCTGCCACAAGATGTGACATCAAAAGGACTTCTGACCTGCTCAGCTGAGGTGGCTCGACCTATCCCGTCTCTGGATTGTGGCTTTACATCATTTCCTCCCCGCCCTTCTGTGGCGGGCTATTTAAAGCTCTGCACAGAAATAAAGCTCCCTCTTCCAGCTGATCTCTCCCTTGTGCCTCTTCTCTCTCCCTTCCCCATTTTCTAGCTACTCAGAGTCAGGGCACATGGGCCTGACCACTGGTTATCTGGGCCGGTCAGATAGCTGGAAAACTTTCGCAACACCCAGTGATCGTACCAGTAACTACTGGTACCAAGCATCGTTGCAGCCCTTGGGTTGTAACCAAGTATCGCTGTGGTTCTTTGAAATGCAGCCAAGATCAAGGTAGCCATAAGCTGCCTCCCTCTTGGGTTTCCGAGAGCCAAGGATTCAGGTTGCAGAGCCAGGCTGCAACATGCACACGTTTGGCGCGTCACCATCATCAGCCACCTTTCTGCACTGGGCCTTATTCTGTAATATATCTGGGAATAGGGACTTGCCATTTGCACGCTAGCGCATACAATAGCAAGCTCTGCTTGGGACCTTGCTTCAGTCTACACTAGCATGAGGATGGCAGGTCCCTATTCTGAGATATAATCTGGAGTAAGGCCCAGTGCAGAAAGGGTCCTGGTGTAGTTGCCCTGGGCTCCATGGAGAAGATGGCAGTGTACAGACACATGTCCAGACCCAGGTGAGTGTCTGGGCATGTTGGGGGGGGGGGTTGGTTTGGCATGCACAGGAACTGAAGTGCAGAAAGACCCAATAATAAAGCATGGGTATTCCAAAATATATATGCTTTATTCTGGAATATCCAGATATAGCGGGGAAAGTAGCCAATGTCTGGATGCACCCAGAGTGTCTTTCGAGAGACTAGATTGGGGTGGTTTGCCACAAAAAGAATAAAGAAATTGAAGCATCTCAACATAAATAGCCAAACCCTTAAAAAGAACCCTTAATGAGATGTGTAGAGATATAAAAAAGGTGAACTTAGAGACTGAGCTTTTCTGAAAGACACATACCTTTCTAGAATTGATAGGGACCTCAAAGACCTTGGCCACCAAGGTAATTAAAGGAATGCCTTCTCCTACGTATA
Source organism: Aspidoscelis tigris stejnegeri (assembly GCA_023333525.1). Taxonomy (NCBI): domain Eukaryota; kingdom Metazoa; phylum Chordata; class Lepidosauria; order Squamata; family Teiidae; genus Aspidoscelis; species Aspidoscelis tigris. The sequence continues at coordinate 4,917,619 of JALMGA010000004.1, read as the reverse complement.
TCAACCTGCCCATGCCTTAAGATCTGGAGAGGAGGCCCTTCTAGTTGTCCCACCACCCTCAGCAGCAAAATGGGTGGGCACCCAGGCGAGGGCCTTCTCCGTGATGGCCCCCAGCTATGGAATAGTCTCCCCCTTGAGGTGTGTCAGGCTCCTTCACTGTGTACATTCAGGAAGGCAGTGAAGATGCACCCCTTTGCCCTGGCCTTTGGTTAACTGGGGATACACTTTCCCTTCCCACCTGCAGACACTGTTGTTTTAATATATGTTCTTATCATTTTAATATATTTTATTTTAAATGTTGTTACTTGCCCCGAGACCTTTGGGTATAGGGTGGGATAGAAATATAAACAAAGAAAGAAACTAAGGCAGAAGTATTACCAAAGACTTTCTTGGTTCAAAACTCAACGACCACAATATATAAGGAATAGAAAATTACTTTTAGATGGAGGTTGAATGAAGTCTGGTTACAGAGAGAGGCATTGGCAGACTGCAGACAAAAATTGAAAAAAAAATATTTGCAATCAATTTAAATAAAACCTTAATGTCGTTTGGGATGCCAGCAAAGATTATAATAGAGGCCACTTTGTTCAATATAACTCTGAGCTCAAAAAGGAAAGGAAAAAACAAGAGGAAGAACAATTGATTTTAGAAGAAATAAAAGGAAAAGGCAAGGAGCTGAAGACATCCTTATTAAACTCAATGTTTATTAAAAAGAATCTTAAAAAGGCAATTATCAATGTGAAGTGTGGGAGAATTAGAAACAATGATGAGGTATGTAAGGCAACCTAATGTTGAATTTGAAAATAAGCCCTGAAAAGGGCCAACAATGAACTTTCAAGGTAGCCTGGAGTAGAAATCTTCTTCACAAAGACTGATAAAGATCTTAAAAGCAAAGGTTTGCTGTGAAAGGCTGGCTGCATGACAGTCTTTAGCCAAGGACCAGAGGCGTTTTTGCACTAAGGCGAAGATGTCCTTTACCTGCCTACCTGCGAACGGGGAAGTGTACTCAACCCATTGTGGCTGAAGACCCTCCCCCGGCCTCCCCTGATTGGCTGCCTTGCAGCCAGGAGTGGGGAGGCCAGTCGGGTCCCTTCCCTGGGGTCCTGACACCTGCATTGGCCAGGATCAGGCCTATGCAAGTGGTGGGACCCCCACCCAGCACCCCCCAATCCATCCTGGGGTTGGGCATGTGTGTGAATTGCACTTACCTGCTGCTGCTGGCTCAGTTCTGGCTAGAATAGGCCAGGGATGTTCTGCGCATGCCCAAATCTCTGGTCCAATCCAAAGTAAACTTCACTCTTTCAAAGAAGAATGTGTCATGGGAATGTGTCAGGCTTCAAAGATGCTTGAACAATCTGTGTGCAGCATTTCTAAATTGTTTCATGGGTGTTTTTTCCACTGGCAGAAAGTACCCATTTTAGCACCCATTAAGGACCCATTTGTCTGAGGGCCAGATTCCTCCATGGACCCCATTAGGGACACATCTGTTTCCACCACAGCTCAGGAAACCCAGATCATATTGGTCCTTCAGGACCTATAATCTGGATTTCCTGTAGGTCCCATTAAAGGGGTCTACAATGGGGTCTTCAGCCATGAAATCTGGATTATAGGGAGCCTGTTTCCACTGAAATTGGGCAATGGGGTCTAGAGGAGGCTCGGGGGAGGGGGCACCCATGAAGTTGCCTTTGGAGATTAGCAAAGGCTCCAAAGAAGTTTTTCTGCAGAACCTGTGCTCATCTCCAAAGGCAACTTTGGAATGACTGCAGAATGACTTCAGAGGGACTTCGGGGTCTGTCTTTCACCCCCTGTCCCCCAAAATACCTGGGGTGACAGACAGACCCCTTGTAGGTAGATCCAGATTTGCAAATAGGTGCTCCAGTGTTTCCACAGCAGGCAGGCTAGCACCCATTGCTATTAGGTGCTAGACCACCCATGGAAACACATTGGGTACTTCCCTTAATCCGAATCTACTAGATCCGGATTAAGGGAAGTACCCATTTCTTAGATCCGGATCTTCTTAGATCTGGATTAAAGGAGTGCGGTGTAAAAACACCCCATGTCTGTGCCAGGGACCAGCCACTACTGGGTAGGTATCTCCTCTAGCTTAGCCACCTTATTTGTTGAGTGTTTTCCAGCCAAAGTTACGATTTTGATGGCTCCTAAAACACACTCTTATATGAACTTTATTCTGAACTTCCTAGGAGCAAACGAGAAGCTCTAAAAAATGAGGGATTTTAGAGAATATTTTACATATTTTTTTTTTTGCTGAAGATGGAGTTTTACTCCCTGAGGATAGATGTGATTCCTTGTTGTTACCTAGAACTAAACTTTGGTTATTTATACTTAAATTAAAACACATTTTGGACTCTAATTAGAGGTGTGCATGAATGCATTCTTGGTGCTCAATTTGTAACGAATTGAATATTTGAAAATACGCATTTATACGAATAGATCACATTTGAATGCGGTAAAATTCTATTCAATACAAATTTATTTGTATGTATTCATATGAATATTCAATACTTATCGGATGTGAATAACTATATATCTGATACATATCTGACATATATGCATATCTGATACAAACAAATATCTATCCGATACATATCTGTAACATGGGGTGTTTTTCCACTGTCAAAAAGTACCCATTAAGGACCCATTTGGGTGTGAGCTGGATGATCCCATTTCCACCACGGCACTCATTTGGGACCCGATTGTTTCGACTGCCGTGGGGGAAATCGGGATCTAATAGGTCCTTTTTGGCCTTTAATCTGGATTTTCTGTAGACCCCATTAATGGGGTCTACAACGGGGTCTTCTCCCAGAAAATCTGGATTAAAATCTGTTTCCACTGTACCCATTCCTTAGATCCAGATCTTCTTAGATCCAGATCTAAGGGCTGCAGTGGAAAAACACCCATATCCTCCCTCTGAAAACATCAAATCCAACCTGAATCCACTTTTAATCCACTTTTGATCCATGTCAAATTCAGTGTGACTAGCAGTCTGTTTTTCCACACCCCCAATCTAATGATTCGTATTAGTACAAATGTTAGCATACAGATATCGTAACATTTGATTCATGAATATCTGAATTCACATTAATTCGTACAAATAACTAATATTATGAATATTCATGGATATCTCTAACTCTAATGAGATCTTAGAAACCTTAAATTGACCCCATTTCCTGTGAGGATTATTTTTAATGTCTATCTACTGGGTATAAAAGTTTATTCTCTATTATATATAGGATATTGATCAATATTAAGGTTAACAATCCTTCTCATTTATACCAGCTATGGGAACAAGACAGGCCTATTCAGATCTCTGAATCAGAATGGACTACTTTCTAACAAAAAAAACCGTAAGATTTTCAAATCTGCACACTCCAAAGAACTATTTCTAAAAATTATATATAATATGGCACTATTATCCATCATTGTTATTCTGCCTAATCCCTCAAATTCCTCCTTTATGCTGGCATGACTGTGCCTGTGTTGGGCATTTTATACACATGTGGTGGAGTTGTAAGGTAATTTATTTATTTTGGATTGAAGTGAATAAGATTGTCAATAATGTTCTGAATGAAACTGTCCAACTGTCGCCAGCATTGATATTTCTCCATTTGTACGGCAAGTCCAATGAATCAATTAAAAGCAAACAGCTATTGAACTTCCTTTTCATTGGCTTGGAAAAATTCCTGATGGGGCCTGTTCCTGATGGAATGAGTTACTTACCTGTTCTCAACTACACAGGATGTGCAGCCAAAGGAATCCTTCATTTAAATCCATTTCCTAGACTTCTATGGCCATTCATTCCCCAGGGGCTTTCATTATAAATCTTTTTCTTTTGAATATTTACTGAAATAATGTTTTATCCTTAATATGATTATGTTATTTGTTACTTATTATTGACACATGTTAAAATGTTACCATTTCCTACAGTTCTATTAGGTTTCATTATAATGATCTTTACTGTAGTCTTATATATAAATGACAAACGAACTTTATTGATTAGTCATTTGACCATATCAAGTTTACAAAAGATAAAATCGTACAAGGATAAAACTAAGAAACAAAATTAAAATAATGTAATTATTTGTCCCCAATGCCCTTACGAGACACCCCAGTCAACTCAATGAATGATTTCCTAAGTCGGGCAGCCTTAACAAAAACCATTTCTACCTGCAGAAGGTAAATCAGCTTATGTTCTGCCTTCCAGTAGGATGCGTTTTGTAAAAGGGGGCCCAAACAAGTTGTTCTTATAGAGGAACACAAGGGACAGGTAAACAAGATATGAAAAAGATCTTCAACCAATGGTGCACCACAAACACACAGGCTTTCTTCATAAGATACCTGATGGTTTCTCCCATACTTCACCTTGGAGTCAATAAGTTCAAAACGTGCATAAGTAAATTGTTGCCTTAACTCATGGGGCATTTTGTAAACTAGATATTTTTCAAGTTGGAAAATAGATTTCTTTCACGCTAGCCATTTTATTGATCTTAAATTAGAAAGGCTCGCAATATCATTTTGTGCACTAATGTCCATCACACATTGCTCAAAAATCTCTTTAGCCAACTGGCTGGTATGCCCCAATATTTGCAAGGAGAGACCACAGCGAGAGATTATGCCATATATATGTGTGTGTATGTATGTATGTATGTATGTATGTATGTATGTATGTATGTATGTATGTATGTATGTATGTATGTATGTATGTATGTATGTATGTATGTATGTATGTATGTATGACAAACCAACACAAGTCCCTATAGACCAGAACCCAAGTCAAAAGACCAAAAACACCAAACCAAAGGGTTCTGCCAAATATGTAAAGAAATAAAGAAATAAATGCACTCTGGAGCCAAAAAAACCCCAACCAGTATAATTACTACAAGGGTAGCAATAGCCCACTGGAAAATGTATTAATTATTCTGTTTAAAAAATTTTTTTGGCAGAACCCTTTGATTTGGTGTATGTATGTATGTGCACAATATTTTTTGTATTTAATTCGTATCAAATTGAATGCAGGAAAATTCATATTCATTTGAATAGATCCCCTTTGAATGTGTTAGGATTTGTAATTAGATATGAATGTTCAATCCCTTATGAATGTGTACGAATAGCATATGGACCCTATATTCTAATGCATATGAATAGCATATGGATCCCATACAACTGGCGTACAAACCCCATACGAAGCTTCATACAAATGTATCAAAACATTTGATTTGAATTTGAATGTCAACGTTTGAATGTCCCAAAATTCAGTTTGCATTCAAATGTCCGAATTTGGCCGAATTTATCCTGTTCCTGTTTATTGCTATATTTTTCTTTTCTTAACTAATAAAACTAAAGAAGACCCTGGTGCCAATGGAAGAAGTTAAATCTTTTGCTGTAGCTCATAGAACATTTGTAAAATGGATGCCGCAGTCGGTGTATAACTATGATTGCTATCTACAGCTATTGATGCCAACGCCTCTCTGCAGAAAGTGACCCAAGGTGTTTTTACCCCTAATTGCAGGCTTCTCCTTCCTTCTGCTAAATACACTTTGTGGGCACAAAAATTAACAGCCCGAGTCTTACAAATGGCTACCTGATGTCTGGCATTGTGGAATGCTGGCAAAGAGATCTCTGCTCATTATTTTTAATTGCTGTGGACGTTTGCCTGAAAACACATTCATTGCTTCTCTGTGGATCTGTCCTGCATATTACATTCCTCCTACCTGAAGCCACCTTGTAATCATTTTGACCCCAATTGCTAATGTGGATAAAGCGGTTGGGAAAGAAGATACGTCATGCCCACTCCACAAAAAAATAACCTCCAGTTTTGAAAGACCAATGGGATTTCAGATGCGTTTTAGAATTGGAAGCATCTATCAGTTAAACAAGCCAGTTCTAATTGCCCGTGGGGCTGAGAGAGGGTGGGTTGACTTCTCCAGAGTGACTGGCAGCCTTCTTCGCAGTTGCATGTTCCTGATGGAATGCTCCCTAACCATAGTCCCCTCCCAGGACTAGCCTCAAAACTTTTTGTTTGTTTGTTTGTTTGTTTGAGCCATTGGGGATCAGTGATACTTTCAATAATCTTCTAGGTGCTGCTCAGTTTCAGTGAGGCTCTAAGAACCATCTTGATCCACCAAGTGGAGATGAGACATCAGGATGGTAAGCTCCACCATCATGTTTCCAGTGGTAGACGCTTGTCCTGCATTTGCCACCATACAGGTGATAATAACCTTCTTGCCTGAAGGGAGTGGTTATAAACCAGGGGGCGAATCTGCACTTACCGGAATGGAATGGTCTTTGAAGATCATCCCGGGCTGGTTCATGTCTGGAATGGCTCAAACCATTTGCACACTGGGTCCATGAGAATGTCCACGTTCCAGGCCTTACGGCCAGACATCCAAGGACTTGCCTATCCCTAGCCATGATTGGGCAGCAGCAGAGGAAGAAGAGTTTGCTTTTATATGCCACTTTTCTCACCCTTAAGGGGAATCAAAGTGGCTGACAAGTCTTCTGTTCTTCTCCTCACAACAGACATCTTCTAGAACATAGCACCACTGCCCCCAAACTGCTACAAATAAGGTTGAAACCTGTCATGTAAGCCTATATACAACCAAAGTCAATTCTCCCATGTTACCTCATTTAACAGACCAACTGACCGACCGACTGACCGACTGACTGACACAACCAACCAATTATAATCAATCAATCAATTATAATCAATCAATTGTATTTCTATCTCACCCTGTACCTGAAGGTCTCACGGTGGGTAACGACATTTAAAATCAAACATATATTAAAACAACAACGATGTCTTTAGAGTAGGAAGAATCAGTATATCCCCATTTAGCCAAAGCCCAGGGCAAAGAGTTGCGTCTTCATCACCTTCCTAAACATATACAGGGAAGGGTCCTGACGCACTTCAAGGGGGAGACTATTCCACAGCCTAGGGGCCATCACTGAGAAGGTCGTCTCCCGGGTGCCCACTCCTTTTACTCCTGAGGGTGGTGGGACAACCAGGAGGGCCTCCCCTCCAGATCTTAAGGCGGGGGCAGGTCAATATAGAAGAAGGTGTTCCTTTACATATTTGGGTTCCAAGTCATTTAGGGCTTTATTTGTATTTTTAGAAAAGAGTGAGGCGTGAATATTCAAACTTTCACTTTGTTTCTGTTATTTTTAAAAATCTTTCTGCCCTGCATTCCATGGATAATAGCCCACCACTGGCTAGGCTGACAGGAGCTCTGATAATAGCCTATTCTAGAAGCCATTTACGCAATGATTGCTTCTTTCAACTGACATTCAATGATATTCATCCTCGTGAAAAACAAAAGGCAGGATCTGGGCTCATTTCAAGGCATGTTGGGTGCTTCTCCATCATATGTTCTTTCCCCAAGCACTGCAAATTCAAGTTATATGCAATCCTTCCTGGTCTTCATAATCAGAATCCAGAATTCAATTGTTTCATTGTAATAAGCCTTCTTTTCCACCATAAGGCTGTGAAATTTCTATCACCTGCTCTTCTCTGTCTTGCCAAGGCCTTCAGGGGACCAGAGACTGAAAAAAGGCAGGTCACCGGAACATTACAGATGAGCTGCCACAGTCCAAGTGTGAGACTGTGCTCTTTCTGAATGCAGCTATACTCTCTTGTTCTACTTGCTTGCCCGAGCTTTGAGTTAACTATTCTCCCCAGATCGATAACTTTCTGTCTCAGGCAGCCGTCCGCTTCATTTACAGCTGAGAGCCTGGAGGCAAACCGAGGAACCAGCAAACTCACAAAGCATGCAATCCAAGTAGGGATGAGTACGAATGGGTTTTTTGGCGTTCGATTTGTAACGAACCAAATATTAGAAAATTTGTATTTGTTCGAACAGATCCCCTTCAAATGTGGTAGGATTCTATTCAATACAAATTCATACGAATGCCCGAATGCAAACAGATCCCAGATACAGATCCTGCGAACAGATCCTATAGAAATGCATGCATATCGGATACATAACAAACGCATATGTATCGCCACGTATCCAATAGGTATCCCCAGTTTAACAGATGTACAAACTGTTTGTACAAATGTCCCGAAAGATTCGTATTTGTATGAATGTCAATGTATGAATGTAACATTCAATTCGTGGGGTTGGTGACTAGAGATTAATTAGTGTGGATTTTTGTATTTTAATATGCTGTAATATGTCATTGGCCTTTTCTACCTGCTCTGAGACAAGGTGGGATGTCTTGGTCTGAAATATGCAACCAGAGGCCTTTTCGCATTACAGCCAAACGGCTGTAGTGCAGTAAGTCTAGGACACGCGGGGACAGATTCCCTATTCACACCTAGGCAGGTAAAGAACGTGTGGACATGGGTTCCTACCTGCCTATGTGTGAAAGGGGAACCTGTACCCGCGTGTCCTACCTGAAAAGGCTGGTGTTCGGGTGGGACGCCCCTCTGAGGTTTCCTGCCATTGGGTCAGGTAAGATCCAGGGGTGGGCAGGCCTGTCCGGTCCCTTCCCCAGGCTCCAGCATGCTCAAGGGAACTGGATCGGTTCCCCTAGAGCCCGCAGTAACCCCCTCCGGGCACCCACCCATGGGTAGCTTACCTGATCCAATGGCGGGAGGCCTGGGGCAGGGCCTGCAGCTGTCAGGGAGGGGGCATGTGAATGTTCTCCCTCCCAAAGAGCTGTGGGACGGGACAGGCGGTGATGCCCTGGGCCAGATGCAGAGCACAATTTCATGCTCTACACCCGGAACACGTGTAGGGGACCTTGGGACGTGCTTGGGAAGATCTGAACGGAACTGACGGTTCAGCGGAGCAAATTCTCCATCCCAGGAAATCCTGCATGCCTTCTGGAGGCCCTAATGTGAATAGGTCTCTGATGCAAGTTGGGATGGGTCACCAAAAAACTGGAGTAGAGGCAGGTGCTTGCAGGTTGGAAAGGCAGGTAGGTTGGAAAGACAGGCAGGATGCTTCTAAAGGCCATTTGCTGAGATTCAAGAGAAGGTGAAGGTCTGCCCTTGTCTTTTGCTTGAGATGCCCGTAAGAAACTGGTGGGTTACTGTGAGAGACAGGATGCTAAACTGGATGGGGTGTGGCCTGATCCACAGGTTGGAGAGACAGTCAGGATGCCTCTAAGGCCATTTGCAGGGACTTGAGAGCAGGTCAAGGTTTTGCCCTTGTCTTCTGCTTGAAGTGCCCATGAGCCATTGGTGGGCCTCTGGGTGGGACAGGATGCTGGACTAGTAGGGATGTAGCCTGGTCTACCCTTGATATTGCCTTTAGGTTGGAGAGGCAGGCAGGATGCCTCTAAGGCCATTTTGCTGGGACTCGAGAGCAGGTGAAGGCTTTGCCCTTGTCTTCTGCTTGAAGTGCCCAGGGACAATTGGTGGACTAGATGAGTTGTGGCCTGATCCAGCAAGGGTCCTCTTAGGTTCTTATCATTTCATTTATTTTTATTGTGAGCCGCCCAGCGATCCAAAGCTTATTGAATGTGGAACACAATAACTTTCATCCCTGCTTTCTTCTGGGGCAGAGCATCTTGAGGCATGAAACGCTCCTGTGAATGAAACGTGATTCTCCTTTCGAATTCTCTGTGAACCACTAATCACAGTGAATGCCCTGTGATTTTTTTTGTCAATACATCTTTTACCCCAGGCCCCAATCAAGTGCAACAACTGTTTTTTTCTCCCAGCAGATCCAGCTAAACAATAGAGATTATCTCATCATTATTTCCTCCTGTTTTTCCAACCTCTAGACAAAATGCAGGCTGCTAGATAAAGACATACTCGGTGCCATTGTTTAGCAATTGAAGAATGCCTGTGTGTTTATGCCATCTGCTTTTGAGAGTATTTTTAAAGGATTTGTGAATGAAGTCTGTTGCGGTTGAAAAACAAGAGGCATGTCTTCCCCCCCTTCCTCTCTTCAGAATGAAGAAAGAAAAGCTACAGGGACTGCTAGATTTAGGCTGCATCCTAATGGGGGAAATAGAGCACTATTATGGCTGTCCTGTGGTTGGGTTGCTACTAGAGATACGCACAAATGGTTTTCTTTTTCTTTTTTGTATTCAATTCATATCAAATCGAGTAAGAAAACTCATATTCATTCAAATGGATCACCTTCAAATGTGGTAGGATTCTATTCAATACGAACAAGTTCATAAGAATTCCTGAAAATATCCGATACAAATGCATACGTATCCAATAAGTTTCCAATATGTATCCCATAACATATCTGCTCTGAAAGCATGAAATCCGCCCTGAATCCACTTTGAATCCGCCCTCGAACCATGGATCTGTTGCAGATGGGACTGGCACAGCCACTTTCCCACCTTCCCATTTCACGAATGTTCCAAAACATTCATATGAATAGGAATGTCAACGTACAACTGTCGTAATATTAGATTTGTACACAAATGTTTGAATTCATACGAGTATTGAATGTTACGAATATCCATGCACATAGAATCATAGAGTTATAAAGGACCTCTAGGGCCATCAAGTCCAACCCGCTGCTCAATGCAGGATTTCCTAAACCATCCCAGACACGTATTTGTGGCAACCCCACTGCAGCTCAGTTAAATCCCTCCTAAAATGCATGATAGCCTATTGCTGGATAAACCAGCACTGGTCAAAGAGTTTGCAGCAATACTACTATTACCTTCCTGGAGAAAGGCAACACCATTGTTCTCTCCACTGCACATGTGTGGGGCCCAAAGAATACAGCCATTCATGCATGCTGGTGGTGATGCATGTTTCCAGGTATTTCACACTGGCTGAATACCTGGGGCCGTTCTGTGCTTGGTCCCATAGTTTGCATGCAGATGGAGCATCTGCTCTTGAAGGGGCTGTTTCCAGCTCAGAAACGGCCATTCCATGCAGGAGTGTACTGTATGCAAACTAGGTGTGGAGCAGAATTTCATGCTCTACACGCAGACTTACCTTGACCAGAGATGGCATTTGCCATCTCTGGTGTGGCCCATTTGCATGTCTATGGTGTTGGGCGGGCACCTCAGATGATCCCAAAATTGAATGCGCATGCACAGTCTGTCACCATTGTCCTGGTGATGGTGCCAGAGCATGTGCAGTTGTGCTGGCCTCCAGGAAGAAGATGGCAGTGCCCAGAAAAGTGTCCACAGCTATGGTAGGTCTGCAGACACATACACTAGCATTCACAATTGTGAACGCTTGTGCTTGCCAGTGGGAGCGTGCTATTTGGGAGTGCCAGTTTGGCCTAGTGGTTCGGGAGCTGGACTCTTATCTGGGAATACTGGGTTTGATTCCACACTCCTCCATAAAGCCAGATGGGTGACCTTGGGCTGGTCACAGCTCTCTTCTGAGTTCTCACAGCCCCACCCACCTCACAGGGTGTTCTGTTGTGGGGAGAAGAACAGAAAGCTTTGTCAGCTGCTTTGAGTCCCCTTAAATTGGTGAGAAAAATGGGGTAGAACAGCCAACTGTTCTATTCTAATCCCCCAGTCAGGACAGAAAGTGCAGGCACCACTGAGACATGCAAAGACAGTGCCTCCCTCTGTACTGTCCAGCTAGCAAGTGACAATGCGGGAGGAGCAATGCTCCAGATTATCACTTGCTAGCAGAATATTTGGCCAGCGTCTGAGGACAGCCTTGAACTCAGGCTATAATTCCAGGTACAATGAAACAGTTAACGGCCACAAGTACCAAGTGGTACCATGCCTTTATTGATTAATCAACAGACCATATAAAAAATTAAAATGCAGGATAATTGAGTGCAAATACACAAAATGCAAGTTATATCACCGTAGGGGTACAATTAATCTGGGTTGGTTTTATATGAAATTGTCCCCCAAGCGGGCCAAATCTGCAGGATCAATATGGAGGGCTCTTAACCTACCGGCTCTGATGGCGTAGAAAGACACTTTTTCTGAGATATATTGGTCGATAGCTTGTGGAAGAAAAGTCATTTCATTAGCACCGTCCCCTGGTTTAAAATCCTTTAGTAATGGACATGGGGATTGAGCCCCAATAATGATGGCAGAAAGAGAACTATAGAGTGGGATATTCAAGAATGCTTTTTTTAAAAAATCAATTTGTATTGAATTGAATGCAAGAAAATTAACACTCATTCAAATAGATCCCCTTCGAATGTAGTGGGATTTGAACTCAATATGAATTTTCAATCCCATACAAATCCCATACGAAGCTTCATACGAATGTATTGAAACATTCTATTGGAATTTGAATGTCAGTCTTTGAATTTACCAATTCAGATTCAAATTCAAATGCCCAAATTTGGCTGAATTCATACGAATTTCAAATGTTATGAATATTCATGCGCATCTGTACAAATGTCCTAAACATTTGAAATTCGATCAAATTCGATTGAATGTGGACATTCGAAGTCGAATAGAATTACACATTTGATTTTAAACGTTCGAACAAATTTCAAATGTTCCAAAACATTCATTTGAATGACTTGAAACATTTGAATGTACAGATACGAATGTACAGATATGCATCTGTATGTGTCAGATATGTATCTGTACGCATTTGCGTACGAAGTGCGTACAGATAGGTATGACACATACGGATGTTGTTGACATCTGTATCTTCAAATACAAATGTTGTTGACATTCCTATATTCAGATTTGAATCTAACATCCGAGCAAATAGATTTGAATTGGATTTTGTTGCATTCAGATTCTAAACATTCAAATCGAATGGAATGTTTTGACATTTGATTTGAATCAAATTTGGATGCATAAAAAACATTTGTGCACATCCCTAATCTCTGCTAAGGAACCGACTGACGAGGAAAAGCTGACATGCCACCGTGTCCTGGGTTACTAAAAATATGTATAAGACCCCTTCTGCACTTACTTATTAATCCAGACTAGGAGCTTTTAAGAACACATCATGTGCACTGGAGCAGAGTAGATCAGAGGCCCATTTGGCTTGCTTATATGATGGGGTATCTTCTAGGGAGTCCCATCTGCACTTGCAGGAGGCGTTTCCACATCAGAAACATCTCCTGCCTTCCCAAAAGCTACCCCAGCTGATACCACTGGTGGTGCATGAAATTGGGCACCACATGCATCTTAACCCTTACCTGTTCCAGCCAGATTACAAACCATTTGCACCTCTGCCAGTACTGGGTCTCATCTGAAGTGCCATGCAAGCATGCTGGCACCTCAGATGGCCCCATCACCACCGTCATGGTGATGGTGCTCTCACCCGTCCAGTCACACTGGGCTCCGTGCAGAAGATGGCAGCACCTGGACACACATCTGGGCAGAGGTAGGTCTGCAGCTGTGTTTGGTGTTGTTTGGCATGCACTAGTGCTCACAAGTGCAAACACTGGTGCACACCAGTGGTGATGCACTTTTCCTGTGTCGCCAATGGGAAGCAAAGCGTAGAAATGCTTCTGGGTCAGAAGTGTGGTAAGGGCTCAATAGTCCAGATTAATATTAGACCAGATAAATGTGGTCTACATTAGCGATGTGCACAAATGTTCTAAACATTTGAAATTCGATCAAACTCGATTGAATGTCGACATTCAAATTTGAATAGGTCTACGTATCTGTATGCGTCTCATATGTATCTGTACGCGTTTGCATACAAAATGCATACAAATACGTAGAACACATTGAATGAATGTTGTTGACATTCATATCTTCAGATCCGAATCTAACATTCAAATGAATAGATTCAAATGCATTCAATTTTGTTGCATTCGGATTCTAAACATTTGAATAGAAAGTTTCGACATTCGATTCGAATCAAATTCATATGCAACCCCCCCCCCCCGAACATTTGTACACATCTCTAGTCTACCTCCGTGCCACATTTGGTCCAGATCAAGCTAGTATTGGTCTAGCTAATATAGATCTAATGAATTAACCGAGATAAATACAGAAAGAGCCTCAAAATGGGTGTCAGTCCTGGGTCCTTAAGAATGGTGGCCAGAAGGGAGGGTGTTTTTCCACTGTCAAAAAGTACCCATTTTTGCACCCATTAAGGACCCATTTGGGTATGAGCCGGATGATCCCATTTCCACCACGGCACCCATTTGGGACCCAATTGTTTCCACTGCCGTGGGGGAAATACCAATCAAATGGGTACTTTCTGCCCTTTAATATAGATCTTCTGTAGACCCCATTAATGGGGTCTACAATGGGGTCTTCTGCCAGAAAATCCGGATTAAAGGGATTTTCCTTTGATCCGGATCTTCCCATTCCTTAGATCCAGATCTTCTTAGATCCAGATCTAAGGGCTGCGGTGGAAAAACACCTGGAGTTTCAGCAGCACTTGATGGCTTTTGAAAGGCGATCTCAAGGTTGCCTTATCAACCATTCAGCACAGAACGGCTGTCCTAGTTTCTAAGTGTTTTCAAAATGTCCTCTTATGCTTTTGTTAGTTTCTGCTTCTCAGCTAGTTCCTCCCACAGAAAAATGCTGAATGCCAGGGCTGGGCTGTGGGCAGCAGTTTGAGGTGACTCAGGAAACGCGAGACACATTTTCAGCCATCGATCAGCAAGTAAGATCCATGAAGTCACCGACAGACAGAACCAGGGAACGGGCCTGAAATCATGACCGAAGACCAAGACGGCACATCTAATGGCAAAACTGGTAGGAAAGAGATGGAAGTCAAGTTCACAAGGGACGCAGAAGGTCTGACAGACTTGATTGCTCAAGGCACAAGTAGGAGGCTCAATTTACTTCTTGCCCTAAAACTGGTGGCCAGCCACACCAGAGTTAGGCTCTTTCCAATTGGTAGGAGAACCGGGCAATCCTTCCAGCATTGCACTGGGATTGCCAGGCATCCCAGTGGACTTCCCAACACATCACCAGTTGCGGTACGAAGAAAATGTATTGCATTGCTGCCACAGGAAATCCATCAGTGATGCACATGGAGTTTACTGAGTTTCATGAAGAAGCTTTGCTTGCCTGCACTGCAGGAAGGGCGGGAAATGGAGTAGGTACACAGGGGGAAGGATTTCTTCACCCAGAGGGTCATTGGCCTATGGGATTTGCTGCCAGAAGAGGTGGTAACAGCAACCAGCCTAGATGGCTTCAAGAAAGCATTGGATTCATGAAGGACAGGTGTATCAGTGGCTACTAGAATGGATACCTAGGTACATCTTTCAGGCTGGGGGAACAGGTGGGGTATTTCTAAGGCCATTTGCTGGGATTTGAGAGCAGGAGAAGGTTTGCCCTTGTCTCTGTTTGAGATGCCCATGGGCAATTGGTGGGCCACTATCTGCAACAGGATGCTGGACTAGATGGGCTG
The DNA here is from genome assembly GCA_023333525.1 of Aspidoscelis tigris stejnegeri. Classification (NCBI taxonomy): domain Eukaryota; kingdom Metazoa; phylum Chordata; class Lepidosauria; order Squamata; family Teiidae; genus Aspidoscelis; species Aspidoscelis tigris. Next base: position 4,902,363 of record JALMGA010000004.1, on the reverse strand, counting down.
TGGCCTGATCCAGCAGGGCTCCTCTTATGTTCTTATGTAACATTCAGTTCAAATACAGATGTCCGAATTTGGCCAAATTCACTTGACCTTCAAAAGTTACAAATATTCATGCACATCCCTAATTCAGAGGCATGACTGATGGCGTGGATCTGAAGCATATTCAAAGAGGATTCAAAGTTAATTAGAAGCACATTCGAAACTAACACATTTGCAGTAGCTCCATTCACATGAATGCAAATTCCCTTCGCATTTCTTTTGATGCAAAGTGAAAAGGAAAAACAAAGTGCATGTCCCTACTCCCTAGAAAAACTGACATGGTATTGAAAAAGTTTGTTTTAGAGGAATATTTAGAATTCTTTCCTTGTTCTTTTGATGTGCCAACACTATTCACAAATATTTGAAACGTTCAAAATCCTATTCAATTCAATAGAATTTGGACATTTGAATTCTAGTAGAATGTCTATAAATTCAATTTTAACATTTGGACATTTGTTGGAATAAATGACGCAGAGGCGAGAGTGGAGGAGAGATGCTGTTTTACTAGGCTACACAGTTGCTTATATCTCTTTCCACAGGATACACAGTTATTGGTAAAAACTGGATAGAATTGGTTAGAGAGGAAACATTCAGATGCCTTCTGAGCTGGCGCATGATGTCCTTGTGAACCACTTGCGTAAACCCTATCCTTCAGCATGATGCATGTTTATGCCCTAGAAAGATTAGAAGGGTTGGGATGCTCTGAGCGCTTCCTTATGCTGAGGTTTGCCATCCAAGCACGGAAGTCACCCCCGCAGACATTCATATGTTTACGTATCCGTACGCATTACATACGTATTCTTATGCATCTTATTCATATTTGTACACATTTGTTTGGATAACTAAGGGTTGAAAATGGGATGCATATGGGATGAAAATGGGATGCTCACCAATGCGCACCGATGCATACGGACACATATGAGTGATATCGACATTCGTATCTTCAAATACAAATAGGATATTCATACAAATAGATACAAATGTATTCGATTTGAATCAGGTGTGAATACATTTGAATTTTAAACATTTGACTTGATTCGAACCTGCGGATATTCAATTTGAATCAAATCCCAAAAATTGCATTTGTACACACCCCTAGCCGTCAGCATCAGCCATCTCAAACTACATCTATACCTTGGCTGAGGACTAATTAAACCAATTTCAAGGGGACGCTGCTGTCTCTTTTTAGTAACTGATGGAGTTCATCACATCCTATGACTTCTGGAGAATTCCCCTTACTCCTGATTCAAGTGAAAAAGGAAGGGGGAAGAAATCAAAAGGGCAACAGATGGTATTACGTCCAGAGCAAGTGAATGTCATGATAAACCCAGAGTAATAACTCAGAATGCTTCAGTCAATATTTCAGGCACTGTGGTTCCCCGATTACCCCATAAAGAGGCCAAGAGGGAAAGGATTAAAAAGCCTGGGCCAGTTGATAGATAACATGTTGGAACCTTGAAGTTCAGACCTATGAGTAATGCTACTCCTGACATGCAATAACGGCAGACCAGTGGAGGGTGTTTTGGTTCTGATTCAGTTCCCTCTGAATAAAAATAGTTGATCACGCGGTGGCTTCATGCCTGTTGGCAAGTTTCTTTTGTAGGCATATGCAAGGAAGCTTTCTGATAGAGAACTACCTTTGAAATGGTGGGGGATTTGCTGCTAATAAGGCGATAATGATAGAGGTTCACTGCTTATTTATTTATTTTTAATTTAGAGAAGGTTGGACGGGCTTGGAGGAGTTGAGGAAAAGGAGCCACAAAGCACAGAGGTCTGGAAAAACTACAGAAGGGCAACCAGGGTTTTGGTTATTAGGGTTGTGCATGAATGAAGTTTTTTTTGCATTCAATATCTTATTGAATGTAAGAAAATTTGTGTTCATTCGAATAGATTCTCTTCGAATGTGATAGGATTTGATTCAATATAAATGTATTAGTACAAATTCGTATAAATATCCAATACATATCCCATAGCATATCCACCCTGAATCCACTTTGGAGCCAGTTTGATCTAGTGGTTAGGGAGCTGGACTCTTATCTGGGTGAGTTTGATTCTGTCCTCCCCCATGAAGCCAGCTTGGTGACCTTGGGGTAGTCACAGCTCTCTTCTGAGCTCTCACAGGGTTGTTGTGGGGAGAAGAACAGAAGGTTTGTCAGCTGCTTTGGGTCCCCTTAAATGGGTGAGAAGAGTGAGGTAGAAAAGCCAACTCTTTGTCTCCTTAGAATCCATGCTCAAACCACAAGCCTAGTCAATAATCAGTTCACCTCTGGGGAAGAGCATACACATGTTGACTAGGCTGCTACAACCTACAAACATGCTCTCCCTCCCCAGAAGTGCACTAATCACTGATTAGGTGTAGGGCAGGTAATCGTGATCCACATGTTAACCGTTAGCTAATCACTTATCTCAAGCGTCCAACAGCGTGACCATTTGCTCTTATCAGTGCTCTGGGGTTGTTTGAGGTCCTACACAAGTGTGCTGGGACCACTGCCAAAATGGTGGCTCCCAGAGGAGGACCCAGGATTGATTAAGATCCAGCAGGGCTCCTTTGAGGTCACACCTCCTGTGCTCTGATTGGATAAAAGATCTGTGACTCAACAGCATGTAATCACCCATTGGATGAAAGGGATGGCAAATTCATGCAGTACTTGCTCGCTTTTTCCTCTTTCCTGATCACACTCAAGAAAGTGAATATGGATTAACACTCTATAATGACTTGAGCCCTGCAAAAATCATGACTTGGGAAACTACGATTTAAGGGAGGAAAGTCCACAGATAAAATGGATTGGACCAAAATGGTGTGAGCAATAAAGTTGAGAATAGGGGTGTGCATGAATGCATTTTTTTGCATTTGCATTTGAGTTGAATTGAATATTAAAAAATTTGATTCAATTTGAATTTTAAAAATCCGGATTTTGAAAATCTCTTTTGAATCTGGATTATTCAAATCCGTGCATTCGAAAATCCAATTCGAATTTCAAAATATGAATGTCGGCAACATTTGTGCACATCCCATTTCCATCCCTGATTATAAGCGCAAATGTGCGTAATATTAGTATGCGCTATATGCAGATCTGTTCATTCAAATTATTTGAAAATCAGTATCGGATTTCCAAAAATCTGAGAATCATTCGAATGTGTGAATTTGGATTTTCAAAAATACGATTCAGATTTGAATGTCGATATTCGATGGATTCCAATTGGATTTTGGAATTTTTGAATACCTGTGCACATCCCTAGTTGAGAATGAAGCTGGCCTGAAGTACATGTGGAAGGAAATCAAGGCTGGGACTAAGCACAATCACAAAGGGGAGAGTGCTAATTGTAAGGTTTCACTTTGGGAAACATGGGGTGCAGAGGAGGACGCTCTGGGGCCACACAGGAGGGCAATGGGGACATGGAAGCCTAGTGCAGCTATGACTGAGATGAGGTTGACAAAGAGAGTACTGGCTGGAAAGTAACTAGGGTCATTTCCACGCAGGCCTGAAATAAAGCCATTCACATTTGAGTGGCCTGTTTTCAGACAGGTCCTGTGCTGCTCCAAAGTTCTCATGACATTCAGAACCTGCTGTGAGGACTCCAGTGGCTCGGAAAGGAGATCTTGGCCTCAGAGCTCGGGGGGCGCGGCGCGGCATTTCAGTAGCTCAGTGTGGTGCATTGTAAAAACAGGTCCTCCTACAACACCTGTCCATGAAGGTGTGTGCCCCATCACATGCCTCTCTGTTTTGTTGCAGAGGTCCCTGGACCATTGGGAGACCTGTTAAAACAGATATACCGGTATCCCAGCCTAAGTGACCATTTTGACCTGCCTAGACTGGTCTACTCTGTGTCCAATGTGGATACAGCACAATAGCATGGAGCGTGGCCCCTCTTGTTCTGGACCAAGGTGTCGAAGAAGAGGTCCAGAGGGGGTTAGACCTAGCACTATATCTTGGACTGTCCTACTGTCCTCAAGCCAGGAGCCCTGCCAGAGGAGGAGAACTTTGGCATCTCTCCTGGGGGTGGTCTGGGGGTGGCAGCCTAGACCACTATGCCCTCTGGATGACTCTCCATCCTGGATGGGCACGGACATCTTGGAGGAGGCGATTCTTTGTGGGACTGGGGCCTTTGGTCAGCTGCTCTGGACTCCACTTGGCCTCAGCTGCCTCAATTTATGCATATGTGTGTTTGGCTTATTTTGCAATGTTTTGTATTTGGCCAAGATTGATTTATTCTTCCCTTGGTTACAGTTATTATTAATACACCGTAAATTAGAGCTTTTAACTATGTACCTTGTTTTAACCAGTATCTTGTTTTTAATATGTTTTAATCGTATCTTGGTTTTTTAAATATGTTTTTAAAATGTTGCTTGATTTGTTGTCACCCACCCAGAGACCTTCGGGTATGGGGCAGGACTGAAATGTAAATAAATAAATAAATAAATAAATAAATAAATAAATAAATAAATAAATAAATAATGCATTAGTTTGCATTATTTTATAACACAAATTTATTATGGTTTAATAATGTTTTTATTATTATTTTGCATTGTATATTTTCTGTTGTAAACCGCCCCGGGCAAATTTTCTTTTGGAAAGGCGGTATACAGATATGATATGAAATGAAAGTGCGGGAAAACTGTGAGGTTCTAGTGAAGCTCAGCCTTGTTTTCCCTTCTGCTGTGGATGCAAATGGCCTTGGAGAAGAGCAAGATCTGCCTCCTTTCCGGGAACCCCAGAAGAGCCGTTTGCATCAGACGCAGAGCACACATTCTGTCAAACAAGTGCAGCAAGAGTAACTTACTGAGCTGGAGCAGGACAAAGGGAATTTGCAGTTCAAATTAGATTAGGAAAGGTACGTATCTTTGCTGAGCCGTGAGATTCTCTTCTGGCAGGACACGTTACAGTGTTCAATGAATGTTCAGAAAATCAATATCTCTCCTGCTGTGCCCCCCTCCACCACCCAATAACATCCATAATGGCTATATATGAGCATTTCTTCCTGTGCAAGGGAAAGAAAACCAGTCCTCCGGTCTCTCAAGTGCTTTCTTACCTAAAGCACTTTCTATTTTTCTGCCTCATTTACTGGCTGTTTCAGAATTTACGTCTCTTGCTCAGGATGTATGAGTGTAGGTGGGTGGGGAGGTGTTCGGGGACAGCCGTTCACTGTGATCTTCTTTTGTGGAGATGTTGAAATTAGGGATGTACCTGAATGTTTTTGGGGCATTCGATCTGAAAAGAGTCAAATGTTTGAAAATCTGTATTCGTACAAATAGAAGGCATTTGAATATGGTAAAATGCTATTCGATACGAATCTATATTCGTATGGACATTCAATACGTATCAGATCTGAATGAATATGCATCTTATACAAATAGATACATATCTGATACAAACAAATATGTAACTGGTATGAATAGATACTTATCTGATATGAACAAATACATATCTGATACGAACAAATATGTATCTGATATGAATGAATATGTATCTGATGTGAATAGATATGTATCTGATATGAGCGGATACGTATCTGGTATGAATAAATACGTATCCGTTACTTTCCCCCAGTTTAACAAACGTCCAAACTATATGAATGTCCAGAAACATTTGTATTCATTCAAATGCTTGCATACGAATATTGTAACATTTGATTTGAGTTTGAATGTCTGAATTTGGCAGAATTTCAAATGTTACGAATATTTGTGTACATCCCGACTTGAAACCCTTCTGTTCTCCAGCCAATTGATTTCAACATTGATCCGTGGCTACTTGGCCATCCCAAAGTACCCATAAGGATTCACTGGAGATTTCTCTCCATTTTAGCAATTTCTGAATGCACTTACCTTTCTTGTTAATTGGTGGGAAATGGTAGAACAAACGTGGAATAGATTTTGGGAACCTTGTGTTAATCCAGGTCAGTGAGGCCAGAATAACAGGGCCAAATGAAGCTTGCATGCTGTCACCCCCCCCCCCAATGCCTTCTAAGGCTAGGAACAATAGCTTTTGGGCAGTGCTCACTGGTGGTTCCATAACACAAAAGCATGACATCTGTCCTTGGTCTGCTTGAAGGCCTGATTAAATGGGTCTACAACAGACCTGGATTAAGGGCTTCCTTAATCTGAATCTGGCTCCACCTAGTTCAGATGGACCAGAGACCTAGTTGCACTTCGGCCTCTAAGTGCATGATTAGAGAACCTCTGATGAACAACATACACACATGGAGTAGGCTGTTACAGCCCCAAAGTGTGCCCACCCTCACTAGAGGTTCACTGATCATTGGTTAAGTGTGGAACATAAAATTATGCTCCACATGTCAACCAACGTTAACCAGACTTACCTCTAGTGCCTGGAGTAGGAGCCTTCACTCTTCTTTTGCTGCTCTGGGGTCATCTGAGGTGCCACACAAGCACACTGGCACCTCAGACAATCATAGATACGACTGCAAGTGTAGAGCAGCTGCGTCATCAAGGTGCTGGTGCATGCACAGTTGCAGAGGGTGCCGCAGCCAAAGTGGCAGCACCCAGAGGAGGACCGGGCCCCATATTGAATAAGGTAAGTATTTGATCACAGGGAGAGTGAATGGCTAGTGTTGACTATCACTACAACGTTGACTAGCGTTGGTTAATCTGTGCTCCTTTCCTGTCCAGCAGATGGGAAGGGAAGTGCGAAAATGCCCCTGGACTGATAGAGTGTGACGTTGTTAGGAGCAGGCTGCAGCCCTGCACCTGTTTTGCGGGCTTTTCCAGCAGTCTGATTGACAGGAGAGGCGGAGCAGTGCTAGAAACCGCCAAAATTGACCAATGTGAGCAGCCGGATTTCAGACTATTTAAGCCAGCAGCCCAGCATTCTCAGCGTCTCTCGTGCAGCTTATGCAGGAGAGTGATCATGGAGGGTTTGCTTCTCCCTCCGGACTTCTAGGCCTGCGCTCTTGGACCAGAGGGGCAAGGGATAGAAGGGTGGTCTCTCCTCTCTAGCAGGGGAAGATCTTGGCACGTCCCTGGAGTTAGACAGGCACACAGCAGTGACTGTTGAGTTTGGTGTAGAGTGAGACAGGGCCCTGAAAGGCAGTTCATATTGCCACAAGGCAAGCTTTATTTTTAGGGGGAGTCATCACACTGAATGGATGGTGGAATCCATTCATAGGTGAACAGGAGTTAGTGAAGCTAGAAGGAGGGTTTATTTATGCTTTTTGCTTTCAGTGGAACTTCTGGCTGAGAACTGGGGCGTTTTTGCACTAAGGCGAAGATGCCTCAGGATGCTTCAGCCCAAACGCATTGAGCACACTTCCCCATCTGCACTGGCAGGAAAAGGACACATTTTGAACACATCCTTTACCTGCCCACGTGTGGACGGGGAAGTGTACTCAATACATTCAGGCTGAAGACCCTCCCTGGCCTCCCCCAATTGGCTGCCTTGCAGCCAAGGGTGGGGAGGCCAGTTGGGTCCCTTCCCTGGGGTCCTGCCACCTGCACTGGCCAGGATCAGGCCTATGCAAGTGGGGGGACCCTCACCCAGCACCCCCAACCCACTCCGGGGTCACGCATGCACATGTGAACGGGGCTTACCTGCTGCTGCCGGCTTGATTCTGGCTAGAATAGGCCAGGGACATTCTGGGGATGCTTGCGGGGCGGCCCCTCATTAGCCGGGCACCCGCATCTGCTCAGAGGGCCAGTTGAGGCCAGGTGGGTGCCTGATCCTGGGCGATGCAGGTGGCAGGACCCCAGGGAAGGCACCCGACTGGCCTCCCCATCCCTTGCTGCAAGGCAGCCAATCAGGGGAGGCTGAGGGAGGGGCCCAGCTGTCACAGAGGGAGAGCATGTGAACAGCTGGAACAGCTGGGAACACACCAAATGCTCAGAGACATTTTCAGAGCAGTTTTTCTGCTCTGAAAACGGAATGCGTGGAGAGCGTGTTGGGACACTTGGGGCGGTCCGGAACGGACCTGGCCACCCGGATGTGCGAAAACAGCTTCCCCGCATGTTCTCTGATCTTTTCTTATTTAACTGCAACTTTACTTTCAAGCAACTCAAGGACTTTTGAGCTAACCTTTACTCTGCTTCTACTATTCATTTATTTGTACTAATAAACATTTAGTGTTTGGATTACACTGGTGTTTATGTGCTGCTTTAGGGGAGGTTTGGGGTACATAAGAACATAAGAACATAAGAGAAGCCTTGCTGGATCAGGCCACAGCCCATCTAGTCCAGCATCCTGTCGCACACAGTGGCCCACCAAATGCTCATGGGCATCTCAAGCAGAGACAAGGACAAACCTTCTCCTGCTCTCGAGTCCCAGCAGATGGCCCTAGAAGCGCCCCATTTCCTCCCCCCCCCAGCCTGAAAGATGCACCTAGTAATTAAAGCAGGATGCCAGTGGGGCATATAGTCCAGTCTATATAAGGACACCCCCATTGCTGGCAGCTGGGCGGTGGTGTTTGATGGCCGCTTCTTTTCTGCGCAGTGTTGTGGAGGGTGAGACAGGAGATGGGTTGGGCCGAGTCGCCACATGGAGGCAGGGCCTTTTTGATCTGTATTTAACAAGACGATCAGAAGGCCCTTGATCTGGATAAAGATCTCCTTAATCCAGATAACCAGTCAGTGCAGAAAGGAATTTCAGAAAAACAGAACAATCTAGGCTAGGAATTCCAAACAGATGGCTAAGGTTTTTCAAAGAACCGCGATTGCAAAATCATTTCTTTGGACCGAGAGCAGAAGAAATACTTTATTGGCATTATGATTTGCAATGAAATATGTGGCTTCAGAGAAAGAAAATCCTTTGAATGTTCACACATCTTCCAGAATTCCAGGGCTCAACAAAATGAATCTGACACCATTTTCTTCCATTTTGAGCTGCAGTGTGCAACAGCATTTCCTCAAAATGACACTTTCTGGGCTTTTATATCAGTTGGGATTTCAGAAGAGAGATTTCCAACTGCATTTGGTTTTAATGGAACCTGCTTGCTTAGGCGGAATACAGTTGAATACTACACTTTCCATTACAGTGAAAAATAAATACACATTTATTTATGTGGATGGGATCAGATATTTTCATGAAGAGACTGCTGGGTGTGGAGCAGCTTCACTTAAAGACGGTAGTTGTTTCCCAAAATTTAACACAGATAAGGAAGCCTTGTTACTTTATACTGGTATCAGAAAGGGATATATCCTGAAAGGTTAATGAGGAAAAGTGCATATGATAATGATCAGAAGCAAAATACCTTGGTTCAAAAAATAAAAATTAAAAAAAATTCAAAAAATCAAAAATTACAATCAGGAGGAAAAGTGGCCAAAACTCCCATTCATCTGTGAGCCTTAATGGGCTACGTTGAACTGTAAATGTCCTTCCTATCCACGTTTTGCTAGGTAGGTGCCAAGAAAATCCTTTTGCAGCAAAGGCCTATTCACACTTAGGCTGGTAGTCAACAATTAGTGAACTTCTGGTAAAGAGCATCTGCAATAGGAATAGGCTGTTACAGCCCCCAAGTGTGTCTGACCTCACCAGAAGTTCACTAATGGTTGATTAGGTGTGGACCACTAAATCATGCTCCACACCTTTATCAACATTGGCTGGAGGCGTACCTGAAGCAGGTGCGGAGACTTTGGTGGCCGTGATCGACTACTGACCTCTGATGTGACTGGACCACCGATCCCCAGAAGTGGCATCCGGTCATTGAGTCACAAGAGGGGTGGTTGATCAGTAACCGAGTAGTGGGCGCTGCATGTTCAATCACTGGTGCTGACATGATCAACCGCTATATGTCCCCTCTGCAACACAGTCTGAGCATGTCACAAAATGGCCAATCGTGGCAGTGAGGAGGTGGTACTTCTGGCTTCAGATGCAGCAGCACAGGCTAGTAAATGGTAGGACCATTCACACTTCTAACCAGTAATAGATGCTTTGGGGAAGCTTTCCACATGACAAGTGTGAATGGTCCACCTTTCCCAGAAGACTACCAGTCCCTAGTTCATGGCAGCCTAATCAGGTAAGTGCAGGAAGGCCCCTGGATGAAACAGAGGTAAGAGCAGAAAAGGCCTGAGTTTATAGGCTTTTTACCAGTAGTCCACTTTAAGAAGAGGATTGTGGGTCTCCCACAATGCTTGGCTAGTCTAAGGGAACCTGGTCATTCTCTTAGTATGCTTTGTCCATGATTATGGCCCAAATGGGAGCCTAGTTCAGCATATCAGTGCACAACTCCAAAGTCCAGTTGACCACAGCGGACTATGAACGTGTACCAGTATTCGTAACATTTGAAATTTGTACGAATTTGGCTGAATTCAGACATTTGAATTTGAATCGAACATTGGCACATTAGAAGATTGACATTCAGATTCAAATTGAGTGTTTTGATACATTCCTACAAAACTTATATGTATGGGGTTCATATGCTCTTGTATGGGATTCATATGGGATTGAACATTTGTATCAAATATGAATCCTATTGCATTCAAAGGAGATCTATTTAAAAAATACGAATTCTCTTGCATTCAATTCAATATGAATTGAAATAATAATAATAATAATAAAAATTCATGGACATCCCTACAGGGTGGCCATTTTGGCATTGCAACAAAACGCACTTCCAAAATGAACCCGCTGGGGGCTCTGAGACCAGCAACTTTCATTCCTGGCCCTCAGAGCCTTCAGAGCAGAACAGAACATGGTGAAGTGTTGGAAAACTGAATATTGCAGGCTCCCCCACCCTCGCCGATTCTGCTCTTAGCATAGGCCTATTCAAAGACAGGCATGTCTACAGACCCTTCCACTTGGATGCCTGAATGTAGGACAGATGAAGTTGTGTTAGATTGATTCCACTGCTGACGGACAGAGTTGCGCATGTACAAAGCCTCTGTCTATCCTCGGACGGAGGGTGTGAAACAAACGTCAGTCCATTTGCACCAGCTGAGAGTGAAGTGACAGAACTTCCTTTGTCCAGTGTCTGTGCATTCAAGCAGAACAGGTAGATGCAATGGCACTCAGATGCATGTGCCATTTGAATGAGGCCAAACAATGTGTTCCAAAAAATGAGATGAATTTAAGGCCATGTGCATTTAAAAGAGAGAGAGAGAGACCCTGGACTGGCTCAGGGATGGTTTGCAGGTGAGATGATTCTCAGGCCAGTCTGTTCCCCCGTGTCATGCCCCATCATGCCAGCCCTCCTTCCTCAGAGGAGGAGGAAGCGCCTGCAATGGCACCACCGACATTTCAGGAACCAGAGTCAGCTGGTGCAGATGCCGGGAGCCAGCGACCAGCTGTGGGGGAGTGCTCAGACTCCTCCAGAGAGGAGAGTTCAGGAGCCTTTTCGCACAAGGGGTTTTCAAACACATGGAGAGCATGCAGGGATGCAGCATTTGCTCTTGTGAGTGGCAGGATCCATTCCATACTGCCCGCAAGCATCCCAACGTGCCCTCCATGCTCTGAAACTGTCTCCGTGCGTTCTGAACTGTCTCAGAGAGAAAGCATTCACACTCTCTTTCTCTGTGACAGCTCAGCCCCTCCCTATGGATCCAGTGTGGGCAGCCCGGGTGCCTTCTGTCTCTGGGTTCCTGCTCGCTCCTGAACCCCAGATCGGGCTCCGGGGGTGAGCAGGAACACCAGCCAAAAGCCCCCAACCCATCCCCAGGGTCTCACGTGCATGTGTGAAAGGGTCTCACCTTCTCCTGCCAGCCCGATTCTGTGTAGAAAGGCCAGGCCATTCTGAGCATGCTCGAGGGGGTGGCCACTTGTTGTCTGGGCACCCGCCTTGCCTCTATTGCCCATCTGAGCATGTGCAAATATCGTTAACATTCAGTTTGTTTGTGAATGTCTGAATTCATACAAACTCGTGCAAATAATGAATGTTACACATATCTGTGCACATCCCTAGTGAATACATGCAACATACATGACGGTTCAATGATTTTCATTTTGCTCCTGCAATTTGCACCAGTCTGAGACTCATTCAGACAAACTTCAGGCAGGTTTCAGGCATGCTGGGGAAAAGCAACACCAATAGAAGGCTTCCTTAAGCTCTGATGATGGCCGTCAAACTCACCTGCTGGGTTCAATCCGCGAGACCTCAGCCGAGAGTCTGCTTTGTGATAATGCATTTTGGAAGCAAGTGCAACTACCCAGAGATTATGGCCTGGCGAATATTAGCTTTGCTCTTTCTTTCACCCCTTCGACCATCTTGAAAAACCCCTTTGGTGTGTTTTTGTGTCTATCGATTAAAAAAAAAAAAAACAGCAACAACTCATGGGAACTCCAGGGATCCTCCCAGTTTTAATCACAAAAACGGTGCTTTCTCATTCTTCCTCCTGTTTCTTTCTCAATGACATGGATGACCTCTAAATTTAGACCATCTTCACTGCTAGACATTGGAAGACTGAGAAGGTGCAAACAGCGTTTTCAGATATATCCCTTGACGCCTGGCTAGGCAGGTTGAGAAGAGTCTACAACTCCATTTTCAGGACCTTTGACACTTCAGAAGACAGATAGACCATTCCTCACCTGGCTGTTTCTTACAGCTTGGTAGGAGGAAGTGGTGCTGAGGAGTCTGTTGTAAACAGGATCGGACCCCCTAGCACTGTGGTGATAAAAAGCATCTTTACCTGGTATCTATAGGATCACAGACTGTGGGTTGTGGAGGTGTATGTACATTCAAAATACTTGTTATTTGGATGAATTTGGACAAATTTAGACATTTGTATACAATTTCCGAATTCAAATGGAATACAAAAACTTTGACTTATTTGTACTAGTAGTTCAGACATTCGTATCTGCACATCTTGTATGTACATAAGAACGTAAGAGGAGCCTCGTGAGGGCGGATGGCCAATGGTGGCCGTGGCACACACATGCACAGTGGACACCAGGCTTCTCCGTGCCAGAAGCCGCCACACAGCAACCAGGTAAGCAATGGATCGTGAGCGCGCGACCCCCAGTGGGGTGGGGGTGGGGTGGCTGCAGCTTCCCTCTCGCTCGAAAAGGTGCCATCGTGCCTTCTCGGCCGAAGGGGAACCCGGGGAAGCTGGCGGCCGGCTTCGCCATGGCAGCTCTGAAGGAGCCGGTGGCGAAGGCCGGTGGGCAGAGCCAGCATGTGCTCTCCCTCTTTGACAGCTGGGCACGCGCCAGCAATCTGGCTCTTTCCCCTGCCGTTGTGGAAGCGTTCACTTCTGCAATGGTATCAGGGGAAAAACCAGATGTAAGACCTAATTTTTCAGGGTAGGATTTTGGCAGCAAAACTGGTTTAAGAAACCATTTTTGCGCACTGACGTGTGGACGTGGCATCCTCAAAGGGACCCTAATTCTGTTCCCTTTGCGGAAGCCACGTCTTAATCCCTCCCTGAACAGGCTTTAATTCCATTTTTAGAGCCTGTGCAGAAAGGCCCTTAGTATACAAATACCATAGCATCAGCTTCGTGTACGAATGTTGGAATTCATCTGAGGCCTATTCGCACTTGGCTGTATTTTGGAATATATCTCAGGACAGGGGGTTCTTGTCCACCTGCTAATGCAGACTCTGACAGGCCTCATCTGGGGCATCCTATAGCCTGCACGAGCACGTGGACAGCATATGCCTATTCCAAGATATATTCCAGAATAAAGCCAAGTGCGAATAGGCCCCTGAATAACGAATGTTATGAATATTTGTGCATATCCCTAGCCCCCACCTGAGATAACAGTTCCCACAACCTGGCTATGTATTGCTGAGTCTATGTAGGAACTAAAGGAAATACCGGGTGCAAGAGAAATGCAAGCGAGCAAGGCTGGACTCTAGGAAGGGTGCAAGGTGGATGTGCAGTGGCCCTTACACAAGATGCTCCAATACTGCCCTGGTGATCTGGATACAATGCACGACTGCACAGCCACAATCTCACCACCACTGCCACTCACCACACTGCACCCAGAAGAGGGTGTGAAAACTCTATTCTGGGGGACTCCACCAGCTTCACCACAGTCAAGCTGTGGGCTGCTGTCTGGCGGTCCACAGCTAGTTAACTCTGGAGAGAGGTTAGTGCACTAGCATAAAAGTGCAAGCAGGCCCCCCGTCGTGGATCACACCGGTGGTAAGTGAACAACAGAAGCAGCTGGTTTCTGAGGGCATCGTCCGCAAGCCTTTCTGCACGTTCAGGCTTCTGTGTTACACAACCAAGCTTCTTTGCCCTATTGACAACGCTCTCCTGTGGCTCGGCCTTTCTTGGCCTGACCCTCCTTGTAATCCATGTCATTCATTGCCTGCCTGGTCACCCCTGACAACTAATCAATGATTCCCTTGGAGAAGGGAAATGAGGGGAGGGGAAGAACAGGGAGCAGACAAAAGCCTGAGGGAACTGTTTTGGAAGGCCATGGCCTCTGTCTCTCTGCCCCTTATTATTTCGGTCTTTCCTCCTCCTCCTTCCTTTTCTAGCAGTTTCCTCTCTCGTTTCTCCTCCCTAACCATTCGGCCTTCTTTGTCCAAGGCTTCCTTCTCCTTTCAGGCTCACTGAAAAGCCCAGCAGGGAGGTGGTTTCAGGAAGTACCACTCCCCGGAGTAGGGAGAGAACAGACTCTCTGTGCCTGGTGTTATTAGGCAGCGTTGGCTTATGGACCACTTTTGTATCTGTAACAAGCCATCCTTTTCTGAAGTTTTTCCTGTGACAAGGAACCAAAGTCTTCGTAATCAAACATGTGAGGAGTACGTTGCCTTCACGAGAACGTAAAGGGAGCTCTGCTGGATTGGACCCCAACCCAGCAGACAGTCTCACACAGTGGGGCACCAGCTTCTTCTGAGCGTCTGTAGCGGGAAAGCCTAAAACCTTAAAACCCTTGTGCCTTTGTGTAAATATAGAAGAACCAAACTGTCTCCATTTTGGAATTTTCGTAGGAAGAATCTCGAAGTAGAAGATTCTGCTTTAAGTTGTAAAGTTCTGCTGACCCCGCAAACACCTGTGTTCAAGGACAAGATAAGCCTAATTGGGAACTGTGAATCCAATTGAGGCCCAAGGACGTGTTCTCAAAACAATTAACTTTGCTAGAATAGTCATCAGCTTGTATATTACTATTGGCTTGTAGGTGTCATGTGTTGTAACCCTAAAAGAGAATATAATTTCACTGTATGAACCTGTAAGATATCCTCTATTATTCTTATCCAGCTACTATGCTGGTTTGAACTCTGATTCTGTCGTCTGTACTCTGTACATGCTCTATGTTCCTTTATTTTTGCTATGCTACCAAGAGACAAGTGGACTGCTGATGTTATGCTTTCGTAACTAAGGCTGTACCTCATGCTGAGGCGTGAAGGATTTATTCTTGTTTTGCTGGAAGATCTTTTATTTTGTACTTTGGCTCAACTTTGCAATTTTTCTTCCAATAAACCTCAAAAATCCACGTGGGGCTCCTGTGACTTCGCTCGGTCTGTACCAGCAGTGACGGGGTTTTGGGGTGCGAAGGCATGCTCAGGAACCCTGGTTTCTGCTACAGTGTCCCAAGAAGAAAACACAGTCAGAACCTTCACCTGAGGCCAATTCACACTTTGGCCCGTGCTTTATAATTAGGCAACATCTGGGCAAGGACAACTGCACTTGCAGGAGGAGCTTCAAGCCCACAAAGCACCCCATACCGGCCCAGATGTTGACAAATTATAATCTAGCTGTGGTGCATGAAATCGTTCACCACAAGCATACCAACCCTCCCTAATCCCAAGCATATCCTGACCTTTAGCATCCAACTGGTGACCATCTGCACTCTTTCCAGCTGAGGGGACCAGCTGAGCTGCTGCTCAAACGTGATGGTAGCTCAGATGATCCCCTGACATGAGTGCCCTTGTGCAAAGGAAGTGCAAAATTGTCCCTGCTCTGGACTCCCTGTCAATAGTTCCAAGAGGAATGCTGTCAGCCTCTCCAACCCAGAGGTGGTACTCAGGTATCCATTCTCGTAGCCATTGTTACAAGTGTTCTTCGTGAATTTGTTCAGTCTTATAGAGAAACCCTGCTGGATCAGGACACAGCCCAGGGCCTATTCACACTTGGCTTTATTCTGGAATATACCCTGGAAAAGGGACTTGCTGTCCATATGCTAGTGCAGGTTTCAGCTGGCCCAAAGTGAGGTCTGCTAGAGTCTGCATTAGCATGTGGATCACAGACCCCTATCCTGAGATATACTCCAGAATAAGGCCAAGTGCGAATAGGCCCCCATTCTAGTCCATCATTCCGTCTTACACAGTGGCCCACCAATTTCTCCTGGCCACCACAAACAGAAAACAAAGGCAAAACCTTCATCTGCTCTCTGCTCCCTGCAAATGGTCTTTAAAGGCATCCTGAATGTCTTTGCAACCTAGAGATTGTACCTACGCATCCATTCTACTACACTGATATACCTGTCCTTCACGAATTTATCTAATCCTTTCTTAAAGTTATCCAGGCTGGTCCTAATATCCTTGCCCATCAGATTCAGAGTGTTACCCCCTAGTTCTAGTGTTATGAGAAGTAGAAAAGCATTTGTCTCTATCCACTTTTTCTATACCATGAATGGTTTTATATACTTCAGTTAGGCGTCCTCTTTAACACTGTCTTAAGAGGTGTAGATGTTGCAGCATTAGAGGGTCTAAAACTAGAATTCCAGAGCTTGGACCTAGATATTCAACTCCAAGGGCAGATCTGTAACCAGTGACCAGAGGCATTTCCGCACTGCATCGCGTTCGAAATGGAACGCGTTCAGGCGGAAAGCTTAAGGCAGCTCCGGGCGCTTTCCCCTTTCACACACAGACGCGCCAGAACGCGTGTAAACGCGTTCCGGAGCGTCTGGGTGCGAATGCTCAAAGCGCCCAAAGCTGCCTTAGCCGGCAAACGCCGGCCAGGGGCGCGGAGACAGCCGCGGAGGCAGATCGACAATCAGCTGTTTGACAAACAGCTGATTGTCAAAGCCGCGCGGCGTCGGAGGCGCGCCCGCAGCCGTTCGGGAGGCAGAAGCAGGCGCGAACGCTTCTCCTCCCGAACGGCTGCGGGCGGCTCGTCCGCGTTGGAACGCGTGTAGAGCAGTTTAAAGTGCTCTACATTTTGAACGCGGAAAAGACAGCTGCGGACACGTCGGAACGCAAGCCGCGCGCGGGCAATGCGGATGACGTGTCCACAGCTGTCTTTTCCGCGTTCCGTTCAGCCCCGTGTGAAAACGTCTCTTGTAACTCTAGATGTGTTGCAGATAGGCATGTGCACAAATGGGTGTTTTGGCATTCGATTTGTAATCAATCAAATGTTAAGAAAATTCATTTGTATTCATTTGAATAGATCCCCTTCGAATCTTGTAGGATTCTAATTATACAAATATCTGATATGAATGCATATGGATCTTGCATACGGATCCTATACCAATGCATATGTATCAATACATATTGGATACTTATCTCCAGTTTAATAAATGTGCAAACATAGTCATACGAATGTTAATGTACAAATGTAGTAACATTCGATTTGTGTACAAATGTCCAAATTCATCCAAATTCATATGAATAACGAATGTTACTGTCAAGCAGTTTAAAATTCTTAGTCAGGAACTAAAGAGTCACACTGAGTCAGCAACTCATGACTCAGAGTCTTATTATACAAAGTCTCATGCTGTTGCAGTAATTAGATGACATCATTCTAAAACCTCATGATGACTTGCAGATTGTGGGCTATATAAGTATCTCTGTGTTGTAAAAGTTTTGTCTTTGGCTTCTTGTTTAAAAGTGAAGTTTCTCTCAGTAAAGGACTCTGAAATAAAGCTGCTGAACCTTCCACTGAGGAAAGAAATACTTTGGATTTATTTGACTGAATAACTGTCAAGCTATTCTCTGAGACTGACAAGTGATCTGACTCCAGTCCAAATCCACTACACAACCTTACAGTTATGAATATTCATGCTACCGAACCCAATTCAAGGTGTTAACTTTAGGCATTTCCGCACTGAATCGCGTTCGAAACCGAACGCGTTCAGGCGGAAAGCTTAAGCCAGCTTCGGGCGCTTTCCCCGTTCACACACAGACGCTCCGGAACGCGTTCCGGAGCGTCTGTGTGCGAATGGGGAAAGCGCCCGAAGCTGGCTTAGCCGGCAAACGCCGGCCAGGGGCGCGCCGGCGGCCGCCGAGGCAGATCGACAATCAGCTGTTTGAAAAACAGCTGATTGTCAAAGCCGCGCGGCGTCGGAGGCGAGCCGGCAGGCGATCGGGAGAAAGAAGCGGCGCGAACGCTTCTTCTCCCGAACGCCTGCGGACGGCTCGTCCGCGTTGGAACGCGTGTAGAGCACTTAGAAGTGCTCTACATTTCGAACGCGAAAAAGGCAGCTTTGGACACGTCGGGACGCAAGGCGCGCGCGGCCAATGCGGATGACGTGTCCACAGCTGCCTTTTTCGCGTTCCGTTTTCGCCCGTGCGAAAACGTCTCTAGACTTATATGGCCCTAAATGACTTGGGCCCCAAATATCTAAAGGAATACCTTCTCCCATATTGACCTGGCCATGCCTTAAGATCTGGAGGGGAGGCCCTCCTGCTTATCCCACCACGTTCTGCAATGAGGCTGGCTGGCACCCGGGAAAGGACCTTCTCAGCAATGCCCCCCAGGTTATGGAACAGTCTCCCCCTTGAGGTGTGTCAGGCTCCTTCTCTGATTAGGTTCAGGAAGGAGGTGAAGACACACCTCTTCACTGAGGCCTTTGGCTAGATGTTGGTCATGTTTGCCCCCACTGCAAACACTACTGTTTTAACTGATATTGTGCTGTTTTTTAATGTGTTGGTTTCAAATTTTAATATGGGTGGTTTTCTTTTCTTTTCTTTTTTGATATACTGGATTATAAAAGCTTTTACCTGCCCTGAGACCTTTGGATATAGGGCGGGATATAAATATAAACAAACAAACAAACAAATAGTTGCAGAATCACTGCTCCTGGACTGGTCCAGCTGCCCCAAGTCCGCTTGTGGACTGCTTTTAACCAATCCACAGCTTAACCAAAACAGGGAGCTCTTAGGATGATTCTGGAAGACTTCAGGAGACCATATGTATGGAAGCAGCAGCCTGGAAATCTGCTTGTCCCAATATTCCAGGTAAGAGCAAAGTAGCTCAGAAAGAACAAATAAAAGTTCCAAGTCATTTTGGTAGCAAAGTCCAAGAACTTTACAGCCCCCCAAAACTAGAAAGTCTCCATATCAGGCCTGTGATCCATCAAGATCAGTCTATGTGGACAGGCAGCAGATCTGATGTTCCATGGATCAGGCTTCTGTCAATGTACCTAGAGATGCTTAGGACATTTTGCACTGAAAACAGAGGCTCTTTCTCTGAGATATGTTTCATTCAAGTGGCATTATTGGTATTGAATTAAGGGTGCTTTCACGTGTACCTTTGGTGGACTGCTCCAGTGAGACTAGAGTGGTCCACCTGCTGAAGAAATGTTTCCTGGAATAATTTGGATGGCTGTTCCAAGGCAGACTCCATGCCAGCCCTAAAGCTGCATGAACTTTGGAGATGGTTTAAAAGTTCCTTGTCTTGGAGCTCTCAGGAGATTCGTTTCAGCAGTGACCCTTGCTTTCCTGCCCAAATGGGTCTCCCTGGTAAATATTTTGGATTACTCCATGGTCTGATGGACCAGGCACTAGTATGCCAATAAACCTTTCTCAGCAGACCTGCCAGTATACCAGACTAGGCGGCCATTTTGCGTCAGCACAATTGCTGCTATAAATGGAAATGCATCAGGGGAAAGTGAATGATCAAGTTCCTTGTCATGGATGTAAAAATGCTGCCAGTGCCCTGGTTGGAAACATATCTCCAACAGGCAATAGCTTCACTCACGCCCAGTTGCAAAGTATGCTCACAGTTGGCAATATTCACATTCGTTTCCCAGTGCAAAAGACATGGCATTGTGGCTGCGGCTGCACAATGTGTGCTACATTGCAATAGCTGTGGCAGCGGCTGTGAGTGTGGTGGACATTGCCACAGCTGTTGTGTGGCAGTTTGGATGGTCCTGGATAGACCATTGACACTATGAACATTGATGGCTGAGTTGGAGACTTCACCAGCGCTCACAGTGCGAACGCAGGCCTCACAACCTGAATCTAACTGTGTTGGAATGATAGTGTTACACCATCACAACCAGTTAAGTGTGAATAGTCCCAAGGTTTGTTTAAAATCTGCCCAGTGGCCAACAGTGCATGAATATCCAAAACATTCAAAATTCAATTGAATTCGTTTCAATTTGGACATTCTAATTCAAATCAAACCTCTATAAATTTGAATGTAAACATTCAAAATAATTTCAATTTTTTAAATACATTTGTTTGAATTATTTGGACATTTGTATTCATACAGATATGTACACACATACTTGCCCATACACATATTTCCCGCATCCGTACACACTTGTATGGATCCGTACGGGATGAAAACAGGATGGGTGCGGGCACATATGAATGTTGTAGATATTCATATGTGGAAATTTGAATTGAAAATTCAAACAAATAGATTTGAATTCACTACATTTGAATTGAATGTGGCTAAATTTGAATTTTAAAGACTTGAGTGGAATCAAATTTTTGGATATTCAATTTGAACCAAATGGAATCCTGAAAATTACATTTATGCACAACTCTAGTGTCCAGCTAATGCCTCCTGCAGTTCTGGTTAAACACCCTCATTCATCTCTCCATACTTTGTTCAAGGCGTCCATAAAATTGATGCTATTTGGACCTATTTCATCATAGTGCATAAGAACATAAGGGAGGCCCTGCTGGATCAGGCCACAGCCCATCTAGTCCAGCATCCTGTCCCACACAGTGGCCCACCAAATGCTCATGGGCATCTCAAACAGAGGCAAGGACAAACCTATTCCTGCTCTAGAATCCCAGCAAATGGCATTAGAAGCATCCTGCTTCCACTCCACTCCCCCCCCCCAGCCTGAAAGATGTACCTAGGCATTCATTCTAGTACCCATTAATACATCTGTCATCCATAAATTTGTCTAACTCTACATTGTAGTACTAAAGTTCTCGTTCAGCAAGGCTAGACTTCTACTGCAGAGTCTGCCATATCTGGTTGTGGGAGTCACAATGGGCAACTGCTGTTCTATGATCGAGTCATGCTTATGCCAGTAAAAGCACACATTCTGCACTCAGCTGATGGTTCAGGACCGCTGCCATTGCTCTGCTTGTGGCACAATGCTATTGTTTCACCATCAAGTGTGCAGTGGTGGATTTCTGTGATGCTGGACCCCTCCTCCTCCTTCCCAAAGTCTTGCAGTAACTATTGCCAAGGTAACAGCATTTTTCTTGGAGTGACACCAAGTGCTTTTGCAGTGCTCGGATTCCCAAACGTGGGTGTGTGTGTGTGCGTTGCGCCTGCCGAACCAGTGGAATTTAAAATTGGAGAGTCATCGACTGGCTGTGTGGGTGCAGAAGTTCTCAGGCTGCCAGCTGACACCGGCGGAGGCTGAAAGGTCACTTGTCACCAGGTTCCACTTTGAAGGCCTTTGGCATCCCAACCCCCAAAACCGCCAGCTGCAGAAAGCGACTTTTTCCAAAGTTGACAGGACAGGAGTGGGAAGAAGCAGGCAGCAAGAAAGCAGAAAGTTGAGCGTTGCAGCAGTATTGGGAAACTTGAGGTCACTTTGTCTAGCGACGTAACTTCTGCGGCATGGTCCTCTTGTTTTCTAGGCTGGTTCAAGATTGCCTGCCTGTAGGACCAATGGCCCTTCTCTCTCTGTCTCTCTGCTTCTCCACTCCTTCCATTCAAACCACTGATGTGCCAAAATGCACATGGAACTGGATTGGCCAGGTCTTCCAGTGTCATTTGACCAAGGGAGAAGGCTCTTTCTTGCTGTAGATTGAGCTTGTCCAATCAACTAACGGTTACTAGCGTTCACGCTTGCAAACACTAGTAAATATTAGCCTACACCCTCCCCATGATTGAACACTTACCTTCTGTTCAATAACTGGCTGGTCCTCCTCTGGCTGCCACCATCTTGTGTGCGGCACCCTCCATGACAGCACGTGCATCAGTGCTGTTGCCATGACGACGCTGATGCTCTGCGCTGTCACAGTCACATCAGGAGATCAGCAGAGCTGCTAGCCTGCTTGCATGGCAGCTCCGTTGATCTCCCCGTCCAACAGAGGTGTGGATGGTCACCGGCTGGATGTGATCAGGTAAGATGGGGTTAGGGTGGGTAAGATTGCGGAGCATGATTTCATGCTCCACAGCTAGTTGATAATTAGTCAACTTCTGGGCACGCAGCGGACATTTCTACGCCATAGGCACCTCCTGTAATAGCCAGGCCACTTGTTCCAGTCATGGAAGGTCAGGACTAATTGGGGACAGCACCATTGTTTAGATGGCGCTGTTCTAAACCACACCTTTCCATGACTGACATACGCTTCCATGTGAAATGAATGGAAAAAATCCCTGCACATGTGTAATCTGCACTAATATGCACATCAGTGAGGCCCAGAGGCTGACTACACGGGCCCTTACACATTTAACTTACTAGTAAAGAGAAGGGGAACTCCCTTATGGTGTACTCACGCCATGCGAAGCCTCTTCTTCATTAGAAATGGCTTGATGTGTCTGGGAGTTCCCCCTGCGCATATAGGTGTGGAGTAGTTTTGACTGCTCCACACATCCTTACTACTGGCAGGGCCAGTACAGTCCTGGAACTGGAAAAGGAGCAGAAAAGGGCAACCAGAATCATTAAGAGGCTGGAACAGCTCACTTACGAGACCAGGCTGCAACGTCTAGGCCTCTTCAGTCTGGAGAGATGGCATTTAAGAGGCGACCTGATTGAAGTATATAAAATTATGCATGTATATAGAAAAGGTGGATAGAGGAGATTTCTTTTCTCTAGCACACAACACTAGAACCAGGGGGCATCTATGAAGCTGATGGGTAGGAGAGTCAGATCCAACAAGGGGAAGTATTTCTTCGCCCAGAGGGTCATCAGTTTATGGAATCTGCTGCCGGAAGAGGTGGTAACAGCTACTAGCCTAGATGGCTTTAAGTAAGGGTAAAACAAATTTATGATGACGGATGTACCAATGGCTACTAGAATGGATGCCTAAGTACATCTTTCAAGCTGGGGGGACAAGCAGGATGCTTCTAAGGCCATTTGCTGGGATTGGTGAGCAGGAGAAGGATTGCTCTTGTCTATGCTTGAGATGCCCACGGGCAGTTGGTGGGCCACTGTGTGCGACAGGATGTTGGACTAGATGAGCTGTGGCCCAATCCAGCAGGGCTCCTCTTAGGTTCTTATGCTGCATGCTGCATCTGCACCTCTTCTGGGCAAAAGTGGTGCAAGGGGGCACACATGTGACCTGTAGTGGTTGCTCCAGCTAAGGGGCTTGGATGACAAGCAGGGACGGAGGCAACCGCCATCCTTGCCTGTCAGCGAAGCCCCAATGGCATGCCGGGGAGGGCAGAAGCAGGCAAACCAGCCTGCTTCCGCCATCCCCAAGATGGCCGGTGCTGGCAATCCGGCTCTTCCCCTGCTGTGTGCAGAAGCGTTCTGCTTCCGAAATAGATTTAGGTCTTACATTAGGGTTGGATTTCAGTGGCAAAACCGGCTTAAGAAACTGGTCTTGCATGCCGAAATGGTGGAAGCTGCCTCTGCAAAGGGTCCCTAATTGGGTTCCCAATGCAGAAGCTGAGCCTTAATCTTTCCTTAATCTGGCTGTAAATCCATTTTTAGAGCCAGTGTGGAAAGGCCCATGCGTATCAAACAGATTCCTACCACATTCGAAGGGGATCTTTTTGAACATCTTTGCCCTGGCCTTTGGCTAAGGTGATTATACTTCCACCCTCATTGTTGATACTTTTATTTTAACAACTGGGATATTCTTTTAAATGCGTTGAATCTTTTAAAAGTGTTTTTATGTATTTTATTGTTTTTAATACATACTGTTTTAAAGTATAATTAATATTAGTAAGTATATATTACTGTTTTAAAGGTTGTTTACCCACCCTGAGTCCTTTGGGTATAGGGTCGGATAGAAATATAAATAATAAATAAATAAATAAATAAATAAATAAATAAATAAATAAATAAATAAATAAATAAATAAATAAATAAATAATAGCTATGAATGACCTTTTGAGATAGCTGGGAAAACCATTGGCTTTTGGCACCCATGGTTAGAACTGATTTCCCCCCCTTTTTTAGAACCCCAAAAATGAGTCAGTGAGTTGATGAATCCTTGAGCTGCATTTTCATGGAGTTGGAGATAGGAAAGAAAAGATGTCAGCATTTGTGAACTTATTCAGATGCATTAAACACCTTATAAAGCTTAAGGCACTTCAGAGCCATTAGACTGTTTCCTCCTCTTCTTACCTTTTGTTGCCCAAAGTGAATGCAGGGCTCTTATTCATCTTGGCTCTTCTTCGCCTTTCATCGAAACGAAGGCCTTAACTCTGTAAACAAAGGCCAGGAGAAGCTTTCTGGGAACACAGTACGGTAGCAGAGGATAGTATGGAAGACATGGAGAAAGCAAGTAACTGTCGGAGTATAAGATGTCTAAGAAACAGTTTCCTCCGGAATAATGCAGAGTGGTCTGAAATTCTATCCTAAGGGATGTTGTTTGCCCCACCCAAAGTAAGAATAAGTACTAATTTTCTGAAAAGAAAGAAAAATAAGAGATTGCCTTTCCTAGAGCTCAACACCCTCTATTCCACCGGCACCAGCTGCAACACTGTCTTTGCTCATTGTACTAACACACACATCTGGTTATTTGGCTGGTGCTGAATGCCCAGTTGTGCATGTCACCACCTACACATATGTGTAGACATCTGTTTGGGCCTCCAATTATACACAGTGGATGGAGATATGATGGAGGCTCCATCTAGAAGGAAAGTAAAAAGTGATATTACTGGAAAACCCATGATCAGCACTGGGCTTGCCAGCAGTTTCTAGTGATTTTTAGGAGGAAATGTGTGGCCCTCCCTCCCTCCCTCCCTCCCTCCATCCATCTGTCCGTCCGTCCACTCTCTTGCTCACTTGCCCACTCACCCAAATCATCCATCCATCCATCCATCCATCCATCCATCCATCCATCCATCCATCCATCCATCCATCCATCCATCCATCCATCCCATTTTTATCTCATCCTATACCCAAAGACTTGAGGGCAGGTAACAACATTTAAAATCAAATATTTATATTAAAACAATAATAGTGTCTGAAAGTGCATTCCCATTTAACCAAGGGTCAGGGGAAAGAGGTGAACCATCTGTTCTAGAAAAGGTGGATTAGAGAAGACTTGGAAACATGAGGGCCACGCAATATCTCTCCGAGTAGGGATGTGCACACATATTCGCAACATTTGTCATTTGTATTCATTGCGCCTAATTTGGACATTCATACATGGAGTGAATGTTAAGACATTCATATATTAACATTCGTATGGATATGAATGTTCCTGGACATTTGTATGAATAGTTTGGAAATTTGTGAAATGGGGAAGTGGGAAAGCGGCAACAGTCACATCTGCAATGGTTCCAGAGTGCATTTGACATGGATCGAGTGTGGATTAAGGTCATATTTGACACTTTCAAGATCTGGAGTGGAGGCCCTCCTGGTTATCCCACCGCCTTCAGCAGCTAGGCGGGTGGGCACCCGGGAGAGGGCCTTCTCAGTAGTGGCCCCTAGGCTGTGGAATGGTCTCCCCCTTGAGGTGCGTCAGGCTCCTTCTCTATGTTTAGGAAGGCGGTGAAGACGTACCTCTTCATTCAGGCCTTTGGTTAATTGTTCCCTTCGCTTCCCCCATTGTAAACACTGCTGTTTTTAAACTGTTTTTGTATCATTTTTTTAAAAAATATTATTATTATTTTGCTGGATTTTTAAACCTTGTACTGGTTTTAGTATTGTTTGAAACCAAAAACCAAACAAAAAAAGGGTTTGCCAAAAAGTATAAAATAAGTCATAAACAGGGTAAAATAAGTCCCCTTTTACAAATATAATACAAAAGCAAATATGTAAAGAAATAATTGAATTCAAACGCAGAGAAGCCAATATAATTACTAGAAGGGTACAATACCCCACTGAAAAGTTAAAATTACTACAGCTTAATCAGATAATATTCCAAATTGCCAAGCAAGAGGCCAGACGCGTTTCGACTAAAAGTCTTTAGTATTGTATGATACAGTTTTGATATGTTTGTTTTTAAATGTTATGAGCCGCCCAGAGACCCTTGGGTATGGGGCGGGATATAAATATAAATAAATATGTTACAGGATACATATTAAATACATATTGGATATGTATTGGATACATATCAGATATGTATGTGTTTGTGTCAGACAGGTATCAGATATACGTCAGATACATATTCATTCATGTTGGATATTCATACAAATCTGTATGAATACATTTGTATCAAACAGAATCCTACCACTTTCGAAGGGGATCTATTTGAATGAATACAAATTTTCTAAACATTAGATTTGTTATAAATCAAGTGCCAAAAAAGCCATTCATGCACCCCACCCCCCACCTCAGAGGTATCTCTGAGCTGGTCCTTTTGTTATGTTTGCACATAGTCTCGCTGTTGTAGGTCTTAATGGTGAGAAATTTCCACACTTATAGTTCTTGCTGAGTTTAGATATTTCTGCAAGAAACAGATGCTCTTTTTTGGCACTTGCTGCTGGGACCTGCCCACGAGCCAAGGCAAAGGTTTTCTTCATAAAAAGTTGGCCAGAGAAGAAAGATGAAGATCTGCGACTCTGCAGGTGGATAGAAGGCCGAGAAAGGCAGCACGAAGAAGGGAATGCTTTACTGGCAATGAAAAATGTTTTATGTACTCTCTTTCAGCATCATAGCCACCACGTTCAGCACTTTTTAATATCTGCAATCAAACAGGTATTACAAAGGGCGTCATAAGACCCAAGTCATCCTACAATGAAGAGGAACATAAAGTACCGGATGCAGTATGGCTTCTGGAAACCATCCATGTTCAGAGTTTAGGGTTACATGGGAAAATATATTCTTTAACTCTCTGGCATTCTGAACTGAAACTGGGGCATTTATTTATACATATATAGACTGGCAACAGTTATGGATGGATGGATGGATGGATGGATGGATGGATGGATGGATGGATGGATGGATGGATGGATGGATGGATGGATGGATGGATGGATGGATGGATGGATGGATGGATGGACGGACGGACGGACAGACGGACGGATGCTATTCTATAGTGCACTAGAGAAAGCAGAACCTAGAAACCTGCCTATGATTCATTAGCTAAATGACTCTGGCCACAGTCACACCTTGCTAAAATGGTCCATCTTATTAAGAAATAACTCAAAATATCTTAACTCTGATCACACCCAATATCTATACTCCTTCCTCAATTCATCCTCAGTTTGGGTCGCCAGACTCCCATCTTTCTATTCCTGTCCTGAGAATCCTTTATGAGACTCCTTTAGATCTTCAGTAGGGATTCATTATTCATATGAATTTGTCTGAATTTGGACATTCGTACTTTAACTTTCATACAAATTCAAATGTTTTGGACATTCGTACTAATAGTCCAGACATTTGTACAAATAGTTTGGACATTCGTTGAACTGGGGAGGTGGGAAAGCAGTTGCCCCAGTCACATCTGCAATGGATCCAGAGTGCATTCAACATGGATCGAGAGTGGATTAAAAGTGTATTGAGGCTGGATTTGATGCTTCCAGAGTGGATATGTTACAGGATACATGTGGGTTATGTATTGGATACATATGTGTTCGGGTTAGATATTCATACAAAATCGTACAAATACATTTGTATCGAATAGAGTCCTACCACATTTGAAGGGGATTTATTCGAATAAATGTGAATTTTCTAAAAACCCTTTTGTGAATGTCTCTAATCTTCTGCCCCCTGCACCTTCACAATACCCCTGTGCTCTGATAGGATAAATGTTCTGTCAGTCAAAGGCGTGTAATCGCCCATTGGGTAAGGCAAAAGGGAAGGCGAATGCATCCAGGATCCACCCACTATAGTCCGGTTCAGCCCCTTTTGTCCTCTTCCCTGATCACCCCCCCCCCCCAAAATGGAAATGGACGAACACTCTATAACAGCTTGAGACCTGTAAAAATCAGGAGTCAGGAAAGTACAATTGAGAGGAGGAAAGTCCACAAATAAAAGGTTGGACTCAAAAGGTGTGAGCAGTGAGGTCCAAAGATGGCCTGAGGAAGGCTTCAAGGGAAGGTGTGACCACAGTGTCTCTGTGTTTCTCCAGCTCCTCGGGTGTTCTCAGCTTCTCATTCTGCCCATTCTTTCTTCCTCAGCTCCCTTTCCCCTGCCAGCTTCAGAAGCAAATGAGTCAGCCTGACAGCTCAGATAAGGGGCACCTCCCTCAGATGCCAAAATGCCAGCCAATCCACACAGTGGATTCAAATTAAAAGCCCACTAATATGCACATATGCACGCATATATAAATAATGTGCCTGCGGTTTTCCTTCCTTCCCTCCCTCTCATTCTCCTTCCCCCCTTGGCATCATGAGTCAGTTTATCAAGTTTCCTCTCTTATTTCATAGGTCGGACTGACTTGGTGGGCAAACCAGCTCTGAAGCCAAAGTGGACGTTCCCTAGTTCTGCCTGCCTTTGCAGCAACCTGAGCAATGACACAGAGGATGCCAAAAAATTGTCGCTGCGTCCCACTGAGTTGTGGCTCGCTCCTATGTGACTGCCCGGGCACCTCCATGCAATTTTCTTGGCAGCGATGCAGAAGTGGTGTTCCATTGCACAAATATCCATATGAATTTGGACATTAAAATACAGGATTAAAATGGGATGCATATGGATTTTTCTGGCATGCACACAGATACGTATAACAGATATGAATGTTGCCGACATTCGTATCTTTAAATACGAATCTAACATTTGAATGCACAGATTCGAATGTTACGGATCCGAATCGGATTTTAAGACATTCAAATCTTAAATATCCGAATCGAATCAGATTTTGTGACAATCGAATCTACTCGGATTCGAATGTCAAAATACATCTGTGCGCATCCCTTGCACAAAGGCATTTTTCACATTCAATTTGGTATGGCCAATTCCATTCGCACAGATGTGGAGGTCTTGTATTCAAACATGAATATTCTAAGGAATGTCCATGCACAAAATGAATACAACCTCCCCCCACCCCTCCATTCTCACCCCCTTTCACTTATCTGTCCTCCTCACCACCGCTGTATCTTCTTCTGTGTGTGCAGATGTGAAGTCCCTTTTCTGGGCTCCGGAAGACCTACTTTGGCCTCCGGAGACTGAGGAAAGAGTTCCGGAACACCACCAGAATGCACCCCAATTGTAAGGGGGTGGGTGGGAGGTGGGTGGAACGCCTTCTCCCATATCGACCTGCCCGTGCTTTAAGATCTGCAGGAGAGGCCCTCCTGGTTATCCCACCGCCTTCAGCGGTTAGGCGGGTGGGCACCCGGGAGAGGGCCTTCTCAGTGGTGGCCCCCAGGCTGTGGAATGGTCTCCCCTTGGAGGTGCGTCAGGCCCCTTCTCTGTCTGCATTCAGGAAGGCGGTAAAGATGCACCTCTTCACTCAGGCCTTTGGCTAATGCTCTTTATTCTTCCCTCCTTCCAAAGACTACTGTTTTAAACTGTTTTTATATCGTTTTTATTCTTATGCTTATTATGTTGGATTTTAAACCTTACGTTGGTTTTATTATAGTGTGTTACAATTTTAATGTGTTTGTTCTTAAATGTTGTAAGCCGCCCAGAGACCCTCGGGTATGGGGCGGGATATAAATATAAATAAATAAATAAATCCTGTCATGTCTTGGGTGGGTGAGGGCAGCAAGGCAAACACACCCACACACTTACGGCAGTCCATTGGGGGCTCAAGAGTAGTCAGCGTCAGGTCACTCCAAATCAGGGTTCCAGAAGTTCGGCAAAAGACACAGCAAGGTCTAAGAGTCAGGATTACAGGTGAAGGTGTGGACGGGGGTTGCACAAGTATTTTGCCTGCAATGCCAGCCCAGCGTGTGCTACTCAGTTAAGTAGGGGAGGCAGCACCACGCCCTTGCTGGTGCAGCTGGGCCAGATGCTGCGATGTGCGCCTCCCCTGTTTCTGCTATTGAAGGAGCAGAGAGGCAGGGCGCTCCTGGGGCTGACTGTCTGAGCTCCCCAGGACTGTACATAACACGATAAAGATTGCCTCCTGATCATGCCTGGGTATCCCACCAGCATGTTATGATGTGGAATATCGTCCCTCTGACATTACCGCTTGCTAGTCTGACAGCTCTATGACCAGCACTGTCTTTGCACATTTTACTGATGCACGCATCCTCTGATACAGATCACGGCAAGGTGGAGAAAAGTGCAGAAAAGCCCCAAGATCCTCAGCAGGGATGAAGCACAACAGTTTCTGTAGGTGCATTCACTCTGCCAGGATCAGTTTTCATTCTCATAAATGTCAATTTCTTGATCACAACAGCCTCTAAGGGAAGGAGTCATGGAGACAAAGGCATGCCCTGAGTTCCACGAACCACAGAGACAAGGAGGGTGACGGATAGCTGTGGTCCAGAGTAGGATCCATGCTTAGACCCATGCTTAGAAGGGGTGGGAGAATTATCATAGCTCAGGGATACTGTGTGCAGCTGGTGGATGAATAGGTTTTGATGTGTGGGATGGAACGACTGAGCAAAGGAACAGCAGTGGGAAGCATGAGAAATGATGTGTTATAATGTGGCGTGAGGGGTGTGTGTGTCTATGCGTGCACACACGCGTCATGTAGCAGCCCTGCCAAGTGCAGCTTCTGCCAGACACAAGGGAATCAAGACCATCTTCTGAAAAAAGCTGTATCATTGTGGACAGAAAAGGGACATAGGCAGGCAGGCAGGCAGGCAGGCAGGCACACACAGAGTTGAGGGTGGGTGGGAGGGAGGGAGGGAAAGGGAAGCATCTCCCCATGCAACAAAGAACTGGCTCCTTTCTCCTGTGGGGGTGTCTCTATAAAAGGCAGTCTCCCCATTCAAATGACTGGGAACTAATTCCTTTTCTGCCTGGAGCCTTAATCAGCAACGGATCCAGAGTGCATTCAACATGGATTGAGAATGGATTCAAAGTAGATTCAGGGCAGATTTGACACTTTCAGAATGGATATGTTATCGGACATATATAAGATACCTATCGATACGTATCAGATAGGTATGTATTCATATCGGATATTAGAATAGAATCCTGCCACATTTGAAGGAATACAAATTTTCTTAGATTCAATTTTATATGAATCCAATGCAAAAAAACAAAAAAAACAAAAAACCATTCATGCACAACCCTTATAGGTTTTACACAACTTAAGACAGGGCTGGGTAGAATTATTTCTGCCTTCCATGCAACGATAATAGAAATATGCACTTATTCCTATATTAAGAAGTGGGTTGGGGCATCCAATATCTGCAGAGGGACCATATTTTTAGGTCTGATTATGTGCTATGCAAATGTGGACATAACCCTATTTATTTATTTATTTATTTATTTATTTATTTATTTATTTATTTATTTATTTATTTATTTATTTATTTATTTATTTATTTATTTATTTATTTATTTATATTTCTATCCTGCCCTGTACCCCATGGTCTCAGTTAAAATAGTTGCATTTGCAGTGGGGGGCAAACATGACCAACATCTAGCCACAGGCTTCAGTGAAGTGGTGCGTCTTCATCTCCTTCCTGAACCTAATCAGAGAAAGAGCCTGACACACCTCAAGGGGGAGACTGTTCCATAGCTTGGGGGCCATTACTGAGAAGGCCCTCTCCCGGGTGCCCACCAGCCTCACTTTTGAAGGCGGTGGGACAACCAGGAGGGCCTCCCCCCCAGATCTTAAGGCATGGGCAGGTCAATATGGGAGAAGGCGTTCCTTTAGATATTTGGGGCCCAAGTCATTTAGGGCCTTATAAGTCAGAGTTAACACCTTGAATTGGGCTCAGTAGTGAATTGGCAGCCAGTGCAACTAGGAAAGATACTGAGAATATTAAACTTGGGCAGTAGCGAAATCTGAATAACCTTCTAGATATGCACAGCCTAGAGGTCTCTACATCAGGGCAAAGGTTTATGGAATGACTTTCTTCATTTCTCTGCAACCTGGAAGGTATTGGATGCTCCGATTAAGAGATCGGCTTGCCATCTGAATAATTCTAAAATACTGAAAATGGTATTTTGAGCTCACTTTCTTCTTTTTGACTCCAGTCTAAAGTAAAACAGAAAAAAGAGGAAGATTTCTAGTTTAAATTCATTCCATGGCCTACATGTTACAGTTCTTCCAGATACCTAGAAAATGCCTTCAGAGAAGTATCATTATCTATTCATGTACCAGCTGTGGCCCATCCAGACAGATTTGGTCTGCCATTTGGTTACAGTCTTGTAACAGCTGGATGGGATAGAGGTTCATGTTGGAAAAGGAGAAACACATGAATTATAGAAAGTTCCAGTATCTCATAAAGGAAGGACTGCTGGGGAGGGGGGGGGGCAAATAAATACATTCCATACAAAACCTAGCAAAGTGAGGTACAATGAGCCCATAATTGCTACCTACTCACACCTTTAGCACCTTTTCTTCAGCCAAAATTTTGATTAATGTAACTGGATTAATGTAACTGGACTTCAGAGTTGAGATGTGTACAGCTGTGAAACAGAAACCAAGGGCATTTCTGCACTTCCCTTCCCACCCGCTGGACAGGAAAGGAACACAATAGCCTAATCTTAGGTCCATAGGAGTCCCCTCTCTTGTGGTATCACTGAGCTCTTCTGAATCTCCATTTCTGTGCCAAGGGCATCTGTAGTGCATGGGATGGCTAGTGTGCCTGCCCCCTCTGAGGATTTTTGCACCCTTCCCTCAGCACTATGGTGGGAGCTCGTGCCACTAGGGATGTGCGTGAAAATTCATAAGATTTGTTATTTGTATGAATTCAAATTCAGACATTCATACACAAATTGACATAAGAACATAAGAGTAGCCCTGCTGGATCAGGCCACAGCCCATCTAGTCCAGCATCCTGTCTCACACAGTGTTCCACCAATTGCCCGTGGGCATCCCAAGCAGAGACAAGGGCAAACCTTCTCCTGCTCTCAAATCCCAGCAAACGGCCTTAAATGGGTCCTGCTCCCGCCCCACCCTGAAAGATGTACCTAGGCATCCATTCTAGTAGCCATTGATACACCTGTCATCCATGAATACATCTAACAGTTCCTTAAAGCCATCTAGACTGGTAGCTGTCACCACCTCTTCCGGCAGCAAATTTCATAAACCAGTGACGTTCTGAGTAAAGAAATACTTGCCCTTGTCTGATCTGATTTTCCTACCCATCAGCTTCATAGATGTCCCCTGGTTCTATCCATCTTTTCTATACCATGCATAATTTTATATACTTCAATTAGGACATTTGAACATTAACATTAATACAAATATGAATGTTTTGGACATTTGTACAAATAGTTTGGACATTCGTTAAACTGGGGAGGTGGAGGGAGGTGGGAAAGTGGCCGTGACAGTCACACCTTCAACTGATCCAGATTGCATTCGACATGGATCGAGAGCAGATTAAAAGTGGATTCAGGTCAGATTTAACACTTTCAGAGCGGATATGTTAAGGGATATGTATGCAGTCATGTTGGATATGTATCGGATACATATCGGACATGTATGCATTTGTATCGGATATTCATATGAATACATCCATATCGAGTAGAATCCTACCACATTTGGAGGGGATCTATTCAAATGAATATGAATTTTCTTACATTCAGTTTGATACAAATCCAATGCAAAAAGACCCATTTGTGCACATCCCTACTACGAGTATTTTTGCACCCTTGCCTCATGTGGTGATCCACTGCCCAGCTCTATCCTGCCCCCTGGTATCTCTCCCAGAATACCCCTGATTCTAGACACCTAGGCCCAGAGTTGGCAGAGTCCACCCACATTTACCTCCCTCTTGTTCTCAGTATGTAAACAAGAAACTTTCCTTCCAGCGCTCTGCTGGTATGTAGACGTATGCAACTTTCTCTCTCTTAAAGGCACAGTGCCCTTCTGTGTTGACAGTCCGTAAAAGCTCAGAAGCAAAGCAGACAATCATATGCTCTTCGAGATGGATCAGATAATAATAGATTTATTGTTACCAAACACAGTGAAATTGGCAACAGTATAGATCTTCAATGTAGATATATCTGAAGTAAATAACAAGTCTATAACTTCTCAGAATCACAGGTTCGTTATAACTTCCTTGTGTGTTTTGAATAACCTTGTTAAATATTAATGGTCCTTAATGCTACTAATTCTTAGGATTCTCAGGTAAAATGTTTTCAATAGCCCGATTCTCTCTGCCCACCCTCAATGAGTTACCCCAGGACCAGAACCTCAAGCTCTGGCAGCAGGGACTTATATAGTCTCTGCTCTGGCTGCTGGCTTGCTCTGATTGGCTCTAGCAAGGAGCAAACTCCCTCTCCCTCTGAGCCACAGCCAGCCATGCCCACAAGCCATCTACAGCTTTTAAAAATGTGGCTAAACTACTTACTACAAACTTACCTTATAAACACAGTCATCACACCTCAGCACTACAGAGGGATTCACGTCACCCGAAATGGAGATGTAGCACCCAAGCAGTCCGGATAGAGATCTCCCAGAAGAAGAATGTGCTTTTATTCTAAATAGCATAGAAGAAAAAGAAGAAGAGTTGGCTTTTCTACCCTGCTTTTCTCGCCCATTTAAGGGGACTCAAACGGCTGACAAACCTTCTGTTTTTCTCCCCACAACAGAACACCCTGTGAGGTAGGTGGGGCTGTGAGAGCTCAGAAGAGAGCTGTGACTAGCCCAAGGTCAGCCAGCTGGCTTCATGGGGGAGTGCAGAATTGAACCCAGTATTCCCAGATAAGAGTACACCTCCCAAATCACTAGACCAAACTGGCTCATGAACTAGTTACTGGTCTGAGCTAAGAAAAAGCAAAAACAATCCCTCCCCTCAGCTTGGTGCAATGGTCTAGAGGGGCAGGTGTGTGTTTGTTTTTTTGCACTGAATCTGCAGGGAAGGAGAATGGCCGTGGACAATGACAGAGCTCCAGTCCTATATAGGAAATGCTTGATGCGCCTTCTGTCCCAGATGGATATCAATGGTTTGGTGTGCCTGCGTGCACATGCCAAAAGAATTTGGCTTTGCACTGGTGTGGCCTTTATTGGTCTCCCACCCCTTTGCAACCTTTTAGAATGCGGGAGCTGTGAGCAAATGAGGCTCTGGGTCCTGTCCAGAGTCCCCCCGCACCTTATAAAGGAGCAAATTCCTTATGCATTGCACCAGAAGCTGACAAAAAAGAACAGCACAGCACTTGGCAATGTTTTTAACAGCAGCTCTTTGCACCCAAGCAGCTGTGGAACCAACAGCATTTTGTGCCAATGGTCCCTCATCAAAAGGTGTTTCAAATGACTCTTGACACACCTCCGGGGTAATCACGACTCCTGGCAAGGTGCGAGGTTATGAAACCAGGGGAGAGATCCACTCCAATTGACTCCTTCTGGCTAGTCTCTCCTTGCAGGAGCTGGAGGGGGGCTAGGAATGGAGAAAGGAACAAGATTTCAAGGGTTATTGCTGCTTAACTGGTGTGGCAGCTGTCAAAGGTTGAGTGAAGAAATCCCCAAATTCAGGAGCCCATGTGCTATGTGACCGTATTAGAAATGAAAACATGGGGCAGGGATACCCCCAGATTAGGGATCTGCACAAATATTCATCACGTTCAGAATTCATACGAATTTGCTCACATTTGGACATTCAGATTCGAATGAAATGTTGCTACATTTGAAGACTGACATTTGAATGCAAACTGAATGTTTCTGTACGTTCGTATGGGGCTCCCTTACATTCATGAAGCCGGAGAGGCAGGAAAGCGGCTGCCCAGTCACATCTGCAGTGGATCCAGAGTGGATTCAGTGTGGATCCAGAGCAGATCTGAAGTGGATTCAGAGCAGATTTATAGGAGATTCCTAGGAGCCACTGGCAGCAGGGATTCGAATCAGAGTCATATGGAACATTCGTATTGAATTAGAATCCTACCACATTCGAAGGGGCTCTATTCGAATGAATGCAAATTTTCTTGCATTCAATTCGATTTGAACCAAACACGAAAAAACATTTAGATGTATTCAGATTATCCTTTGCACAAGAATGTTATTTTGTTTATTGGTCTTCGGACATTAGCTTAAGCCCTACCTGGATCTGGATAACTTGGCCACAGTGACCCACACTCTGGTAACCTTCAGACTAGACTACTGTAATGCGCTCTATGTGGGGCTGCCCTTGAAAGCAGTTCGAAAGTTGGAACTGGTGCAGAATGCGGCAGCTCGTCTGCTGATGGGAATCTCTGGCTGGACTTGTATCATGTCGGTCTTAAAGGATCTACACTGTTTACCTATTTGCTGCCGAGCCCAATTCAAGGTGTTGACACTAACATATAAAGCCCTAAACGTCTTGGGCCCTGGGTATCTGAAGGAGCACCTTCTCCCACATAGACCTGCCCATGCACTGAGATCTCAAGGAGAGAGCCTTCCTGTAGTTCCTTCTCTTGCAGAGCTATGAGGCATAGGGACATAGAAGAGGGCCTTCTCTGTGGTAGCCCCTAGACTTTGGAACAGCTTCCCCCTTGAGGTTCTCCAGGTGACTAAATTGTATACTTTTCGGTGCCTGGTGAAAATGTATCTTTTCAACCAGGCTTTTGCCATCTAAATTGCTTCCTCAGGGTTCTGTCCTGTTAGGAAGGGGGTGATATTTTTAATTTTTTAATATATATGTTTTATTCTTACTGTAAGCCACCCAGGGACCATTTGGTGAAGGTTGGGATATAAATTTATTAAACAAACAAACACACATAAAAATAAATGAATAAATACATAAACCAACAACAAACAAACACATAGGGCCTGTTCCCACTGGGACTTTATTGCGTGTTGAAAATGTTTTGAAAATTGTTTGTCCGCGCTTTCCGAGGAGTAAATTAGAAAAAAAAAAAAGAATTAAACACTTGTTTAAAGAACGCTCACTCCCATTTTTGTTTTTAACACACTTTATTTTCCCTTTGAGAATGGTAGAGTTGCAGTATCCTGCCTGCCTGCCTGCCCGCCCGCCCGCCTGCCTGCCCTTTCGGGCTTCACCACTGCCTCCGCTACCTCGCTGCGCTGCCGCCTTGTTTGCCCAGCTGCTTTCCTGCCTGCCCAGGTGCCCGGCATTTCGGCCTTCGCCTCAGCTGCCCACCATTTCACCACTGCCAGCTTCCTGCACGAGCCCCTCCCTCCTTCTCTTCCTTTTGGCTGCCGCCGCCGCCGCCGCCTCACTCACCCACCATTTCAGCAGCCACTGGCTTTTCAGGCTGCTCCACTCCCGCCGCCTTGCTTGGCTTCCCGCTGGGCAGCAGTGGCACTCCCAGGGCATGGGGAGGAGGAGGAACACCGGGCAGGTGGGTAACCAAGCCCTGCCCTCCCTCCCTTCCTTTCGGCCGCCGCCACTGCTGCTGTGCTCCACTTTTTAAAACAGAATTAACACACACACACACACACACACAAAATGGGAACACACATATAAACAAATAACGATTGATCTAAACCTATTTCCAAACAGTTTCCTTGCAAACATTTGCTAATTCTGGATTCAGAAGACTTGCAGTGCTAGCATGTGCATGCTTTTTTTCCCCCCAGAGGAGGAAAACAGTCTTCCAGGAGGCATCTCATAATGTTTGCGTCCACAAGGAAGCCCTTTTGCTTGATGAAGAAAGCAAGAACAGAGGCGGCCTAATGCATCCAAGTTCCAAGCTGTCTGCTCTGGGGAATGAGGGCTAATGGCTTAGGGGAGGGCGCAGTCCGTGGGCTTCCTTCCTTTGAGGTTCCTCCTAGCACTTGCAACATACTTGCAAAGAGCTCGAGGCAAGGGAAATGAAAAGTAGGGAAATGTATATGATTACATCCAAGTCAAAATTGCCCTTCTCCTACACAGTATTGAAATACTAACCTCACCCCCTGTCCAGGTAATTAACACCTGTCATCTGAGTTTACCCACTCTTACTATTTTTGAAGTAGTGTTCTGTTTTACAAGGAGAGCCAGAAAGAGAGGGGAAGGGAAGGGAAGACAGAATTTTGATCTCCTGCATGTACAGAATGCATATTTGATAAGAACCGCACATTTGACCTTTCCTGCAAATGTTTCCCTATTACAACAGCGAGTTTGTTATTCTCATTTCATTAAATAGTTAGCGTGTATTTTTGGCCTGCCTCGTCTTGAACTATGGCTTTGTAAGAATGGTTATTTAACAGTAGATCAGTCCAGCACTCTTGGCAGATCCCACCCATGCTTCGGAGATTTCCCCCCCAGAGGTTGACCAACGTGGAGCTATTCATGGAACGCGGTGGGAAGAGCGTGGTGTCACTCAGGGATTCTGCCACCTTTCAGGAGCTCACATTAGAAAGGTCAAGAGAATGGAAGAGAGTGGAGGGACCGTGAAAGAAAAAGGAAGAATTATTGTCTGTGCAGTTCTCCATGCTCTGGCAACCTCCAGATTGGACTATTGTGATGTGCTCTACATGGGGCTGACCTTGAAGATGGTTCGGAAGCTGCAGCTGGTGCAGAATGCAGCTGCTAGTTTGCTGACCGGGACAGCTGGCTGGATGCAAATCACGCTGGTTTTAAAAGAGCAGCACTGGCTGCCAATTTGCTACCGAGCCCAATTCAAGGTGTTAACTTTAACCTATAAGGCCTTAAATGGCTTGGGCCCAAATATCTAAAGGAACACGTATTTACTTACTTACTTACTTACTTACTTACTTATTTATATTTGTATCCTGCCCTATACCCGAAGGTCTTGGGGCGGGTTAAGAACATAAGAACATAAGAATATAAGAGAAGCCTTGCTGGATCAGGCCACAGCCCATCTAGTCCAGCATCCTGTCGCACACAGTGGC
Organism: Aspidoscelis tigris stejnegeri; assembly: GCA_023333525.1. NCBI lineage: Eukaryota > Metazoa > Chordata > Lepidosauria > Squamata > Teiidae > Aspidoscelis > Aspidoscelis tigris. The sequence goes on along the minus strand of JALMGA010000004.1, from coordinate 4,863,447 downwards.
CCACCAAATGCTCATGGGCATCTCAAGCAGAGACAAGGACAAACCTTCTCCTGCTCTCAAGTCCCAGCAGATGGCCTTAGAAGCGCCCCAGTTCCTCACCGCCCCCCAACCTGAAAGATGCATCTAGGCATTCGTTCTAGTAGCCATTGATCCATCTGTCGTCCATACAATATTATATTAATCTTAGACAGGTCCCTGTCCTCAGGCTTACAATCTAAAGAGACAAGATACAAAAGGAAAATAGTGTGGGAGGGAAGAGGGACACTCTGGCAGCAATGGTGTCCTTGCAATGCTAAAATACTTTTTTTAAAAAATTTCCTCCTCCATTCCCCACAGGCAGGATGGTTCCTTCATGGCCTGTGTGGTGACAGTTGGGAGGGAGGGGTCGATGCTGGGAGCTTGATGGAAGATGTCCGCCCAGTGTCCTTCTCTCTTCCTCTCCCAGTAGGCAAGATGGTTCCTTCTTGACCAGTCTGGTGATAGTTGGGATGGAGGGATCAATGCTGGGAGCTTGATGGAAGGTGCTCACCTAGTTTCCTTCTCCCTTCCATATCAACCTGCCTGTGCCTTAAGATCTGGAGGGGAGGCCCTCCTGGTTGTCCCACCACCCCCAGTAATAAAAGGGGTGGTCACCTGGGAGAGGACCCTCTCAGTAATGGCCCCTAGGCTATGGAATAGTCTCCCCCTTGAGCTGCATCACGCTCCTTCACTATATATGTTTAGGAAGGCAGTGAAGACGCACCTCTTTCCCCTGGCCTTTGGCTAAATTGGAATTTACAGTCTCTTTCCACTTTACAAACTGTTACTGTTTTTAATAAATACTGCTGTTGTTTTAATATATGTCGGATTTTAAATGTTATTATCTGCCCTGAGACCTTTAGGTGTGCTAGAAATACAAATAATAAATAGGTAGGTAGGTAGGTAAGTAGGTAGGTAGATGATAGTAAGGATGTGGATGAATATTTATAGCATTCATTATTAATACAAATCCGGACAAATTCAGACATTCATACAAAATAGAATGTTATGAAATTTGTCCTATGAATACACAGGTTTTAGAGCATTCACACAAATAGTTCAGACATTTGTTAAACTGGAGATATGTATCGGATTCGTATGCATTCATATTGGATATGTATCGGATATGTGCTTGTTCGCGTTGGATACATATCGGATACGTAGTTGCTCATATTGGATACATATGAATATACTTGTATTGAATAGGATCCTACCACATTTGAAGGGGATCTATTCGAACGAATATGAATTTTCTAACATTCAATTCATTACAATTCGAATGCCAAAACCCATTCATGGACATCCCAGATGGGTGGGTGGGTGGATGGGTGGATGAGATAATGAGAAGTAAGGCGTGATAGGTTTACAGCAGTAAAGCTGCATTGACCGTCATCTTGGAAATTTTCAAAAGGGGTTTGAACTGGTTCATGATGGACAAGGCTATCAACCATTACTAGCTGCAATGGCTTTCCGATTTCCTTTCATGCAGGAAGCAGGATGCATTTCAAGGGAACCTGCTGGGACAACGTGAGCAGGACCTCACTGTATGCCTCACTGGTGGGGTTTTGAATGCTGGACTAGATGGACCACTGGCCCAACCCATCAGGGCACTTCTGGCATCGTTAATTCCAAGGATTTTTTATGTGCTTACTACTACTACTACTACTACTACTACTACTACTACTACTACTACTACTACTACTACTACTACTACTACTACTACTACTACTACTGCTGCTGCTGCTGCTGCTACTACTACTACTACTACTACTACTACTACTACTACTACTACTACTACTACTACTAATTTTAAAAGACTGATAAAATCTTGGAACACAAAGTGCTGGACCTCATGATTGTGGAAAAGAAAAACGTGTGGATTGTCAACATTGCCATCTCCGGAGATAGAACCTCGAGGTGAAGCAACTAAAGAAAATGATGCGGTACAAAAATTTGAAGATTGAACTTCAGTGGTTCTGACACAAAGTGGCAGAGGTGATCCCAGTGGTGTACCTAAAGATTGGTGCTGGCAAAATCATAATCATAATTCCCCCCCCCCCAAAAAAAATGCTACAAGACGTAAGTGACAGAAAGGAAGAGATATAAGATAAAAATTGAAAATAAGAGGCAGAATATATAGAATTATTTCCAGTCGTCCCCTTGCTGATTATGTGTAAATCTACATTCATACCTCTTCATAACAGTTTCACTTGTTTTAAAGATAAACCTTATTAACCTTCATAACCTGGAGTTAATCCATCACAGAAAGTCAATACAGAGTTGCCAGTTCTTCACATGACACCAATGGTCTTTCACTAATCAAGCATGTCAGTTTGTCCATTTCCACCAAATCTAACAATTTCACAAACCAGTCTTCCATTGTAAATATTGATGAACTCTTCCAACCTTGGGGAAATAGCAGTCTCACTGCTATAATTATGTAGGGAAGCAGTCTTGCATAACTCCTCTGCAGCCATGGATCCTTCAAATTCAAAAGAAATGGTTCTGCTTTCAATTACGTATCAATTAAGTGTATCATCTACAAAGACATGGGAGCATTTTTGATGTGCTGCAGTAACTCATCCAGTTTGTAACTTCTAAGATCCATAGTAATAAGCCAGTTTGATCTAGTGGTTAGGGAGCAGGACTCTTATCTGGGAATACTGGGTTTGATTCCAGACTCCCCCAGGAAGGCAGCTGGGTGACCTTGGGCTAGTCACAGCTGTCTTCCAAGCTCTCACAGCCCCACTTACCACACAGGGAACTTCTGGGCAGGCAGGGGGCGCCTGGAGGCTGTAATAGCCTCCAGAAGGTGTGGATGCTCTTCCCAGAAGTTCCCTCATCATGCCCTACATCTGTGGTGCAAATTGGTCCCAGGTGGTTTTGCCTTCATCTTCTGCTTGAGATGCCCATAAGCAATTGATGGGCCACTGTGTCAGACGGGATGGTAGACTAGATGGGCTGTGGCCTGATCCAGCAGGGCTCCTCTCATGTTTTTATGTTCTTCCATTGAAAGGCATGCGATTAACTGCCTGAAATGGTTTAATTGGGCCCTTTGCTATGAGCTCCATTGGAGTCCCCCTAACCCTCTCATAGTACCACCAACCAAGATGTGAAAATTCCCTTACTTCGCCTGATCACCCCTTGACGACTGGGAAGAGCAGCTAATCTACCACCTAGTATGATCCACATCTGTTTTAACTGACCTGTATTTTGACTTGCTACACAATTCTCGGCTTTAGCGAAACCTCGGGGAGAGGCAACACTGTTTCCTAATGCAAGCACTGTGAAAAATGGCACCTGAGAATGGCACAGTCTCCAGTCCTTGCCCCCAAATTTTCACCTGTTGTGAGGAGTCCTACGATGGCGAAGAAGGCAGGAGGAAATAGCGAACAAGCTGTTGTGGGCCATTCTGCAATAAAAGTACTGCAGAGAGATTTTAGATCAAGCCTGTTTGAGTCAGGATTTCCAACTGGGACTGCACAGAATATTTTTCCATTTCTTTTCTGGCAATAAAAATAACCATTCTGAAGATGTACAGAAGAGTTAATAGTGGGGGCACTTCATTCCCTTTTAGTTCCGGGGCCAAGTTGCACTATAGTGAGCCAGTTTTGTGTAGTGGTTAGGGAGCAGGACTCTTATCTGGGAATACCGGATTCGATTCCGCCCTCCCCCGTGAAGCCAGCTGGGTGACCCTGGGCTAGTCACAGCTCTCTTCTGAATGAAGAAGGAGGAGGAGGAATTGGCTTTTCTACTCCACTTTTCTCACTCATTTAAGGGGACTCAAAGTGGCTGACAAAGCTTTTCTATTCTTCTCCCCACAACAAAACACCCTGTGAGGTAGGTGGGGCTGTGAGAACTCAGAGGAGAGCTGTAACTAGCCCAAGGTCACCCAGCTGGCTTCGTGGGAGAGGTTGGAACCGAACCCAGTACTCTCAAATAAGAGTCCAGCTCCTTAACCACTAGACCAAACTGGCTCTGCCTCTTTAAGAAGGGAAAGTGTCAATACAGGAAAGCGCCACTCTCAGCAGTAGTTGAAACTGACACCTGCTGAAAGGTAAGAAGACAATAAAGAAGGCACTTGCTGTAGCTGGGGTGCTGGTGGATTTCAGGTGCCAGGAAGAGGCCTAGGAGATTTATAAATAGTGGAAAGAGTCTCTCAGCAGAGGTGATGGGCTTTGAAGAGATCTACTACCCCTGGCTAGGGTCGTCGCAGCATGCACTAGCATTCACAAGTGTGGATTCTTGAACATGCCAGTGGAAGTCCACCATTCCCATCCCCCAGGTGGGACAGGTGGACCACAAGTGTGTGTGCTAGGTGCATGCTTCTGTGTTCCAATTACAGGGGGATCCGTTTCCAAGGTACACCTTACTAAGCTACCAAAATGGTCCTGCAAGAGGCTCTAATGCCAGGAACTTCCATTCCTGACCCTTACAGTTTATGTAAGTTGGCTCTAAAGCTAGGCTGGAACATGCTATCACCATGCAGACAAAGTTGCTCTGGCCTAGACTCTTTTCCTGCCCTCCTATTCCCAAAAAGAAAAGTGCAGAAAGGTCCAACATGTGTCTAGAGTTCACCGCACCATAGTTTGGATTTCAGTTATTTCTTTTCCTTGAAATGCGCCATCAAATATCCATGAAGAAGCCTTCTGTGTCATGCCTCCCTCACACTGGAATCAGGTGTGATTCATGGGGTTGTGCCTATCACAGTTCTCCAGGGGTTTGCTAAGGATAAAGTGAGCCTGTCAAGCAAGTTCTCATTGAATCACAACCCACAACCAGGACCTGCAGAACTGAACTATGTAAGGATGTGCATGGAAGTTTGAATAGATCCCCCTTCAAATGTGGTAGGATTTGTATTCGATACGAATATACAACGCCAAACAAACCCCATACGAACGCATACGAATAGCATATGAATCCCATACGAAGCTTCACCCAAATGTATCAAAACATTCTATTCAAATTCAAACATCAATCTTCAAATGTGCCAACATTCCATTTCAGTTTGAATGTCTGAATTCAACCGAATTCATATGAATTTTGAATGTTATGAATATCTGTGCACATCCCTAGAACCAAGGACTCATTTTGGCACCTTCCCTGCCCCAAAAAACTAATCCTGCCTTTCCATAGGATAGATAACCCATGGTGTACCCACATTCTGCTTGCCAGAGTACTCAGATGAATTGCTTATCAGATTTAGCAGATGTGCTTCAAAGGAAACATCTGGCTGGCATTCCAGTGGGACCAGCGGACAGGCCCAATACCTGTTCTGGGACACGATCCTTAGTCCTTGCCATAGACCCAATGAAATGCGTCTAACAGAGATTTGAGTTTAGGGCCTGGAGCACTTAGCTTATTTGTCTGCTGTGAACTAAGTCTGGTACATTTCTGATCAAGGTGTACTATTTGCACTTGTCATGAGGAAAGCTTCCTCAAAGCATCCATTATGGTCCTCCCATTTACCAGCCCACATGACTATGTCCGAAGCCGGAAGTTCTGCATCCTCGCTGCCATGATTGGCCGCTATTGCAGAGGGGTGTGTCTGAGCAGGGCTGTATTGCAGCCAATCATGTCAGCACCCATGATTGAATGGCCCTCTTGCAACTCTATGACCAGATGCCATTCCCAGGGCTCGGTGGTCTGGTCACGGCAGAGGTAAGCAATCAATCATGGTTGCCACCACAACCGTGCTTATGTGGACACTGCCTCCCCCACCCACCAACCGCAGGAAACCGGAAGAAGAGCGAGTGGTCAAGCTGCTGGACACTTCAGGTAAACTTTTAGTTAACATTGGTAAAGGTGTGGAGCACAATAGTCAACAATTAGTGAACTGGGGAGGCAGGTTATACCTGGAGGCTGTAGCAGCCTACTCAGAGCATGGATGCTCTTCACCAGAAGTTCACTAATTGTTGACTACCAGCCTAAGTGTAAAAAGGCCTCTGGATTGTGCTCCATCTAATCTAGGGAGAGCAGGAACTGTGTGATCAGTGTGATCCAGTTTGGTCTAGTGGTTAAGGAGCCAGACTCTTATCTGGGAATACCGAGTTCGGTTCTGCCCTCCCTCATGAAGCCAGCTGGGTATCCTCAGGCTAGTCACAGCTCTCTTTTGAGTTCTTATAACCCCACCTGCCTTATAGGGTGTATGGTGTGGGGAGAAGAATAGAAAGCTTTGTCAGCCACCTTGAGTCCCCTTAAATTGGTGAGAAAAGTGGGGTAGAAAAGCCAACTTTTCTTTCTTCTTCTTCTTCTTCATCTTCATCTTCTTCATCTTCTCCTTCTCCTTCTCCTTCTTCCTTGGTCTGCATCAATGTGCAGTTGAGGAGACCCAGAATCCAGATAAAGAGGTGACTTACTCTGGATTAAAGGTAAGGGCAGAAAAGATCCTGACTGAACAGAGCCTAATACAGCATTCACCAGGACCATAAAAGGTCCTGACTGAACGAAGCCTAATACACCTTTTTACTTTTAACCTTCTTTAGTCCAGCCTTGAGGTCTGACTGCTCACATCTTTTCATTTCTGACCATTTCATTTGTGGACTTGTCCACCTTCCATTTGAATTTTCCTGAACGGAAAGTCTACAAATAAACCGGATAGACACTAAAATGTGTGAGCAGCCAGACCTGAAGATGGACTGAAGAAGGTTTCAAGTGAAGGTGTGGCCTTGGCCTTGGAAACTGCCAAGGAGGAGAAAGACTTCCATTATTCAGTGCTAGGATATTTTTTCTCTCCTTTCCACATATGGCACCGTGAGTTCCTTCATCTCATTTAAGGACCTCAGAGAAGGTGGCTGTGGAAGACCTCTCTGCTCAGGAATAGGAAGAGTCTGTGCCAGATGGAGGAAACAGTTTCGGACTTGATGGACAAACGAGTGGACTCCTTATTAAGCAGCTGCTTATAATTTAACACAGCAGATATCCCAAGTACATTTCTCAGTAACATCTTCACAGCCCATTTTGCAAGGCTTGGAGAAGCCCAAAGCGAATATATTATGAGCAAAGCAAGCTGTTAGAATTTGCCGTGAGAACAAGGAGGGCTTAATAGGCACCACCTGAGCTGATACCCTTCTCACATAGGAAAGATAATTGGGTGTTTGGCAACCTCAAAGTAGGGCAGATTGCTGAGACAAGGGTTGCAAGGAAGTTTTTTGGTAGTTTGTGTATTTTCATTAGCTCCATCTACTGGTTGCCTGTGGGTAAGCACTCCACCTTGGGAAGGAAGGAAGGAAGGAAGGAAGGAAGGAAGGAAGGAAGGAAGGAAGATGGCTGCTACTTGCTCTGTAAGCCTACCTTGTAGGGATGTGCATGAATATTTGTAACATTCGTATGAACCCATACAACTTTGAACATTCGGAATACTAACATTCATATGAATATGGATGTTTCTGGATATTCGTACAAATAGTTTGGACATCCATTAGATTGGGAGTGCGGAAAAACTGAGCACCAGTCACATCCACAATGGATCCAGACATGGATTGACAGTGGATTAAAAGTGGATTCAGGTTGGATTTGATGTTTTCAAAGTGCGGATACGTTATGGATATGTATCGGATACGTATTCGTTCATCTCAGATACCTTGGCTGCTATCAGGTGTTACCTACGACAGGAGAATCTGTGTATGTGGTGAAAACACTGTTTAGGACTTAGTACATCTAATTCTTGAATTGTCAGCTATACGAGAAAATAAGGAGCTACGATATAAACCCTCTTGTTGATACTGTAACTATAACCTTATGGAAGATACTGGGAAACTGCACAGGCAGTCCATTACAAAGGTTGCACTTTTTACCCTGAGGGCAATGAAGATCCGTGCAGATTTTATCAGTTTTTATTTATTATATTTCTGATTTTCATATGTTCATATGGACTAATCAAGAAAACGCTTTACTTACTTTACTTACATATCAGATATGTATCGGATAAGTACTCATTCGTATCAGATATGTACTTGTTTGTATCAGATAAATATTTATTTGTATTGGATATGTATTGGATACATATTCATTAATATCTGATATGTATTGAATATTCATACGAACACGTACAAATAGGTTCTTATCTAATAGAATTTTACCACATTTGAATGTGATCCATTTGTATGAATTTGGATCTGCAAACGTTCAATTCATTACGAATCAAATGTCAAACATGCATTCGTCCACTTCCTTACTACCTTGTCCTCAAAATAGGAAGCTGCAAACTGGGTCTGAGCTTACTACATGGATGAGCTAAAAATATTTCAGTCAGCACCATGGGGAAAACATGGCGTATGCTGGATAGGATGGGCCAAGGTGGGCCAGACTGGACAGAAGTCTGAGGAACCTTCTGCCTTGTACACCTTGGTGTCCATAGGCCAGTGCCAGCCTGCATCAAGTGATCTCGGCCAGGATTGAAATGACATGCGGTGGCAGGTGCCAGGAGACATTCTGGCCAGCTTCAGAAGCTGGGAATGAAAGTGGCCAGCCTCCAAAATTGCTGGTCAGGGGCATTTTCACTGGACATGCAGAAACAGCCCACTTCCAAGGCTGATTCTGGGAGCTTCGGCCAAGAGTGCTAGGCTCCCCACGTGCCGACTGGACTCTTCTACCGCAGGGAATGCTGAGGAGACATCTTGAAAGGGGTCTCCCTTTGGCTCACTTCCTGACACCAGTTTCATGCTGGGGAAAGGGCTGATGCCACGTGCACAGGGCATTCCTCAGGAGTCTTTGGCCTCTCAAGGAACAGTCTGAATAGTGAATTAAACCTGTTTACATCCAAATTTTGGGACATTCGATTCGAGTTCAAATGTCAAAATTCAGCATAGTCGATCGGATTTCGAATGCCTATGGATATTTGTGCACATCCCTGCCATGGTTTATGTCTAGACTAGGGATGCACATGAATATTCAAAATATTCATTATTCATATGAATTTGGAAATTTGTAGACAAATCAAATGTTGGGACATTCAGATTTCCAGATTTGAAAGAATACGAATATCTCAAGTGGTTTGCATGAATAATTCAGACATCCATATCTGTACGGGTACATGTGCATCTCTTACATACCTGTACGCATCTTGTATGTATCTGTACACATGCATACGCACCTGTATGGGATGAAAATGGGATGCATACAAGAGGGAAAAGGAAGGCAGACGAGGAAGTTAGGAGGAGGAGGAGGCTGGCAGTGGTGGTAGCTCGCCGCACCACACCATTCACAGATTCATCCAGATGGAAACCCTGCCCAAGGAGGAGGAGGAGAATCTTGCCATCTCTCCAAAGGTGGTGGTCTAGTGGTGGCATCCTAGACCCTTCTGCCCTCTGGATGACTCTCCAGCATGTCAGTCTTGGAGGAGAGGATTCTTTGTGGAACTGGGGCCTTTGGTCAGCTTCTCTGGACTCCACTTGGCCTTAGCTGCCTCAGTCTGACTCTCTCTCTCTCGCTGTGTGTGTGTGTTTGGTTTATTTTACAATGTTTTGTATGATGTGTGATTTTTATAATGTATTTTTATTATAATGTTTTGATTATTATTTTGCATTGCACATTTTCTCTTTGTTGTAAACTGCCTTGGGCAAATTTCTTTTGGAAAGGCGGTATGCAAATAAAATGGAAAATGGAAAATGAAATGTATATGGGATGAGTACGGATGCATACCATTGCAAACAGGTATGTACCAGATGCACTCATACAGATACGAATGTCTGAATTATTCATAGAATTATTCAAAAATTGCATTCATGCACACCCCTAGTCTAGACACAAACTTCGTTCTCTGGAATGGAGAAAACCCTCTGCAAAGTGAAATGTCCCTCGAATTCCCCACTCTTCCCTATTCACAAGCAAAACTGAGTGTTCCAAAGGAAACTTGGCTAGAAGGCAACAGCACAACCAGAACTCCTTCAGAAATAGCAACAAATCAGAGTGAGTTCAGAAAAGGTTAGCCATCGTGACATCTGGCTTGGGAAATGGGACCTACGTGGTCTAGACAGTGTGATGGAGACAGGTTAACTGTCTCTGCCAATAAATAAAGGCTTATTAAAAAAAGAGAAGAGATCAATTACTCTAATTAGGTAATGAGGGTAAAACAGTAAATAACAGCCCAGAAGCAATAAGCTGCAAATGGAAACCACTTCAAGTCTAGATATAGCCAAGATCTCTAAATTCCCATCTGCTTCATTTGGGGAGATTTACCTTATTGATCTCATGCATTCAAACAGCAAATCACACCTGATTTAACTCCAGCTGTGTGCCGTAGGGATGTACAAGAATATTTGAAGCATTCAAAATTTGATCAAATTTGTTCACATTCAGACATGTGAATTCAAACTGAATGTCTATATATTCATTTATTAACATTCGAACAAATTTTGAATGTTTGGGCACATTCGTATGAATTATTCGGACATTCGTATTGTACGGATATGACACATTACATACGTATCTGTAGGCATCTTATTCATATCCGTATGCATTTGTACGGATATATACGGGATAAAAACGGGATGTGTACAAATGCGTATGGATGCGTACAGACTAGGGTGTGCACAAAAACATTTTCAGGATTCGCACACCTGCGATGGCTGCATAATTCAAACAAATAGACTCAAAATTCAAAATTCATTTGAATGTTTAAATTCAAATTTATGGACATTTGATTCAAATTCAAATATCAAAATTCAGACGAATTCAGTCAAATTTTGACTACCTTTGAATATCTGTGCACACCCCTTGTACGAACACATATGAATGTTGTCGACATTTGTATCTTCAAATATCAATATCCGATATGAAGGAATACTTATCCAGAAAGTTCCCATTTGATCCGGATTTCCCCAGCAGCAGTCGAAACCATTGAGTCCCAAATGGGTGCCGTGGTGGAAATGGGATCATCGGGCTCACACCCAAATGGGTCCTTAATGGGTGCAAAAACGGGTACTTTCTGACAGTGGAAAAACACCCATGCATTCGTATCGGATATTCGTATGAATTCATATCGAATAGCATCCTACCACATTTGAATACAAACGAATATTAATTTTCTTACATTCAATTCAATATCAATTGAATGCAAAAAGGCCCATGCGTGCCTATCCATAATCAGGATAACCCCAGGTTTTACAACCTCTCTGGAAGCAGTTCCCCTGTGTTTGTGCGCTCTTTCTCTGTCAAGTTTTGTCATTTACAGCTTTGTGCTCTGGCTGAAAGATTTTGCACACTAAGATTTTTGTGCAGAACAAACCTTTGTATTTCTTCTGTCAGTTTTTATTTTCTCTGAAGATAATGCATTCAAGAAGCTTAAATGTATTTTCATGAGAAAGCTCATCTTTCTCCCCCCTCCCCCCCCCCCCGGTTAATGTTAGTTCCCCTTCTCTCTCTGTTTTGCACATCTCCTGGCTTTGCAGTGTCTTCAATTTTTTAGGTGTGGCTTGTGCAAGCGCATGTAATATTCTAAAGGCAGATGCACTGCTGAGTTACATAACAGCATTATGATGCTTACAGATTTCCTTCCAAACATATAAGCATTCCTTAGCGCAGTGCTTGTTTCGCATAGCTACAAAAGACGGAATATGTGAATAGGGTGAGTGTCCCGCTGTTCTTTACTCTGCTCGTTTAAGCCTAGCACAGTGTTAAGATTAGACAAACACAAGAGAAGCCTTGTTGGACGAGGGCACAGCCCATCTAATCCAGAAACCTGTCTCACAGTGTGGCTCACAAATTGCTGCTGGGTGTCTCAAGCAGGAGACAAAGGCAAAAAACTTTAGAGACATCCTGCCTGTCTCTCCAACCTGGAGGAAGGACCTAGGCTTCCATTCTAGTAGCCCTTGATACACCTGTCCCCCTATGAATTAAGAGGAGGCCATCTAGTCCATCATTCTGTGTCACAAAGTAGTCCAACAATTGCTTCTGGGTAGAGATGAGCACAAATGGTGTTTTTTGCCTTTGATTTGTATCAAATCGAATGTAAGAAAATTCATATTCTTTCAAACAGATCCCTTTAAAATGTGGTAGGATTCTATTCAATACAAATGTATTTGTACTAATTCTTATGAATATCTGATATGAATGCATATGCGATATGTATCTGATATGTATCCATAAAGTATCCAACATGTATCCCATAACATATCCGCTCTGACAGCTGCAAATCCACCCTGAATCCACTTTGAATCCACTCTTATTCCATGTTGAATGCACCCTGGATCCATTGCAGATGTGACTGGCACAGCTGCATTCCCACCTCCCCAGGTTCACAAATGTTCCGAAACATTTCTATAAATGTAGGAATGTTGTAACATTCAATTTGTATACAAATGTCCAAATTTATACAGATATTGAATGCTACAAATGTTTGTGTGCATCTGTACTTCTGGGCTTCTCAAGCAGAAGACTGAGGCAAAACCTTCACCTTTAGGTTTAAGACTACCTGTTGCTTGATGCAGCAAGATCTTGGCATAACCAATAGGCTGTCCAGCCTATTCCCCTAGCTTCCCTTGCAGCCCCCACCTAATTATTAAGCCCCTCACTGACCAAGAAGACAAACCTCAAGATAAAGGGCTGAGCGTCTTTTTTCCTGTTCCATAGACTTGTAGTACACACTAAGACAGGGTGCTGAGTTCTTTTCAATTTATGCAGCTGCCGTTAGGCAATTACAGAGTCTCTCAGTCATGTGGAGAGAAAAAGGACAACTTCCCTTCTCTTCCCGTTTGAGGATTTTCCCTTACTCTGACCTGAGGATGTGACATCAGAAGGACCTCTGACCTGCCAGGCACCAGCTTTCCTCCAATCACCTCCTCTGATTTTGCTTCAATGTCATTTCCCCCAAACCCTTCTTTTGCTGTATAAAAGCCCCTGGCATTCATTAAAACTCTCTCTTTTTCCTACTGTCTCTCCTGCCTGAACTCTCTTTATTTCCCCTTCCCCCATTTTCTTGCCTATCAGGTCCACCATTAAACACGTGGAGGATCTCCAGGACTGTGCCGGTTAGGAGCCTGGGTTTACCTATCGCAACACCCGGCATAAGAGCAGCAGCCTTCAGCTGCTCCACCCCTGCCTCCCTGGCCGATTCAGTTCACAAGATCCGGACTGCGACACATAATTTTTTAAAAAATAAAAATGTCTGCACAGCTTTGTGACAAATCCGTGTTTCTACCAAATGGTTTGAGCACCTGCAAGTCCAGCATCCAGACCCTAAATTATAAACAGATTATTCAGACAACAATGGGAACACATAGCCATGGATTTCATTTTGATTGAAGGGTTTCCCATGTAAAATGTGTTGCTGTGGGGAAAAGAATTTTGATGAGATGTTTTTTGCACGGTTGACAATGTTGCTAAGACTTGTTAGTTCCAAATAAATGCGCTTAGGGTTTGAGAACTTCTACTGATGCCTTTATTTTGTTCTGCAGAGAGATAACATGGAAAACCAACATCCCTACAGGCTATTGAACCTTCTTCTATAAGCCAATGCAATTAAACAACAAATTTAATTGCTCGAGGTAATTATTTGTTTTTCATGAATGCAAAATCTAGCTATCTAATTGCTGTATTTTGTCAGAGGCCCTGCTAACAATGGAGCTGGAGCTTACATCCAAATGTCTAGCTATATATCAAATATCAGACAGATGAGAGAGCACATTGTGTTGGTAAATGCAAATAGGAGTTAAAGTACAATTATGTGTGGTCTATTATATATATTTAAAGTAGTCTTATTATCTCTGCAAGCATCTGACTCAAGAGACAGGAGCTCCCATTGCAAAATCAATGAAAGCACCTCTGTGATTTCTGCTGGAAAGCAGCATTATTTCAATTAGGGCTATGAAGGAGCTGATCTTTTCTTTTATCCTGTCACCTGTTACTTCCACTGGAAGCAGATACATTGCCATTGTGTGAAGGTGCCTGAAACCTAGAGGCAGAAAAACAGAACGCTGCTTGTGCTTTTATTTTTTGTAAAACAGTTCACATGTAAGAGATGCCCTGCCGGATTGGACCCCCAGCCCATCTATTCCATCAGTATCCTGGCTCACACAGTGATCCACCAGTTGCTTCTGGGTATCTCAAACAGAAGACAAAGGCAAAACCTTCGCCTGAGGCTTTCCTGCACTTTGCTTCCTGTCTGCAGAATGGGGAAAGTGCATCACCACTAGTGTGCACAAACATTTGCATTTGCGAGCACGAGTGCATGTCAAACCAACCTCCATTGCCTCTGAAGACATAACTGGATCCAGACACATATCTGGGTGTCACTACCTCTTGCGCGGAGCATGGTACAACTGTGTGTGTACCAGCAATGTCACAATAACAGTGATGTGCTGTGCATGCACAGTTGTGTCTGAGGTCATCTGAGGTGTCGGCATGCTTGTTCAACATCTCAGACAACCCCCAGAACTGGCAGAGGTGTGAATGGTCACTCCTCTGGCCAGAACAGATATATATATATATATATAAACTTTATTTGACTAGTCATAAGACCATTTCAAAGTGCATATACAAACACGTAAGACAAAACAAAAGCAAGAGTGAGCAGGTATCCTTCTGCATATGGTCAAGTACTTATTTATCCCAGAACAGATAAGCATTTGGACGTTTGTGATGCACCATTTCATGCACCATTTCTAGTAGATGTTGAGGTAGTTTCTGGGATGGAAGGAGACATTGCAGATGTGGAAACGTATCCTGAAAATGCAGATGGTGCAAACTGGCCTCTGCTCTCAACTGCCAGTTGTTTTTACTTCTCTACAGACACTCTGGGATGTTCATGGCTGTATAGCGTACGTACACTTTCCTGTTTCCCATTATTGTTTCTGAGATCAATTAACCCCACCTTCTCTCGTTGACGCCGTCAGATCCATACTGAGGAGTAGGAACGCACATGAATATTCAAATGCATACAAAATTCAATCAAAATGACTGGATTTTGACATTCAAATTCGAATTGAATGTCCTTAAATTTGAATTTTAAGTATTGATTTGAATTTCAAATTTAGGATCTATTTGTTCCAATTATTTGGACATTCACATGTGTATGAGCTCATACTCAATGTGTACTTGGAGATCCGCATCTTTCCCACATCCATACCCATTTGTATGGATCCGTACAGGATGAAAATGGGTTGCATGTGGGATAACTACGGGATGTGTATGGACATGTATGGATGTGTACAGACCCAAGGAAGGTGAATATGGGCATCTACGAATGTTGTCGACATTCATAAGTGCAAATTCGAATGACAGATTCAAACGAATAGATTCAAATTTGCTTAATTCATATCGCATTTGGTTAATTTCAAATTTAACCAATTTGAATCAAAATGAATTTTCAAGTATTCGATTTGAATCAAATGCCAAAAATTACATTCGTGCACATCTGTACTGAGGATCCCTTCCACTGACAGCATCTGTGTATCACAAGAACCTACACAGTTCTGGTCACCACACCTCAAAAAGGATATTGTGGAACTAGAGAAGGTGCAGAGAAGGGCAACCAGAATGATTAAGGGTCTGGAACACCTCCCTTACGAAACCAGGCTGCAACGTCTAGGCCTCTTCAGTCTGGAGAGATGGTGTTTGAGAGGGGACCTGATTGAAGTATATAAAATTATGCACGGTATAGAAAGGGTGGATAGAGAAAATTTCTTTTGTCTGTCGCACAACACTAGAACCAGGGGGCACTCTATGAAGCTGATGGGTAGGAGAATAAGGTCTGACAGGGGGAAGTATTTCTTCACCCAGAGGGTCATTGGCTTATGGAATGTGCTGCCGGAAGAGGTGGTGACAGCTACCAGTCTGGATGGCTTTAAGGTAGGGTTAGACAAATTTATGGATGACAGATGTATCAATGGCTACTAGAACGAATGCCTAGGTGCATCTTTCAGGCTGGGGGGGGGGGGAGGAACTGGGGCGCTTCTAAGGCCATCTGCTGGGACTTGAGAGAAGGAGAAGGTTTGTCCTTGTCTCTGCTTGACATGCCCGTGAGCATTTGGTGGGCCACTGTGTGCGACAGGATGCTGGACTAGATGGGCTGTGGCCTGATCCAGCAAGGCTTCTCTTATGTTCTTATTTTCTTACAACGTGCCATGCGCAAGACCACGTAACAGTCTCACTGTTGACTTCAAAGCCGGTGGGTGATTCATGCAGATTCATGAATCACGATGAGATTATCCAAGTTGTAATGATCCTGAAAATTGTCTTCTTTCAGATGGCTTCATCTAATGCATCAAGAGCGGCCATCACTCAGGCGTGGGGGAGAGGGGACTTCAGGATTATTGAAGCAGGCAAAACCTTTGCCTGCCCAGAGGCCCTTTCATACTTGGCCTACTACTGCATATCAGGGCCACTTCTGGGTAGCACCCTCTGCACTTGGGAGGTGTTTCAATACCAGAAATGTCTTCTGTTACTCCAGAAGCTACCCCAGCATCCATTAGGTTGCACCACAGGCATCCCAAACCTTACCTTTCCACCAGAGAGACCATTCACATCTCTTCTAGGTGTCAGGGGTCATCTGAGGTGCTGTGCAAGCATGCTGGTACATCAGGTGACTGACAATGTGAGTGCGCGTGCATGGTCCATCACCATCTTCCTGGTGATGGTACATGCACACATGCGCCGGCATCCGGGCCAAAAAAAAAATGGCACCTGGACATACATCTGCACTTAGGGTAAGTACCTGTATGCATAGTGGTTGGTTTGTCATGTAGTAGCATTCAGAAGTACAAATACCAGAACACGCCAGTGGGAGTGCACAATTCCCAGTGTAGAAAGGCCCCAGGTCCATTGTCCATTGTTCTTTAAAGGTTTGTGCTGCTCTTATCCATGGAGCACATGCTCTGGGAAAGTGGGTGAGCTTTTACACTGAACTCTGCGTAATGGATATCCCACAGACGAATTGGCTTTTCATAGTCCTCCCTTTGAACCACCGCAGTCGCCAGTGCCCATCAGCAAAGCCATTTTCAACATCGAGGACACAGGCCAATCCAATATGGCCGTGCTCAGACACATCAAAAGTCACCTCAGAGAGACCGTGCGTGGCCCTCATCACCCCAAGCCTTCTCTAAGCCACCTTTTCTAGCCCAGAGAGAGGGGGGAGGGGTAGAGTGGGGGATGAACAATCCCACCTGCCAACCATCTCTAAGGCTGTGGTCAGACATAGCAAAAGGACGCACCTCTGAGTTGCACCAAGGACAGTAGGTGTGTAGCCCTCATCTTCCAAGCCTTCTCTAATCCACACCTTCTCTAGTGAGGAAAGGCAGGCTGCTGTGTGCTTTAGAGATGCTTTGTCTGTGTCTGGTCACAGCCTGTGAGTAGGGATGTAAACCTTTTTTTTTTTTTTTGTATCTGATTTATATTGAATTGAATGCAAGAAAATTCATATTCGTTTGAATAGATCCCCCTTGAATGTGGTAGGATTCAAATTCGATCAGGCCACAGCCCATCCAGTCCAGCATCCTGTCGCACACAGTGGCCCACCAATTGCCCCTGGGCATCTCAAACAGAGACAAGGACAAACCTTCTCCTGCTCTTCAGTCCCAGCAAATGGCATTAGAAGCGTCCTGCTTCTGCCCCCACCCCCAGCCTGAAAGATGCACCTAGGCATTCCTTCTAGTAGCCACTGATTCATCTGTCAACCATAAATTTGTCTAACCCTACCTTGAAGCGATCTAGACTGGTAGCTGTCAGCACCTCTTCTGGCAAAACATTCCATAACCCGATGACCCTTTGGGTGAAGAAATACTTCCCCTTGTCTGATCCGACTCTCCTGTCCATCAGCTTCATAGATGCTCCCTGGTTCTAGTGTTGTGCGATAGAGAAAAGAAATTTTCTCTATCCACCTTTTCTATACCATGCATAATTTTATATACTTCAGTCAGGTCCCCTACATATCCAGTCTGGATGCATCAAATCTGCCCTGAATCCACTTTGGATCTGTTGCAGATGTGCCTGGCGCAGCCTCTTTCCCACCTCCCCAGGTTTATTTTATTTATTTTATTTATTTATTTACATTTCTATCCCGCCCCATACCCAAAGGTCTCTGTAATGAAGCTTCGTACAAATGTTCTAAAGGATCCACTATGAATTTGAATGTCGATCTTCTAATGTGCCAACATTCAATTTGAACTCGGATGTCCAAATCTGGATGAATTTGGACAAATTTCAATTGTTAGGAATATTTGTGCACATTTCTAGTTTCCGGTTAAAAACGGCTCTGTGAGATGAGAACGCACCATCCAGGGCCTCCCCCTGCCTCGACTGCCAAGTCAAGTGCAGCAAGATCCAGCAAGGAGAAGGTCGCATGAACCAGAGCATCCTTGGCACTGTGGGAGCATGTGTCCGGGAAAGCTGCCAGCACACTCACAAGCACACAGCCGACAAGAGATTGCTCAGCAAAGGTACAGCCCAAACAACGTCCGAAAAGGAGAAATCCAGAAGCAGTCCAAGTCCAGGGTTAATGAGAGTCATACAAACAGTCCAGTCCGAGGTCAGGGCAGCCAGAAGGATGGTCAACAGGTACGTTCCAAGGTCTAGGGTTTCCAATCAGTCCAGGAGTCAGATACAGCAGCTTTCTCTTAAGGTAAACAAATAGTTTCTGACAAAGGGCTTGGGCATCTGTCCGGTGTTTTATCTTTACAGGTTGAGTTCACAGCTGCAGGTGATCTGCATGTCTCTGGGCAAGTCTTTTTGATCGTCTTAACCCTTCCTTCTCTGCTCTCCTTTGCTTAAAGCTAGGGATTTCTGGGCTCTGCTGTTCCATGTCTCCCACATCCTGCACTTCTGCTGTGGTAAGGCTGGGCTGCTGAACCCCAGGCTCCAATGGTGCTGGGGGGTCACAACTGGGTCCTGGCATCACTTCAGGTTCCTCCTGTACCTGAGGAAGTGAGTCCTCCTCATCCTCCTCATCCTCATCCTGGCTGACCATGACAGAATGCAGGTAAGACTGGGGAAAGTTTGGGATGGGGTTGTGCTTGCTGTGGAGACAATGGCCATCATCCTGCTCTCAATTGTCCCACCAAAGGTAAGTGCAAAAAGGCTCACCTTTTCTAAAACTTCATTTCACTGACCCTTGGCATGATGCACCAGAAGGTTCACATAGCATTTAGGAGTTTCTAATGCAACATAGGAGTTGCAGCAGTCAGCCTTCCGCCATCTGTCACACCAGCCATAGCAGGTCCATGAGTGTGAAGGAAAGTGGGAACTTGATGTGGATCATGTGTCCCACCTTCGCTCTTCGTAGTCCTCCATTGCTTTGCCTGATAATCTCCTTGGACCCATGTTTTCTGCAGCAGATAAGCTGCTCTGGCCTGCAAAATGCAGCATAAACAGGCTCTTTCCTCTGAGCACAGGCTTCGGATTCCATTCAAAGGCCTCTGTACAATGAGCTTAGTAGATCTAAAGCACCTGGCATGACAAGAATAAACGCATTCACACAGAGAGAGAAAGAGAGAGAATGAAGAAGAGTGTGAGCTTAGCCTTTCCGATTATCTTGCCTTCCAGATGTCTTTGATGTCAACATTCATCAGAATGGTCAACGTAGCAGAGGGAAATATCAAAGCCACTTATGGTGTAGGGTCTATGGAATGCAAACCATGAAACTCACTGCCTGAGATTAAGGAACAGACCTGGTATAGAAGAAGAAGAAGAAGAAGAAGAAGAAGAAGAGTTGGCTTTTCTATCCCACTTCCCCCACTCATTTGAGGGGACTCAAAGTGGCTGACAAAGCTTTCTATTCTTCTCCCCATCACAGAACACTCTGTCAGGTGGGGCTGTGAGAGCTCAGAAGAGAGCTGTGACTAGCCCAAGGTCACCCAGCTGGCTTCATGGAGGAGGGTGGAATTAAACCTGGTATTCCCAGATAAGAGTCCAGCTCCTTAACCGCTGGACCAAACTGGCTCAACAGAGCTACCCAAGGCAGAAAAAGTTAGCCAATCAGAGATGCTGGCGCGCGCAGGCGCACCCGGCTCACCATTTCAGAACCCGGCGAGCACAAGGCAACTACTTCTCTCACACACACGTCCCCATGTAGGCCCCGGCCCAGGAAGGTGGATGCCCAGGGGTGGTTCCTACGTGTCCTAGGGGACCCAATCTGGTCCCCTAGAACCCTCAGGAACCTGGGGAAGGGACTGGACAGGACTGCCTGCCCCTGGGTCCAGCCAGACCCAATCCGGACAAGCCTGGGAACGTGTGAACACACTCCCTTCCTAAGAGCTGTGGAATGGCCGACGACGGCCATGAATGCCCTGGGCTGGTTGTAGAGCACAATTAAGTGCTCTACGCCCAGAACACGTCTATTTATTTCCATTTATTTATTTTATTTATTTCCATTTCTATCCCGCCCCATACCCGAAGGTCTCTGGGCGGGTAACAACAAATCAATAGCAATTAAAAACATATTAAAAACAAGACACAGGTAAACATATTAAAATTGAATAATTAAAACAAGGTATTAAAAACAGGGCACAGATTAAGCTATGGTATACAATTAAAAGTTCTAATATAAGCCCTACATCTAGGGGTCTATTACTAAAACTGTGACCAAGGGAGGAATGAGTCAACCTTGGCCAAAGGCTAAGGCAAAAAGATAAGCCTTTACAGCCTTCCTAAGTGACAACAGGGAAGGGGCATGGCGCACCCAGGAGGGAAGACTATTCCACAATCTAGGGGCTGCCACTGAAAATGCTCTCCCCCGGGTGCCCACCAACCTCACTGTCGAAGGTGGTGGAACAACCAGGAGGGCATCTTCTTCAGATCTTAAGGCACGGGCAGGACGGTATGAACACTTTGGGAAAGACTGGGGCGGTTGTGAATGGAACAGCCCACCCAGAGGAGCAAATGCTCCATCCCATGACGTTGTACATGCGTTCTGTCAGCCCTCGTGTGAATAGGTCTCAGGCCTTGCCACTTTGTCCACAGTCCTTGTTTAGCCTTGGTCTACAAAGTCCAGTGGCATGTTTGCAAGAAGTAATATAGTTGTTGCGAGATAGATCATACTTCAGTGGTACAGCATCTTGTCTGGAAAGCAGAGGATCACAGGTTCAGACTCCAGCATCCCACTGGAAGAAGGTCATAGCAAAACACTTCTGTACCTGCCAAGAAAACTGGATGGCAATGTTCATGGAATCACCAAGAACTAGCCCTGGATTGATGGAACCTATAAAACTGGAGCCATAGCAAGGGATTCCTCATGGGGATTCTCTATTGTCCCTGCAGGTGTAGACAAGCAACAAAGATGGGCAGCAGCTGAACTGCCCTAAATTGTGACCTTCCTACACAGTGGAGAACTTCTAGGTTAATGATAGATTAATAAATGATAGATTGTATTTCCTGGGAAATATATATAAATAGTTCTTTTTATTTCCTAGTTCTTCTGACAAAGGACTTAATATTTAAGCCTTTCTCATTAGTATGCATTTATCTACAAATAATTGTGCTGATTTTATTCCCAGTTCTTTCCCCTTCCTAACAAATGGGTGTCTGATTGTAGGCTGGTCTCCGTGTTACCATTAAAAATTAAGGAGCAAAGTGTTGTTTGTGTTCTACTGAATAGAAATGCACAATGTTTGTGCGATTCTGTTTATTAACCTCCTCGTAATATAAACAAGAATAATATGTGGGATGCTATTAATTCTCTCCTGGGCCACTGTTAACAATTATGTTTATTACTGCCATTTATTTCAAATCCATAACCTTTATCTCAAGCAATAAGAGAAGCAAAAACAGAGCAGATATTGGACAGCTAAGACTGCAGAGTCCGAAAGTGTGAGATATATTTATTTGCATTTTTATCCCATCATATACCCAAAGGTCTCAGGGCGGGTTATAGCCATGGAAAAGTATGATATGAATTTATGAAAACACACACTGAAAAGGATAATAGTGTGTTGGAAAAATTAGTCACCACTGTCCTTCTAGCGCCCCCTGGAGGACTGGAAGTGTTGCATCTCATGATCTCAATATGGCTGCATGGAATCAGTGACAAACAGGAAATAATGTCTAGCTGAAGATCAGATCACACAGGAAGTGATGTCTAACCATTGACCTCATAGACATTCATGAAAAGTCACAGCATCTGCCGCGTAATCAATGCTGGAATGGTTTCCATACGCTTTGAGTGTAGTGAGCAATTTGGTCCAGTGCTTAGGGAGCCCGACTCTTATCTGGGAATACCGGGTTTGATTTTGCACTCCTCCACAAAGTCAGCTGGGTGTCCTTGGGCTAGTCACAGCTCTCTTCTGAGCTCTCACAGCCCTAAGCACCTCACAGGGTGTTCTGTAGTGGGGAGAACAGAAGGTTTGTCAGCTGCTTTGAGTCCCCTTAAATGGGTGAGAACAGCAGGTTGGAAAACCCAACCCTTCTCCTCCTCCTCCTCCTCCTCCTTTGCACTTTCCTCCAGGAAAGGATTGAGGTTTGCATGGAGGTGTTTATGTCTGAGCCCTTAAATAGTGATTTAAAGGTTTAATTAACAAGTAAAAACTAGCATCAGTAGGGTTGACTCTAAACTGTCATTAATAAGTTCTTTTTTAAAAAGTGTTCTCCTCTCTCTGTCCAACTGGCCCTTAGCTACCATTTCTTAATGAAGCCCACTTCAAATTCTAAGTGAACTCTACATCTTAATTGGCTGGTTAAAATGGAAAGGTCTGAAGCGCACATCATGCGCTGGATAAAACTTTTCTTCTTGCATGCCCATAGTTTAATCCTAACAGGCCCAATAATGCTCTTATCTCTAAATTTCTAAAGGAAGCAGAGGTCCCAAAAACAAGCGCCAAAGGCAGTGGTCAACCATTCAGAACTGCATGGGGGGAATTGAAGCAGACACCATGTTACTAAACTATTTGGGACTAGGGTTGTGCATGATTTTTTTTTTTTTTTTGCATTTGATTTTGAGTCATTTTGAATATCCAAACATTCTATTCAGTTAGAATGTTTAGAATCCGAATGCAACAAAATCTTATTCGAATCAATACATTCCAGTCTATTCATTTGAATGCCAGATTTGAGTCTGCAGATAAGAATGTTGACAACATTCGCATGTGTTATATGTATCTGTACGCATTTCGTATCTGTACACATTTCCCATTTTACC
This sequence comes from Aspidoscelis tigris stejnegeri, assembly GCA_023333525.1. NCBI lineage: Eukaryota > Metazoa > Chordata > Lepidosauria > Squamata > Teiidae > Aspidoscelis > Aspidoscelis tigris. Next base: position 4,840,370 of record JALMGA010000004.1, on the reverse strand, counting down.
CCTGTATGCATCCCATTTTCTATCAGCACAAATGCGCACAGATACGTATGATATTCGTACAGATATGTATGTAATACATACGTAACTGTACATTTGAATGTTTCAGATCATTTGAAAGAATGTTTTGGAACATTCAAAATTCATTTGAATGTTTCAATTTGAATGTGAAGACATTTTATTTGAATTTGAATGTCCACATTCAATCAAATTCGATCAAACTTTGAATGCTTAGAACATTTGTCCACATCCCTGTTTGGGGCCTGTCCAAGAAAGTTTTGGTGTCTAACCAACTTTTGCAGGAATCATCTTGGGACTAGCAGAGATCACTCGGTTTCCTTGGAACCTTTATTGCATTCTCTCACTTCCTTTAAAGGAGGAACAGAAGTGGTATGTGTGTGTGTGTGTGTGTGTCTGTCTGTGTCTGTCTGTGTGTAGCTGGAAATAAAAGCTTGTATGCTGATGAAGGTGACTCAGCAAGGAGGGCCATGGACATCAGCAAGAGCAAACTCTTGTCAGCATAAAGCTGAAATATTTTGCTATAAACCACACAAAGCTGAGAGAAACACCTGCATTCTTCTTGTGAACACACAGCTGGTACTTTGCCTTGCAGGATGATAACATTCAGCACTTCTCAGGGGACAGATGGTTATACAGAAACATCCAAGACCCCTTCACTTTTTAGCCCAAGAATGTTGGGAGGCAGGACGTAAGACATCTTCTGCACTTATCAATATATTGGACCATGGACCTGCCCTCCACAGGCTAGTGTGGAACAGCAGAGAGCCCACCCCTTCCTGGTACAGCCTGTCCACACTGGATGTCGCAATAGATGAAAGATGTGGCCCACAGCTGGTCCACTGGACCACAAAAGGTGCACAGAAAGCACACCTTTGCAATCTGGTATATCACAGAAGTCCCTTTCCATCAGCAAGCAAGGAAGGGCCACCAGACGTAGGGCTGAAAGTTGCCATACCACTGAAAAGGGACTGGCCAGAAATGTCAAAAAGCCAGGAGGGGTTGTCCAAATGTGTTGTCTGGAAAAATGGTGGTTGTATCTCCAGGTACTGTGAAAGATGTTCCGATGGACTACCTGGGGTGGTAAATCTTCATGTTTTGCAAAATCCACCTCCCTCTGGAGTCCCTCACCTCCTCACCAGGTGGCTAGAGAAAGACTGTGGAGAAGGCAAGAACACAATAAGGGGAGCCTTTCCTTTTGGGGATGAATGGGCCAGAGAACACCTGATTCAATTGGGCAAACTGTCCTCTTCTGGGCACTGCCATTTTGGCTGTGGTGCCCTCTCTGTGTGCGTCAGTGCCGTCTCCATGATGACAATGGTGCTCTGCACACACACAGTCACGTCTATAGTCATCTGAGGTGCCAGCGCATTTCCGCAGTAACTCAGGTGACCCCATAGCACCAGAAGAGCTATGAATGGTCACACTACTGGATGCCCCAGGTAAGTTCTTAGTTAATGTTTAGTTAGCGACTAATGTGATCTAGTGTTTGCACTTGGGAATGCTAGTATACGTTAGACTAAACCCCATGCGCCCAGAGATTTACTGGTGTCTGGGTATATGTCTGATCCCAGTCATGGTGTAGCCATCTTGATTGCAGAGCCCTGTGTGACTGCGTGTGTGCTGGTGCTGTCACTATGGCAACAGTGACTCTCTGTGCACACACAGTCACGTTTGGGTCATATGAGGTATCAGCACACTTGTGCAGCACCTCAGATGACACCTTGCACCAGAAATGGTGTGAATGGTCACTAGCTGTATGTATGTATGTGGTGCATAACGTCTTGCACCATTGCTAGTTGATGACATGTCAACATCTGGGCAGACAGGGGGCATTTCTAGGCTGTCAACGTGAAGATGTACCTGCCCAGATGTTAACCTATTGTGAACTAAGGGGCCAAGTACAAAATGGCCTCTGCTCTCCTCCCCTCTTAGGGTGTTTTTCCACGGTCACTTAGTACTCATTTTAGCACTCATTAAGGACCCATTTGGGTGAGAGCCGGATGACCCCATTTCCACCACGGCACCCATTAGGGACACATTTGTTTCCACCGTGCCTCGGGAAATCTGGATCATATGGGTACTTTTTGGACTTTAATCTGGATTTTCCATAAACGCTGTTTTCGGTAAGGGTGCCCCAAAACCTAAGTTTTGAAGTCATTTCGAAGTCATTTCGAAGTCACTTCGAAGTCTGTGCAAAATAGCTCTGGAGCATCTTTGAAGTCTGTGCTGATCTTCGAGGTGAGCTTTGAAGTGACTCCGAAGTGACTCTGAAGTCATTTCAAAGTCACTCTGAAATCACTCCAAAGTCACTCTGAAGTCACTTCAAAGTTTACTGCAAAGATCAGCACAGACTTCATAGATGCTCCAGAGCTATTTTGCACAGACTTCAAAGTGACTTCGAAATGACTTTGAAGTGGCTTCGGAGCCGCTTTGGAGATTGCACCCCCTGTCCCCCCAAACACCTGGGGTGACAGGCAGACCCTTTGTGGGTAGATCCAGATTTCCAAATGGGTGCTCCTGTGTTTCCATGGCAGGGTGGCTAGCACCCATTGCTATTGGGTGCTAGACCACCCATGGAAACATATTGGGTACTTCCCTTAATCCGGATCTTCTAGATCCGGATTAAGGGAAGTATCCATTCCCTAGATCCGGATCTTCTAGATCCGGATTAAGGGAAGTATCCATTCCCTAGATCCGGATCTTCTTAGATCCGGATTAAAGGAGCACGGTGGAAAAACACCCTTAATTGTTTCATACAATTCCATACCTTCTCCCATTTTCTTTTTGCTGTATAGGATTGTACATGGCCCATAAATATGTGTCATTTTTCATTTAATAAGTAAAACTTCATTGAATCTATGATGGATACAGTCCAATTCTTCAAGGGGCCATTCCGTAATAACAGTAATAATCTACTCCATAAACGCTGTTTTCTGCACAGTTTGTCACCTTTCCTCAACAATTTTGTCATAAGCCTGTGTGATCAGCCTTTCCCACGCAGAACGATAGAGCTACATAAATGGGGTCTGATCCGAGTGCTGTTATCTTCCCATAAAGATGTGTGGCATATAACCAAACAGTTACCTACCTGAAAACCTGGGTTCGTACATTCGTTAAACTGGGGATATATATCAGATACGTATTGATACGTATGCGTTGGTATAGGATGCGTATCCGTTACATGTGTGTTGGTATAAGACATGTATTTGATAGATATGCGTTCATATAGGATCTGTACCCAAGATCTGTATTCAGGATATGTATCTAGGATTTGTACAAATTTGTATGGATACATTTGCATTGAATAGAATTCTGCCACATTCAAAAGGGATCTATTGGAATGAATACAAAGTTCCTAACATTCAATTTGTTATGAATCGAATACCAAAAAACCATTTGCCCGAGGAGGAGAACCCTCCCATCTCTCCTGGCGGTGGTCTAGTGGTGGTAGCCTAGACCCCTCTGCCCTCCGGATGACTCTCCAGCCTGGATGAGCTCAGATCATTTGGAGGTGCTTCCTTGCAGGACTGGGTCCCTCTTGTCAGATGCTCTGGGCTCCACCTGGTCTCAGCTACACCAGAGACCATAAAGGACAGCTGCTTATGCCATCCCTCCTGGGGGTGGTCTAGTGGTGGCAGCCTAGACCCCTCTGCCCTCTGGGTGACTGTCCAGCCTGGCTGGGCACTGACATCTTGGAGGAGGGGGTTATTGACCAATCCCACTCCCATGGCAAAAAAGTGTGGCCCGCTGGTAACAAAACTCCCAGGGAAGCCCCATGGAGAAGCTCAGCATGTCTTTGAGAGCACCTCTGCCTCAAATTAGCAGCTTCTGTAACATACAGGTCAGTTTTCCTCCCACCTCCTATGCGCCAGCATTCTAAAGGACAGGTGATTCATTAGTAAATAATACTATCTCCACCCCTCCGGAAGCTCAGAGGGGATTCACTAAGCCTTCCCATTGGACCAAAGCTGCCCGGCTCTCATCTGTACCTGAAGCAGTGGATATTATAGAGTTTTAAATAGCAGGGAATGTAGGAGGCAGATGAGAATGTGTACGAAAGGTATGCAGGACAGCAGAGGCTGGGTGTTCAAGAGGAATCACTGTGTGCGCTCCACAAAGCAAAATGCTCAGAATATAATGCCAATAGAGAGCACCGGGAGGCCAGGATGAATCAGCCTGGTTGGATGGAAGAGAGGCGAGGAGGAGGAGGAGGAGAGGGAAAGAAAGGAGCTGGAGAGAAAGAAAGGAGAAGAGAAAGAAAAGGGACTCAGGGATGTGCATGAACATGAACATTATGCGTACAAATTCGGACGTTTGTAGTACTATAGCATTTGTACAAATGCAAATATTTTGACTTATTCATACAAATAATTCAGACATTTGTACGTGTACAGATACGTACGCATCATGTACATATCTGTATGCATCTTGTGTGTTATCGGTAAGCATCTGTATGGATACGTATGGGATGAAAACAGGATACATACGGGATTTGTATCATTGGATATGTATTGAATATTTGAACAAATAGATACAAATGCATTTGTGGGTGTTTTTCCACTGTCAGAAAGTACCCATTTTTGCACCCATTAAGGACCCATTTGGGTGTGAGCCGGATGATCCCATTTCCACCACAGCACCCATTTGGGACCAGATTGTTTCGACTGCTGCTGGGGATATCTGGATCAAATGGGTACTTTCTGGCCTTTAATCCGGATTTTCTGTAGACCCCATTAATGGGGTCTACAATGGGGTCTTCAGGCAGAAAATCCAGATTAAAGGGAGCCTGTTTCCACGTTTGTGTGGCAATGGAGTCTAGAGGAGGCTAGGGAGAGGGGGCACCCATGGGGAGGGGAGCCCCAAAACCTAAGCTTCGAAGTCATTTTGAAGTCACTTCAAAGTCTGTGCAAAATAGCTCCGGAGCGTCTTTGAAGTCTGTACTGATCTTCAGAGTGAACTTCGAAGTGACTCCAAAGTGACTCCAAAGTCACTTCGAAGTTCACTCCAAAGATCTGCACAGACTTCAATGGAGCTGTTTTGCACAGACTCCGAAGTGACTTTGGAGATTGCACCCCCTGTCCTCCCAAACATCTGGGTGACAGGCAGACCCCTCATGGGTAGATCCAGATTTCCAAATGGGTGCTCTGGTGTTTCCATAGCAGGGAGGCTAGCGCCCATTGCTATTGGGTGCTAGACCACCCATGGAAACACATTGGGTACTTCCCTTAGATCCAGATTAAAGGAGTGCGGTGGAAAAACACCCTGTATCGGTTTAAATGTCCAGACATTCATTTTTCTTTATTTGTACAAATAAGGATGTTTGAATATTTGTTAAGAATCAAATGTTGACTGGTCTGAGAAATGACCTTGAACAGCTAGAATCTGCGCCCATCACCTGTCACAAAGGAGGCATGAGTCCGACCCACCTATTTAAGGTCGAACATTCTGAGTGTTGCATACAAGCACTTGTAAACCTTCAGCCCTGGAAATCCTTGACCTTGCTTCATGACATATTGCTGACCTTCTGCTAATTTCAACCCTGGAACTCTTTTGACTACACGTTTGACTCTCAACCCCCAACGTACTTCGAGTTGGACTTTTGCTTTTACTGGCCACTGTTGCTGCCTGTGGCTGCTGGTACTCTATTCCAAGCGCGTGTGCTTGCTCTCCGCACCTTGTTGTCTGGAGACACAACACTGCCAAATGGCAAGGACCCTTACCTGTTTGGGCACGAGGTCCTAGGATGGTTTGCTTCTGTCGTGGTGGGTACTCTGGCCCCTGAACATGTGGCCCTTGTGATTGCACTGTGGCCATTATCTACAATAGATTCTGGGAGCAACCATCCAGACAGGTAAGCCCATATCGCTTTTCTGGCAAAAGACCAGGTTGGGAGTTGATTTTTACCTTGGATAGGTGGGGAAATCCCTGGGGAAATCCCAGGTTTTCAGCCCTATCCTTTTCTCCATTTACCTACAGTAAAGGTGGATCGGAATTAACCAGATCCACGAGTTTTTGGAGGTGTGGGCTGGCACTACCCTGAAAGCTAGGACCAAACCTTTGTAGCCTTGGGTCTTTGGGAGGATGTTTTTTAGCTACATGTCCTTGAACGGCAGCCCTCCCCGCCCCAGATCCCTGAAGCCACCAAGCCATCGGGGGGGTGTATGGGGCTGTGACTCAGTGCTGTGCTTTAGCATGCCACATGAAAGCACTCCCTAAGCCCCAAGGCGAGGAACTTCTGCTCCTAGGCATGGGGGGAGATTTTCAGTGGCACCCTAGGGTGCTCCACCAAATAGCAGACCCCAATAATTCCAGATCACGGAGGCATAGCATCTGCCCACCTCTGCAATCTGGATCAAGGCCATTAGTCCCATTGTACACCTGATTTAATGTGTCTACAATAGGGATGTGCAGAAGTGGTTTTTCGTGTTTGATTTGAATCAAATGGAATGGGAGGAAATTCACTTTTGTTTGAATAGAGTCCCTTCGAATGCGGCAGGATTTGAATTTGATACAAATGTTCTTTGAAAAATCTGATTTAAATCCCTGCTGCCAGTCACACCTATGAATTTCCCACAAATCTGCCCTGAATGCATCAAATTTGCTCTGATTCTGCTTTGAATCCACTCTGAATCCACTTTGGTTTGAATCCACTCTGGATCTGCTGCTGCAGATGTGACTGGCCAGTAGGGATATGCATGAATATATATACCTGACTGAAGTATATATAAGATTATGCATGGTATAGAAAAGGTGGATAGAGAACATTTCTTTTCTCTATCACACAACACTAGAACCAGGGGGCCTCTATGGAGCTGATGGGTAGGAGAGTCCCATCTGACAAGGGGAAGTATTTCTTCACTCAGAGGGTCATCGGCTTATGGAATGTGCTGCCGGAAGAGGTGGTGACAGCTACCAGTCTAGATGGCTTTAAGGTAGGGTTAGACAAATTTATGGACAACAGATGAGATGTATCAATGGCTACTAGAATGAATGCCTAGGTGCATTTTTCACACTGGGGGGCAGGAACCAGGGTGCTTCTAAGGCCATTTGCTGGGATTCGATAGCAGGAATAGGTTTGTCCTTGTCTCTGCTTGAGATGCCCATGAGCATTTGGTGGGCCACTGTGTGCAACAGGATGCTGGACTAGATGGGCTGTGGCCTGACCCAGAGGTCCTCTCTTATGTTCTTATGAATTTTTATTTTATTTTTTTGTATTTGATTCATATCAAATCGAATGCAAGAAAATTTGTGTTCGTTCGAATAGATCCCCTACGAATGTGGTAGGATTCGTATTCAGTACAAGTGTTCAATCCCATACAAATCCCATATTAATGCATACGATCCCATATGAACCTTCATACGAATGTATCAAAATATTTGAATTGAATTTGAATGTCAACCTTCAAATGTGCCAACATTAGATTCAAATTTGAATGTCTGAATTGAGCCAAATTTCTACGGATTTTGAAAGGTACAACTGTCCATGCCGATCCCTACTGCTTAGCTGCTTTCCCGCCTCTCCGTGTTCATGAATATAACAAAGCTTCCAACGAATGTATAGAAGCATTTATTTCACTGTGAATGCCTGCCTTCGAAAGTAGCCAACATCTGATTCAAATTTGTCTGAATTTGGACAAATTTGATCAAATTTCAAATGTGATGAATATCTGTGCACATCCCTAGTCTACAATATGGACTGATGGCCTCTTAATCTGGATTTGCCTTCATCTTGCAGAGACAGAGCTGGACTAACAGGGTCATCGGACTAACACGGACTAACATGGCCACATTTATGTGCAGACAAGGAGGCCCGTGATCTGGATCACAGGCCCCTTGATCCAGATCAGGAAGTGAGTACAGAAAGGGCCCCTATCTGAATGCACCTTTAGACTCCAGCATCTCTAGTAAAGCTGGGAGAAAGTGCCTCCTCTGAAACTCTGGAAGATGGTTGCCAACCTGCAGAAACAATACTGAGCTAACGCTATGAGCTATTTTAGCCTATTCCTTCTGAACCTTCTTTTCCTGCCGCTCACAGAGCCACAAATAGTAACAACAAAGGAAATCAAGCTGTCACAACTCACTGCTTTAGAAGAAGAGTTGGCTTTTCTACCCTGCTTTTCTCACCCATTTAAAGGGACTCAAAGCAGCTGACAAACCTTCTGATACTCGCCTGCTCTCCCCTGCCAGACACAGTGCTTCAGTCCTCTAATTGCCGGGAGCATAGACGCACTGTGCGTGGTCTGGTGGTGCAATGATGTGACTTCATTGCACCTCCTATGCCAGGCACAGACAGTGAGTCTGTGTTCCCAGTATCCATTCATGCAAATTTTCAATCTGTATTTGCAAATACAAATGTCAACAACATTCGTATGTGCCCATATGCATCCTATACGCATTGATATACACCCATACACATCCCATATGCATTCTGTATGCATCTCGTTTTCATCCTGTACAGATCCGTACAAACGCGTACGGATGCGGGAAACATGTGTACACGCAAGTACGCATCGTGTACGTATCCGTATACATTTGACTGTCCAAATAATTCGCATGAAAGTTTTGAAAATTTGAAATTCATTTGAATGTCGAAATTCAAATTCATAGACATTCGATTTGAATTCAGATGTCCAAGTTTGAATGAATTCAATTGAATTTTGAATGTTTCGAATATTTGTGCGCACGACTACAAGCCAGAAGCTGCCTGTGGCATATTGCCGAATGGCAACAATGTGCCCGGGTGACACTGCGCGTCACCCGAAAGGGTTTGCATGTCACCTGTGACCCACGTGTCATAGGTTCGCCGTCACTGAAGTATTCAGACATCACAAAACATCTTGAACCATGTACATTGCTTAGGCCAATCGTAGAAAGATTTAGCAATACGCAAGGACAAGACCTGGCGTCATGAGATGAAGGAGCATTGGGCATGTTTAATTCAGAATGCTGCGATATCAGTTAGGAGATTAAAACCTGGAGCATGATTGTCGCTTTTGAAATTAGATTCCGACTCAAGATGATAAACTGATTCTAAGGGGAAGAAGCTGGGGAGGTTGTGTCATCAGAACAGAATAATTAACAATCTTAATAGCAATTATGGCTGATGGCTATGCTAATAACAATCACAAACACATACACAATGATTAAAGAAGGTCGGCCGGCCATTCATCATTTTACTTTTCAGTTTACCTATAACGCAACAATAGCCTGACCTTCTACTCAAGCTTCATAAAAAGACACAGCTGAAAAGAGATGCAAACTTAAACAGAGGAAAATCCATTTATTTATTTATTTATTTATTTATTTATTTATTTATTTATTTATTGGGTTTTTATTTTCCCTAGAAGAAAAAAAGTTGTCTTTTCTACCCCACTTTTCAAACCCTTTTAAGGGAACTCAAAGCCGCTGACAAACCTTCTGTTCTTCTCCCCACAACAGTCACCCTGTGAGGTAGGTGGGTCTGTGAGAGCTCAGAAAGAAAGTTGTGTCTAGGGATGCGCGTGAGTATTCGTAGGCATTCGAAAAACGATCGAATGTGCCAAATTTCGACATTCAGATTTGAATAAAATGTCCCAAAGTTTGAACTGAAATATTCAAATGGAATTTTGAATTTCAGGACTATTCGTTCCAATTAACTGGACATCATATGTGTATGGGTTTGTACACGATGTGTACATGAAGATCCACACCTTTCCCGCATCCATATGCATTTGTCTGGATCCATGCGGGATGGAAAGGGGTTGCGTATGGATAACCACAAGATGAATCCGTACATGTACAGACGCTCACAGATGTGTACGGATGTCAGCAAGGTCCATATGGGCATCTATGCATGTTGTCGACCTTCGTAAGTGCAAATTCAAATGAAAAATTTGAAGGAATAGATTTGAATTTGCTTAATTTGAACTGAATTTTGTTCAATTCAAATTTAAATAATTCAGATCAGATTGAATTTTTGAGTACTCAAATCGATTTGAATAGAATCTCAAAAAAAAATTCTTGCACATGTCCTGACTAGCCCAAGGTGTGCAGAATCAAACCCCATGGCTGCAAGATATGGGTCTGGCACCCTAGTTACTCAGGGTGGTGTACAATAAAACCAATTAATGATCAATAATCACTTTTAAAAAATAGAATGTGTTCCCAAGGCTGTATCTTGATGTTGTTATTCTGCTATATTTGGATATTCCAGGAATAAAGCATGGATATTTACGACTATCTATACTTCATTCTGGAATATTTAAATATAGTGGAATAAATACAGGATGCAGATCAAGAGAAGCAGCTTCTAGCTCCATTCCACAAGTGATTTCTGGGGTAGAGTCTCTAGTGCCCTTTTATGAAATGTATAGTTAAACAGAATTTGCAACCAGGAGATGTGGGTTTTGGCCACCCCCGGGCTGGTTTCAAAAAAATAAAATAAAATTGACCCAATTCATTGAGGTCAGGGTTATCAACAGAGTTGGCTTTTTCCAGCCCCACTTTTTTCACTCATTTAAGGGGACTCAGAGTTGCTGACAAACCTTCTGTTCTTCTCCCCACAACACGCTGTGAGGTCAGTGGGACAGTGAGAGCTCAGAAGCAAGCAGTGACGAGCCTAATGTCACCTAGCTGGCTTCATAGAGGGAGAAGGGAAGAGATGGTGGAGGAAGAAGAGTTGCCTTTTTTTACCTTACTTTTCTCACCCTTAAGGAGACTCAAAGTGGCTGACAAACCTTCTGTTCTTCTTCCCACAACAGACACCCATTGAGGTAGGTTGGGCTATGAGAGCTCAGGAAGAGCGCTGTGACTAGCCCAAGGTCACCCAGTTGGCTTCATGCCAATCTCAATAGCCAGCCAAGCACCCCAAATGCTTCCTTCTCCTTGTATTGCCTGGCTCCTGACAAAAAGCTCAGTGGGAGTTATGTTCCAGCCATTGTCTGATCAACTAAAGAATCAGAAGAACAGGATTCTGATCTTACTTGTTTATTAAAATTGTAGCTACCTCCATATCTTCCTCAAAATGTCAAGGTGTATTATAATACTTAGCTCCTGCTGCTTTCACTAGAAAATAATATTCCTTTAAGAAAATCTTCTAAAAACAATAATCAGCTGTCTCCTCCTCTGTCGTGCAGGAATCATTGTAATGGTACTATGTGACCTACCACAGGATAGCAAAAGGCACACCTACTCCCACATTGACCTGCTCGGGCCTTAAGATCTGGAGGGGAGGGCCCACCACCCTCAGCAGCAAAAGGAGTGGGCACCCTGGAGAGGGCCTTCTCAGTGATGGCCCCTAGGTTATGGAATAGCCTCTCCCTTGAGGTGTGTCAATCACCTTTATTGTACACATTTCAAAAAGCAGTGAAGATCACATGTGAAAGAGAAAAAAAATAGATGTAATAAAATGGCAATTGTTGGATGCGTATGATAAGAAGCAGATAGGGGTGAAGGCACCGACTCACTATTCACATAGACAGAGGGTCTTTACAACAAAAGATCATATATTGGTTAATAAAGCATTTAAAATGACTATAGGAGAAATTAGTGTTGATAACATTGGATATCTGACCATGCACCTTTAATGTTACAAAATAACTTGAAAGTTTGAGCCAACAATAGTACAGTGCCTGACAAAAGTTCTGTCGCTTATCCATGTTGTTGAAACCAAAGCCTATAACCTGACTTAAAATTCATCCATTGGTTTTAAAAATGACTCATATGAAAGCTGAAACCCTCCCAAATGAGGTTTTTAAAAAGAAAATAAATTTGCTTCACTGCTGAAATATTGATCATTTAATGAACACAGAAAGGCCAGATTTTGGCTAGACAAAAGTTTTGTCGCCCACAAAAAGTAATGTGAAAATCAAACAGATAATTCACTTCAAATACAAAGATATGTTTCATAACATTGGTGAATGAAGTTGTGGTGCTATTAGAGCCATATTTAATATTTTGTGTGACTTCCATGAGCCTGAAGGACTGCATCCATGCGTTTCGGCAATGATTCATACAATTTATTGATGAAGTCATCAGGAATAGTAAAGAATGCAGTTTTACATGCCTCCCAGAGTTCATCAAGATTCTTTGGTTTTATCTTCCAAGCTTCCTCTTTCATCCTACCCCAAACATGCTCAATGATGTTCATATTTGGCGACTGGGCTGGCCAGTCCTGGAGCACCTTGATCTTCTTTGCCTTGAGGAACTTTGATGTAGAGATGGGTGTATGAGATGGAGCACCATCCTGCTGCAAAATTCAACCCCTTTTATGATTGAGAATGTAAGAGGCAGTTAATACTTCTTGATATTTTAGGCTATTGATATTGCCTTCCACCTTGCAAATGTTTTGCATACCCCTATACTGAATGTAACCCTAGCCCATGATCTTTCCACCACCAAACTTAACTGTTTTCTGGGTGTATCTTGGATCCATACGGGCTCCAGTAGGTCTCCTGCAGTATTTGTGGCAGCTGTGGTGTAATTCAACTGAAGATCCATCTGAGAAATCCACCTTCTGCCACTTTTCCAGCGTCCATCCATTTAGTAGGCTGTGGGCCTTGGCAAATACCACACGGTTTTTTAATTGCCTTTTGTTTAGTGCTGGCTTCTGGGCACTGATTCGACCATGGAGGCCATTTCGAGACAGAATCCTACAAACTGTTCTAGTTGACACAAGGACTTGAGGTGACCAGGCCTGTTGGAGCTCTGCTGCAGTGGAAGAAGGGCTGGCTTTTGATTTTTGAACCAATAAACGTTCCTCCTGAGCAGTCGTCTTGCGGGGTCTGCCAGACCTGGGCTTGTCAAAAACATCTCCAGTCTCTTCAAATCTTTTTTTAATTCTTTGTACTTGACGTTGAGACACATTAAAGGTGCCAGCCACCTCTGCAGAGGATCTGGTCTTCAGTCTCCTGATAATCAAGGCTTTGGTCGCAGGGTGGATTTTTGGCATGTTGTCAGAGGTCAAGTTGCAGTTCTCAAGTGAAGGGCTGGAGTTCTTTTTATACACACCCACTAATTATCTGATCAATTAGTGAGCACAGGTGAGGCTGTAAATTAGGATTAGGTGCATTATATGACAAGGCGACAAAACTTTTGTCTCGCCAAAATCTGACCTTTCTGTGTTCATTAAATGATCAATATTTCAGCAGTGAAGCAAATTTATTTTCTTTTTAAAAACCTCATTTGGGAGGGTTTCAGCTTTCATATGAGTCATTTTTAAAACCAATGGATGAATTTTAAGTCAGGTTATAGGCTTTGGTTTCAACAACATGGATAAGCAACAGAACTTTTGTCAGGCACTGTAGTGGAAGAACAAGACATAAGAAAATTGCAAGACGAGATGATAAACTTTTTTGAGATAAATGGTGACAGTAGGCTCTCACAGAGTATAATATGGGATGCCTTTAAGGCTACAATAAGAGGAACTTATATACCTGTAAGTACAGAGACAGGATATAGGAGGAAAAGGAGAGACCATCAGGAAAGAATAAGACGACAAATAGATACAGCCTATAAGGCATACCTGAGAACAGGGGCAATAAGACATAGAAGAGAATGGATCAAACTAAATAAAGACCTGGAAAAAACGGAAAGCGATAAGCTGGAAAAGAAATTCTTATACATTAAAAATCAAAGTACAGCAGAAGATACACAGAATATTAAGACACTAATGAGACACTTAAAAATGATGAAAGATAAGAAATATCTTATAGGTTTGTCTTTGTCTCTGCTTGAGATGCCCATGGGCAATTGGTGGTCCACTGGGTGCAACAGGATGCTGGACTAGATGGGCTGTGGCCTGATCCAGCAGGGCTCCTCTGAGGTTCTTAAGGACTAGGTGGGCTGTGGCCTGATCTAGCAGGGCTCCTCTTAGGTCCTTATGGACTAGATGGGCTGTGGCCTGATCCAGCAGGGCTCCTCTTAGGTTCTTATGGACTAGGTGGGCTGTGGCCTGATCCATCAGGGCTCTTCTTATTTTCTTATGAGAAGGTTTGTCCTTGTCTCTGCTTGAGATGCCCATGAGCATTTGGTGGGCCACTGTGTGCGACAGGATGCTGGACTAGATGGGCTGTGGCCTGATCCAGCAAGGCTTCTCTTATGTGTAACGATGCATACAGGCACATATGAATGTTGTTGACATTTGTAAGTGCAAACCTGGATCAAAACTTCAAATGAATAGATTCGAATTTGCTTAATTTGCATCGAATTTGGGTAAATTTGAATTGAATCAGATTTCCACACATTCCATTCGAATTGATTCAAATCCTGAAAATTGCATTTGTGCGCACCCCTAGTGGATGGAACTTCTGCAACAGATAAGCGCAAACAGGCCCAATGGGAAAGTTTGGAAGACGACTGTTGTTCATCTGGCTGCATGTCCTCTGGTGTGAAACAGAGCCATTCCAGCACCCGGAAGACACCAAATTAGAATTTGTATTGAACCTCTTTCTCCCCTTCCCCCTCCTGCTCTCTTTCACATCGCTAAGTTGCCAGGATACTTCTGCTAATTTCAAAGAGGAGGGAGGACTCTGTCCAGCAAGAAAACAGAGAGTTGAGTGAAGGACGGATAGAAAAACTGCTGTAGAAGAGGGAGGGGAGCGGGGAAACACTGTTTACATTCTTGTCATGTTGAACATGCACTGAAACCCTTCGCCCCTCGCTTGAAAGCAGAGTGTACATGCGGAAAAATACTGCATCCTTTTCCATGCATTTCCCGCTCCTGTCTGCCGTCACCGTGTACCCAACTTTCCAGTCTCTGCCCCTCTTCTTTCAATGCCCCCTTTCTATTTCTCTAGTTGGAAGGGGGGGTCACAGTTTGTTTGGAAACGCTCGCCGTGCGGGCTGTGTGCTTGAAGGGCAGGTTCAGATTCTTCCACACATAATGGGCTGTGTAATTCCAGGCTTAATTGAGCCCAGGGAGGGGCAAGGGGGCAAGTGGAGTTGAAAGAAAGGGGAAACGTAGAATAAGGGGGCTAGAAGTGGAGGTCTGAACTGAGGGCAAAGGGTGGCAAAGTAAATCCCCCCCCAAAAAAAACATGGCGCTTGTCTTGTGCGGTGAATGGTGAGTGGACCGTCTGTCTTCAAAGACTGCTGAGACTATGGGAGCTACTTTGATCTCTTGCTGGGGGGGGGTTGCTGTTGCTATTCCCGCTGGACGGGAAAGGAGCGCAATTAAATAATGTTGACTAACACTTGGAGCACTAGTCAGCGTTGGCCATTCCCTCCCCTCAGGATTGGATACTCACCTTATTCAATCCGGGCCCCGGTCCTCTGCTGGACGCCGCCATTTTGGTTGTGGCACCCTCCGTGACTGCACTTATGTCAGCACTGTTGCATTGACAAGGCTAATGCCCTGCGCATGTGCAGTCATGACTATGGCTGTCCAAGGTGCCAGAGCACTTGCGCGACACCTCAAATGACCTCAGAGCGCCACCAAGGTCTAATGGTCACACTGCTGGATGCTTCAGGCAAGTCCCTGATTAATGTTGGTTAATGTGTGGAGCACGATTACATGCTCCACACCTAATCAATGATTAGTGAACTTCTGGGAGGGGGGACATGCTTGGAGGCTGTAGAAGCCTCCTCTGTGCATGTATGCTCCTCCTCGGGTGTTCACTAGTTGTGCACTAGAGACTGTAGCGTGAATAGGCGTCTGGAACAAGTGGTGTTTTATTATTAAGTTTGTTGATCCCGAGGCTGTGCTTACATGCACTTAAAAAGGGTGCCCTCTAGTCATCCAGGAGTTGGGCCATAAGAACATCAGGGGAGCCCTGCTGGATCAGGCCACAGCCCATCTTGTCCAGCATCCTGTTTCACACAGTTGCCCACCAATTGCTTCTGAGTTTCTTAAGCAGGAATCGAAGGAAGAAAAAAAAACCCCTTTCCTTGCTCTTAACTCCCTGCAAATGGCCTTTAGAGGCATCCTGTCTGTCTCTCCAACCTGGACACAGTACCTAGGCATCCATTTTAGTAACCATTCATACACCCATCCTCCATACATTTCTCTAACCCTATAATGGTAAGATAACCCGGCTGCATCAGGCCACAGCCCTTCTAGTCCAGCATCCCATCTCACAAAGTGGTCCACCAAATGCTTTGGGGAATCTCAAACAGGAGACAAAGGCAAAACCTTCACCTGCTCTTGACTCCTTCAAATGGCATTAAAAGGTATCCTGCCTGTCTCCCCACCCTGGAGGTATCCATTCTAGTAGCCATTGATTCACCTGTCCAGCTGGGCCACAGTGTTTCATGTTCTGATAAACTCCACATTAGACTCCTGTAAGATAGGGATGTGCCCAAATATTTGTAGACATTCAAACTCAGATAGAACGTCCAGAAATTTGAATGTAAATATTTGGATCGGATTTCAAATTTTGGATCTATTTGTTGAAATTATCTGGACATTCGTACACGATGCATACTTGAAGATCAGCATCTTTCGCGCATCCGTACGCATTTGTACGGACGAAAATGGGTTGCATATGGGATAACGGCAGGCTGCATAGAGATGCGTATGGATGTGGGGAAGATACGTACTTGCACATAGAAATGTTGTTGGAATTCGTACGTGCGGATTCGAATAAAAAATTAGAACAAATAGATTCGAATTTGGTAAATTCGAATTTAAAATATTCAAATCGAATTGGATTTTGGGGGATTTGATTTGATTTGAATGGCAAAAAAACACCACATTTGTGGACATCTGTACTGTAAGATAGTCTCCATGGCCTAGCCTTGAAGACAGCCTTGAAGCTGGACCTAGATCAGAATGGGCCAGATGTGCCTCAGGTCACTCCTAAAAGGTCTGTGTTGGCCACCCATTTGCTAGTGAATTCATTGAAAGGTGTTGACGTTGACATACAAAACCCTAAATATCTTGGGACCTGGTGAACTGAAGGAGCACTTTCTCCCGTATACGGGTAGCTGGCCAATCAGAGCTGGCGGTGCGCGCAGACACACAACGCCGCCACTTCGAACCTGGCAACAAAGAGGTAAGTGGTGTGCGTCCGTGTGTCCATGTGTGCATGCGCATCCCCAGGTAGGCCCATGCCCGGGGGTGGGGTGGGGGGTGCCCAGGGGGTTCCTGCAAGCTCTAGGGGACCCAACCGAGTCACCTAGAGCCCACAGGAACTGGGGAAAGGTCAATACAAGCCTGCCCACCCCTGGATCGAACCTGACCCAACGCGGAAGGCCTGGGAGGGGTGTCCCGCCCCCGTGCTAGCCTTTTCGGGCTAGGGCATGTGGGGACGGGTTCCACATTTGCACCTAGGGAGGTAGGAACACATTCCCACACATTCCTTACCTACCAAGGTATGAATGGGGAACGTGTCCCCACGTGGCCTAGCCTTCGTGCACTACAGCTGTTCGACTGTACTGCAAAAAGGCCTCAGGTCTAGATACAGCCCAGTACATGGAAATACAAATCCTTTCCCAACTGTTTGTGTATGAAAAGAGTTTATTTTTCCTGAGGCCTATATAAATATTTGAGCCACTGAAGTCTATGTTCCAGATTTACTGTTTTTAAATCAGTTTTTATCCTTTGCTTTTTTTTCTTTTTAAACAGATTGTTCACTACCAAAAAACTGTTGTGTTGAAAGGCAAGCTGTTAAAAAAAAATACTAGTCATGCCATAAAGGGATATGGCATTTTATGATAAGTTATTGGTTATCAGAAAGAAAAATGTAGGTGTAAATGGACTTTTTCTTTCTTGCCTTCTTTTTTTAAAGGAAAGGTTTGACAAATGTCTCATACTAGATTCCCCCAAATGCCTAATACCGGAATCAGGGCTTTTGAAATGTTCTCATGTATTCAGGCATGTGGAAAACCCAGCTTTGATGAACTTCATGTGTGCTTTGGAACTAGCTTGCATGGATTCCATCAACCAGGGACAAAGGTAGGCCCTACTGGTATGATGGTGGATCTCCGTATTGGCCAGTCTGGTCTATTGGTTAAGAAGCCAGACTCTTATCAGGGATTACCGGGTTTGATTTCGCTCTCCTCCATGAAGCCAGCTGAGTGGCCTTGGGCTAGTCACAGCTCTCACAGCCCCTCCTATCTCACAGGTATCTGTTGTGGGGAGAAAAACAGGTGGTTTTTCAGCACTTTGGGTAAGAAAAGCAGGGTAGAAAAGCCAACTCTTCCTCCTCCTCCTCCTCCTCCTCCTCCTTTTTCTTGTTCTCCTTCTTTCCCTCCTCCTCCATATTAAAGATCCATGTAGTCAACATCTGGGCCTCAGTATCCACAGGCTAACGTGAATCATGGATGCCCTGCCTTCCACTGTTTAGGCTCTATAAACATTCAATGGAACCTGATCTGGATTAGGGAAACCTCTAATTGGGATCACTGGTAGTACCATTTAATTAGGCCCAGTGGCCCAGTGGCCTTTATCCAGAGCACAGGAGGTGTGTAGAAGGTACACCTCCTGCATTCCAAGACCATTGGAGCACGTTTCTCAGAGATGTACCATAGTGCCCCACCAGCAAATATCTCCCCCAGGCCCCAAGGCTATGACCTTTCATTCTTAGCCCTCAAGGTGTGGGGATGTGGCTTCACAGTCACATGAGATTCCAGGTGGTGTGGCATGGGTGACCTATAAAACAGCACTGATCCTGCCCATCATGTAGTATCTGGATCAGTGGGCAAACCTAATCCAGACGCACTGATCTGGATTAAAACAGAAGGGACGTCCACTTGATGGGTCCCAGATTAGCTAAATATTAGCACTGATGATATGTGGGCTGGCAACAGTTCATTGGCAATAGGATTGGTGGGTATATTTACCCTGAATGTGGGAGATCTAAAAAAGGCAAAATAAATCTCAGAGGCATTGAAGAAAAGGGACACTAAGCAATAAAGTTGCCAATTTCATAAAAACACCAGAGAAATCTATAGCACAACTGATCTGAAATGCTATGTATGGTTCTGGTTGTTGCTGGGTCTAGGAAGAAATTATAAATGCCAGTTCCCCAAATGTGCAATTCCTCCATGTCTTTAAAAATTACAAGTTTTCATCAAAAGCCCCATCTTTTCAAATTTTGCAGTCCAGTGCCCTGAAAATTATGTTTGTGGAAATGCAAGATTCTGGGAAAGAAAATAAGAAGATAAGACGAGCCCTGCTGGATCAGGCCACAGCCCATCTAGTCCAGCATCCTGTCGCAAACAGTGGCCCACCAATTGCCCATGGGCATCTCAAGCAGAGACAAGAGCAAACCTTCCTCTGCTCTCGAATCCCAGCAAATGGCCTTAGAAGTCTCCTGCTTGTCCCCCCAGCCTGGAAGACGTACGTAGGCATCGATTCTAGCAGCCATTGATACATCTGTCATCCATACATTTGTCTAACCCTTCCTTAAAGCCATCTAGGCTGGTAGATGTTACCACCTCTTCTGGCAGCAAATTCCATAAACCTATGGATGAAGAAATCCTTCCCCTTTTCTGATCTGACTCTCCTACCCATCAGCTTCATAGATGCCCCCTAGTTCTAGTGTTGTGTGATAGAGAAAAGACAAACACAGGTGAGAAGAATTTAAAAATCGTGGGACATAAATTGTTCATCTAAAGGTTAGAGTAATTTGTATTTAGGAATATACAGAGCAGGTAAATTCTTTTTGTCATAACAACCCAATTATTTGGATTGCCCAAATATTATCCGTCATGATTGCAATTTGTACAAATTCATAAAGTTTGAACGTCCGGAGGAGAATGAAAAGAGGCCTACATTCATAGGCTCTCCTCTGCCCTGAATGGAATGCATCTTATCTACCTTTCGTCAAAGCTTTGATGAAGGCCAGATATGTACGGATGCATATGGGGAAAAAACAGGATGCATACGGGATAAAAACAGGATGGGTACGGATGCGTACTGACACATTGAAATGTTGTCGACATTTGTATCTTCAACTACGAATTGAAAATTCGTACAAAGAGATTCAAGTGTATTTGACCCAAATAAAATGTGAATGCATTTGAATCTTCAGATGTTCAAATTGAATCCTGAAAATTGCATTCATGCACAACTCTAGTCCTAAGCACGGTTGCCCTTGGAGACAATCTGGAAGAGGTCACTGGTGCAGACTGGGATCTCTGGCTAGTAGAGATGTGCACAGATATTTGTAACATTCGATATTTGCCCAAATTTGAATATGAATCAAATGTTACGACATTCGTACGTTGACATTCGTATCCGTATGAAGCTTTGGAACATTCATGAAACAAGGAGGTGGGGAAGCGGTTGCACCCATCACATCTGCAATGGATCCAGAATGCATCTGACAAGGATTGAGAGCAGATTAAAAGTGAATTCAGGACAAATTCAGGGCGGATAACCCTGGCCCCAAATATTTAAGGGCACGCCTCCTCCATACAGAACCTCCAATGCATTAAAGTCAGTTGGAGAAGCCCTTCATTTCTGGTGTTCTGAGTTGAGGAGGACAACCAGGACTTGTGTCTCTGGCCCTTCAAGTTGGGTGGCTATCTCCCAGGAACAGGGAACTATCCAAAGAAAGGGGCTGAGCAGCTGGGAAGTCCAGGCAGGCCCACTGCTTCTGAGCAGGGTAGCAGGAAATGAAGAATACATCCCAAGAGAGGTTCTTTGGTTGGAAGCTTATGAGGGATCTTCCAGGGGATTGGCCTGGTCTGGTACACCTGCCTCAACTCTCTGGTATCAAGATGGCTTTGCTGATGTATGTGCAGCTATGTTTGCCATCGCTAGAGGTGTGTGTGTGTTAGTGTTATTGCTCTGCATTTCCCAACAGAGGTAGGATCTTTCCCCCTTTCCACCTGCTGGATGCATAGGAGAGGTGCATTGGCCCAGTGGGGGCTGGCGAAGGTGGAGGATTTTAATTTGCCCGATCCCAGCAGTCAACTTCGGCTCTTAGGATGGGGGATTGGTATTATAATGACCGGCACCCTGGTTACAGCTGTGCTCCTTAGTTTTCTCTCCTTTTCTACATGATCACTTCCAAGGCTGTTTGCTGTGATTGGAGAGGAGGAGAAGGTTTGTCCTTGTCTCTGCTTGAGAGGCCCATGGGCAATTGGTGGGGCACTGTGTGGGATGGGATGCTGGACTAGATGGGCTCTGATCCAGCAGGGCTCCTCTGAGGTTCTTATGGACCAGATGGGCTGTGGCCTGATCCAGCAGGGCTCCTCTGAGGTTCTTATGGACCAGATGGGCTGTGGCCTGATCCAGCAGGGCTCCTCTTAGGTTCTTATGGACTAGATGGGCTGTGGCCTGATCCAGCAGGGCTCCTCTTAGGTTCTTATGGACCAGATGGGCTGCGGCCTGATCCATCAGGGCTCCTCTTAGGTTCTTATGGACCAGATGGGCTGTGGCCCAATCCAGCAGGGCTCCTCTTAGGTTCTTATGGACTAGATGGGCTGTGGCCTGATCCAGCAGGGCTCCTCTTAGGTCTTTATGACAGATTCATGGATGACAGATGTATCAGTGGCTACTAGAATGGACACCTAAGTACATCTCTCAGGCTGAGGGGGACAAGCAGGACTCCGCTAAGGCCATTTGCTGGGATTCAAGAGCAGGAAAAGGTTTGTCCTTGTCTCTGCTTGAGATGCCCATGAGCATTTGGTGGGCCACTGTGTGAGACAGGATGCTGGACTAGACAGGCTGTGGCCTGATCCAGCAGGGCTCCTCTTAGGTTCTTATGACAGATTCATGGATGACAGATGTATCAGTGGCTACTAGAATGGATGCCTAAGTACATCTCTCAGGCTGAGGGGGACAAGCAGGACTCCGCTAAGGCCATTTGCTGGGATTCAAGAGCAGGAAAAGGTTTGTCTTTGTCTCTGCTTGAGATGCCCATGGGCAATTGGTGGGGCACAATGTGGGATGGGATGCTGGACTAGATGAGCTGTGGCCTGATCCAGCAGGGTTCCTCTTAGGTTCTGATGTCTCTTTTTCCACAGGCCTTTCCTTCCACATCTGTCTTCTTTCAGCTCTTTCCCCTTCTCCTCCTGCGCTTTCTTTAACACTCCCGGTATTCTCCGTTCTTTCCAGCACACTTCATCTTCATGCATTTCCTGACCATCTCCGGGACCTAGCCCTTGGCAGCTTTGATTTCTCTTCCTGCTGCCCATTCCACTGGCAAGGCAGAGGGCTCCATCGACTTTTCCTCCCTCTTTCTCACAGGAATCAATGGGATCCATCGATCTAGGGGCTGCCCCTTCTTAACTCCCTGCAAAAAGAGCATTTCCTCTGGCTCCTTCAGTCTAGTGGTTAGGGAGCCAGTCTCTGATCCAGGAGTACCGGGTTTCATTCCACTCTCCCCCATGAAGCCAGCTGGGTGACCTTGGGCTAGTCACAGCTCTCTTCTGAGCCCTCACAGCCCCACCCCCTCACAGGGTGTCTGTCCTGGGGAGAAGAACATAAGGTTTGTCAGCCACTTTGAGTCCCCTTAAATGGGTGAGAAAGGCGGGATAGAAAAGCCAACTCTACTTTTTCCTCCTACTCCTTGAAGCCTGATGGGTAGCCATGGGCTAGTCATAGCTATCTCCTGAGCTCTCGCAGCGCCACTCACTTCACAGAGCGTCCATTGTGGGGAGAAGTACAGAAGGTTTGTCAGCCGCTTTGAGTCCCCTTAAACGGGTGAAAAAAGCAGAGTAGAAAAGCCAACTCTTCTTCTTCCTCCCTGAAGTTCATGGACACCACAGAAAGAGGGTTGGGTCCCTCATAAAGCCGCTCACCGCCCGATCCTGAACTGGGATATCCCGGGGCCTTCCTTCTCCTTAGGGGCAGCCACTCCGGAGTCATCGCGCTCCGCACAGCCGTGTGGCCGCCGGGCGGCTGCCGGGGAATCCCTCCACGCGCGCGCAAGGGAGGGACGTTGGCCCAGCCGCTCCGCACGGTCGCATCGCTCACAGAGTCGCCTGGGTGGGTCCCTCGGACCGGCGGGGCCTTCCTCTCTCCCTGGCCAGCCCGGCCCGAGGGGTGCCGGTCAGGGGGGCTGGGTGGGAGGGAGGCATCGCTCGCCCGATCCGTACAGCCGTCGGCAAGGAGAGACGCGCCTAGGGGGAATGCAGCGACGGCGGCGGGTGGGGACGGCGATGGCGCTTCGGGCTTCCTAATGGGCGAGGCAGGCAGCTTTCCGTCCTCCTTGGCGGCGGCTGCGGCTGCCTAGTGGCTAGAGCTCTCCGGGGCCCGACGGGGAAGAGGCACGCCAAGGGGAGCGCGGTCAAGGGGAGCGCGGTCACAGCTCCCTTCCAGGGCCAGCCGGGCCGAGCCAAACGCACCGTCGCCGACGGCCCCGCGCTCCATTCTGCGGCTCGGAGCAGGATGCGTCCTTCTGTTTGCCCGGAGGCGGCGAGCAGGGAAACGGCGACGAGAATGGGATGGAAAAGCACGGTGCCCGGAAAGCGCAGCTAGCAAAGCCTTCGTTCCTTCGTTCGTTCCTTCGTTCCTCCCTCCCTCCCTTCGCGCCCCGGTCAACCTCTCCAAAATCTCCGCCTCGGCGTCTCCATCCACTCGCCCGCCCCGCCAGTAGGAGAGGGGGGAAACGCAGCCCGGGAGCCCCAGCCCGTCTCCAATGCGCCTTCAAATCGACCTGCCCTTCCGTGCCGGCTCCTCCTTCCCCAGGCAGCAGCAGCACCGGGCAACGCCACCGGGCCGCCCAGCCAGCCAGCTAGGCAGCTCAGAGGCTGGCGCGCGCGCCCCCGCCGGCTGCCGTTGCCTCTCGCTGCTGCTGCTGCTCGGCCACCGCATCGCGCGCTCGATGCGCCCCCAGCCCAACAAGCTTCCCTTGCCGCCGGCCCCCTCCCTCTCCACGCTCGATCGCCAACCACCGCCTTTCCTCATCTCTCTCCCTCCGGGGAATAAAGTTGTTCTCCCGGGGTGGAGTGGACTGGAGTGGGGTGGGTGGGTGCGGGTGGGGTGGGGGTGGAGAGAGAGAGAGACGCATCGATCGCGCAAGCTTTTCGCTCTGCTTCCCGGCTCGCTCATTTCATTCCGCTTCCAAGCCGCAGGAGGAGGCGGACCGTTCTTCTGGACTTTCCTAGAGGATCCCACTGCCTGTCTGGGTAGATCTGGAGGAGAGCGCGCGCGAGAGAGAGAGGGAGAGAAAAGCTCTTTTTATCAATGCGTGTCTCCCCCCCCCGCCTGCCTCTCCGCCTCTCCCTCCCTCCCTCTTCTCCCTCCCTCCCTCCCTCTTCTCCCTCCCTCTCTCTCTCTCTCTCGCTCTAATGTGAGAGCTAGGGAGCTTATAAAAGCCTGATGTAATCCTTAATGCAGCCTCTGGCTACATCGACGGCGTCTCGTTGCGACCGGGAGAACGAGGGAAAGAAACGGCGGCGGCGGCGGCGGCCCGAAATCCGGGAGGCGGAATCCGACCGAGGAGGAAGAAATCCGGGCAGCCGATCTGTCAGGCTGGGCATGAGCGCAGCGCTCCCGGCTCTTGCCAGGGGAAGCAGGTTCAAGGTGCCGCGCGCCTTTCCAAGGCGTCCCCGCGAGAAGACTTTCTCCAAGTGGATCTCCTGGTGGATCTAACCTCCCCCCACCCCCGGGCCGCCTTCTCGACACGCGCACACACGCATCATTTGGCTTTCTGGGTCGGCTCTCCAAAGGGGCCTCGGAAGTTCTTCCTTAAGGCTGAGGATTCCCACGCGCGCCCGCGCCCGCGCCGCCTTGGGCACCGCCGTCTCCACGGTTCCGTCTCCAGAGCGTCGGGATTTTGGCACGCGCGCCCGCACAGACCCACAGCTCTCGTCCGTGTGTGTGTGTATGTGTGTGTGTGTGTGTGTGTGTGTGTGAGAGAGAGAGAGAGACAGTGTGCGTGAGCGAACGCGTGTGTGTGTGCGCGCACGTACTTTAAACGCGAGACAAAGTTTGATTTGTGTGTGCGCGCGAGTGCGTAAAAAGAGAGCGTTCCAAACCCTGGATTGAAAGGGAGGTGAGTGGGAAGCCCCCCACTCCCCCCTACCGCCGGTCTTTTGGACTCCCTATCCAATGGCCATTTTGTTCCATCCGGATTTGTCTATGGTTGCCATTTGGAATTGGATCCAGCCCAGGAAAAGGATATAAATTCGTGGATATTCCTTCTTTTTTTAAAAAAAATAAAGAAAATAAAACAAAAAAGGTAAGTCACCTTCTTTCCTTTTCTAATTCTCCTCCTATTCCTTAATTTA
Source organism: Aspidoscelis tigris stejnegeri (assembly GCA_023333525.1). NCBI lineage: Eukaryota > Metazoa > Chordata > Lepidosauria > Squamata > Teiidae > Aspidoscelis > Aspidoscelis tigris. Next base: position 4,815,248 of record JALMGA010000004.1, on the reverse strand, counting down.
TGTTATCTTCTGCTTTCCTTGACATGAAGCTTATACGGGGGGGGGAGGGAGGGAGGGAGCGGGGAGGCGGAGAACCTGAATGATTTTTGAAAAGCGAAGGGAACTTTTTGGAAGGGAGGAGAGCGCTTCCCAGGTCTGGAACAGAACCGAAGCATCGCAGTGTTGACAGCCGCGGCGGCGGCGGTGGAGGCGACCGGGGAGCGGGGGGAGGAGCAGAGGCGGGAGGCAAAGGCAGAACCCTCTGCGCGGTGTTTCCCCCCTCTGGCTGCGCCTAGAAAAGGATCCTTTGGGGATCAACTTTGGAAGGGCCTCCGAGGGAACTCCGGTCCGCGTGCTGTGGGCGATCTAGCGGAGAAGTCCAGTTTCCAGATCCTGTAAGATTCTACCTAAAATCATCATCATCATATGGCTAATAACAATAATAATAATAATGGGCATGCAGACAGGGGGTGCAGACGGGGCAAAGCAATGCGAAGTGGATGCGAAACGGAGCGGGTGCCGGCTCTGGGAAGGGAGCCTCTCCATCCGCACCGCAAAGCGCAGCTGGTCTCGAACTGCATGCTGTGTGTGCGTGTGTTGATGGGGTGGGGTGGGGTGGGGGGCGCGCTTGGAGAACCCGAGAAGCGAAGCCCAAGTGGTCGAGCGGGAGAACGAAGGGCACCCGACCTGCTGCGCTGCGGGAAGGAAAGGTTCGTCCGCGAGGCAGGGCGAACGCGCAAGGCTCCCGCCGTCGTTGCTTCTGGGATGGCGATGCAGCTGTGGCTGCCCTTCGAAGCCCCCGGTTGTAACGCCGGAGGCTCGGGTTGTTGTTGCTGTTGATGTGTGTGTGTGTGTTTTGTCCGGAGGGTGCCCTGGTGGCTTTCCCACGGCTTGTAGTTGCTGGGTACCACCAAGTCGTGGTGGCGGCCTCCCGCTTCGCTGCCTGGGCGCCTCCTGCGTGGACACCTTTAGGCAGCTTTCTTGGCAGGGATGCAGCAGTGGTTTGCCGTTGCCCGTTCCTCGGGAGAGGCAGGGGGATCCAACCCTGCGACGCTCCGCTCTCGAGGCACTTGGCGCTCCCAACGAGCTTACCCAGGAGTAAAGATCCCGTCCACGTCTTCTCCCAGCAGCCGGTCAAAGAAGTGGAGGGGAGTGGGGGGGGTTCTGGTGGGAACCCGTTACCCATCTACTCACCTCCGTTATCGGTACCCCGGTGGGCAACGGTGAGGACCAGATGGGCATCTGGGTGCACCAGCGACAAAGTTCTCCCCTCGTTCCTTTTCCTCTTGGAGACGGGGATCCATCCCGCATTTCAGAAAGAGGGAGACGGCCGATGTTGCCCCCCTCCCCGTCCACACGCAGAGGCGAAAGCGGGCTTGCACCGGTCCAGGCATGGCTTGCAAGCCAAGGTGCCTGCTCGCTCCCCAGGCGGCCCACTGGCCGCAGTCGGAGCCCCTGGAAAAAGCCATTTGGCATAGCAACCCCAACCGTACCGGAGGAGATTCCTTCGAAGAACGTGTGTGTGTGTGTGTGCGTGTCTGTGAGTGTGGTTGTGGTTGTGGGTCCTTTCTCGGGGCCACTAAATTCTCTTGCCGGGAAAATTCACCCCTCTCTCTCCGTGCAAAGGTAGAAGGCGAGCAAGCAGCGAGGCTTCGAGGGAGGGGCCTGAACGGGTCTCATCCGATGCCCAACCTCAGTTTTCTCTCCCACACTTCCCCCCCCCCCACCCAGCCACGGAAGCCTCTGAGAGGCGCGCAGGCAGAGAGGCACTTCTATAGGGCCAGGGCATTTCAACTTCATCCAAAGCAATTTTTCTCTTTTGACTTGGGGATTTAAAATGAAAATGGGGTGGCCGGGGGGGGGGGCAAAGGGGAACCTCTGCGACTCGTTGCAGAGCATGGTTGCTCCCTAAATGATGGGCATGGGGTACAGCGAGGACTCTTCCTTCCTCCCTTCCCTCCTTCCTTCCTTCCTTCTCTCAAGGCAAGGTCACAGGGCTACCTTAGGACTATAGTCTTTTATTTTCATTTTTCATTTCAGGCCCCTCAGATTCCAGCGCAGCGATCCACGCATCTCCTGGGGTCGAGCTAAGAAAACCGGGGGGGGGGGTTTGCCACCAGCACGCACGTCTCGTTCCAGCGGGGGAAAGGGGGTGGTGGTGAAGGCATTTTCTGTCCAAATGCTGCAGCTGGGAGGGATAACCCCCGCACCCATTCCAAAGCTGCCCCCTCTCCGTCAACGGGTATCCGAGGGGTATGTTGTGTGTGCCCTTTCATAAATTAGAAAACGCCTCGACCACCCCCTCCCCTCCCCTCCCCAGCTTTACTTGTCGATGAGCCGCCTTTCATCAAGGCAAGAGGAGGCGGGGAAGGCAAGTCTTTCTTCTCCCCCCCCCCCCCGCTCCAACAAACCTAAGGCTGTTGCCGTGTCTTTTTGCGCGCCCATGTTTCTAGTCCTCATGAAGTAGGGCAGGCGATGACGTAGCGCTTGGGGGCGTCCGGGCTGGCGGCTCGGTTGGCCAGAGGGCACCTGGAAGAAGATGCCCGCGGGTGTGTGTGTGTGTGTTAACGATGTTGCTGCTGGTGGGAACGGGGGAGGGGTTGGAGAGCGATCCAGGCAAAGCCCCCTTGCCTCTTTCCGAGGTTTCGGCAATGGGAGCCCTTGTCCTTTGGAACCCGCCGCCTCCAAGAGAGAGAGAGAGGGCGGCGGCGGGGGGGGGGGGGAGAGCCGTCTTTGCGCCTACCTACGGCGAGAGAAAACCCCAGGGAGCGAGACCTCTGGGGAAATCGAGGGCAAAGCGGCGTGGGTTCGGGATCGTAGCCTTACAATCCGCCTCGTCGAGGCTCCGTGCGCCCCGTGGCTTCCTGCACCGCCGCCTTCCTTCTGAGCCCTGCTAAATAAGACATTTTGGGAAAGGGGAGGGAAGGAAGGAAGGAAGAGTTTAGCTTTGCCTGGAAACGGCAGAGAGACGATCCGCGCTTCTTCTGATCCCGAACCCAATGCGCAACAAGCAACCCGCGCCGAAGGTTTGCAAGGATCGGGCCCCTCCCCCCCCCGGGAGATGCTCCGCTCCGCGTCCACACGCGACCGGAGCGGCGGGGATGCGCGGGCGCCGCGTGGCCAGTCCGTGAGCGATGCGTTGCAGGTGGAGAGGGGTGCGTGTGTTTGGAGAGGGGGGTGGTGTTGCCGTGCCCGGGATCCTTCCCACGGAAATCAACTTTGGGGGGAACGGGACAGGCTGCGGTTCTCATGGGAGAGCTCGCTTCCACTTTCCAAAGTCCCTTGGAAGCATTTTTTTTGGGGGGGGTGCTGGGAGGGTGCAGGTGGGGAGAAGCCCCCGAGGAATGGGAGTCAATAATTTGCTGTTGGTATTTGGTAAGAATCGCTCTCCATCCATCAAAAAAAGAAGAAAAAGAAAAGAATCTCAAGTATTTAGCCCCCTCCAAGGTAAAATCAGATTTTTTCCCCCCAGCTCCTGCTTCTCTGCGAATAAGGAAGGATTGCATTTAGTTCTGGGGAGACCAACATACCCTTCCTGAATTCAGAGCAGGGAAAGAAGTCTGGCAGGCTTCTGCTGGCCAGGGGAGCAGGAAGTATCCATCTTTAATAAGATGGTTTAATCTGGAGAAATATTCTTGGTTCGCTTATATTACAGACCCGCCTCCTCCTCCTCCAGCCCGGATTTTGGCCAGTATATCTGGATTCAAGCAAGAGCCTTCGTCAGGATGCGGAACATGGGGAACCCGAAGTGGGTGCCGATGGTGGAGGAACGTGGCACAAAGTAGAAAGCTGTGGTTTGGGTTTTGCCTGCGAAAGCTCTTTTATGATGGATTCTTCCCTTGAGTTCCCTAGGAGCTGAGCAGATCTCCCTTGACATCGCAGGAAATGGCTATCCTGTAGCTAAGAGCTGTGACTTTGGACATGGTCCATGTGGCAGAAGGGATGAGATGGCGAAGGAAGGTCCTTAGGAGGTGAGGATGGGCTGGTCCCATGTGCCAGCAGCCACAGCGCAGAACTGCCCAAAGGGAACAATTTGTTGCAAAACGCAATGCATTTTTGTTCACGCCGGGCAAAAGCTAGATTGCCTCTTCGTGCCATTGGTTGAATTAAGGACCGGACCCAGAGGTTGAAAGGCTTTGTTCGTTGGACTTGGGTTCTTGCATGGTGGCTTCATCCGTGGGGTCGTTTCCAGACAAGGGCTCTTTAGTCCCATGGGTGCCGGAAGGAAGGGGATCAATAGGGTCAAATGAAATTGGTTTGGCTTCATTGGCCGATGGATTGAAAGATGCCTGTGAAAATGCTGGAAGTGAGTAAATAGGGAGGCAGGGACAGAGGGGAAATCCAAAAAAAAGGGGGAATGACAGTGTGGCAGATGTTTTTTCTTGAGCACATGTATGGGTGGGAGACATCAAATAGGGGTCCTTTCTGGTTTTTGGTGGATTCGGACACCAGCAGTATAAGAACCAGATGCTCCTGGTGGGATGCTGGTTCCAAAAAGACCTCTCCAGTTGTTCCTGTGCATCTCATTTGAAATGAGTAGTTTGGGGTGTGATGGCAAGGAAAGGCGCTAAAAGGAGAGTTGGCTTTTCCTGTAAGAAAAAGGAGCGGCCAAGTTCTACACGCTGTTTCCAAAATTTCCTCCCATTTATGAAGGAAAGGAAAAGAAAGAGGTCCATGAAGCCCCTCTGCAAAGGACCTGTTGGTCTGTTGGTTCATTTTCGCATTTCCCCTCAGAGTTTTTGTAGGACTTGATGCTGGACTATTTTCTCACTCGCCTCTCCTTTGGGTTGCTGGCTTGTCTGTTTGCATACCGTTGCTTCAGAGTTTTGCACTGCCGCGTCTTCTTGATCTAAGTGCATAAATCTGCTTAATCAGTGAAAAATAAAAATAAGATTCTCAGAGAAAGATCTAGTTCTTTTTTTCTTTTTCCAGAGCAAAGAAAGCCGTTGCAGGGAAGCATGCATTGTATTTTAAAGGAAAACCCTGGGAATTAGATGTAATGTCGGTGGATTTTCTGTGTGTGTGTGTGTGTGAGAGAGAAAGATTGAGAGAGAATTGAAAATTGGTAGAAATGATTGGCTACCCAGGGTCGAAGTCCAGATTTAGGATTCCTCTAAGCAACAGAGAGATGGCGCTCTTTCCCCAGATATGGATTATTTTTGTCTGTTTTTACATTACTGTAAGGACTTTTAAAGTTAACTGTACCTGTAATATTTGCTTCCTTTGCATGCAATTAAAAGTGGATTGGAAAACCAAATGGGGAGGATAATGTGCAACCCCCCGATAGCCATCCATCCATCCATCCATCCATCCATCCATCCATCCATCCATCCATCCATCCATCCATCCATCCATCCATCCATCCATCCATCCATCCCTAGTTAACATTTTTCTCCCAGGTGAGATAGGTGGCTCAGGTGAAGGTCTTAAGTGCCCCCTTTTCTCTTTGATGGTTTCAAGGATCACCTGCCTCTAAATCAGAGAACAAGTCTTTGTGTTCAGCCTCCTAGCAGTGAAGCTAAAGCACTGGATCTGCAATCTTTTGGGGACGTTTCTGGAAAGCAGTGCTGCAATTTGACTTTGGTGACAAAGGCTGTCTATGGCAGAACAGCCCCCTCTCCCATCTGGTGGCAAAGAGTCTCCAGGGTTTTGCCCATGTCTGCAGGTGCCAAAGACCTCTCTGCTGTTCCCGGGCAGCCACTGTCCCCGTCACACTGATCCAGCACAAGTAAAGGTACTCTAAAGTCTCTCGATACCGGGCACTCTCTGTGTGTGCGCTCCTGACCGGTTGTTCACGCCTTTCTCCTGGGTCTCAGCATCAAAAACTGCTGGAGCTGGAGTCGCAGTGAAACTCATCTTCTCATTTACTGATTCACGGTCCAGCCTTAGAGAAACAACTTTCTCTCAAGGCAGATGTCCTCATATTTCTCCTTCCTTCCCTCCCTCCTTCCCTTGTACGCTTTCCTCCTGCAGTGCGATCTAATAAGCCATTTCTTTCTTCTTCTGGCATTGCCTGATGCTGAGCTAATATTAGCCCAAGATGAGAGCATCTCACACTGCAGTCCTATGTCTGTGTCTACTCAGAAGTAGGCCCTGCTGGGAATAAGAGAACATAAGAAGAACCCTGCTGGATCAGGCCACAGCCCATCTAGTCCAGCATCACATCTCACAAAGTGGCCTGCCAATTGCCCATGGGCATCTCAAGCTGAGACAAGGGCAAATCTTTGCCTGCTCTCAAGTACCAGCAAATGGCCTTAGAAGCATCCTGCTTGTCCCCACAACCTGAAAGATGGACTTAGGCATCCATTCTAGTAGCCATTGAAACATCTATCCTCCATTCATCAAATCTTATAAGAACCTAAGAGGAGCCCTGCTGGATCAGGCCACAGCTAATCTAGTCCATAAGAATCTAAGAGGAACCCTGCTGGATCAGGCCACACAGCCCATCTAGTCCAGCATCCTGTCCCGCGCAGTGGCCCACCAATTGCCCATGGGCATCTCAAGCAGAGACAAGGACAAACCTTCTCCTGCTCTCAAATCATAGCAAATGGCCTTAGAGGCATCCTGCTTGCCCCCCCCCCCCAGCCTGAAAGATGTATCCATTCTAGTAGCCGTTGATACATCTGTCATCCATGAATTTGTCCAACCCTTCCTTAAAGCCATCTAGGCTGGTTGCTGTTACCTCCTCTTCTGGCAGCAAATTCCATAGATCGATGACCTTCTGGTTGAAGAAATATTTCCCTGCGATTTACTTCCAGGAATGTGTTGTATGACTCTTAGAAAATCCGTCTACTTTCCCCTCATGATCATTCATTCATTCATTCATTCATTCATTCATTCATTCATTCATTCATTCATTCATTCATTCATTCATTCATTCATTCATTCATCCATTCATTCATTCATTCATTCCAAAAATCTCAAGGGATATAGAAGAGGAACTGTTTTATGTAGTTCTCCATCCTTCTGTAAAATTCAATCATTTGCAAGGATATATTTGCAGCTAGATACCAAATAGTAAAACAGGAGTAAAATGGAAGTGAAAAGCCCTCAAAGGATCCATTGCCAGAGTCCTTCTTAGCGATGTTAATGATGGGTTGGTGAAGCCAATTCTGGCTGAGGGTGTATTCTGCACTGGTCAGTATACTAGGCTGAACATATTAGGACGCTTCTCTTCTGGATGCTGGTGCCCTCCAAGGGAGGCCACACCCCCTCAGACTGTGGCCCTTCTGGCCCCACCTGCTGGGACAAAGCCTCCCATTGGCCAACAGCAGTGTGCAGGGATATACTGGTATACGTGCAGGGGTATCTGCTATACTGATCACAGCAGAATCGCCCTAAGTTGGTTGGTCCTGTGGTTGAAGATGGAGGCTACATTTATTAAAGGAGATTTAAAAATTGCTGTGCTAGGAGGTCAGCATTTCTCAGTGTCTTCTCTGTCCATCCATATCTGGGTGGCATACCTTTAACAGTTTAAACCTACATGTTAGAGGTGCACAGTTTCTTTCCAGTTTATCTAATCCAAGGGCGAATTTTCTGAGTCAGAGAATGCTGAACGCTTTCTGGACGCTTTGCTGATGCCTTCTCTGACTTTGAAAGAGGACTGAAACTGGATTAAAACTTGGGTCTGGATGCAGCTTAAGAAAGTAAATTAAAGATTGGAAGATGAAAGGGAGACAGGGAAGGGACTTCAGATGAAGGGTGAGGGACAGATGGAGCTAGAGGAGGAATTTTAGTGAGAAGTAGGAGATTTTGGGTGGGTATGTTGTGACATTATCCATGTGAAGAACCATAGCATTTCTTATTACTGAATATAAGATTTTGCCTGAGAGATGGGGGAATTTGGGGATTGTGGTTGTTGTTGTTTTGGAGGAGAAACCACAGTTGACTGTCCTCTCCATCCCATGTTCCATCCAGCCTCTCTGTACATGTTAATTGTTTCTGCTGGCAAACTGCTCTGATCGTCAAATTTCTCTTGAGGTTCAACCTACAATGTTAATCTCTCAAACAATAGGGATCGGGGCTTGTTCCTCCTCCATGCAACAGCCCTTTAGGGGATTAAGCTGCACTGCTGCAAGCCCTTTGGGGAAGGATTTGAAGGAATTACGAGAGGGCTAATCCCTTCTGAAAGGAAGGGGTGGGCTCCTGGAGGAGAGGCATCTGATGGCCAAACAAGAACTTCAGATCAGTGGGGTTAGTATGTGTGTGGGAGGTCCTTCAGAGATTGCCATGCAGTTTTCATCAGCTCATGACATGGGGGGGGGGGGGGAGAGCAGAGTTCTGCAACATCAGGGAAATGTTCCATGTTCCTGAGAAAGAACATTTAAAAATGCCCCTGCTGGATCATACCCGTGGCCCATCTAGTCTAGCGGTCTGTTCTTCCACTGGGCAACCAGGTGTGTAGGAAGGCGTGTGAAGGTCTGTCTTCCTTCAGCTGCCCTTCAGAGGTGGACCATTGTCTCCTGTTACCAGAGGTAGTCACTCTGTTGTCCATTCAGGCCAATAGCAGTTGATATCTCTGATGTCTGTGCAAATAAGACCATAAGTTCTGGATCAGACCTATGACCCATCTAGAAGGACACACACACACACTGCTTTCTCTGTAGACTCACAGCAGCTCCTATTCCCAGAGGCAGTTATTCTCCCACCCAGGCTAATGGTGATTGGTATCCCTGATTTCTGTGCATATAAGGCATATTGGATCAGACCTAAGACCTATCTCGGAGAACAGAGGCATACGTCTTGTTCAGTTTGCAGTCTCCCAGCAACTGGCCTTTGGAAGCAAACCATCTCCCGTTGCAACTAGGTCCAATGGCTTTGATACTCGTAGCCTTGAATGTGCTACTAAGTGGCTCGTGAGATATAGGGCAGCTGGAGGAGGAGTCTATTGTGGTAGCTGCAATGGAGAGAAGAGAATGGCACCACCAGGCATCAATGCCAGATGGCTACAGTGCTCTTCAAATGTGTGCATGATCATTGGCCTGCCCATTGCATCATGTGCCCACTGGCTAACCCTGAACTGGGCATGCGTGGAAGGCAAAGGAAGAGGAAGGTCTGAGCTGCTGAGTGTGATGGGCTCCAGCTTTCTTTGCCTCTATGGGCTCACCGCCTGTGACTACAGGAAGTGAAATTGCAAGCAAATAGTCTCCATGTGGAATGAACTGAAGCTTGAAAGAGTTTTAGACCAGCCTTCCCCAAGCAAGTGGTCTCCATTGGTTTAAGTTCGACGCTAGAATGGTTTTTTTTTGGATTTGATTCATATCAAATCAAATTCATGAAAATCCATATTCATTCAAATAATCCCCTTCAAATGTGGTAGGATTCTATTCGATAAGAATGTTCAATCCCATATGAATGCCATACAAATGCAAACAAATAGCATACAGTTCCCATAGATCCTATACAAAACTTGGATTGTAAGCCTGAGGGCAGGGACCTGTCTAAGATTAATATAATATTGTAACCCGCCCTGAGACCTTCGGGTATAGGGCGGGATAGAAATACAAATAAATAAATAAATAAATAAATAAATAAATAAATAAATAAATAAATAAATAATACAAATGCATATTATGGATCCCATACAAATGCATATGAATAGGACACGGATCCCATACAAATGCATACAAATAACATAGAAATCCCATACAAAACTTCATACAAATGTATCAAAACATTTTATTTGAATTCAAATGTCAATCTTCGAATGTGCCAACATTCGATTTGAATGCCCAAATTTGGCTGAATTCAGCCAGATTTCGAATACTATGAATATTTGTACACATCCTTATTCCCCACAAATGTCCCAACAGCTGTGGAAATGTATAGTCCAAATAGCTCTGACCCAAGGTGACACTTGTCTGGGCCAGGCTCCCATTTTAAGAAGATGACTGGAAATTTTCTGCCCCTGTTTTCCAGGGACAATATAAAGATGCATTTCTGAATAGCTACAACAACCCCCCTCCCTGTCCCTATTTTGCTCCCTATTTTGGTACGGAGCCAGCTTACTGAAATATATTCAGCCATAGAATCTGCTATTGAATTTAAGAGACACATGGGTTTGTGTGAGGAGGCTGCGGTCAGTATATTTCATAGAATTTCACAAGACTTTGGAGTTGGAAGGGACCACAAGAATGAGCTGATTCATTCCTTTGCAGCATTCAGGAAAGCAAATTAAACCACTGCCAAGAAGAAGATATGCAACCTCTTCTCGAAAAGCTCCACAGATGGAGTCCCTAAGCATTGCACTAGGGATGTGTGCATGAATGTGTCTTTTGGCATGCAATTTGTAACAAACTGAACGTTAGAAAATTCATATTTGTACCAATAGACCTTTTCGAATGTGGTAAAATTCTATTCAATGCGAATGTATTCGTACAAAGTCATATGAATATCGGATATGAATGAATACGTATGGGATACGAACAAATACATATCCAATACATATCCGAGATATGTATCCGGTACGTATCCCGTAACAAATACACTCTGAAAGTATCAAATCCAATCTGAATACACTTTTAATCTGCTCTCGATCCATGGTGAATGCAGTCTGGATCCGTTGCAGATGTGACTGGCGCAGCCGCTTTCCCAACTCCCTGGTTTAATGAATGTCTGAACTATTTGTATGAATGTCAATGTATTTGCATGTGAACGTATGCATTCATTCTCATGTTGTTTGTATGAATAACGAACGTTACAAATATTTGTGCACATCGCTGCATTGCACTGAGGCACCGTACAGGCCTAACCACCATGAAATCTTTCCTTGTATTCTGTTGGAACTTAGGAACCTACAGCTTGTCGTGTCCCAGGCTGGTGGCATTCTGCAAGTGCACACATGTGAGTGCTCACCAGGCTAGGGGGTAGCAGCTGTCAGTTCAAGTTCAAGAGTGAAATCGTAGTCAGGAATGCTGAGTTCAGTTTGCCAAAGGATCTTCATAGTCATCAAACAGTCAGAGAGTCAGGAACACAGAGGATACACATGGACCGAGGTTGCAGGGATAAAGAGCTATTGTCTGCAACAGCGGTTGCAGAGACTGACTATTTCTTAAATAGGGCTGGGAGAGGCACGCCCTCTTCTGTGAGCCAGTTTGGTCTACTGGTTAGGGAGCCAGTCACTTATCTGGCAATACCGGCTTTGACTCCGCCCTCCCCCATGAAGCCAGCTGGGTGACCTTGGGCTAGTCACAGCTCTCTTCTCAGCTCTCACAGCCCCACCTACCTCACAGGGTGTTCTGTTGTGGGGAGAAGGACAGAAGGTTTATTAGCCGCCTTGAGTCCCCTTGAATGGGTCTAGTTGAAGAGGCACATTTTAACCAAGCACTGAAAACAAAGTACAAGCCTAGTGAACCTCCAGAGGGAGGGCCAACACAGAGAAGGCCTTCTTGCATGTCTGGGGGCCAACACAGTGAAGGCCCTCTTGCATGTCACTGCCCCCTACAATTTGGAGAAAGGAATTGCTGAAGGCTCTGTCCTTAAGAACTCTGTACTCAGGCCGGTCTATATTATGGCTTCTTCTGGATGCCAGGAGGCTTTTCTCTTTTTTCGAGCTTAGAAGCGATACCCAGCCTTTTCCCCCCTGCTTGTGCACAGCTGGTTCCTTTGTACCTCAGCAGTTTCCTGTGTAGGATGCTGCTGTAGTCTCTCTTCTGCCATTTTTTATTTCTCACTGCAAAACACCTTGACTTCCACTGCGTGAGGCAACAAGTAAATATAATAATAATAATGCATGGAGATGTCAAAAGAATTGATGGTGTCGGAGCGAAGTGCTTTTCGCCTTTCCATCTCCCCTGTGGCTGCACAGGGGAGCTAGCGAGGGGTGGGGGTGTGGGGTGATGACAACCCCTGGGCTTTGCTACCTGTTCAGCTGTGCATAATTCCTCCTCCTTTCCCTTGGAGTCATGCTAATCTGAAAGCCACTCACCTGTTGGTGGATCTATTCTAATGACAAATTAATTACCCTGCAGAAAATTCCTTGCAATAGATGGATGAGGCAGGATGTTGATTCGGTAATGCAGTGTAGTGTTTACTGAGCAGTGAAATGTTCTCTCTCCACCCCCTTTGTTCCCAGAGATGTGGGAGGAATATAAAGGGGTTTCCGTCCTGGTCGATTCTCTCCGCTATTCCCGGGAGTGGCTTATGTGAGGTGGATATCCCTACCAGCATCTGGGAATTTGAGAGTAAGAGTTAACATTCCCTGCTTCTTTTCTGAACCAGAAGTGATGCCGCTTTCTTACAATAAAACACACGGTAAAGTTCTGGATACCTGCCTAAATCCAGGAATAGGCTAAGACCTGCACAGGAAAGGGGAAATCAGAGGATAAAACACAGTGAGCTGCCCCCCCCCCCTTCTGTTTGTTTGAGCTGCTACTTGTGAAATTGCAGAGGAAAACCTAATTTCCCCGGATCTAGATAAACAGAAGCCACATCTAAGCATTGCTGTGCATGATTTTTTTTTTTTTGGTATTTGATTTGTATTGAATTGAATGCAAGAAAATACATATTCGTTCAAATAGATCCCCTTCGAATATAGTGGGATTTGAATTTGATACAGATGTTCCTTACGAATCCCATACGAATGTATCAAAACATTTTATTCAAATTCGAATGTCAGTCTTAGAATGCGCCAACATTCCATCCGAATATGAATGTCCAAATTTGGCCAAATTCATATGAATTTTGAATGTTGAGAATATTTGTGCACATCCCTATTACTGTGGTGTGGGAATTACCTCCTGACACCCCCAGATTCCTTGCTCCAAACTAGCCACAATCCCCTGTGGGGACACAGGCAGGAAGCTTCTAAAGACATCTACAGGGAGTTGAGACCAGGGGAAGATTTTGTCTTTGTCTTCTGCTTGAGATGCCCAGAAGCCATTGGTGGCCCCTGTGTGAGACACAGTGCTGGACTATATGGACTGTGAACTGATCCAGCAAGGATCCCCTTGTGTTCTTATAGGTTTGGACAAAATGACAGAGTACGGGTGTACTGATGACCACTAGAATAGATGCTTGGTACTGATCCAAGGTTGGAAAGACAGGCTGGATGTCTTCAAAGGATATTTGCAGGAATCTGAGAGCAGGTGAAGGCCTTGTCTTTGTCTTCTGCTTGAGATGCCCAGAAGCCATTGGTGGGCCACTGTGTGAGGCAGGATGCTGGACGAGATGGGTGTAGCCCAACCCATTAGGGCTCCTCTTAGGATTTCATATGGTTGCCCAGCAGCCATTATTTATTTATTTTAAATATTTCTGTGCTGCTTTCTACCTTGGGATCCTAAAGTGGCTTACAAATGGAGCACAGCTGGCTGATTTGGAGGCCAAAATTTCATGCAGATGCCAGTAACTTCCAATCTGCTGGGACAGTGGCAATGTAAATGGTCTCTCGGGCTGGTCAAGATACAGATGTGTACAGATATGAAAAAGATTCATACCGATACGTATGAGATGCATACAGACGTGTAAACATATGAATGTCCGAATTCTTAGTACCAATTGAAATATTCATGTTTGTTCAAATACTAAAAAAGAATGTCTAGATATTCATCTGAATTCCAAATTCATCTGAATTCGATTGAATAACAAGAAAATCCATATTCGTTCAAAGAGAATCCCTTCCAATGTGGTAGGATTCAAACTCAATACGAATGCTCAGTATGACTCTGCTACATATATACTCTGCATGTGTCAAATCTGCCCTGAATCCTCTTTGCTCTGAATTCACATTGAATCCATTGCATATGTGACTGGGGCAGCCGCTTTCCCAGTTCCCCAGGATCACAAATGTAAGGTAGCTTTGTACAAGAAGAAGAAGAAGAAGAAGAGTTGGCTTTTCTACCCCAATTTTCTCACCCATTTAAGGGGACTCAAAGTGGCTGACAAACTTTCTATTTTTCTCCCCATAACAGAACACCCTGTGTGGTAGGTGGGGCTGTGAGAGCTCAGAAGAGAGCTGCGACTAGCCCAAGGTCACCCAGCTGGCTTCATGGGGAAGCGCAGAATTGAAACCAGTATTCCCAGTACTCCCTAACCACTAGACCAAACTGGCTCACAGTCCGGCTCAAATGTATGAGATATGTACGCATACGAATGTCTGAATTATTCATACAAATTGAAACATTCATACAAATGTTCCGAAGTATTCAATTTGAATTCAAATGTCTACCTTCGACTGTGCCAACAGTCTATTTGAATTCGAATGTCCGGATTCCACTGAATTTGGCTGAATTTCGAATATTCGTACACATCCCTGCAGAGAAATAGTCCTCTTCCTTTGCGCCTTCTGGAGCTACGGAGAATGTCTTGCTTCTCCCGCCTTCCTCTCCCAACACATGTTGCAATTATCCTGCATATGCAACGTAGCGAGTGGAGGAGGACGCAGGCAGCAGGTCCGGGGAGGGAGTGGGCAGGAGACGCCTGCCATATGCATGACAACTCTGACAGGATCTAAGAGGCATGAATATTGTCAAGCTCTGGATCTTGCAAAGCAAGTTGTAAGGATTAGGAGACTTATAAGGAAGAGCTAAGCTGATCTCCTTTATCTGTTTTTTTGGCAGCTTAAGAATATCTTCAAAGCAAACAAAACTGGACGCTTTCCTCAGCTACAGTAATTTAAGTCTATTTGTTTCGTTGCCTTTTTTTTTGCTGTTAAGTCAGGCAAAGCCTGAGCAGCTTGTCTTAATTAACTCACCAAAGCGGGATCTGAGCTCTTGAAAAAGCTTTGCTCAGGTGCAGTTGCTGCTCTTGAAAATCAACTTTCCGGCCCCCCTTTTTTGGGAGCTGCCTTCATGTGGGGGGCGGAAGGTGCCCAGAGGAGATTCCAGGCTTTGGGGTGATGCCAGAGTGGACACAGAGGAGTGCGTGACATCTGCATGCGTCCATAGCCCATTTTCACAGCACCACCAGCATGTCAAAATGGCATGTTCTAGATGCGCTGGGGAACGTCCACCCACCCTCTGCATTGCTGCTATTGTGGAACATCTGAGAGTAGAGATATGCATGAATGGTTGTAACATTCGAAATTCGGCTGAACTCAGACATTTGTACATGAATAGAATGTTACAATATTTGTATGTTGACATTTGTACAAATACGGATGTTCTGGATGTTTGTATAAATAGTTCTGAAATTTGTACGAACAATTTAGACACCTGTCACATCCTCAGGGGATCCAGATTACATTTGACATGGATTGAGAATGGATTAAAAGTAGATCCAGGCTGGATTTGATGGATACATTCAGAGCACGTATACATTATTGATTTGTATTTGTTTGTATCAGATACATATTTGTTTGTATCGGATGTGTATTCGCATATGATACGTATTTGTTCGTATGGGGTACGTATCGAATACGTATTCATTCATATTGTAGTGCGCTCTACCTGGGGCCACCCTTGAAGGCAGTTTGGAAGTTCCAGCTAGTGCAGAATGCAGCTGCTAGGTTGCTGACCAGGACAGCTAGCCAGATTCACATCACTCCGGTTCTTAAAGGGGTTGCATTGGCTGCCAATCCACTATCAAGCCCAATTCATCGTGTTAACTCTGACTTATAAGGCCCTAAATGACTTGGGCCTCAAATATCTAAAGGAATCCCTTCTCCCATACCGACCTGCCCGTGCCTTAAGATCTGGAGGGGAGGCCCTCCTGGTTGTATCACCACTTTCTGTAGCTAAAGGGGTAAGGGCCTAGGCCTTGTTGGTGGTAACACCCGGACTATGGACTAGCCTTCCCTCTCCAGGGTGCTCCAGGTACCTTCACCTTACATGTTCAGGAGATCAGTAAAGATGTACCTACTTACCCTGGCCTTTGCTTAAGGGGACACCATTCCCTCTCGAGATTCACACATTGTTGTCATTTTTAGAATGTTTTGTTTTGTTTTTATTTCTGAAAACGAGCCTTAGTTTGGGCCTGGGGTGGAAGAAGAAAATGCAAATAAATAAACAGTCTCAAGCCAAATTGCTGACATGTAGGGATAGAAATTGCAGGGGGTTATCCTGTTAACGGTGCCCGTTTCATAAGCTGATTCATACAATTCATCATAAGATTGGAGTGTGTGGTGTTTGTTTGTAAGTTATGTGTGTGTATGTGCGCGCACACAAATTCTCGGCCTGTGGAATTTTCCTCTCTCCTCACGTCACCCGCCTATTGGCGCCGTGAAATTGGCTTATGGTCCACCCCAGCCGGGTGGATTTTGATTACACTGAAATAATCTTTCCTGATTCTTAAAGGAACCTGCTTCCGTGGGCTGTGAAAATGATAGTAGCTTAAGACTCAGGAGGGCAGCTTGATTGGGCATTTCATCTCACAAAGACACACATCAGTGCCTCCTTTATGAAAATTTAAATTGGCTACCTCGGAGGGAGAAAATGAAAAAGATCCTTTCATTCTTTCTGAAGTGTGTGTTTTCCTTTTCTGCACTCTGTGTGCCACCAGAATTGTGCCATGGAGGGCTCCCTCCTCCCTCCTTCGCCCATCCTTCCCCGCTGCTTTCTTTTGAAACGTCCCTCTGCTTCCGTTCAGCTTTGATCAGAAAATGACCGGATGACCAAAAGTAAGTAATATTCCATGGCTTATCCCAATGACCAGGAGGAAAACTGTGCTTTGGTGAACTTGGGCTCTGTAGGTCCTCTCTGAAGTGAAGGCAGCTTTGCAACCTAGCTGGCTGGGGCATGGTTCTTCCCAATGATGTCTGATGCCTAGAAAAGAGAGTCACTGATTTCAAAATTTAGTTCCTGTCCTTTGCCCAGGAGCCAACAGGGTCGAATCTAGGGATGTGCACAAATATTCATCACATTCAAAACTTGTACGAGTTTGGACATTCATATTTGAATTGAATGTTCGCATATTCAAAGCTTAGACATTCAAATTTGAATCAGTTGCTTTGATACATTCGTACAAAGCTTCGTTACATTCATGAACCTGAGGAGGTGGGAAAGCGGCTGCCCCTGTCACATCTGCAGTGGGCCCAGAGTGGATTCAAAGTGGGTTGAGAGTAGAGGTGTGCATGGTTCGAATCAATTTGAATGTCTAAAATTAGAATGCATTTGTTGCAGTCCGGCTCTGCAACCTGAAATCTTGTCTCGGGAAACCTGGGGGGAGGCAGCTTATGGCTACCTCGATCTTGGCTGCAGTTCAGAAAACCACAGCAATGCTTGGTTACAACCCAAGGGCTGTAATGATATTGGTACCAGTGGTTACTGGTATGATCTACCAGGTGTTGCGAAAGTAAATCCCTTATTAGCCACCGGCATGCTATAAGAGATCACCATGTGCTCCTATGGTGAGTTAAAGACAGAGAGCACAGGAGAAAAGAAGTTAGGTGGGAGACAGAATGAGCTGGAAAAGAGGCAGAGTTTAATTTCCCCAGGCTTAAATACAGTAGTCAGTGGAGGTGTGGCGGGAATGATGTAAAGACACAATCCAGGGAGGTGATAGGTGGAGCCGTGTCAGGTGAGCAGATCAGAAGTCCTTCTGATGTCACATCCTGTGGCAGGCAGGCAGAGTAAGGTTGTTCTCTATGCACACCATGCGGCCGGGGAGCCATTATGCCCCAAGGCTAAGAGTCCAGCACCCTGCTGGTGCCAGGTGTGTACTGCAAGCTATGGGAGCAGGAAGATTCTTTTCACTCTGAAGCTTGAGAAATGGAAGGCTGAAGCCAGGGGAAAACCTGTGCAAACCTTTGCGGTTACTACATGCATTCACATTCAGTTTGATTCAAATACATTTGAATCTATTCATATGAATTTTTGATTTGTATTTGAAGATACGGAGCCTATTCGCACTTGGCTTTATTCTGGAATATATCCTGGAATAGCGACTTGCTGTCCATACGCTGGTGCTGGCTTCAGCAGGCCCAAAGTGAGGTCTGCTAGAGTCTGCATTAGCATGTGGACCACTGACCGCTATCCTGAGATATACTCCAGAAAATGGCCAAGTGCGAATAGGCCCACGAATGTCTACGGCATCCGAATGTGTCTGTATGCATCCGTAAGCATCACATTTTTATCCTGTGTGTATCCGGTATACATCCCAAATCTTTCAAATCAATTGTACAAATTATTTGGACAGTCGTATGTGTACAGATATGTACGCATTATATACTTATCTGTACACATCTTACTCATGTTTGTATGGATGCATACGGACACATTCCAATGTTGTTGACATTCATATCATCAAATACAAATCAAATATTCGTACAAATAGATTTGAATATATTCAATTTGATCCAAATGTGAATGCATTCAAATTTTAAACATTCAAATCGATTTGAATCTCCAGATATTCAATTAGAATTGAATCGAATCCCAAAAATTGCATCTGTGCACACCCCTTGTACACATTAGTTGGTCTGCACTTTTCCCATCCAGTGGAGGGGAAGCCAAGTACAGAAATGCCCCAGGTTTCAAATCCTAATTCAGGCCATATCTCCATTTGACATGGAGGCAGACAAATCTGGAGTGTGTTGGGGAGGTGCCACATTTGCCACTCAAGTGGTGCTTCAAGGTATCTCTATGGAGGGTGGCAAAATCATGGCCTCCTCAAATGGCACCTCAGATGGCAATTGCCTTAATACAGGGGAAGGCGTAGTGGCCATAGGTTGAAACACGGTGGCAGGAGTTCCCTACCATTGCTTCTAGTCCTCCCATCTTATGCAAGTGAGAACAGGGATGATCCCTCTGCACTGTGACAGCCCAGACATGATAGCAATCACAATGCAGAGGGGTCGTCCCTCTTCTCACTTGCACAAGATGGGAGGACTAGAAACAACAGGATGAAACTTCAAGGGAGTCAATACAGATTAGAAATTAGGGAAAACTTTCTGACAGTGAGGGCGATCAGTCAGTGGAATGGGTTGCCATGGGAGGTAATGGGTTCTCCTTTGCTGGAGGTCTTCAAGCAGAGGCTGGACCTACATCTGTCTGGGACGGTTTAGGAAGTCCTTCATTGAGCAGGAGGTTGGACTTGACGGCCCTAGAGGTCCCTTCCAACTCTATGATTCTATGATTCTAAGACGCCCTGTATGTGAAGACACAGGCTTGGCCTTAAATGTTCAGCAGGCCAGTTGACTGCTCCTTGGCTTAACCTGCAGGATTGTGGTGTATAAAATAATGGGGATGAACAGAATTGGTGCCCTGAACCTTTAACAAAGTGGGGTATAAGGGTAAAAATGAATTTAAAAAGCATTAGGTGGCACTGGGACTAAGGGTGTGCCCAAATATTTGCAAAATTTGTAAATTTGGACTTTTGAATTTGAATCAGATGTTGGTACATTCGAAGATTGCCATTTGAATTTCAATAGAACGTTTCGATACATTTGAATGAAGCTTCTTATGGGATTCGTATGGAACTCTTACGGGATTGAACATTTGTATTGAATTTGAATCCCACTACATTTGAAGGAGATCTATTCAAACAAATATGAATTTTCTTGCATTCAATTCAGTAATAATTGAATTAAAAAAAAATTGTGCACACCTCTAATGCAAACTGTCCCAATGGATCAATGTGAACCTCTGAAAACACAAACTGTTAGATCGATTTTTCAAGTGCGAGCTGAACGTTGCACATCACTTCTTGCTAACAGTTTAAGGGAGTATACGGGGAAGGTGATTTTTGCAGCCCTTTAATCCACTCCATCATGTAATGACAACTGGATGTTAATTTATATATACAAAGATTGAAAGTGAGGCTGTATGTTGACTGTTTGTTGGGTTCACTTCATTAGTGCGGATGCTTATTTTGCTCCTTATAGTTCTGATGTTTATGTAGCTGAATAATAATAAAAAAAATCTTCAAAAAAAAAAAAAAAGAGAGAGAAAGTGCTGGCTTTTGCGTTAGTAAAAAGCCACAGCGTGAGAGAGCAGAGAGTCTGTGGGAGGAAAATGGGTCTGATAAATGGCATAAAGGATAAAAACTAGGGGTGATGGAAGCAAATAACGCTTTATGTCTGGGTCCCCCCTTCTTTGATCACCCACACACACAGAGTTGACTTGCAAAGCTAACAAGACTGTGGAGAACAAAGAGATGTCACTGCTGATTTAGTGCATTTCAAACCCCTCTTACCTGCGAGGACTTGGGATACATTAGAGTCTTTGGCCAGCCAGAAACACTGCTTTGCCTTGGAGCAATAAGCTAACCACGACACTGTGTAAATTAAGATACAATTTCATGCAGTTAAGATAATCTGTGACTCAGTGAACATCTTCTAGGAGCCATAAGATGCTCAGATTTGTGCTTGTATTGATATCCAAGGGGAAGGGACCTTCAGGAGTGGAGAGGAACCTCCATGCTTTTGGCACAAGGCAGGCATCTTGGAAATGCGTTCAGCTGCAAACTGGACTGTCCTTGGGGAATGGTTATCAGTAACTTCGAAGCAGATATTGAATAACCTCCTTGTCTCCTGGGAGGTGATCTCTAGAAGGCGGTGTTCACATGTAAGTTTTTCTAGAAAGTGGTGTTTACATGTAAGTTTTAATCCAGCTTCAGTCCACCTTCAGAGTGATAGGTTATATTGGCAAATTGACTAGTTATTTTATTTACACATTATCTAAAAAATGGTGGATTTATGAGTTAGATAAGGCTGGAAAAAATGCATGTCATTTTCATAGAATCATAGAGTTGGAAGGGACCTCAAGGGTCATGGAGTCCAACCCACTGCTCAGTGCAGGATTTCTGAAACTATCCCACACAGTTGTCTGTCTGGCCTCTGCTTGAAGACCTCCAATGAAAAAGAACTCACCACTTCCTGTGACAACCTAATCCATTGACTTGTCGCCCTAACTGTCAAGTTTTTTCTAATATCTAATCTGTATTGACTCCCTTGAAATTTCATTGTATTGTTTCTAGTTCTCCCATCTTGTGCAAGTGAGAATAGGGACGATCCCTCTGCACTGTGACGGCCCTTCAGATACTTGAAGACCACAATCATGTCTCCTCATCTTTAGGCTAAACATTCCTAGATCCTTCAACCTTTCATCATAGTAGGGATGTGCACAGATATTAAAAAATCTGAAAATCCAATTCAAATTTGACGAATATCAACATTTGAATTCAAATAGAATTTTTGAAAATCCGAATTTTCGAATCTGGATTGGATTTGGATTTTTGAAAATCCGATACGGATTTTTGAATAATTAGACTGAATTCGTTATCGTATACTGCGTCCAAATATCGGGTCTAATTGTGCTTATAATACGAGATGCAAACGGGATGCAAACAAAATGCAAACATGATAAAAACGGGATGAGAATGGATTAAAAAATCAGATACAAATGTTCCCGACATTCGTATATTTGAGTTTGAATCGGATTTTTGAAAATACGGATCCAGGTAATCCAGATTCGAATTCGATTTTCAAAAATCCAGATTTTCAAATTTTGATTCAAAGTGAATATTCAAATATTTTATTCAAGCCAAATTTGAATGCAAAAAATGCATTCGTACACATCCCTACCTTGTAGGACATGCTTTCCAGACCACAAACCATTTTGGCAGCCCTCCTTTGAACTTGCTGTAGTCTGTCAATATTTTTTTTAATTGGGGTGCCCAGAACTGGACACAGGACTCTAGATGAGGTCTGACCAAAGTAGAGTAAAAAGGAAAAATGTGATTCTCATGTTCTAGACTCTATGCTCCTCTTGGTGCCTCCCAGGATGGTGGTGCTGATGTGTTTTCTCGTTCCAAAATTGGGCTGAGAACCTGGATTGAAATTTATGTGTGAATGCAACTTATGCTAGTATTCCTTTATGCGTGGGTCATATATGTATATGTATGTAGCTGATTCTGTCCTGAAGATCTGAGGTTTTGAAAATCCAGGGCTATGGGACTGACTAAAAACGATGGTCAAAATATGGTGAACTGGATGCCATGCGGGGGGGGGGGGGGGAAGGATCAGTCCAAGGCATCTAAGGCGGGATTCACATGGGTGGAGGGAGGTATCTGGTGCCGTTCCCAAGGGGCATGCAGTGCAAACTCCCCAGGTCCCTGAAGATACAAGGCACTCTTCCACAGGACACAACGTGGCTGCCAAGTACCCTCACAGGACAGGGGAAAGAATTCTGTCTACAGTCTTCATTCTCAGGTAGAGATGTGCACTGCCTGAAATGTGGTGGTTTGGTCCAAATTGAACCAACTACTGTTGGCTTTGAACCATTTTTTCAAGCTGAATGAGCATGGCACATCTCTGTGCTCAGGCACTCATGTGGTTACCTTATGGACACAACAGTCTTTATGTTCCTCCCCTTTTTTACACAGTGCATGGTATTTTATACTCATAGGTAGTTCCAATACTTTTAAAGAATGTGTTAGTTTCCTGATTTTGTTTGAATTTGTTTATTGCTTGGTGCATGTCAGGCTGGCAAAGAATAACCATGAGACTCTTTCTTTAAAAAGATGAACAGTGATTTATTTCAGCTCAGCGTAAAGGCAGGTTTTGTTGGAAGCAACTTGGGACAGAAAGCCCAGCATATTTATATATTTCATAGCTGGGTGGGGTTTGGCCTTCAACCAATCAACAATAACTATTTTTCAAAACTCAGTTTAAACTTGGAGCCAAAATGTATCACTCAACCCCAGCAGGGAGGGGGGAGTCAACTATCACTTCCAAAACAACAGGCAGCCATAATATACATATATACAGAATCACCTAGGTGGCAGAGATCTTATGTTCAAATATTATGGCAGGCAGCTAGCCCTGCCTGACAGTGCACCCTGAACATAAGATGCTGTGGCAGCAGACAGATACCATAACTAGATGAACTAGTGTGCAGGTTGGCAGCCAATTTCTGAAGCCTTCCTCTGTTGCTGCCGCCACCATTGCTTGGCAGAACATCCAATGCGTCCCTCAAAATGCCTACAGCGTCCACTTCTGGTCAAGGGAAATAGTCATGGATATCCAGCAGGGATGGGGCAAGGTATTGATTCTGGAAATGAAGCAGGGCTTGGTCTGGAGCATATCCTTCTCTGGCTGGAGGATAAATGGGCAGCTCTTCTGGCTCTAATCAAGATGGCATCTGGTTCAAATGTAGCCATTTTAGTAAGCAAACAAGCTTAGTTCTCCAAGGAGTGCTGGACTACAGAATTGTCTCTCTCCTGTCCACACAGCAGTGCTGCAAAGGAATTTAGTGACTCTGGCCAAGGCCAGTCTGTCTCTTCTGGTAGTAAATTCTTAGAAGATAGTGACAGCAACCAGCTTGGATAGATTTAAGAAAGGATTAGATAAATCCATGGAGGACAAGTGTATCAATGGCTACTAGAACCAATGCCTCTGTGCTGCCTCCAGATTGGAGAGACAGGCAGGATGCCTCTAAAGGCCATTTGCAGGGAGTTAAGTGCAGATGGAAGGTTTGCCTTTTCCTTCTGCTTCAGATGCCCAGAAGCAATTGGTAGGTCACTGCATTAAGACAGGATGCTGGACTAGATGGACTGTGGCCAGATCCAGCTCCTCTTAAGTTCTTTTGCTCTGATGCCAGACATGGGAGCTGGATTAGGTCTTGCAGTGCACCATACACTGTGAGCAGAGGATACAGAGGCAGATTCATGCTTAGACCAGGGATGATTTCGCACTTCCCTTCCCGTCTGCTGGACAGGAAAGGAGCGCAATCACTCAATGTTGACTAGCACATGAACTTGCGAGCACTGGTTACTTACAGCCTAAGCCCCACGTGACCCACCTGTGACCGATACTGTGGCTGGTCCTCTTCAGGGCACTGCCATTTAGAGATGTGCACAAATAGTTTTTTTTTTTACATCCTATTCAAATCAAATACGCCAAAATCCAATTCGATTCGAATCTTTTACATTCATATTTAACAAGATTCAATTCGAATTTACCAAATTCTAATCTATTCGGTTGACTTTTTGATTTGAATCTGCACATACAGATGTCGACAACATTCGTATGTGCATGTTACGCATCTTCCACACATCCATATGCGTCTGTACACATCTGTTTACATCCCGTAATTATCCCATATGCAACATGTTTTCATCCCGTATGGACCTGTACAAATGCGTATGGATGGGGAAAGACGCGGATCTTCAAGTACGCATTGTGTATGATACCATACACATACGAATGTCCGGATAATTCAAACAAATTGATCCAAAATTTGAAATTCAATTTGAATGTCTGCATTCGAATTTCGGCACATTCGATCAGATTTCGAATGCCTATGAATATTCATTTCACATCCCTACTGCCATTTTGTTTCTGGCACCCTCTATGACTGCTTGCGCATCAGCGTTGTCACTGTGATCATGCTGACACTTTGCGCATTCACAGTCGCGTCTCTGGTTGTCCGACATGCCAGCATGCTTGCGTAGCACCTCAGATGACCCCGGACCACTGGAAAAGGTGTGGATGCTTGCTGTTGGACACACCAGGTAAGGAATTGGTTAAGGTTGGTAAAGGTGTGGAGCATGATTTCATGCTCCGCACCTACTGCATGATTAGGGAACTTCTGGGCAGGCAGAGGTCACCTGGAGGCTGTATCAGCCTCCTCAAGGTTCAGATGCTCTTCCCCAGATGTTCCTAGTCATGCACTGTCAGCTGCAGTGTGAATAGGCCTCACTACTGCATGTGTGCATGTAAACACACACATGAGTGTTAATGCAGCCATTATGCGGGAACATGAGCTAAGTCTTGGCTATTTTCCAAAGATAAAACTGGGCTCTGCATCATTGTGTCGTGAAACTTTGGCCCATATTCCAGTTATGCTCTGCTCTGCAAATCCTGATCAACATTTCCAGCATTCTGCGTGTGCCTGGAACAACGGAAATGGGGACAATTATGTTGTGTTAAGGTCTCCTGTAGCAACATATCTGATTAAAGGATGATGACAGCTTTCTGTTCCTTGGAAGTCATTAGCCATTATATCAATTTCAACTCTATACTCTTTGGAACTCTGACATTTCACACATCTTAAGACAGTTTTCTCTCCCTCCCTCTTTTTCCCTCCATCTCTCCTATCCGCATTACTTCTGCTGATTTATCTAAGGCCCTTTCTGCATGGATCCTTATAACAGGATTAAGGGCCCAGGTAGAAAGGTTGTAGGCTGTATAGACTGGCATGTTAATATGGATCTATGTGGCCATGCCCTCCACCAGAATGCACTGGAAGTCCCCAGATGTAAAGGTAAACAAAATCTATGCTAGAGTTTGCTCCTTGTATCATTTGGGTTGCAGAGAGAGGCAATTATGGTATTTCTAAAATATATATTTGGCAATTGCCTTTTCTCATATGGAAACAGCTGGCATGTAGACTTGGCCTGGCCACTGTCGCTTTTCCTCCTCTCCCAACCTTAGTGGAGCATTTGAAATGGCTCATAATGCAGCAGCAACATAGCAGCTTCAACATCTCGAGATCTCCTGACTAGCACAGAGAAGGGGAAACACAAGATACTAGATATTAAGAAAATAAGAGGAGCCCTGCTGGATCAGGCCAGAGTCTATATAGTCCAGCCTCATTCTAGTAGCCATTGATATATCTAGTTCAGCATCCTGCCTCTAGATCATCTGTGGCCCGACCCATCAAGGCTCCTCTTATTTTCTTACAAGGTTAGGAAAGTTCATGTAGGTCAGGTGTGTCAGTGGCTACTAGAATGGATAAGTATCAAGGCTGGGTTTCAGAGACAGGCAAGATGCCTCTGAAGGCCATTTGCAGGTAATCGAGAGCAGGAGCAGGAGAAGCAACTGGTGGACCACTGTGTGAGATGGGATACTGGACTAGATGGACCACGGTCTGATCCATCAGGGATTCTCTTATGATCTTACATTCTGCATGTCCTCCCATGTTAACCCAGGACCTTAAAGTTGTCTCTCTACCCAAAGGTATCTTCAGAGTGGGAAATCCACCCTTCCCAACCCTGTCTGAAAGGGACCAGGACCAGGTATCTCTGTGCAGATATATTCAGGTTCTCCTACTAGACGGTGCCCAAAATTAGGGCAGAATGTCTGTTTAGTAAACAGCTCAGAAAAAGGAGTCCCTCTTTTCCCCACACTGCCACCCTTGCTCAGTCAAAACCCCCTAACCTACAGCAATTAAGCAAGGTCTTAAATCCATCTCAATTGCACTACAGTCTTGGACTCTTATTTTTGCCCTTCTTAGTGAAAATCAGGCTTTTAAGCAAGTTCTATAGCTCTGGACTTCTTTGAAGTTGCTACTTGCTTTCTTTGTTCAGGGCCTGAATATTCTACTTCGTGGCTGCTGTGCTCTTTGAAGTCATCACAATGTTAATAAAAGACCCCGCGGGCCTCTTTGTGCAAACTGAAAGCAAACAAAAAGCAAGGAAAGTCAGGAAGCAGCTAGGGATGTGCATGGATCTCTGTAACGTTTGTTATTCAGGCAAATTTGGACATTCATACAAGAATCAAATGTTACGACATTCGTACATTAACATCTGAATATGAATGTTTTGGGACATTCCTACGAATAGTTCATACATTTGTTAAACTGGGGATACGTATCAGATACGTATTGGTACATATATGTTAGGAAAATTCCAGAACCACTATGAAAACAAGTTGCCACTCTATCAGCAAATGCTACTCATATTAGTTTCTTAATAAGCAGATGGGTCAGAGAGAAAAGATTCCTTTTACTTTTCTATGCTGCAGCATAGGAAGTCCGCTTCCAGAACCCCGCCAAGACGAACTTCGAACTTCTCACATTCAAGGACACAATTTATACCTAAACCCGGCCGGTAATTACAATATTCCCGGTAATGCCTTCCAAGTAAGGAAAAGAAATACATATCAGATTTCTCTGACATGCGCAGTAGAAACAATGTCCATAGCTGATTGGTTTAGACCAGTTATTCTTTGAAGACTTCTTATCGTGTCTCTTGGCAAACACACTGTCCTTGAGAACATTCCTCCTCACATTTGTGTTCGTATAGGATATGTATTTGGGTGTTTTTCCACCGCAGCCCTTAGATCCGGATCTAAGAAGATCTGGATCTAAGGAATGGGTACATTCCTTAATCCGGATTTGGTAGATCCGGATTAAGGGAAGTACCCAATGTGTTTCCAAAGGAGGTGTAGCACCCATTAGCAATGGGTGCTAACCCCCCTGCCATGGAAACACCTTTGCACCCATGTGGGGAATCCGAATAGTTCAGATATTTGTTAAAATGGGAAGCTTGGAAAGCTGCTGCACTACACATCTGCAATGGATCCAGATGGCATTTGACATGGATTGAAAGTGGATTCTGGACAGATTTGAAGCTTTGAGAGCACAGATTTGTTACAGCAGGGTTCCCCAACCACTGGTCTGTGGACCGATGTTGGGCCATACGGGTTTTTTTGCTGGTCTGCCCCACCGCCACCCTGCCATGGAAAAGGAAGCCGGTCTCTGGGGCAAAAAAGGTTGGGGACACCTGTGTTATGGGATGCATATCGATACATCTTCATTCGTATCGGATATGTATTTGTTCATATCGGATACATATTCATTTATATCAGAAACATATCAAATATTTGTACAAATTTGTACAAATACTTTTGTATCGAATAGAATCCTACCACATTTGAAGGAGATCTATTCGAACAAATATCACCTTTCTAACATTCAGTTTGTTACGAATCAAACCTCAAAAAACCCATTGGTGCATATATCCCTAGTCCAAAGACATCCTCTGTCTTCTTGTTGCACTTTGGAGATCAAGACGTGTAAATCTTCTTTTGAAGGAAGCCAGGGCCTTTTCAAAGCAATTTGCGTAAATGCCAGCAATGGAAGGAAAAATGAATGTGGCTTCTTGACTTTTATGGGTTTTTTTTTTAAAAATGACATCGTAAATTATTCAACTACTGTTATTTTTTTTTAATATAGGGTAAAATGGAAGGGGAATTAATTCCCTCCCTCCCCCCTCCCTCCCCCCACCATTCATGATCCAAAGTCAAAAATCACAGATGTCTTTCTGTATCTCATATTATTTAGAATATTTATATCCAACATCATATCCTAAGATCTCTGAGCAGCTTACAATATAAAAACCCATATACAGCAAAATAGTAAGAAGCAGAGATGGCTTTTGTACCCTGCTTTTCTTAGCCATTTAAGGGGACTCAAAGCAGCTGACAAGGCTTCTGTTCTTGCCCCCCCCCCCAACAGACACCCTGTTAGGTAGGTGGGGCAGTGAGAGCTCAGAAGAGAGCTGTGACTAGCCCAAGGTCACCCAGCTGGCTTCATAGGGGAGGGCAGAATCGAACCCGATATTCCCAGATAAGATTCTGGCTCCCTAACCGCTAGACCAAGATCAGACTGTCCAGGTAATTAGCCAGACTAATTATTCCTACATGCAACCTTACCTACAAAATCCAGGTGTGTCTTATAGACTGGCATATTTTAGTAAAATCTGGCAACCCCGAAATACATACTTTGCTAAACGTATTAAACAGCTTAGTTAGTTAAAAAGTTAAAAGTCAAAATTAAAATAGTGCTTGAGTGAATTATTGCCCAAAGTAGGGATGTGAATGAATAGATTTTTTAGAATCCTATAGAATCGAATGTAAGAAAATTAATATTTGTTTAAATAGATCCCCTTTGAATGTGGTAGGATTCAATTCGATACAAATGTATATGTATCCGATATGTATCCTGTAACATATCCTGAGCTGGTTTGGTCTAGTGGTTAGGGAGCCGGACTCTTATCTGGGAATACTGAGTTTGATTCTGCCCTCCCCCATGAAGCCAGCTGGGTGATCTTGGGCTAGTCACAGCTCTCTTCTGAGCTCTCACAGCCCCACCTACCTCACTGGGTGTCTGTTGTGGGGAGAAGAATAGAAAAGCTTTTTCAGCTGCTTTGAGTCCCCTTAAATGGGTGAGAAAAGCGGGGTAGAAAAGACAACTCTTCTTCTTCTTCTTCTTCTTCTTCTTCTTCTTCTTCTTCTTCTTCTTCTTCTTCTCTGAAAGCATCAAATCTGCCCTGAATCCGCTTTGAATCTACTCTCAATCCCATGTCAGATGCACTCTGGAACTATGACAGATGTGACTGGCGCAGCTGCTTTCCCACCTCTGCATTTCACGAATGTTCCAAAACATTCGTATGGATACAAATGTCAATGTGTTAATGTCGTAATATTCAATTTGAATGTACTTGTTTGCACAAATATTGAATGTTATAAATATTTGTGCACATCCTTATCACAGATTATTATGCCAAGCAAGGCTTCCTGTTTCTCAGAATTTGATCATAGGTTTGAAACACAAAGAGATGCATGAAGGAACTGTCTCTGACCAGGTGCAGAATTCAGTCCTGCAAAGGAGTGAGGCAAAGGGCTTTTGAATGTCCCCAAATTCCTGGCTTTAGTGGAGCTGCAACCTCTCTCTGCCACAGACAGCTTCCCTGCAGCACATAAAGCGATGGGCAGACTGGGTGGGGATTATAGGAGAATTGAATTGAACATGCCTTGTAAACTTTAACACTTGATCCAAAGTTGGTTTATTTCCACAATACTCTTTTCCAGGGATCCTTTGTGTACTAAAATGCTAAGCAGTTAAGCAATCAAACTCCTGAAGGACTTGTAAATCACGCCATGTAAAATACATTGAATGCCCCCCATAAAAGTCACACTTCTTTAGTTTAAAGGGACCAAACAAGGTTAATTTACAGAAACTCATCATGTTTATGGGCCATCAGGCTGATATAGCTAAACTTGTTGCTCAGCAGTTTTTCACGGGAGGCTTTGCACTTTCCGTGTTGCAAAAGCTTCTCCCTGCAGGTAAGAAGCTATAGGACGGTCTGAACTTGGGTGGATTTGTAGTGTGCCGCTTCCAGGTTTTGCAATGGGCAGAAGCACTGGTGACAGAACCGGCCCAGGTGGCTTTAAGAAAGGCTTAGATAAATCCATGGAGGACAGGTGTATCAATGGCTGCTCGAATGGATGCCCGGGTACATCCTCCATGCTGGGAAGACAGACAGGATGCCTCTAAGGGCCATTTGAAGAGTATTGAGAGCAGGTGAAGGTTTTGCCCTTGTCTTCTGCTTGAGATGTCCATGAGTGATTGGTGGGACACTGTGTGAGACAGGATGATGGATTAGATGGGCTGTGACCTGATCCAGCATGGCTTCTCTTACATTCATATAGACAAATTCATGGAGAACTAGTGCATCAGTGGTGGTTAGAATGAATGTGTAGGTACTTCAGGTTGGAGAGGCAGGCAGGATGCCTCTCAGGGCCATTTGCAGGGAGTCGAGAGCAGGTGAAGGTTTTGCCTTTGTCCTGTGCTTGAGATGCCCAAAAGCAATAAGTGGGCGACTGTGTGAGAAGGGATGCTGGACTAAATGGGCTGTAGCCCAATCCAGTTGGGACCCTTTTATCTAGAATGGATTCCTAGGTACCACCTCCAGGTTGGAGAGAAAGGCCGGATGTCTCTCAAGGCCATTTGCAGGGAGCTGAGCGCAGGTGAAGGTTTCACCTTCATCTTCTGCTTGAGATGCCCATAAGAATCTGGTGGACCACTGTGTGAGACAGGATGCTGGACTAGATGGGTTGTGGCCTGATCCAGTGGGGCTCCTCTTATGCACTTACGTTTTCATTGCTGTAGAATTCCCTATGTCAGTTGTTGGCTGCTGTGATAACAGGCTGCTAGACTAGATAGACCTCTGTTCTGACCCAGCAAGGGATCTCTCAGGCCAGGTCCTTTAACACGCTGCTTCTCGATCCATCATGGCTGGTGCTCTGTGCCAAAGGCCATCCAAATTAAGGATAATCCATCCCAGCCCAATTTTGAAGGATGGGGAAGGAAGTTTCCAGCCTCTGAACCTGCTGTCTGGGCCTGTTTTAGGTGGGTATCTGGAAGTAGGACACATTTGGGGCTGCTTCTGGGAATTTGGCAAAGTAGGGTTGGGCTACATATGGCTGAATATCTCAACCAACCACTTGCTGCTGTTTGCACCAACAACACAAGCATCAGAGACTGCTTCAAAATGATTTGCATACTGTAGGCTACTCCAGTGCCTTCTTCCATGAGGATGCTGCATACCACAGTAGGCATTGCCTAGAATTCTGACTTCACAGTCCAGTGAGATAGCTGGTGCGGTCAGAAGAAACCATGCAGACGTTTCTCTTCCTCCTTAAGAGTCACTGATGGCAGCACCTTTGGTTCTGTTATGCAACCTCCAGTAACCTTTGGCTCTCCTTGTTCAGTGCTACCACCATTATTAAACACTGGTATGTCAAATGAGATCCTAGTTGTTATGGACTTGTTGGGGTTGGGCTTTCCAAGGTGAACAGAAGAGCAGGGAAAGGTCAAGCCTGGTATCTAAGCTAGGTCCAGGCAGGGAAAACTTTCACACTTAGACCCCTGGTACACAATTAGTACAGCTCTGGTAAAGAGCTTACGCACGCCCACTAGGCTACTACAGCCTAGAAGCATGCCTACCCTCACCAGAGGTGTACTAATTGATGATTAAGTGTGGAGCACTAAATAGTGCTCCACACCTATCCCAGCCTATACCCCAGACTTACCACAAGCGTCCGGTGGTGCGACCATTCACTCTTTGTCCATCTCATTGTAGGCGGTGGGCGGGGAGCATGTTGTCTGTGCACGTATGGCCATATTGCTGGTCAGGATCGGTTCCCGGGATCCTGAGTATGGGCAGCCGCGTTGCTGGTACCGATTGGTTGCTGGTTTCATGCGCAGTCGCAATGTTGCCACCATTGTGCAGGTCCCCGCACATTGGCACCACAGCAGCAGGCTTGCCGGCACATCATGGACCATGAGACGTGGCTGACGGTGGTCGATTGAGTCAGAGAGGAGGCAGAACCTCAGCTTTCATGGCTGCCGTGCAGCCTGGTCCATGGAGGAGCATTCGCATCCTCACTGGCCAGAAATGCGTGTGGTCCTCCCGTACCCAGAGTATACCAGCCTTAGTGCGGAGTGCACTAAGAAGGTAAGTGCAGAAAGGCCTTGGGTTAGATGCGGTAAAGAAAGGTTTATAAATAGGTCCTCTCTATCTGTTTGCTACCGTATGTCAGAGCGTGTTCTGTCCTCTGGAGGTTTGCTGTCATGTTTGTGAAAGTCATTGGGAGACAGTTATTGCCTTGTAAAAATATTCCCCTCCTTTCCTTCCTCTCTCTCTCCTTCTCTCTTGGCTCAACAGGAAAATCTTGCAGCACTCTGGAGGGCCAGTATCACTTTTGGATTAGAAATTCTAGGGCAGAGTGTGGCTCCCTGGAATGGGAACTTTAAGCAGGAGTTGGAGTCTAGAACCACAGTGTGTCACGGTCCCCTCTTGTGTATTCCTTATTGGGTGGCAGATTTAAGAGAAAATGTTGCTAAATGGGTAAGCTTACTGCATTAAAGGCTTTTTCTGCACTTACTGGTGATCCGGATTAAGAAGCTTCTTAATCCGGATCATGGGCCTCTTCATCTGCACGTTAATGTGGATCAGTGAGGCCCCACCCTTGCTGCTCTGGCTGTGTCTGAACTAGGGGCGCGCAAAAATATTCATAGGCATTCAAAATCTGATTGAATGTGCTGGATTTCCACATTCAAACTCGAATCGAACGTCCCGAAATTCGAATGTAAACATTCAAATCAAATTTTGAATTTCGGATCTATTCGTCTGAATTATCCAGACGTTCATATGTGTACAGGTTCATACACGATGCCTACTTGAGGATCTGCATCTTTCTCACATCTGTATGCATTTGTACTGATCCGTAAGGGACGAAAACGGATTGCATATGGGATAACTATGGGATGCATACAGTTGTGTATGGATGTGTGGAAGATGAGCACGTGCAGATATGAAGTCGACATTCGTATGTGCACATTCGAATAAAAATTTGAACGAATAGATTTGAATTTGGTAAATGCAAATTGAATCTTGTTAAATTTGCATTTAAAAGATTCAAATCGAATTGGATTTTCAGGTATTTGATTCAATTTAAATTGAATTTCAAACAAAACAAAACAAAACACATTCATGCACATATCTAGTCTGCACTGGGGACAGCCAGATCCGGATTAAGGAGGCTTTTAATCTGGATCTCTTGTGGACTTGTTTAATTGGCATGCCTCTATGTTCCAGAACTATTGGGAGGGGATGGTTTTGGGGGTGTGCCATAGTGGACCACCAAAAAACACTTCCCCAAGCTCTGAGGCAAGGGACTTTCATTCCTAGCCTTTGGAAGCAGCATGGAGTGATGGTGGTGGGGATAGCTATGAGGCTCATGTGGCCTTTGCAGCTAGAGGGGTTTGTAGGTTGGATCAGCACCATCAGTGCTGATGGGCCTGGTCCAGCCCATGCTTCCATATGTTCCAGATCAGTAGAGTCAGTTATTTTGGATTCACTGATCTGGATCTAATGGAGGTAAGTGCAGAAAGGGCCCTGCTGGAACCTGGAAGAAATGCCAGTCCTGGGATCTTTCTGCTCTTGGCCCAGCAGTTGCCTTGCAGTGCACCTCCAGAAGAACCACCTGCACTTCAAGGAACTCTTTCCGAATCAGAAATGGCTCCTTCCACGCATGAGCGCACCACGAGGTGACTGTGTGGAGCACAACTGAGCATTCCACATGAGAACTTACCTTTACCTGTGCTGGAGCCAGTAATGCTCCGGGGTGACCCATCTGCACATCTTCCAGTTTTGGAAGACGTGCTGGATGGGCACCCAATGCACCACGCAAGTGTGCTGACATGTCATGTGGTGCGCCACACAAGCACATACTGGCCGTATCCCCATTACAAGCTTATTTCGCTTTCCCTAAACCGAAATAATAGAACCGGATGCGAACATGAATTTGCCTGTTCCCATTACGTTTAACTTAATCGCGTTCGATCCGGATTCTGAGGATCGTATGTGGGGTATGTGACTCAAGGGGGGACTCAAGTGGCTACTTTTTAAAAGCTGGTTTTCGGGGCTGCCCTGCCCTCTTCCTCCTGGCATTGATGCGCCACCCATAAGGGACCCCTTCACGGAGCCTGGCTGGGTGGCTGGGTGGCTGCCACTTCCATGGATGGAGGAAAAATGGCAGCAGGCAGCCAGCAATTCTTTCCCCTCCTCTCCCCATTGCTCAGGGCACACAGCAGCAGCGGCAACTAAAGCCCCTTTGCTTTAAACATTCACACAGAACCTCAGATGCTTTCCTCCCTCCCTTTCCCTTTCTAAAGGTCAGAACTTTTAGAATTGTGCCAAATTGCAACATTGTTATCAGGTGTGAAGTGGTTCGATCGCTACAGTGTAGCGGTCGCTGTTAAGGGTGGATTTTTACACTGACATCACTGTCTTTGGAAGCAAGCTATTGGGGGAGGGAAACCCTAAACATGGATTCTCATCCCTTAAAATGGTAGGGTCCCCACAGTAAAAAATGTAACACGTATCAAGCGCACGAACTGCAGTGAGACCTGTTGAAATGAGGGTTAACATTTACAATGCTTTGTTGCGATTTAACACGCAGAAAGCATGTTAAGCCAAACTGACGTGGGGTCTGCGAGGATTGAAACTGTATTGAATTTGATATAAGCTTGCAGTGGGGATGTGACCACTGTATGCATGCCGCATCAGAGTTGCACCAGTGACTGTACACAGCACTGGGACTGGTGAAGAAAGATGGTGGAGCCTGGACACCCATTCACACAGAAGTTAGGTGTCTGGACACTTTGGGGATGGGATGGCGTGTGATAGTGTTTGTCAGTCCATGGGTAACTTTGCCTTTCCTGTCTCCCAGGTGGGAAGAGAAGTGCGCATTTGCCCCTGGTTGCTTGTGGGAAGTGCATGACTTTGCAAGTGCACAAATGGCGGTTCAGCTGAGGATACACAAATAGGTTTTAGTCCTGCTCTTGCTGCTTACCCAACATTTACACACATTGTGCATATACATGTACATGCGCGCGCGCACACACACACACACACGTACACACACATGGGGGTGGGTGGGTGGGAGTAGCTGCTTCTCCCCCACCACCTCATTTCCAACTAAGGCAAAGGGCCTTGCTTATTCAGAGCCTGCTCCTTCCAGACAGGCATGAAGAGCCGCTGTGGTTGTGTCTCTGGCGGGCACGCAAAAGAATCACAGTAGAAAAGATTCATTTGGAAGAGGTTAACTGAGAGAACACAAGAGGCTACTTGTTCCTCATTTGTTTCCAGGGTATTTGAAATTCAGCAGCAACGGGTGCTAAAGTACAGCTCCTAACAACATCTCTTTTCAGCAGGCAAGGAGAAGGGAATTTGAGGCAGGTTTATAAGAGAGAGAGAGAGCTCCTTGCGTTCTCAGTGTTTATTGCTGGGGCAAAAAGCAGTTTGCACATGCTCAGAGGCAAGGGTCTCTGCTTCCTCCAGGCCTCGGGTTGAAAACGGGGCAATTCTCCCTTTGGCCCATAGTCGATAATTAGGCAACATCTGGGCAGGCACATCTGCACTTGAAGGAGGCATTTACAGCATAGAACCCACCTTTACCACTACCACCACCCAGCCTGCCCAGAAGTTTCCTAATTATCAACTAGCTGTGGAGCATGAAGACCAGTTTGGTCTAGTGGTTAGGGAACTGGACTCTTATCTGGGAATACTGGTTTCAATTCCGCCCTCCCCCATGAAGCCAGCTGGGTGACCTTGGGCTAGTCACAGCTCTCCTCTGAGCTCTCACAGCCCCACCTACCTCACAGGGTGTCTGTTGTGGGGAGAAGAATAGAAAAGCTTTTGTCAGCTGCTTTGAGTCCCCTGAAATGGGTCAGAAAAGTCATTTAGAAAAGCCAACTCTTCTTCTTCACTGGACCATATCAGGGCCCCATTTAGTCCAATACCTTGTTCTCACAATGGTAGCTAGTTGTGTACTGAAGCTCACAAGCAGGACCTAAGAAGAATGCATCCTGGCACCTGTTTCTTGTGTCAGAATAATTCACACAGTTAACACACCTTGACGGCCATGTCACCCAGTGCCGGAAGTATACACTCAAGCCGTTGAGGAAGGCCACTGGTCAAAGTGTGCTTAGCCTGAGTATTGTGAGTTCATTGAAATCAATGGACCACAGATTGTCCACCCTTTCATCTTGTTGAGTCAGGACTCTTCTCCCAAGAGGAACAGCAACAGTAGCACAACCTGTCCACCGCAGGCTAGAATTAGCAGCAGCTGATGAAGAACTAGGACTTCCCTCTGGGTTATTGGTCCCAGTTTGGTCTTGTAGTTAGTGTCGGACTCTTATCTGGTAGTCTCTTGGTTTGATTCCGTGCTCCTTCATGAAGCCAGTTGGGTCACCTTGGGCTTGTCACAGCTCTTCACGGAGGAGTGTGGAATCAAATCCCATGACTGCAAGGTATAAGTCCAACACTCTAACCTCAAGACAATGACAGGCCATTCCAATGGAGACTGCCCAGTCTTGCACCAACTGCGACACAATCCAGGGTGTGTAGGTTGCACATCCCAGGATACTTAGCGCGTGTGCAGAAGCAGAGCAAGGGAAGATATCCAGCTTGAAGCCACCTACCTCATCAATAAGGAGCCTGGAGCTTGCACTAGATAAATGCGTGAGACATGTGCTTGCAAACCCAAGTTTGCCCCTGTTTTTTGAGACTGCTCAGGTGCATGCAGTGTCAAAGGTGTACAGGTGATAGTGGTGTGCACGAATGCAATTTTTGGATTCGATTTGAATTGAATATTTGAATGTTTGAATTTGTACCAATAGAGAAAAAATGAATGTATTCAAATCTGAACCAATTCAAATCCATTTGTATCTATTCGTATGACTATTCTGTTTCTGTTTGATGATACGAATGCCAGCATTCATATGTGTCCGTACACATCCATACACATTTGTATACATCCTGTTTTCGTCCCGTATGTATCTGTACAAGAGCATATGGGTATGAATAAGATGCCTACAGATACCTATGTAATGTATACATATGAATGTCCGAATAATTCATACGAATGATTTAAAACATTCAAATTCATTCGAATGTTAAAAAACAATTGTATAGACATTTGATTCGAATTCAAATTTGAATGAATTTGATTGAATTTTAAATGCTTCAGAACATGGAAGTTCAGCTCCCTGGCACCTTTATGCAACTTTAATCTGTTGTTTTAAGGCTGTTACCCGCCCAGAGACAGATAGAAATGTAAATAATAAATAAATAAAAATAATAATCTGCACTTATCTTCTTGGAAATTAACCCTTTTGACCTTTCTCAGAGAAGAAGGAGAGAGAACACACACACACACACACACACACACACACACAAACACACACACAGGCTGCCTCCCAGTTTCTGAGCTTGAATGACCCCAGCATTCAGCTTTGCTGCAAAATTTCCAAAGGAAACAGCCTGTTTTTGGATAGTTGGCACGAGAAACGCGCTGCCCTGCTTTGCTGCTCTGAGAGGAAATTTCCCTTTGTCAGTCAGCTTTGGCCTCCTGTTCGGTCCCACTAATTGCAATGCTCAAATAGCCTTTGCAAAAGAGCATCTCATTAATATGCTGAATAGGCTTCTTAGATGGTTCTTCATTATTCCCAAGCTCGGGACAGGAGGAGAGAGACACAGCCAGAGTGACTATAGCACTCCGCAGCAACCGTGCAAAAAAGATCAATAATATATATCTATATATTCCACCAAGACTCCAAATAATATCTATATATTCCGCCAAGACTCATGCAGGTCTTTTCCTTCACCACTGTGCATAGGATCAAATGGATGCCTCAAGACTAGCTTGTTCCCTGTGCTTGATTTTAATGATGTTTTGATAGCACCACGGTAATGATAGCTGTTTTCACCCTTTGTACGCCACTTCGAGATGATATTTTAATGGGAAGCGGTATATAAATATTTTAGAGAAATTAATTCAATGGATTGTCTGCCTGGGGAAAGTAGGCAGGCGGTGGAAACACTGAGAAAGAGTCAACATTTTCCTCTGGTTGCCTTTCCCCTTCAGTTCCTGGGTGCCTGAAAACCTTGCATGATGCAGGGGTGCTCAGCTGGGCCCTCCAGATGTTGCTAAACAGCAGCGCCTATCCTGTAGGTGTAGAAGCTGCCATGGAATGTCAAGAACATCTGGAGAACCACAGCTGAGGACCCTTGGGGTAGGACTTACTAGGGATAGGCATGAATGTGTGTGTGTGGGGGGGGGTTGCATTCAGTTCATAGCAAATTGAAGGTTAGAAAATTTGTATTTGTTTGAATAGGTCCCCTTCTAATGTGGTAGGATTCTAATGGATATGAATGTGTTTGTACAAATTTGTATGAATATCCGATATGAATGCATATGCATCCTGGATACGTATCCTATACCAATGTTTGCGTATCAGGTATGTATCCTATATGAACATATACGTATCCAGTATGTATCCCCAGTTTAAAGAATGTACGGACTATTCATACGAATGTTCTGAAACATTCATGTTAGTAAGAATGTTAATGTACAAATGTCGCAACATTTGATTCGTCTACGAATTCATCCGAATTCATCCGAATAATGAATGTTTCGAATATTCATGCACAGCCCTAATCCTGTAAGGTATCTGCTCTGAAAGCATCAAATCTGCCCTGAATCTGCTCTCAATCCACAGAAGGAGGTGAGAAATGAACAGAGCTGGCAGTACTTTGTAACAGGATATCAGCCTAACAATGTAACAAGGGATCACACCATGTAGCGGAGAGTGAGTCAAGTATCTGATTTTACAAAGAATGACTCTCTGGCGGTGATTGTGAAAGACGTTTGGCTTCCCTCCGGGGTTGCGAAGTGTCGGCTCTTGTATAAATGCCTGCCTGCTCCCCCCCCCTTCGTTCCTTCCTTCCTGATCCCTGCCATTTCAGTCCAGCAGAAAGCTCCATTGCCAGCTCCTGTGTAAAAGCCTGCCTGTTCCTTCCTCCTGCTCCCAAAGGACTCCATGATCCCAAGCTGGGGAAAGTTTATACAGAGGGTGGGGTTTGAATTGCCCACCCAGATTAACTCAGGATATGATGGTGTACAATTGCTGACTCCATGGGGAGAAGGTTCTGCTGAGGGCAGAGAGAGTGGAGGGGGTTCCTCCTCCTTCTGGGCACTGAAGAATGAAGAGTGAATCTGCATTATAAGCTAGCAGTGAGAACACAAAAAATCCAGACTGTGCTGCTGAATTTTTAAAAATACTGTTTCAAACCGGTTACATTGCTGAGTGGGAACCTGGCCCTTGAGTATCTCTAGGTTTCTGAAAAAAATAAGGGGTCTCTGTGGACTGGTGTGGTAAGAAAATGAAAGAAAAATGTTTCACAGATTGGATACTATGTGATGTATCTTTCACGGAAAGAGAACTGGAGTTAGAAGATTGTCCCATCCTTTATCACTTATACCTCCATCACGGACTATATAACTAAGGCCAAACTCACACTTACCATTTTGGAATGGCCTACAAAGCATCTCAGGCCAGGCAACAACAGGAATGGTTGGGGGCATTGACTGGAATGGTCCTGCTCCAGAAATGCGTTGGGAAGTCTTCCTGTTGTGCTCCTGGAGTGAAGTCCTGACATCAGAGATCCCAACGATCCATGACCATGTTTGGATGATGGGACATCACATCCAGTGTGTGTGTGAGGGTAGGGTGAGCTGTAACACCCAGAAGTGGGAATGTTCCAA
Organism: Aspidoscelis tigris stejnegeri; assembly: GCA_023333525.1. Classification (NCBI taxonomy): domain Eukaryota; kingdom Metazoa; phylum Chordata; class Lepidosauria; order Squamata; family Teiidae; genus Aspidoscelis; species Aspidoscelis tigris. Next base: position 4,775,713 of record JALMGA010000004.1, on the reverse strand, counting down.
ACAGTTCCTGATGCTGTGAGACTGCTCATAGACAGATTTCAACCTGTCCACAGCATTTCCTCTGGAAAGACGGCGTTTAAGAGGGGACCTGATTGAAGTATACAAAATCATGCAGGGTATAGAAAAGGTGGATAGAGAAAACACAACACTAGAACCAGCAGCCCTCTATGAAGCGGATGGGTAGGAGAGTTGGATCAGACAAGGGGAAGTGTTTCCTCAACTAGAGGATCATCGGTCTATGGAATTTTCTGCCAGAAGAGGTGGTAACAGCAACCATCTTAGATGGCTTTAAGGTATGGTTCGACAAATTTATGGATGACAGATGTATCAATGGTTACTAGAATGGATGCCTAAGTACATCTTTCAGGCTGGGGAGGGGGGAAGCAGGATGTTTCTAAGGCCATTTGCTGGGACACAAGAGCAGGAGAAGGTTTGTCCTTGTCTCTGCTTGAGATGCCCATGGGCAATTGGTGGGCTACTGTGTGTAATGGAATGCTGGACTAGATGGGATGTGGCCTGATCCAGCAGGGTTTCTCTTATGTTCTTATGAGAGCAGGAGAAGGCTTGCTCTTATCTCTGCTTGAGATGCTCATGGGCAATTGGTGTGCCACTGTGTGCGACAGAATACTGGACTAGATGGGCTGTGGCCTGATCCAGCAGGGCTCCTCTCATATTCTTATGTTCTTATATAAGAATCAGAAATAGCACAGGATGCCTCCAGGACCACTGTAGTAGACCGAAGTATGGACGACACATTCCTGCAATCTGCCTGGACCATTCCTTGAGGTAAACATGGACAGATCCAAGACCTCAAAGAAGAGAAAGAACGAATCATCTAGACTCAGAACATCCTTATTTCACTTTCTCTAATATTTTCTGCTGATAAGGAACATTACAAAGGAAAGGGCATCTTAGGGGAATGGCAGCTGCTTTTCAACTCTGAAGCATCCATATCTGGAGGTCATTCCCATTAAAATAAAAGGAAACAAGCTCCAAGTCAACATGTTCAGCGTCAGGCTGTTAGTGAGATAGGATCTAAGGTCAGACAGCTAAAACAAGCTACAATTACTTTTTATAGCACCCATAATAGTTGAGGTCTGCAATATTTGTTTATTTAAGAATTTATATCCTGCCCTTCACCCGAAATGGCTGCTAGAATGAATGCCTGATCACCATCTCACTGTTGGAGAGACAGGCAGGATGCCTCTGAAGGCCATTTGCATGGAGTCAAGAGCAGGTGAAGGTTTTGCCTTCGTCTTTTTTTGGGGGGGGGATTGTTCAGAGACAATTGGTGGGCCACTGTGTGAACAGGGCCAAGATAAGAAATATCGCTATGTGGGGAAACCTGGGTTCAATGTTCTACTTGCAGTAGTGATATTCTGGGATTTTGCCACTATATCCTAGGACTATGTTGGGATTGCCATAGATGCATGTGACAAATTCAACGTAGTGCCAGGATGATCCTCGGTTTGAACACAGCCTAGATGTTGTCCAACACACGGAGGCTGGAACAAGATGAATCCAGGGGCGTTTCTGCACTTGGCTTCCTATCCATTAGTTGGGGAAAGTGCATTTCCTACTAATGTATACTAGCGTTCACACTTGGGGATGCTAGCACATGCCAGGCTAAGCCCCACGTGAACCAGAGACTTACCTGGGGCTGGATGCATGCCTTGGTGCAGCCATCTTGTTTTATAGCATGCACCATTGCCTTTGGGGTCACCTGAGGTGTCAGCACGTTTGCGCAGTACCTCAGATGACCCTTAGCAACAGAAATGGTGCAAATGGTTGTAGCACTGGGTGGATAAGGTAAGCTTTGGGTGCCGGTTGGGATCCGTGTGGTGTATGATTTCATGCACCAATGCTAGTAGGCGGTAGCGTAACACTTGGTAAGACGGGAGGTTTTTCTGGGTTGAAAATGTCTCCTGCAAGTGCAGATGCCCATTTCCAGTTGTTACCCTCTCATGCACTATGGTGCCAAGTGTGACTTGTTCTCAGGTTTGATCCTGATCCTCAGCCCAGCATGCAGGTGAAGTGCAGCACACTGGTGTGATACTGGATTTCTTCAAGGCATGTGGATGTGGGTGTGGTGGTCACTCAGTAGTACAGCAACTGCTTGGACCACTGAGTGACCACTGGTCTCAGGTCCAGTTCCTGCCCTCCCCTCAGAAGGAGGCAACGAGAGACCACTTTTGTATCAGACAAGAAAATGCCATGGGTGCCACCAGCTGCTGACCATCAATCGGTGCTACCTAACTGCAGCAACCCACCACCACATTGTGTGTGTGAGACACATGGGAGTCTCTGGCTGGACTCACATTACACTGGTCTTAAAGAATCTGCGTTGGTTTACCTATTCACTACTGAGCCCAATTCAAGGTGTTGACACTAACATATAAAGCCCTAAACGTCTTGGGCCCCAGGTCTCTGAAGGAGCGCCTTCTACCCTATAGACCTGCCCATGCACTGAGATCTCAAGGGAGAGGGCCTTCTTGGAGTTCCTTCTCTTACAGAGGTACGAGGCATAGGGACTTGCAGTAGGGTCTTTCCTGTGGTGGCCCCTGTACTCTGGAACAGCCTTCCTCTTGAGGTTCGCCAGGCACCTCTGCTGTATAATTTTCAGTGCCTGGTGAAAACATATCTTTTTACCCAGGCTTTTGCCATTTAAATAGCTTCCTCGGGGTGCTGTCCTGTTAGGGATGGAGAGAGGGAGGGAGGGAGGGAGGGAGGGAAGGGGTTATATTTTTTTATTATGTTTTAATATTTGATATGTTTTATTCTTATTGTAACCTGCCCTGGGACCATTTGGTGAAGGGTGGGATATATACATTAAATAAATAAATAAATAAATAAATAAATAAATAAATAAATAAATAAATAAATAAATATGGAGAAATTACTATGGCCTGCCTTGTGCTACAGCTTGCAGGCTATCAAAGCAGAGAAAGGAGAACGGGAGAAAGAAAGAATGCCTACATTTATTTAAATTATATCTCACTGGGTTTGCTCTGTGACTATCCAGCAAATGATGTGATGTCCATCATTGATTTATTGGCTCTGGCTGGTAAATCGGAGGCTGCAAATGGGCTATTTAGCTATTAAAAGGCTTTGAATGCTGAACACTCAAAAGACCTTTTGATCTGAATTGGAGATAGGACGTGGAAAGAGGGCGAGTTGTTTCCATCCTTGGCTTCCCTGCCCTGCTTTCCAAAAATTATAAGGCGACAAGGGGGAAATCAAAAAAAAGAGAAGTTGGGCAGGAACAGAAAGAATTAGGTTGCAAGACCAAACTTTTAGCCTGAACAAGGAATCTTATGTACCTGTTATGACAGTCTGAGAGACGACACTGTTGTGAAAAATGGGCGCTGTGTGTTTATTCTGCAAAACGTAAAGGGCATTGCAGCCGCTTCCAGACAAGGTGAAAGTGCTGAGATCTTACTGGGATTGCAGTGGTGTTGTGAAGATTTCGCCTTCTTCCTTTTGCTCAAGAATACTCAGAAACAATGGGTGGACCTAGGTGTGAGAGAAGATGCTGGACTAGATGGGCTGTGGCCTGATCCAGCACAGTTTCTATTTATACATGGAGGACAGATGCCTCCAGAGGCCATTTGCAGGGAATTGAGAGCAGGTGAAGGTTTTGCCCTTGTCTTCTGCTTGAGATGCCCAGAAGCCATTGGTGGGCCATTGGGTGAGGCAGAATGCTGGACTAGATGTGTTGTGGCCTGATTCTTCACAGTTTCTCCCTATACATGGAGGACAGGTGTATCAATGGCTTCTAGAATCAATACCTGGGTGCCACCTTGAGACCAGAAGGATGTCTCCAAAGGCCATTTGCAGGGAACTGAGAGCAGGTGAAGGTTTTGCCCTTGTCTTCTGCTTGAGATGCCCAGAAGCAGTTGGTGGGCCACTGGGTGAGATGGGATGCTGGACTAGATGAGCTGTGGCCTGATCCAGCAGGGCTCTTCTTTGGTCCTTATGGTTGCCCAGGTTTCAGCTCTCTGGATTCCTCTCCCAGCATTCAATGGCTGATACTGAATGCTTGGAGTGGAACATCTGAAGGGTGATTAGCACAGTTCTCCACGAGCGTATAGAGGCTCAGATTTGTACACCACATAAACAGAAGGTTGAAAGACGGTGGAGAGGTAAAGAGAAGAATGGAATATCACAGATAGCAATTTCAGAGGGCACTGGACAGATGGTGCAACCAGAGAGAAATCAGAGCAGCCTGGGAGGGGGACTACTGCAGCTGTCCATCCTGTGAAAGGACACCTCGAGCAATAAGGACCCAAAGGAGATAAGGCAAGGGGATTTCTGGCTCAGCTCCTGGGGCTGCCCTGCTACTCTCAGCAAGTATATTAAAGCCTCAGCTCCAAAACTGAAAGACGAAGGAAGCTGGGAGTGAGTCTGGCTGCTATAAAATATGCTGTGGGTTTCTGATTCTTTGCCTCCTTCCAGACCCAGGAGAATTTGACCAGCTGTCCCAAATGACATTGGAATGCACTGTTTATTCTGCAGCATTGTTGGCTATGATGCTGTAGAGAATACCAAGCAGAAAAGACTGTCCCCGTCCTGGGAAACTTACAGAGTGAGTTGGGGAAACTCCTTGACAACTGGGAAAGCAAATAAAAAACACTCACCCCTGGGGGAAGCTCTGGTTTCCATTGTGAGGGACCTGTATCTGGATTATACCATTTTGGAATGTTTTTGGGGGGCAGGGGGATTCACATTGTGGACAAATATTTGTAACATTCAAAATTTGTATGAATTAAGCAAATTCAGACATTCAAATTCAAATAGATTGTTGGCACATACAAAGGCTGATATTCGAATTCAAATCAAATGTTTTGATACATTTGTATGAAGCCTCATTTGGGATTTCTATGGGATTTCTATGTGTTTGTATGGGATTCCGGATTCGTATGAGATTGAACATTCGTATTGAATATGAATCCTACCACATTAGACAGGGATCTATTCAGTTTGGTCAAGTGGTTAGGGAGCTGGACTCTTATCTGGGAATACCGGGTTTGATTCCGCTCTTCCCCATGAAGCCAGCTGGGTGACCTTGGGCTAGTCACAGCTCTCCTCTGAGCTCTCACAGCTCCATCAACCTCACAGGGTGTCTGTTGTGGGGAGAAGAATAGAAAAGCTTTTTCAGCTGCTTTGAGTCCCCTGAAATGGGTGAGAAAAGCGGGGTAGAAAAGACAACTCTTCTTCTTCTTCTTCTTCAAGCAAATACAAATTTTCTTCAATTCGATTCTATATGAATCAAATTAAAAAAAACACTCATGCACATTCTTAATTCACATTGATCAAACTGGCATTCCCTGCATACTGAACGGTAACATTTTAACTAGAAACTTTACTGGGGGAAGGGGGTTCTCCTTGACTTAGTAAAGAGGACCATCTCATAGACAACCGTCCTTAGCCAAAGTGGACAATGACTACTTTGGCTAAGCATCATGGGACTTGTAGTCCACAAAGAAACTTCCAGGTGCTGAAATAGTAGTAGAGACACTATTTAAATCAAGACGATATTCACTAGGATAGCAGCACTGAATCCAGGCGGGTTTCTTGGAACAAGCTGAGACAAAACAAAAACTGCATTGTGAAAAGTAATTCAGGAAGACTTTCCTCAGCATACTTTTGTGGTCGGTGTGAAATTAAGAGGAGCCTGCTGGGTCAGCCACAGACAATCTAGTCCAGCAGGAGCTGGCATGGATGGTGGTGGAGATGGTGTGGGACCATTGCATTGTCTCCCTGATGAGCTTGTCTCTGATGTTACAGGTCATGTACTGTGTAAGGCATTAGGGAGGCCAGTGTGTTTGCAAAGACTGATAAAAATGTCTGCAGATTTTGCAGCTTTGAAGGAGTGACTGGTCTGTCCTGGCCAGCGTGCTTGAACCGTTCTTGCTTTGCCTTTAGTATGCAAGCCAAAAGAGAAATTGTGAATAAATTAGATGCAAATTAATTTTGGAAGGCTTGAAGAGGTGTTATTGGGAAGACTGTAAACTTCTGGGTGGGATAAAAAGTCAGGCTGTGATGTGAGAGGGTTTGAACTTGTCCTGAAGGAATGCTCAAAGGGCAGGTTTCCTATATTGCAATACAGACAAAAGAAATCTTTTGTCTCTAGCTTGTTGTGCAGTCATGCACTATGTCTAGATCACTATCGCAATGTCCTGTTGTGCACCAAAAGTTGCTGTGTCTGTTGCTTTGGCTATGTGGACAGTCTTGGATAGACCATCTACAATGCAAGGGCTCCTAGGTAAGTTGAGGATGGTGCCAGTACTCATGGTGTGGATCCTGGCAACTGTCCCTGAACATCAGTGGGATCCCACCGAAGTTAAGTGCAAATAGGGCCTAGTTCAAACTCAAATGCAAACAAACATTTATTCGATTAACTGGTTCTTCATCGAACCAAACCAACAGTTGTTTGGTTCAGTGGTGAACTGAACACACAATGTTAGTTCAGGCACATCTCTGTTTTTTACTCCTTCTGTCACAGATATATCTATGTAGATTTGGCAAGAAGGATCCCATCATGACAGACCAGCCTTATTAAACTGAATTATGTATTCTGCTGGAAGCAGGAAGTGGAGAACTCTTACTTTGAAAGATGTTGATGAGGTCCATTTAAGTTTCGCCTTCCTCTTTCAATGCTTCCCGTCTGTGAATATAGCAGTATCTTCTTTTGCTACCTCCAGCAACACTGAACATTTCAATAATTGTTCTGCAGTGCGGGGAAATGAGACAAATCCTCCATGCCAAAAATTGTCTCTAGGCAGCACTCTGAAAACAAGTCTGCTTGATTTACATCTGGCTGATCGTCCTAACAGAAAACCTGCAACACAGTTAAATTCTCTGCAAGTTCTTTTGGGCAATCTGAACTCTAAAGAAATAGCTCAGCGTATTGAGGGAAGCAGGGGCAGTCTGAAATTGAGGTCTACCCTCACGATGAAGGTCTCTAAATGGATCTTCTCTTGGATATCCTCCAACCCCACTTAGATCTGTGGTGGATCAAACGGCAGTTTGGGGAAATCAAGAGGGACCTTCAGATAGAGCCTTGGCCCTTGACACTATGCTGGTGCGATTTCGCCCTCTGAAAGTGACCCGAATTAAAATATAGGTGTAGATGGGCTGAAGACCTCTCATCTGGTGCTAAGGATCTTGTCTAATTGGCTCTTGATTAGGGTTGTGCATCAATGCAATTTTTGGCATTCGATTCCAGATTGAATGTTCAAACATTTGTATTCGTACAAATGTGCTATTCAGTTCAATATGAATGCATTCGTACACATTCATTCAAATATTCAATATGTATAGATGCGTATCTGATGTGTGCCCATATGGATCCCATACTCATCCCGTATGCATCCTGTATTCCGGTTTTGATCCTATACGTATCTGTATGGATGAGTACGGGATGCGTATGGATATGCATGAGTTTAAGGACATTAGATTCAAATTCAAATGTTAAAATTTGGTTGATTTGCTCAAATTTCGAATGCGTTATTCTGGATGTGCATGAATATTCACCACATTCAAAATTTGAAGGAATTCATTCAAATTCATACATTCAAATTCGAATCAAATGTTCACTACATTTGAAGACTGACATTTGAATGTGAAGCAAAGGCTTCTATACATTCGCTCAAAGCTTTATTGCATTCATGAGCGTGGGGAGAAGGGGAAGTGGCTGCACCGTCAACTCTGCAGTGGATCCAAAGTGGATTTAACTGTTCGGAGTTGATCAGTGGAGGATTTGTAGGTGCAACTGGCAGCTTGGTTTTGAATCGGATTAGAATAGCATCTATCTATCTATCTATCTATCTATCCATCTATCCATCTATCCATCTATCCATCTATCCATCTATCCATCTATCCATCTATCCATCCATCCACCCACCCACCCACCCACCCTCCCACCCACCCACCCACCCATCCATCCATCCATCCATCCATCCATCCATCCATCTATCTATCTATCTATCTATCTATCTATCTATCTATCTATCTATCTATCTATCTATCTATCTATCTATCTATCTATCTATCTATCTATCTATCTATCTATCTATCTATCTATCTATCTATCTATCTATCTATCTATCCATCCATCCATCCATCCATCCATCCATCCATCCATCCATCCATCCATCCATCCATCCATCCATCCATCCATCCACCCACCCACCCACCCACCCACCCACCCACCCATCCATCCATCCATCCATCCATCATCTACATCCCTACTGTAGATCACATTTTCGTACTCTACATCTATACTTGCATAGGACATTCTGCTGCTGGTGGAACTGCTTCTAGGAGTGCATCCAGATTTCCTTCTACTGCACAGTGGAATGCACACTTGCGAATGAGGCGTCGCACACAACGATCAATGGATCGTCGTGGCAGCACATTATTCAATCACCACTGTGCACTTACCTTAATGCTGATTTAACAGCAGTCAGCATGCAGTAGAAACAAAATTTGAATCTTCCCACCAGTCCGGGCAGGACAGCGAGGAGACGAATGAGAGCAGGAGGGCAGCTCAACTCTGATTGTCTGTCTCATCCCATGTGACCACGTGTGCTGACTCAGCTCTCGCAGCTTCCGAGGAGGAAGCTTTGGAGCTGCTGTTTAGTTTGGATAGTGTGTTGTTGCTGCTCAGCAAGTAAGCTGTGCTTTTGAGCTTCAACTGCAGATTTATTCCGCAAGTCTGGAGGGGACCTGGGATGCTCTGTGTGTGACCAGCCTCTGGCTTCCCCACCGGACCAAGTGCGGAAAGTCCCGTATTCTAACTTGGATGAACACAATGACTTCCCGCCACCCCCTGTAGCCTCTCTGGAGAAAGGAAAAGTGACAGAGCATGATTAACTTATGAAGGAACAGCATTAGATCAAGAAAGTCCCAGTAAAAATGGGAACGGCTAGGAGATGAATTTTTAACCGGTTGGCTGCATTAGGCAGATAGCTGAAACTTTGCCTGGAAATTAAATTTGCCTAGGGATGGTCTGTACTTTTGAGGACATCCTGCCCTAAGTATGATTTGGATGTGACAGCGCTTTAGCTAAAAGCCATAGCCAGGCTGATTCTTGTGAGACAATTTTAAAAAAGCACCCCTGAAAATATGTACAGTTTATTTGATGGGCTGCTGAATGTGGCACTCTTCACACATGGATTAAAAGACAAGGAGAGATGAGTTGCGCGTGAATGCAATTTTCAGCATTCGCTTGGTTACAAATCGAACATTTGAATACCTGAATTTGTACAGATGTGCGATTTCATTTGTACACATTTGTTTAAATATTTGATGCATATGGCTGTGTATCCGATGTTACACATCTGTACACATCCCATATACATCTTGTTTTCATCCCGTATGTACGGGATGCACACAGATCCATACGGGATGTATATGTATCCATACAGTGACATAATGTCCAAACCATTCGTTTGAATGTCCAAAACATTCGTATTCATATGAATACTAAAGTACAAATGTCCGGATATTCAATTCATATACAAATGTTCAAATTTGTGCAAAGTCGTATGAATAATGAATACTACGAATATTCGCATAAATCCCTACAGGAGAATAACCTCATCAATGTCGCCACAAATATATTTTCCAGCAAGATTTAAGAAAAAAAAAAGTTGAATACCTTCTGACCCCATTGATTTCCCTGCTTAGATGCATGATCAAATAGCTTCAGGAAAATGTTTTGCTTTGTTTCAGATGCTTTGTTGGATCAGCTTTACAACGCAAAAGAAAGGAAATGCAGTGATCTTTTAATTGAACGTTTTGTTTGCTAGCCCAAAAAAGTGCAAATGTGGTTTCCTGCATAGGCATCCCAAAGCAGTTTACATAAAAGTGATGTTAGAAATCAGTTTTGATTTTTTTTAACTGTTGAAAGGATGTCTGGGGAAAGGAGGTGAGGAGCAAGCACATATCCTTGGCTGCACTTCCCAAAACATTTTTGCTTTGATGGAATCATATTTTTTATCTCCGCTGCTTGACTTTAAAATGAGTTACCTGCAAATCTGTATGCAGGATCCACACAGGGCCTGTATTTTGCTTTGAATGTATGATGAGGGTGGCAGAATTTGCAGTGTCTGTGCTGCTCCCTTCACTGAGTATTGAATGCAGAAGAAGACTACAGGGCCTGCACAGGGGCCATGTTTCCGCCCTAGTGGCATTCGAATTCAGGTCAAATCAAATATTTGAAACTTTCATTCAATTTGAATGTTTAAAATCAGGAGTTTTGAAAATCTGATTCGAATCCAGATTATTTGAATCCGTAAATCCGATTCGTATTTGAAAATACGAATGTCGACATTTGTATCCGTTTTTTTGGATTTGTGCACTTCCCGTTTTATTCCATATGCATCCTGTTTTCATCCTGTGTTATAAGTGCAAATATGCCTAATTTTCATGCATATTCAAATGTAAGAACATAAGAGAGGCCCTACTGGATCAGGCCACAGCCCATCTAGTCCAGCATCCTGTCGCACACAGTGGCCCACCAAATGCTCATGGGTATCTCAGAGACAAGGACAAACCTATTCCTTCTCTAGAATCCCAGCAAATGGCCTTAGATACGAATGTGATAGATACGAATATATACATTCAAATCATTTCAATATCGGTATAGGATTTTTGGAAATTCAAAAATCCATTCCAATGTTGAAACTTGAATATCGTTAAATCTGATTCAAATTTGAATGTTGTTATTCGGCAAATTCAAATTGGATTTTTGAATTTTTGAATATTTGTGCACATCCCTTCTGCCTAGTCGCTGATTGAGGGGACTTCCTGGTGGTACTCCTGGCATTCTAACCTGGTACTGACATACAGGGTTATCTCTTCCATTCAAAGACTTTCCTCTCTGCTGTCAAAGGCAATCTTTGATCAGAGCACTGGAGGGAGGTGGCATGTCAAGGGAGCAGCGTGGCCCCCAGGAAGGCCCTGCACACTTCTTCTGCACTGAATTCTCAGTAAGGGGGCAGTGCACCGCATTGCAGCTCCAAAGTGCTTCTACCTTCCCAGGGTGGATTCTGCACGTTGTACAGGAAACTCGCTTTTTGACTGAGAGTCCATCAGGAAAGGTGGCCCAAGAACTGGGGATGCAAAGCCAGAGTATCTACATTACGGGTGTGTACTGGGGAAGGCCTCTGGTTATCCTGTGTCCCCTTATTTCCCATGTGTGGGTGTCATCACTGTCTTTTCTGCTATACTCAGTGCCTGCCGATATCTCCATGTGGTTTTTGATTTCTGCAAAGGGATGGTTCACCAATTTGATGAGGGTTTTTCTCTTTTGGGTAGCATTTGTCCTGTTCTCTCTCCCCCCCCCCCACACACACACACATATTTTCAGCCAAGGATTGCAGGAGATTATTGTGAAAACAAGTCAAAACAAGTGCAATAGGGCCATTTGGGTTACATTTCAGAAAGATTAAATCCTTCATGCCTTCCTCATTTTAAGTGTTTCTCCTTCAGGCGTTCGGTTAGGGGTAGCCTAATCTTGCTTTGTTTTATTTAAGAGAGACAACAGAGAAATGTTTTCAATAAATGAAAAGCATGCAAATAGATGAGTTGAATACACAGGGCATGGCCTCTTCTCTCTGCAATTTATGTTCTGGTGAATGCTGGGAGTATTCTCTGAAAGGTACATGATTGCTGTCAAGATAGAGGAGAAATGGCAGAACCGGCAAAAAAAACTGGAGTAGGGAGAGGAGAGGAAACAGCGCTAGGCAAGCTGTGTTCCAGTAAAGTGATTTGACTCTTAGGCCCTTTCTGCACTTGCCTGCTCATAGTTAGAAGCAGTTAGTCTGGAATAGCCTTGCCCACTGGTCCCAACGATGGGAAGGTATAAGCTGCATCAGCTTGATGCTGTCTGCACTGATGGTGTCTATCTGGATCTGCCCGTATAGTGGCCACAGAGCTCATGCTAGCTTCATGCCTACACCCCTATGGTCCTAGACTTGAGACCTCTAGGGATGGTTCCAAATACAGAAATGAGCCAGTTTGGTCTAGTGGTTAAGAAGCTGGACTCCTATCTGGGGATACTAGGTTTGATTCCACTCTTGTTTATGAAGCCTTCTGAGTGACCTTGAGCTCATCACAGCATTCTTCTGAGCTCTCACAGCCCCAAAGCAGGGTAGAAGAGCCAGTTCTCTCCTCCTCCTCCTCCTCCTCTAGCTCCAGATCAGGGCTGTGCTGGTCCACTAGTGGACCCTTGAAAGATGACATTTAAGAGATGGTCTGTATATAAAACCATGCATGGTGTGGAAAAAAGGTAGATAGAACCAGGAGGCATCTATGAAGCTGATGCGTAGGAGAATCAGATCAGACATGGGGAAGCATTTCTTCACCCACAGGGTCATTGGTCTATGGAATCTTCTGCCAGAAGAGGTGGGGACAGTAACCAGCCTAGATGACTTTAGGGAAGGGTTAGACAAATTTGTGGAGGACAGGTATAGCAGTGATTACTAGAATGGATGCCTAGTATTACCTCCAGGTTGGAGAGTCAGTTAGGATGCCACTAAAGGCTCTTTGCAGGGTGTCAAGATCCAATGAGGTTTTACCCTTGTCTTTTGCTTGAGGATGTCCAGAAGAAATGGTGGGTCACTGTGTGAGACAGGATGATAGACTAGCTAGATTGTGACCTGATCCAGCAGGGCTCCTCCTATGTTCTAATAGGGTTATGCAAATTCATGGGGGATAAGTGTATCAGTGGCTACTAGGGGTTTGGGAGATAGGCACAATACCTCTAAAGGCCATACACAGAGAGTTGAGAGCAGGGGAAGGTTTTACATTCATCTTCTGCTTGAATTCCTAGTAGCCATTGGTGGGCCATAGTGTGTGAGAGAATGGTGGACTAGATGGGCTGTGGCCTGATCCAGCTGGCATCCACCTACAGTCACCTGCCCTTAAAGCTGCAAGCTGCCACTCCTGAACCTATCTGGGAAAGGACCCAGTATCCATAGCTTTTCAATTCAGTTCAGACTATCAAACAAATGTTTAGTGTGGGCCTAAGAGGGGCAAATTTCAGGTTCTCAGTTAGATCACTGTAATACAGTCTGATCCAAATTTGTCATGCATGTTCAAAAGCAAGCCAAAGACTATATTCTACTAGATCCTCACTGGCAGGTCTGGCCTGAGATATTGATATATTAATGGCTGGTAGCCGACAATTAGTGGACGTCTGGTGAAGAGCATCCTCATGTGGGGTGGCTTGTTACAGCCTCCAAGTGTGCCCTCCCTCCCCAGAAGTTCACCACTAAATCATGCTCCACACCTTTACCAACATTGACCAGAAGCTTACCTGAAGGGTCCAGTGGTGCGGCCATTTGCTCTTCTTCCTGTTGTCTGCAGTCAGTGGGAAGGGGAGGTGGCGTCAGCAGCCATGATCAATTGGTGACCTCTGACGTGACTGGACCACTGATCCCCGGGAGCGGTGTCTGGTCATTGAGCCATGAGAGGGGTGTTTGATCATGGGTGCTGGTGTGATTGGCTGCAATATGCCCCTGCAGTGGCAGCCAGTTGTGGCAGTGAGGAGGTGGACCTCCCAGTTTCAGGAACAGCGGTGCAGGCTGGTGAACGGGAAGACCATTCACACTTCTGGACAGTAATGGACATTTTGGGGAAGCTTTCCTCACAACAAGTACGAATGGTCCACCTTTACCAGAAGTTTACCAGCCTTAGTTTATGCCAGTCTAATCAGCTAAGTGCAGACAGGCCCTGTGACTGCTATGGAATGCTGGAAACTGTAGTTTAGGGATGTCCGGAACAAAGTCATTGAATACTCCAATGAGAGAGTGAAGCGGATGTACATGTGTTGGGGTATGTGGGGGAAGATGAATCAGAAAAAGGTCTTGCCTGCATCTAATGTCTGAGGAAGACACCAGATGTCCCAGGTAGAGTGAACAACGGCAAAGGTTACTAAGCAAAATGAATAAAACTTTGCTCATTTCATTTTAGTTGCTTTATTTTGGCATTCATAAGGTTGGGCCTCATGGCAAGAAAGAATATGACCAATTCATATTCTATGGAAGGCTGCTTCTGCACAGGGGCAAATAAAACCAGATCCCTTGCACCTGGATATATTAAAACCAGCTCGCAGGGGAACCGGTTTTAATAACACCGGATCCCTGGTAGATCCGGTTTAACAGGGTAGATCCGCATCTAAGAGATGTGGATCTACCCCGTGTCCCATGCCTCTGCACACGTGGCGAAGATCTAGATTGGAGATGGGTGCCGTGCGGATGCATGGCACCCACCTCCCATCCGGGACGGAGGGCCCTCCCCTGGCCCGCCACGATTGGCTCGCCGGAGCCAAGCCTGGCAAGCCGGGGGACCTTGCCACAGTGGCTCACCCTCACCCCAGCAGCGGCGGATTGCTGCTTCTGGAGCCAGGGCGAGCTTCCCTAAAGCCCACCCTAGCCCACCCTGGTGGGAGCGCAGCATATCCCCTCCTTACTTGGTCGGCGTTGCCCTGATTCTGAGGGTCGGTGCCCAGGATGCAGCGCACCTGCATCCTGCGCGCCCCCTGAGTGGCCGGGGCTGTGCCTGGCAGCCTTTGCCCTCAGGAGCCATTCTGCGCAGGCACGCTGCCCTGACTTGTGCCCCGGCCAGTCCGGGGGTGTGCAGGACGCAGGCACGCTGCATCCTGGGCGCCGACCCTAAGAATCGGGGCGACACTGATGAGGTAAGGAGGGGATCTGCTGCGCTCCCACCAGGGTGGGCTAGGGTGGGATTTAGTGAAGCTTGCCCTGACTCCAAAAGTGGCGATCCGCCGCTTCTGGGGCGAGGGCAAGCCGAAAGGTAGGAGACCCCCAGCTCGCCATGCTTGGCTCCAGTGAGCCAATCATGGCGGGCTGGGGGTGGGCCCTCGGTTAGCACACTTGCGCTGTGCGGCCGCATCCGAAATGGATGCGGATTCACAGCGCAAGACCACATAAAATATGGTGTACTAGTAACACCCTTTAAGCGCACATTAAGTCTGGATAGGTGCGGACGCACCCACCAGAAGTGTGCTACTTTGCCCCCGCTAATGCGGACGCCCCGGCGGCAATCCGGACACCCCTCGCCGAAAGTGTCCTAATTAGCGGCCCGTGTGCAGAGGCGCACACTGGAATGTGTGCTTAATGGGTGTTAAAGGGCCTTTGCGGAAGCACCCAAAGTGTCTGCAGGGGTCTGGTGGACCTGCCCAGCAGCACCTCTGGCATGTCTTGTCCACAGTGCAGGCTGGTTGAATGCCATATGGTCCATTCCAATGGTGACCTGTGCAATGGCATCCATGCAGTGCTCCAGGCTGGTGGACAAGACTAGCTGCTCATGTATGGATCAATCTACCAGGATCAAGAAGCCCAGCATCATTTTGGAGGACTTCTAGAAGTTGCACTGAAGTTCTGCCAGTTCTTAGGCCCATCTCTGTAAGACCAGGTGGCTCAGCCTCCCCTTGTTTAAATTCTGATTCTTTCCTGGAGACTTTCAGAAGGAATAAAAAGCCCTGCAGCTCCCGGAGAATTAGACCAGTTCCTGCCTCTCACCCCAACTTCACATGCTGCCCTCTTTCGCCTACCAGGTTGATAGTTGGGAGTAAAATCAGATCCTTCTGGAATAGGGATGTGCACAAATATTCATAACTTTCAACATTTGCCCGAATTCAGACATTCAAACTCGAATTGAATGTTACGATATTTGTATGTTAACATTCGAATGAATACGAATATTTCTGGACATTCGTATGAATAGTTCGGACATTTGTTAAGCTGGGGGAACATACTGGATACGTACTTATTTGTATCAGATATGTATTTGTCCATATCAGATATGTATCAGATACGTATTCATTCGTATCCGATACAGTATGTATTGAATGTTCGTATGAATATGTATGAATAGATTCGTACCAAATAGAATTGTACCACATTCGAATGTGATCTATTCGTATGAAAACAGATTTTTGAACATTGGATTTGTTTTGAATTGAATGCCTAAAAGAGATCAGTGCATATCTACACTCTGGAACCTCAGCACGGGGTAAGGCAGCCATAGTAACAGTTGGATTTCCCTGCATGGGAAGCAAAAATATAAGACAAAGAAAGATAACATTGGGTGCACTTAAGGGCGCCACTGTTGTCTTGGTGATTAACAGAGGGATCTCTTCATTCTCCCCAAATACTCCTCCCCTCCCGTCCCCTCCTCCTCCTTACCCATCCTCCCTCCTCCTTTTCCTCTGTCTTCCCCTCCTCTTTCCTCCTCTCCTCCTTTCCTTCTCCCCTTCTCCCTTCTCTTTTATTCCCTCCCTCCCTCTGTCCACACTGCTTTCTCCCCTCCTCCTCTATGTTCTTTAAAATAAAGTTCCTGGGAAACACAGCAAATAAATTTCTCCATATTCCAGAGAAATCAAGAGCTCCAATGCCAAATAATTTAATCTCCAGTCTCTCTACTTGGACATTTTACCTGCAAGTATGTACGTGTGAACATACATGTGCATATTTGCATATATAAATAGGCACACATGTACATGCCCTTGTGCCCTGGATCAGAAATTCAACACATTTCAGAGGTGGCAGCAAGATTTGTGTTCAGTTTACAAGAGATCTCACCATCTTGTTCTTTTAAAAAAGCTTTTATATGATCTGAAACACACTACAGACTTGCTGTCAATGCCTTGCCTTATTAGTGCTTTTAAGGCAGCTTTCCTTGTATGATTAAAAAGAAAACAAAAGAACTGAAAATGGAGAGAAGAAGAGGAGGAGTTGGCTTTTCTACCCTGCATTTCTCACCCATTTAAGGGGACTCAGTGCCACGTCCCCATGCAAGCTGTTTGGCTCTGACTGGCATGCATGTGACCAGGTGCAGGACCAAGAATGGATGTTGCCCGCGAGAACACCAGGCAACTGGAAAATCAATCCATTATCATGCTCACTTTGGTGATCAGGAAACAGGGGTGGAATATTTGCCTTGTAAAAGGGAGAAAAATCAAGCCATTATCCTGCCTGCCTTGGCAATCAGGAAATGGAGGTGGAATACTTACATAAAAGAGTGTTGTGGGGCAGTGAAGGCCATTTGACCCCCTCATCATTTCGGATTTAACATCATTTACTCCCAAAAAACTCAGCGGTTGCGATCTCCAATGCACAGGACATGAACGGCAAGCACAGGACATGAAATCCCACCTCCCAGTGACGCGTGTGCCAATCTCCTCCCCAGATAGCCCGGCACCGTCCCCATGTGCAGGCTTGGCTCATAAAGCAATGCGTGCTGGGACACCAAACCATGATGAGACTTGTTTCTTTCCAGTACCAAATTTGGTATGGATTTCATACGAGTTTGGGCAATTTGGTCCGATGAAATTGGACCAAATCAAAAGCGCATGGGGACGACCCTTGCTGAACCAGATTTCAATTTAGACCAAAATGTGCATGGGGACACACCCTTTCTGTTCTTCTCCCCACAACAGAACACCCTGTGAGGTAGGTGGGGCTGTGAGAGCTTGGAAGAGAGCTGTGACTCGCCCAAGGTCACCCAGCTGGCTTTGTGGAGGAGTGTGGAATCAAACCCAGTATTCCCAGATAAGAGTCTGGCTCCTTGACCTCTAGACCAAACTGGCTCGCAAAGACGTCTCTCTCTTTGGGTTTTTACCTCGCCAATAGCAACATACACTTCCTTAATTGTCGCTTCTGATATCCAAATGATGCTAAAATAAACATTAAGATCTCTAATGGATTTTAGCTACCGAGCACTCCCCGCTGGCTTGGATGTGAAACTCATGCCCAGTCTAACAGGTTTATTAAGATTCCTAGTGAAAGAGATAGGTGATTTGAGCTGTGGAACATGCAAAGGGTCAAGAAGGAAGGGCGATTCCAAGAGGCTGCTGTTTCCTTTAGGGGGAATCTGGTGTTACTGGAAAAATGGGAACGTTATTTATTTGCTGCAGTATTTACCTACAAGATTGACATGCACACATGCATGATTAAGGATGTGCACCAGGGGTGCGCATGAATGCAGTTTTCAAATTTGATTTGTAACAAATCGAATATTTGAAAATCTGAATGTATCTGAATAATAAAATGGGACATTTGGTCATTATATACATCGTGAGTCAGCACCTTTCTTTGTGTTGGTGTAGAGAAAAACATCTTTAGAAGAAGAAGAAGAGATGGCTTATCTACCCCGCTTTTCTCACCCATTTAAGGGGACTCAAAGCGGCTGACAAAGCTTCTGTTCTTCTCCCCAGAACAGAACACCCTGTGAGGTAGGTGGGGCTGTGAATGCTCAGAAGAGAGCTGTGACTAGCCCAAGGTCACCCAGCTGGCTTCGTGGGGGAGGGCAGAACTGAACCCGGTATTCCCAGATAAGAGTCCAGCTCCCTAACCGCTAGACCAAACTGGCTCACATTGAATTTAGTTGGTTGTTCTTTCTTCGTTGGTTGTTTATCTCTTTGGGGCTGTTTGCTGTGTTGTTCATCTCAGACAGAAGACAAAGGCAACCTTCACCTGCTCTCAGTCCTTGCACATGATGCTTAGAGTCATCTCATGAACATAAGAGGAGTTCTGCTGGATCAGGCTACAACCTGTCTAGTTCAGCATCCTGCCTTACACAGTGACTCACCAGTTGCTTCTGGGTGTCTCAGGTAGAAGACAAAGGCAAAACCTTTACCTGCAGTACCTAGGCATCCATTCTAGTGGCCATTGATTCACCTGTCCTCCCTCAATTGATCTGTATTCAGTTTTCGGCCTCATGTTCCATTTTTGGTGGAAGTTTCTGCTTGAAACTGTAAGGATATAATGCCATTCCCTGTAGACTCCATTGAACCAAATGGAGCATCACTCCTCTGTTTTGCCTTTTATGGCATGGGAGAAAAGATCCTTTATAAATTCCTGGGGCAAGGGGAAGATCCACTTCTGTTTAAATGGAGCTGTTTATGATAGGGGGAGTATTTTGGAAATCTCCGTCTTTGTGAGCTCATGGAAGAAAATACTGATTGCGCATGTATCGGTGCAAGGTATGTGGCTAATGTGGTGAAGAAATTAATCCTAATTGCGGCTTTTAAGATTCTCTCAATTTAAGCAGTTTTGCTTTGTCTCCAGCTGTTAGCTCATCTGTTGTCCTGCCCATCCATGCAATTAACTTGGCAATTAGGCTAAAGTACCCTGGACAGGCATGGTACATGGTCTCCATCCTGCTTCTGCAACAGTAGATGAGGAGATGGGATGAACATTATATGGAAGTGGCATTCGAGGAAGAAGAGTTGGCTTTTCTACTCCGCTATTCTCACCCATTTAAGGAGACTCAAAGTGGCTGAGAAAGCTTTCTGTTCCCCTCTCCACAACAGAGCACCCTGTGTGGTAGGTGGGGCTGTGAGAGCTCAGAAGAGAACTGTGACTAGCCCAAGGTCACCCTGCTGGCTTGTGGGGGAGGACCAGAATCGAACCTGGTATTCCCAGATAAGAGTCTGGCTCCCTAACCACTAGACCAAACTAGTTTGCTAGTATGGTTTCTAGCATGCATTTCCTGTGGACGAAGTTGCCAATGCTGTGGAAATATGGGATAATTGATCAGATCTCAGAGATGCTTGATGGCCTGTGGCCTGATCCACCTTGGCTCCTCTTCTATGTTCTTAACAAGGGGTGTTTTCCCACTGTCACTAGAATTACCCATTAAGGACCCATTAATTGGTACTAAATGGTGTATGTACCCATTAGTGGGTACTTAATGGGTACTTCTAGTGACAGTGGAAAAACACCCAAGCAGCTCCATAGCCTAAGGGCCTCTTTATCCTTAACCAATGGTTAGAAGAGTCCTGAAGACTGAGATGCAGAAGAGAAACCCAGGGGAAGGCTTCTTTTTCCGTTTGTTTCTAGGGATCCATATTTAAGCTATGGACACACGTAACCTTTGCTAAGCTTCTTATACAGTTTCCTGGCCAACCCCATTTAAAGAAAGAGCTATGAAATCCCAAATGATGAAGGGGCGACCTTTCTGAGACTTCAGGACTGGATGAAGTAAATGCCTGCCACTTTAGACTCAAATATCTGTCCCTTTAAACTCAAATTTAAAATGTCTGTCACTTTGGACTCGAATTTGTCCAGAGGGTGCCTCTTTAAAATGTATCTGAGCACACCCTCAGTGTGAAAGTTGAACACACATAATTGACCCAAATCATCAGTCTTTTGCCTTGACTTTGTATCTTTAGATACAGACCATATAGCTGCCTGAGATTTAGGCGTGCATGCAACTGAGGACCTAGGGATCCAGCTGTTACCACCTTCTGTATCTAATTCCCACCCCAGGAGTTTTGTGAATGCCATCTTACTCTTTACATACATGGGTCTACAGCGTTCACACTCTATATTACTTTCAACAATGACTTTTTCTGCCATCGGTAGCAACTGGAACCAAGCAGAGGAAGGAAATTGACTTCACTGTGGCAGAACCAACACTTTTGCTTATGAATAATTCAGTGCAAATTGCACTTTTGCATTGTAAGGAGTAATTCCAGCCAATTGCAAACTTTCATTTGCTTTTTCTCCTTTGCAAGGGCTGCCATAGACCTACATTCAAATGCTTTATTTAAACACATTAACCTGGTGTTGCCCTTTTGCTGGAAGAAGAAGGGATAACTGAACTTTTCCTTTACTTTCCCCGCCCCCCTTTTTCCCCTGGCAACAGTTTTGCTTCTGCTCTTGTCGCTCAAAAAGCTGCCATACTCTAGGAAATCAAGAATCCCTCCCTGATGGCTTAGGAAAGATAAAGGGCTTGCATTCTGCAAGGGTCTCTGGAAGGTGATACAGATAAATAGTTCATAGGTGCACAGAGTTGGAAGGGACCTCTAGGGCCATCTAGTCCAACCCCCTGCTCAATGCAGGATTCCCTAAACCATCCCGGACAGATATAGGTTCAGCCTATGCTTGAAGACCTCCAGCGAAGGAGAACCCACTACCTCCCGTGGCAACCTATTCCACTGACTGATCACCCTCACTGTCAGGAAGTTTTTCCTAATATCTATCCTTGAAGTTTCATCCCGTTGTTTCTAGTCCTCCCAACTTGTGCAAGTGAGAATAGGAACAATCAGGGGTGTTGAACGAATGCAATTTTTGGATTTGATTTGATTTGAATCGGATATTCAAATGTTTGAATTTGTACGAATAGAGAAAGAACAAATGTATTCAAATTCAAACCAATTTAAATACATCAGTATCTATTCGTACAGATATTTGATTTGTATTTGAAGATATGAATGTTGACAACATTTGTATGTGTCTGTACGAATCCATATACATCTGTATGCATCCCGGTTTTATCCCATATGCATCCCATTTCTATCCGTACAAATGTGTATGGATACGAATAAGATGTGTACGGATACATATGTAATGCATACATATCTGTACACATACAAATGTGTACATATTTGTACACGTATGAATGTCCAAATGCTCCGTATGAATTATTCAAAACATATGAATTCGTTCAAATGTTAAAAAATGAATGTACAGACATTCAATTTGAATTTGAATGCACAAATTCAAACAAATTCAATCGAAATTTGAATATTTAGAATATTCTTGCACAACCCTTGGGATGGTCCTTCTGCACTGTGACGGCCCTTCAGTTACTTGAAGACCGCTGTCACGTTTCCTCTCAGTCTTCTGTAGGCTAAGCATTCCTAGATCCTCCTACATTTCCTCGTAGGACATGGTTTCCAGAACACTAACCATTCTGAGGCCTTTTCGCACAAGGGGTTTTTTAATACTTAGATAACATGTGGGGATGCTGCATTCACACGTCAGGGGCGGCCGGATCCATTCCAGAATGTCCCAACTGTCCCCACGTGCTCTCCACATGTTCCTTTTTCAGAACAGAAAAACTTGCTCTGAAAGCGTCTCCGCGCATTCGGCGTGTCTCCAGCTGTTCCATAGGGAGACCGTTCACATGCTCTCCCTCTGTGACAGCTGGGCCCCTCCCCTGGCCTCCCCACATTGGCTGCCTTGCATCCAGAGATGGGGAGGCTTCCCTGGCATCTTGCCACCTGCGTCGGCCAGGATCAGGCGTATGCAAGTGGCAGGACCCCCACCCAGCTCCCCCAAACCCACTCTGGGGTCGTGTGTGCATGTGAACAGTGCTTACCTTCTGCTGCCGGCCCAATTCTAGCTAGAATAGGGCAGGGACATTCTGAGCATGCTCGCAGAGTGGCCCTTCATTGGCTGGGCACCCACCTGGTCTCAACTGGCCATCTGAGCATGCGCAGGTGCCTGGTCAACGAGCCCCCCCCCAAGTCTGCTCAGAATGTCCTGGCCTATTCTAGCCAGAATCGGGCTGGCAGGAAAAGGTAAGCCCCGTTCACGCTTGCGCATGATCCCAGGGTGGTTTGGGGGGTGTTAGGTGGGGGTCCTGCCACTTGCATTGGCCTGATCCTGGCCGATGCAGGTGGCAGGGCCCCAGGGAAGGGGCCTGACTGGCCTCCCCACCCCTGGCTGCAAGGCAGCCAATTGGGGGAGGCCAGGGGAGGGTCTTTGGCCCAAATGGGCTGAATACACTTCTCTGTTCACACATAGGCAGGAAAGGAAGTGTTTGGAACGTGTCCTTTACCTGCCAGTGCAGATGGGGAAGTGTACTCAGCCCATTCAGGCCAAAGAGTCCTCAGCTGTCTTCGCCATAGTG
Organism: Aspidoscelis tigris stejnegeri; assembly: GCA_023333525.1. NCBI lineage: Eukaryota > Metazoa > Chordata > Lepidosauria > Squamata > Teiidae > Aspidoscelis > Aspidoscelis tigris. The sequence goes on along the minus strand of JALMGA010000004.1, from coordinate 4,753,036 downwards.
CGAAAACGCCTCTGGCAGCCCTCCTTTGGACTTGCTCTAGTTGTCTCTATCTCCATTGCCATGGTGGTTTCCTCCATTCAAAAATGCCCTTTGCCCTGATCTGAACAAGAGGCCACAGAATGGCACGATGAATCTTTTTCATGGCTTTTTTCCTCTAGCTCTTGATGAAGATTCACCCATTTTTCCCTTCCTCCCTGTCATGTATTGTTAAGGCTCAGGACAACCTCAGGGCATCTCTGTTAGGCAAATGTCTTGGTCGCTAGCTCTCCATGACAGATAATTCCTAAGAATGTTCTGCCTTATGAAGAGTCTGTGGGCGTTGCAGACTTTCTCAGTTATATGGGGAGTTTGGATGTGGCAGGCAGACAAGGCAGCAACAAGATATGACATTCAGTGGTTTGTCTACTTTGGCAAGTTTCTGCAAGTTCTGTGGCATTGCTGCCCCAATCTGGTGGTGTAGGGGCCTCACATCTCTACACCCAGTCACACCATAAGAGGGCTTCTCAGGGTGCAGAACTTTTGTGCTGCTGTATCCTGAAAATGTCTAGGCCTCTTCAGCCTGGAAAGACATGGATCTGATTGAAGTGTGCAAAATCATGCCTGGTATAGAAAAGATGGATAGAGAACATTTCTTTTCTCCATCACACAACACTAGAACCAGGGGGCATCTATGAAGCTGATGGGTAGGAGAGTCAGATCATACAAGGGGAAGGATTTCTTCACCCAGAGGGTCATCGGTCTATGGAATTGGCTGCCAGAAGAGGTGGTGACAGCAACCAGCCTAGATGGCTTTAAGGAAGGGTTAGACAAATTTATGGATGACAGATGTATCAATGGCTACTAGAATGGATGCCTAAGTACATCTTTCAGGCTTTGGGGATAGGCAGGATGCCTCTAAGACCATTTGCTGGGATTGAAGAACAAGAGAAGGTTTGCCCTTGTCTCTGCTTGAGATGCCCATGAGCAATTGGTGGGCCACTGTGTGGGACAGGATGCTGGACTAGATGGGCTATGGCCTGATCCAGCAGGGCTTCTCTTAGGCACTTGTGAACTCTCATTGTGTCGTAAATCATCTTTAGAGAGCACTCTAAAAGGGGAGCAATGGGAAAAACTCTGACACAGGGCTTCCCACCATTCATTCTTCTTCTGCACTGATCACCTAATATGGCTCTGATACAGAGTTAGCTTCCCATTGTTGACATGGAGAACTAAATCTGTCTTGGGACCTTAGGCCTTGTGAAATAATGCTGAAATAACAGTGCAGACCCTTGAGTGAATTTCTTCCCCTTGGACTCAGAAATTGATGCTAACTGTTGAATGGTTCTCCAGTGCAGGGACTGGGAACTGGAAGCTGGGTGATCAGGGCCTTTTCTCCATTGGTCCTTATTCTGGATTATATCCTGGAACAGGGATCTGCCATCTGCATGCTAGTGCAGACTACAGGAGGCCCCAATTCTGAGATATAATCCAGAATAAGGCCCAGTTCAGAAAGGACTCAGGAAAGGGTCATGGTTTAGGAATTTGACTGCCCTGCCAATATTGTTTGGGTTTTAGTTTTGATCCTGAGGTCTTCATTCATTGTTGGTCTCTGCAAGGTTTCTCGTGGAAAACAAAGGTGCTGGAAAGGGCTATATACAAGTTGTGACAAGACAAATCTAGGGAAAGAGGGAACAGAGTTTGCTTCTGTGTTCTGCGTACATTGCATGGATATTAAATTAAATGGACGGGGAAGCTCAGAAAATGAAAAGTAAGTAGGCAGTGACATTTGCACAAGGTGGGTGGAAGAAGGAAAGCTGAGTGGGAAAAAAAAGACTAAGGTTAGGTTTGCAGAATGACACACACTGAGTGTGGCTCTAAATATCACTCTTAACATGATGTCGCTCAGCTTCTGGAAGCGGATTCCGTCTGCCCTACCAGCGGGAAATTCCGGAGTCTGAAAGCAGGGCCTGTGGTGAAAAGAGCTTCAGGTTCTCCATCGTGGCAAAGTCTCACCTTCGGGAAAAGTCAGATATGTTCACATCCAAAAGGGCAAAATGGAGCTGTGAGTGCCCAGGGGAGGAAACTGCTTGAAGGGTTCAACTTGCCAAATTTGCACCTGTTAGGTAGGTGGTGGCCATGAGAGCTCAGAAGAGAGCTGTGACTAGCCCAAGGTCGCCCAGCTGGCATCATGGGGAAGTGCAGAATCAAATCCAGTATTCCCATTTAAGAATCTGACTCCTTAACCCACTAGACTAGCTCACAGAAGAAAGAGGAGGAGGAGAAGAGTTGGCTTTTCTACCCCACTTTTCTCACCCATTTAAGGGGACTCAAAGTGGCTGACAAACCTTCTCTTTGTCTCCCCACAACAGAACACCCTGTGAGGTGGGTGGGGCTATGAGAGCTCAGAAGAGAGCTGTGACTAGCCCAAGGTCACCCAGCTGGCCTCATGGAGGAGGACAGAATCAAACCCAGTATTCCCAGATAAGAGTCCAGCTCCCTAACCACTAGACCAAACTGTTTCACAGGGGATGGGACTCTGTTAGGGATGTGTACAAATATTTGCAACATTCATTATTCGTATGAATTTGTACACAAATCAAATGTTAAGACATTCATATATTAACATTTGTACGAATGCAAATGTTTCGTATGAATAGTTTGTACGTTCGTTAAAATGTGGATTAGGGATGTGCACGGATATTCATAGGCATCCGAAATTTGATTGAATGGGCTGAATTTTGACATTCGAATTCTAATAGAATGTCCCAAAATTCAAATTTAAACATTCAAATCAAATTTTGGGTCTATTTGAATTATCTGGACATTAATAAGGGCGTGGGCTAGTACACGATGCGTACTTGAAGATCCTCATCTTTCCCGCATCTGCACGCATTTGTACAGATCTGTACAGGACGAAAATGGGTTGCATATGGGATAACTACGAGATGCATACGCATGTGTACAGATGCATATGGATATGTACCTATGTCAGGAAGATGTTTGTGGGCATCTGTGCATGCTGTCGACATTTGTAAGTGCAAATTTGAATCAAAAATTTGAACAAATAGATTCGAATTTGCTTAATTCGAATTGAATTTTGTTGAATTTGAATTTAAATACTAATTTGAATCAAATTGAATTTTTGAGTATTTGAATTGATTCAAATAGAATGTCAAAGAGACATTCTTCCACGTCCCTGCTGGGGATACTTATTGGATATGTGTCAATACGCGTGCGTTGGTATAGGATACGTATGCAGGAGCCTATTCGCACTTGGCTTTATTCTGGAATATATCCTGGAATAGGGACTTGCTGCGCATATGCTAGTGCCGGCTTCAGCAGGCCCAAAGTGAGGTCTGCTAGAGTCTGCATTAGCATGTGGACCACAGACCCCTATCCTGAGATATACTCCAGAAAAAGGCCAAGTGCCAGGATCCGTATGCATTTGTATTGGATATTTGTAGGAATCCATGCAAATACACTCGTATCAAATAGAAGCCTATCATATTTGAAAAGTATCTGTTCAAACAAATATGAATTTTCTAACATTTGATTCATTACCAATCAAATGCCAAAATCCCATTTCTGTCCAATCCTACTCTCCATCCCACAGCAACTGCGTAGGAGGCCCAGAAGGGATCTATGATTAACCTGCACTGTACTGTATTACCTCTAAGTGCGAAAAGGTCCTTAAATGACTACTTGTAAAGCCACGTGGTGGAAATGGGCGTTTTTGGCAACTGTGGTTAAGATCCCTTCGAGTGACCAAAGTGGCATGCAGTTTTGGAGCCTCACCCATAACAACTGGGATTATCCCCTCTTTTTTGGGGGGAGTCTGTGTGTTTGTAAAAAAAGGAAAGAGGTTCATATTCCAGTGGCCTCAATGCCTTCAGTTTAGCAGTGTGAATTTAATATGCTGATGCTCCTCTCGCTAAACAAGGAGCTGAGTCACAGTTATTTGAAGCGATGAATAGTTGGCGCACCGCCAGAGTGACTCAGCAGGGTACAGTATCTTTCTGTGGCAGGATGCTGCTGGAAAGAGGCACTGCAGTGTGCGGTATCATGTCTCTGACAAAGAGCAGAAGGATCTCACACAGAAACCTTCCTGGCTGATAGATGGCCTAATTGTCATGGGATCCTAAAGGTCACCGGAGAGAATGATTACTCGCCCATGGGCATTGAAATATTTGCACTTGGCACTCCATGGCTGGAGGACACAAATCAGGCTCATAAAAACACAAGAAGAAGAGGAGGAGGAGCTGGAGATTGGAACTGAACCATGGGGAAGTTTGCACTTCCCATCCCATCTAGGGGACGGGATTGGGGAACTTTCCTCTGTGAATGCTAGTACATGCCATCCCTCTCTCCACACATCCACAGACTTACCTGAATGGCAGACGTGTGGCCTGGCGCCACCATCTTGTTTCCGTATGCCGATGCCAGTGTGTGGGCACAGACGCGGTATGTCCTGTGATGTGCCACGTGTCCCTCCATGCACCATAGAGGTGTGAATGGGCTCACTGGAGGACATGGCAGGACACAACCCAGGTGTCAACCCAGTGTGCGGCAGCAGTGAAAAAAGCTAATTCAATGCTGGGAATAATTAGGAAGGGAATAGAAAATAAGACAGCAAGTGTCATTTTGCCCCTTTATAAATCTATAGTGAGGCCACATTTGGAATATTGTGTACAATTCTGGTCACCACACCTCAAAAAGGATATTGTGGAACTAGAGAAGGTGCAGAGAAGGGCAACCAGAATGATTAAGGGGCTGGAACAAAATCCCTTACGAAACCAGGCTGCAACGTCTAGGCCTCTTCAGTCTGGAGAGACGGCATTTGAGAGGGGACCTGATTGAAGTATATAAAATTATGCACGGTATAGAAAAGGTAGATAGAGAAAATTTCTTTTCACTATCACACAACACTAGAACCAGGGGGCATCTATGAAGCTGATAGGTAGGAGAATAAGGTCTGACAGGGCGAAGTATTTCTTCACCCAGAGGGTCATCAGCTTATGGAATGTGCTGCCGGAAGAGGTGGTGACAGCTACCAGTCTAGATCACTTCAAGGTAGGGTTAGACAAATTTATGGATGGCAGATGTATCAATGGCTACTAGAACGAATTACAGGTGCATCCTTCAGGCTGGGGGAGGGGAGGAACTGGGGCGCTTCTAAGGCCATCTGCTGGGACTCGAGAGCAGGCAAAGGTTCGTCCTTGTCTCTGCTCGAGATGCCCGTGAGCATTTGGTGGGCCACTGTGTGCGACAGGATGCTGGACTAGATGGGCTGTGGCCTGATCCAGCAGGGCTTCTCTTATGTTCTTATGTTCTTACAAGTGGACTCAGTAAGTGAATGAGCAGAGCATGAAATTGTACTCCACACATAGTTTGCTTCCAGTGCACTCCTGCATGCATGTGACTGTTTCTGTACTGGAAACGGCCCTTTCCAGTGCAGATCCTCTGTCTAAGAGTGCACTGGAAGCAAACTACAGGGTGAAGTGCAGAAAGGCCCCATGTGTCAGAAAAGCCATAGTGGCAGCTTCATAAAAAGGGACTGATGGCAGGGTTGCAAATTAAAGGGACAAAGGTAGAAAGCAGCTACCGGTTTTGAGCTTGCAAAATCCTCCACCAGGCATTCTGGTGGGTTGATTCTGATGAATCTGGAGATTGCTTCGATTGAGTGAGGAGAGATCTGTCATCTGGGATGAATGAAATGCATCCTTCGTCCCGGTGCTTTCCCAGAAATCTCTCCAGCCATTTCCATTTCTACAAACACGCTGCTCCAGTGTTAGATTTAATCATCTGTTCAGTGCGTGGCTCAGGGTGACTCCTTCTGCAGTGTTTTGTACAAAGGGCAGTAAACTGCATCAGCTGTAAAAAGCTTATTTGCACATTATTCATCATCACTCGTCTGCTGAAAAGATCGACTCAGCCTTTCATGAGGATTTGCTAGGGAAGCTGCTTATGGGATTCAGCGAATTGGGATGTGAAACTGATGGGCACAAGGTCAAGAGCTCCTCTTGTGCAGGGCTTGGTCCTCTGGCCTTCAAGGGCTATGGCCTCATCCACAAACAAGGAATAGAGAGCCATTATGATGCCATTATGGTGGTGGGATTGCCACATGTATCAGTGGAAACCCCACCATAATTTCGCCATGTCCTGTCTAGGAACTTGTCCTGAGTCAAAAGCTAGACAAAGGAAAAACACAATGAAGGTCAAACTATATGAAGGTGGGAGCCAGAGAAATGATGAACAAAGTCAAACAGCTCAAAGTCAAAAGCAAGATCTTATTAGTGCAGTTTCAGAGACAACCCAAAAGCAAAGGTCAGGTCTAGAATCAGGAACAGAGACATCAACAGTAGGTTGCAGATGTTGCGGAAGAATGATTGCCACCCATAGATTGCCTAGGGAGCTATGACTGTTTTTATGCTTTCGAATTGGAGCTCAGGTGGCCAGTGGGGCGGGGTTGATTGCTTGCCATCTCCTGTGCAGCCTTTCTGATCTTTGCAGCACTGATTTCTGCTTCCGTTGTTCTGCCAGGGAAGATCCCCCACCAGTTTCATCAGCTGTTTTGGGCTTAGTGTCTTGTGAGTCAGAAGATCTATTTGTCTGGCATTGAGGTTCTGGCTCTTTGTCTTCTGTGTGAATTATAGCCAGCTTTGCTATGGAGGCCATCTCTGAGCAAACAGATTCGGCATCTGAAGCATCATCTGAGCCCAAGGTGGCTTGTGGAGGGCCCTGCATGCCACACTATATCCCTCCTACAATGTGCAAAATGGTTAGTAGTCTGGGAACCATGTCCTATGAGAAATGGTTGAAGGATCTAGGAATGTTTAGCCTACAGAAGACAAGCCTGAGAGAAGACATGATAGTAGTCTTCAAGTCTCTGAAGGGTGGTCACATGGCAGAGGGATTGTCCCTATTGTCACTTAGACAAGATGGGAGGATAAGAAACAATGGTATGGAACTTCAAGGGAGTCGATACAGATTAGATATTAGGGGGGGGGGAAAGGCCTCCTGGCAGTGAGGTTGATCAATCAATGGAATAGGTTGCCGAGGGAGGTAGTGGGTTCTCCTTCACTGGAGGTCTTCAAGCAGAGGCTGGATAGACATTTGCCTGGGATGATTTATGGAATCCTCCATTGAGCAGGGGATTGGACTCAATGACCCTGGAGGTCCCTTCCAGCTATGAATCTATTATTCTATTGCTGGAAAACCCAACATTGATGACAGGTTTTCCAGCTATAGCATGAATTCTCACCTTATGGACAGAGCCACCATCATGGCTCCACAACAGATGTCTACACATGTGCTGTGGTGGCAACATATTCTTCCAGATATGCTTTGCAGGCCAAATACATGGATGTGTGTATTACTAAAATGTGTACAGAGATCACCATGGCTGGCATTTTCTGGCTAGCAGATGATCATGATGTAGGAGCAATAGTCCGGATTTTCACTTGCTAGGGATACACACAGCTGCCATCTGGAGGAGGCTTCTCATTCAACGTTTAGATTCATCTTCAAATCTTGATTATTCCCCCATTAATGATAGTGGGCAAATATTTCCCCTCAGCACTGGGAAGCTGGTACCCATAAGAATAAAATGTAATAACGTGGAGGAAGCATTGACCCTAACCAGAGGTGACCAACTCTGGCTTTCTAGTTGCTGCAGATTGCAGCTTCCATAATTTTGGGGCCATCAGTCAGATGAGGTGAAGCTTTGTGGAGTTGTAGTTCAGTCTAACTGGAACAGCAGTGACTTGTGAAACAGAATTGTTTGGGCAGTGGAGCAAGGAGGAGCCATCAAATGTCATCTTACCTTTGTTCTCCACAAACCACATTTGGGTCCACTGTAGTTCAAAATATGTTTTGGGGAGATCAAAGGCAAGGCTCCAATCATGCACCTCCTTTCCCATCCCATAGGGTATGCTTTGTGTGGATTTGCTGATCTAAGGGGCATGATGTGGCCACCTCCAAAGCTAGTCCTATTCTCTACATTACAGCAGAAATCTGGGGCAACACCTACTGGTCATCAGATTGGTGAAGGATTCTGTCTGAGAGATCTTGGGACTTCCAACATTTTGGCTATAGAATGTCCTCTATTTCCTGGGAGGAGCCCTTTTGCAAAACTATATTTGGGCTCCATTTTAGGGATGTACATTAATGGTTTTTATTTGTATTCAATTCATATAAAATTAAACTCAAGGAAATTCATGTTCGGTTGAATAGATCCCCTTCGAATGTGGTAGGATTCAAAATCATCACAAATTTGATCTTAATCCCTACTATGAATCCTATACAAATCCCATACAGATGTGCTATGTATCTGCTCTGAACGGGACACCTCCCAAGGTTCATGAATGCAATGAAGCTTCGTACAAATGTATCAAAACATTCTATTCCAATTCAAATGTCAATCTATCTCCTGCATGCCTATGTCTTCCATATCAGGACTTGCTGGTTCATCAATAGACCTGTTTAATCAGATACAGTGGTGATCCAGATCAAGGTCCCCTTGGTCTAGGTCAGTGATGGTGAACCTTTTGAGCTCGGTGTGTCAAAATTCGCAAGGAAACCTAGCTTAACTTGGGTGCTGTGTCACATCTAGAAATATCCATAATTTAGTTACTTTTGTTGCTGAATTTTGTTTGCTAAATCTTCACTCGAAAGTTGGCGTTTCGTACACTTCAAGAACAAGCAAGTACTACATGCCCAGGTGTCAAGATGACCATGTGTATCACCCAAAAGGGCTTGGTGTGTCACCTGTGACACGCGTGTCATAGGTTGGCCATCACCGGTCTAGGTGATGCTCTGTCCTATGCATGCTTCCATGTTCTGTATTAGGGCCTGTTAGACAGCTGATGATCCAGATCAAGGGGCTGTTGATTTGGATAATGCTCTGGTCTGCACAGATAGAACATACTAGCAGTGGTCAGAGCCTCCCATAACGCACACTAATGTGCGGAAGGGACACCAGCACAAACAGAAAGACCTTCTGGATCTCTTCCCACTCAGAGAAGCACAAGTGATAGTTAATTTTACTCATGAACATACCTGTTGAGATGTAGTTTTTCAGCAAACAACATGCCCCACATTCTGACTGCTTCCACTAAAAGCATCCTGTCTAGCGATTAGGGAGCCGGACTCTTATCTGGGAATACTGGGTTTAATTCCCCACTTCTCCATGAAGCCAGTTGGGTGACCTTGGCTAGTCACAACTCTCTATTGAGCTCTCATAGCCCCGGTTACCTCACAGGGTGTCTGTTGTGGGGAGAAGAACAGAAGGTTTATCAGCCACTTTGAGTCCCCTTAAATGGGTGAGAAAAGCAGGGTAGAAAAGTCAACTCTTCTTCCTGTGCCTAGGCCTTAGAAACAAGGGCTGCACTAGGGATATGCACGAATATTCGTAGGCATTTGAAATCCGATCAAATGTGCCAAATTTCGACATTTGAACTCAAATCGAATGTCGTAAAATTTGAATGTAAACATTCAAATCAAATTTCAGACTTTGGATCTATTCATTCAAATTATCCAGACAAGTTTGTATGTGTATGGGTTTGTACATGATGCGTACTTGAAGATCCGCTTCTTTCCTGCATCGGTACGCATTTGTATGGATCCATACGGGATGAAAATGGCTTGCATACGAGATAACTATGGGATGCGTACAGACGTGTATGGATTCCTATGGATGTGTACAGATGTGGAAAAGATGCATACATGCACATAAAAATGTTGTCAACTTTCATATGTGCAGATTCGAATCAAAAATTCAGACGAATGGATTCGAATTTGGTAAATACGAATTGAATCTTGTTAAGTTCAAATTTAAAAGATTTGAATTGAATCGGGTTTTGGGGTACTTGATTTGATTCTAATAGAATGCCAAAAATAGATTCATGCACATCCCTGGGTTGCATGAGGAACCAATCTAAAAGGAGACGCTTCAAGTTGGAATGAAGGGTGCACGTAACCGGATAAACGCTGCTGCAGCACAGCTGCTGTGATGGACAAGGTGGTGCCGCTTGAATTTCCTTAGGCCTACTTACCATCTGAGCTCCAGGCAAACCATTGCATGGCTTGCAAAGTCATGCTGAAATGTGACCTTGGTGTAACGTCCCTAAAGCCAGGCTGGTGAGCCTCATCTCGGCGTCCCTTCTTCTAGGGATATGCACAAATATTCAAAACATTTGTCATTCAGATGAATTCAAATTCATCTGAATTCCAATATTTCAAGTTATTCGTAGAAATAATTCAGACATTCGTATGTGTGCGTATCCGTATGCGTCTCGTGAGTATTTGTGGAGATGCATACAGGATGAAAATGGGATGCATACAGGATGAAAATGGGATGCATACAGGATGAAAATGGGATGCATACAGGATGAAAATGGGATGCATACAGGATGAAAATGGGATTTGTACAGATGCGTGTGGATGCATATGGATGCGTACAAGATTCATATCATCGGATACTTATCGAATATTCAAACAAATAGATGTGAATGTATTCGTATCGGTTCAAATATTTATTTATTCGTATGAATTTGGATATTCAAATATTCTATTCGAATTGAGTCAAATTGAATGTCAAAAATCGGGTTCTTGCACACCCCTACCTCCTTCACAAACATCTCAGGTGGACCTTGCAATCGGTGGGCTCCCTTCTCCTTGTGGCCCACCTGGGGACCATTTAGATGATGGAGCCTCTCTGGCTTCTGGGCTTGAAGGCCGAGCTTGGCTTGGAAAGGAACCTCTCCCTTCCTTCCTTCCCACTCCCTTGTTCTGCTCGGCTTTGAAGAATGAGTCAATAATTAAGCAAATCGGCATCTCCTCCTCCTGCTCCTCCATTCCCCTTATTCAACCGGAACAGAATGCTGCAGTGTTCCAGAGCCTCAAATGGACCCGGAGCTATTGAAGCGACTTGTTCCTGCCTGAATGGGAGGGACAGAGACCCTTTTGTCCTGAACCAGCAGTGCTTGAATGGCAACCCCGTTGGAGGGGCAACGAGTCAGTGTGCCCGTTTGTGTGCCAGCCAAGTGAATGGTGTTAGTGGGTCAGGCTTCTGCAGAGGTCAGCTGGGAGGAAATTTCAAGGACAATTCAAGGACATGGCAGGCACACACTGGGGTCGATGGAGCCACTGTGCTTCGTCTGTACATTCCCCCTGTTTTGCCACATGCTCTTAGTTCTGATGAGTAAAGCTGGCCACAGTGGTCCATGCTTTGGTGACTTCCATACTGGACTACTGCAATGCACTCTATGTGGGGCTGCCCTTGAAGGTGATTCAGAAGCTGCGGCCAGTGCAGAATGCAGGCGCTAGACTGCTAACTGCCACTGCTGGCCAGTTGCACATCACACTGGTCCTAAAAGAACTGCACTGGCTGCCTATTTGCTACCGAGCCAAGATCAAGGTACAACTTTAACTTATAAGGCCCTAAATGAATTGGCCCCCAAATAACTAAAGAAACAGTGACTTTGATATAGACCTCCTTGTGCCCCAAGGTCTGCTGGAGAGGCCTGTTGAAAATCAGGCTCTCACAGCTGAAATCCATGGGCTCTGGGAAACAGAGGGGAGCAGGTGGTGACTACATGCAGTTTTCTTGGAAGATAGAAAATAGGTTGGATGCTACTGTCTTCCATACAGTGTTACCTATCAAACTTGGGATCCCCTCTTTTCTAGGCAATTACTTTGCCACTGAGCCAGTTTGGTCTAGTGCTTAGGGAGCCGGACTCTTATCTGGGAATACCGGGTTTAATTCCCCACTTCTCCATGAAGCCACCTGGTTGACCTTGGGCTAGTCACAGCTCTCTTCTGAGCTCTCACAGCCCCACCTACCTTGCAGGGTGTTCTGTTGTGGGGAGAAGAATAGAAAGCTTTGTCAGCCACTGTGTGTCCCTTTAAATGGGTGAGAAAAGTGGGATAGAAAAGCCAACTCTTTTTCTACTTTCTCTTCCTCCTCCTCCTCCTCTTCTTTTTCTTTCTTTTTCTTCTTCCTCTTCTTCTTTTTCCTCTTTTTCCTCTTCTTCCTCTTCCTCCACCTTTTTTTCTTTTCTTCTTCCTCTTCCTCCTCCTCCTCTTCTTTTTCTTCTTCTTCTTTTCCCTCTTTTTCTTCAGCTTTCTCTGGACTCAAGAATAGCTCCTTGCCGGCACCCCAGAGGGCTGGTGCTGAACATTGTTTGCACAAGGTTTAGCCCTGCTAGAGGGTATATCAGATGGTGGTGCACTTTCTTACACCTTTGTGCCTGTTTCCTGCATGTGAAGCCGCAGCAGTCACACAAATCGTAGGGGAGTTGAATCAGCGTAGTAACACGCTCCATGAGATCATTCTGCCTGACAGGGAAGGTGAGCAATACCTTGGTTAATTAACACCCACAACTCCCATTGTCCAACTCCCTCAGAAGTATAAAGAGTACACCAAATAATATCTGTGCCTGTCAAGAAACCACTCTGAAGCAAAACCAAGGAGGTTTTTATTTTACCTCAGTATCTGCATCATCTGTCCCTGACCTAACCTTCCACAACCAGTTCGGCTGTGCATTTACACGGTATTGAGTTCTCTATGGGTGTTTTTCCACTGTCACTAAAAGTACCCATTAAGTACCCATAAATGGGTATGTAATGGCATTTTTGTACCCATTAATGGGTACTTAATGGGTACTTTTAGTGACAGTGGAAAAACACCCTATGTTCACTATGATGCTTTTGTCCTGATGTAGAGGTGTGCACAAATGTTTTTTTTTGCTTTCGAATTTGAGTCAAATCAAATGTCAAAACATTTGATTCAAATGTTTAGAATCCGAATGCAACAAAATCCAACTGGAACAGAATTCATACGAAAGTATTCTTTCAAATGTTAGAATCGAATCTTAAGATACCAATGTCGATAACATTCCTATTTGAAGATACAAATGTTGACAATGTTTGTATGTATTATACGTATCCGTATGCATTTCGTACGCATCCCGTTTTTCCCTGTATGCGTCCCGTTTTCATCCCATATTATAAGCACAAATGCGTACAGATACTGTACGTATGAGAGTCATACAGATACGTATGCAATACATACGTATCTGTGCTTTTGAATGTTCCAAATCATTCCAACGAATGTTTTGGAGCATTTGAAATTCGTTTTAATGTTTACATTTGAATGTGAAGACATTCTAATCAAATTCAAATGTCCACAAATTCGATTCAGTTTTGAATGTTTAGAACATTTGTGCGCATCCCTATTCTGATATGCTTTGAAATTGATATCCTGGTGTGAGTCCTGTTGTTACATCTTGAATTTTCCGAACTGGCGCCTATCCAGCCCGTTGAGTGCCCCCTATCTTTCCAGAAGTTCCTTAATCATCCACTAGGTGTGGAACACAAAATTGTGCTCCACACCTTTACCAACCTTAAGCCATTCCTTACCTCGTGTGTCCAGCAGCAAGCACACGCCCATCTTCTGGTGCCCCGGGGTTGTCTGAGGTGCTGTGCAAGCGCGCTGGCAGCTTGGATGACCATCGATGCAACTGGGTATGTGCAGAGCATCAGCACCATCATAGTGACAGTGCTGGTGCATGCACAGCCATGGAGGGCAGCCAAAACAATATTGCTCAGTCAAAGGCACTGTGGAGGAGCTGTGCCTTCTACCAGTGCGAACCAATGACATCTTGGAAGCCAAATGGGGAAGGAATTCATTTGAACACCTCCCTTATGAAGCCAGACTGCAACATCTAGGCCTCTTCAGTCTGGAGAGACGGCGTTTAAGAGGGGACCTGATTGAAGTATATAAAATTATGCATGGTATAGAAAAGGTGGATAGAGGACATTTCTCTATCACACAACACTAGAACCAGGGGTATTGTATGAGGCTGATGGGCAGGAGAGTCAGATCAGACAAAGGGAAGGATTTCTTCACCCAGATGGTCATGGAATTTGCTGCCAGAAGAGGCGGTCACAGCTACCAGTCTAGATGGCTTTAAGAAAGGATTGGACAAGTTTATGGGTGACAAATCTGTCAATGGTTACTAGAATGGATGCCTAAGTACATCTTTCAGGCTGGGGGTGAAAGCAGGATGGTTCTAAAGCCGTTTGCTGGGATTCAAGAGCAGGAGAAGGTTTGTCCTTGCCTCTGCTTGAGATGCCCATGGGAAACTGGTGGGCCATTGTATGCGATGGGACGCTGGACTAGATAGGCTGTGGCCTGATCCAGCAGGGCTTCTCTTATGTTCTTATGATGTTCTTCTATTGCATGAAAGCAAAACCATGATTAAAAAAAATAGAGTTATACGAGCGGAGGCTACAAAATGATGCTTTGCCATGAACTTCGGATAGATAAAGCACCACAAATGTCTATGAATATGGGGGCTTTTACAAATTGATTGCATAATTGCTTGCCTGTTTTATTGACCGTCTGCCTGTTGCCCCTTGAAATTTCACTGCTTTTGCTCCTCAGTTCGATCAGAACACTGCTGCCTTGTACGCTTGATGGTTTCACTGCTTGGTGGCTTTCCACCGCTTTAAGCTCATTTATCGGCAGCTATTTTTAGCAAATGCCTACAATTGCCAATGCATATGTACTGGACTTGCTACTTCACATCTTTTAGCGCTCTCTTTCTATATACGTTTCAGATGTTTTTGATTCATTCTGGTTGCTTGGGGATGCCTCCTTCCCCAGGCAAGAATTATTCTTACATCGGGACACAACACATGCCCCATCTTCCATCACATGAACTTTGCACTGTAGCATCATTTCAAAATAGTCCGGTGGTTGCAAATCCCTCTTGTGGAAACCCTGTGAAACAGGAGATTTGTTAACAACCCCACCTTTTTAATTGGGAATTAACTGCCAATCATAATTCATTGCATGGTCCAAGATCTAGAATAACATCAAAAGACAAGTAAATCCCTGATTTTTCTTTCCTTTTCAAATTACACATAAAGAAGAAACAAGCAACCTACATTTATTATTGGGTACTAGTATTGAGTCAGGTCTGACTCTAGATTGACTTTATGGCTGTGGTCATACCTAGGAAGAAGGAGGAGGAGGAGGAGGAGGAGAGCTGGCTTTTCTACACTGCTTTTCCCACCCGTTTCAAGGGACTCAAAGTGGCTGACAAAGCTTCTATTCTTCTCCACACAACAGAACACCCTGTGATGTCGGTGTGGCTGTGAGAGCTCAGAAAAGAACTGTGACTTGCCCAAGGTCACCCAGCTGGCTTCATGGAGGAGGAAGAAGAGTTGGCTTTTATACCCTGCTTTTCTTGCCCATTTAAGGGGACTCAAAGTGGCTGACAAAGCTTCTATTCTTCTCCGCACAACAGAACACCCTGTGATGTAGGTGGGGCTGTGAGAGCTCAGAAAAGAACTGTGACTTGCCCAAGGTCACCCAGCTGGCTTCATGGAGGAGGAAGAAGAGGTGGCTTTTATGCCCCGCTTTTCTCACCCATTTAAGGGGACTCAAAGTGGCTGACAAACCTTCTCTTTGTCTCCCCACAACAGAACACCCTGTGAGGCAGATGGGGCTGTGAGAGCTCAGAAGAGAACTGTGACTAGCCCAAGGTCACCCAGCTGGTACATGGGGGAGGGTGAAATCGAACCTGGCATTCCCAGATAAAGAGTCCAACTCCCTAACCACTAGACCAAACTGGCTCACAAATATTTGTATGAATGGATTCTAATGTATTTTGTTCTAATCAAATGTGAATACACTCAAATTTCAAACACTCAAATTGATTCGAATCTTCAGATATTTGATTTGAATTGAATCCAATCCGGGAAATTGCATTCATCCACACCCCTGCTCACAGCAGCCTCAGAGTTGCTTTAAAAATAAACTAAAATGCTACAGTTTTGCTTTTATCTGGTTATTTGCTCCGGGACCATAGGATGAAGGGCAAACTATCAATTCAGTTCAATAAAATAGGAATAGGAATCGCTGGATTCCTGATCTGACTCAGCGCTTCCTTCTTCTATTGAGTTGTCTTTTTGATGTCTGCAATCATCAAGATGCCAGTAACTGAGCTGGAATAAAGATCCAAGGGGTTTTATGGGTCCTTCCAGTTTTGGAATGCAAGAAATGAAAAATTGCAGTCGCTGGAGAAAAAAGAGGAGGATGTCTAACATCTGAAGCCGGAAGGGAGCACCCCAAAGTTGCTCTCCTCTCCCCCTGCCTCAGCAGTTAACTCTGGAAGGCCTGGAGCCAGAAATATCCAATGCTACTGCCCGGGAATGTGAAAAATTCCGTCGCCTCTGCTGACTTTCCTCTGGGCTCGATGGGGTTCAGTTGCCATAGCAGCCCGCCAACATCGTGAGCAACGCTAGCAAATGCTCTTGGCCAGTATAGACCCAGCCTCTGCATCAGTCCCTGGGCTGGATTTATAGCAATGTTTTCCTTGGTCCTGTCTGCAGATCACAGAATAGATCCCAGCTGTGGAACGTGTGTGTGCGTGCGGATGTGTGTGCGCATGTGTGTGCTCTGTGTGTGTGTGCGAAAGGGCACTGGCTGCAGTTTATGCCCCCAGGTGATTAATTCACCCTGCCTGTTCAAGGAGCAGCAATTTGTCTTTCTTTTTAACAAAGACAGCCCTTCCTGCAGCGTAAATATTAGATCTTGGCACCTCTCTGGAGGGAGTTTCACACCCCTGGAAGGAGGCGGGGCAACTACCACATGGAACAATGACAATTTTGGACTGAGAAGCATTCAGATGGCATCCTTCAGTGTCGGGCAGTTTGGTCTAGTGGATAGGGAGCCGGACTCCTATCTGGGAATACCGGGTTAGATTCTGCACTCCTCCACGAAGGCAGCTGGAAGACCTCCGGCTAGTCACAGCTCTCTTCTGAGCTCTCACTGCCTCACCTACCTCACAGGGTGTCTGCTGGGAGGAGAAGAACAGAAGATTTGTCAGCCGCTTTAGGTCCCCTTAAATGGGTGAGAAAAGTGGGGTAGAAGAAGAAGAAGAAGAAGAGTTGTTTTTTCTACCTCGCTTTTCTCATCCATTTAAGTGGACTCAAACTGGCTGACAAAGCTTTTCTATTCTTCTCTCCACAACAGACACCCTGTGAGGTAGGTGGGGCTGTGAGAGCTCAGAAGAGAGCTGTGACTAGCCCAAGGTCACCCAGCTGGCTTTGTGGGGGAGGGCGGAATCGAATCTGGTATTCCCAGATAAGCGTCCGGCTCCCTAACGGCTAAACCAAACTGGCCTAAGTGATATCTAGGAGCACCCGGGCTAGTTTTGCTCCAATCATCATGTCTCAGCTTATCTTATCTTTGAAGTTATGCAACCCTGAAGGGCTGGGGAATGGGCTTTTTTCCACTTTATGCTCTCAAGCTCTTTGATGGAGCAGTGAGACTAAGGCCAGAGGCTCTTCCAGAAGCATCTTGAGCAAAAAATTTTTTTTGAACATATACTCTGATATGGTTGCTGTTAATTGCATTATTTGATTTTGATTTACTTGTATTTGTTTGTTTTGTTGATAAAGTGAAAAAGAAAACAAGAAAACATCCTGCTCCAAAAGGCAGTAGAGGGTATGGTGTGCACAAATGCAATTTTTAGCATACAATTCAATTTGAATTGAATATCTGAAGATTTGAATTGAGAAGATGCAGGGAAGGGCAACCAGGATGATTAAGGGTCTGGAACAAAATCCCTTATGAAACCAGGCTGCAACGTCTGGGCCTCTTCAGTCTGGAGAGACGGCGTTTGAGAGGGGACCTGATTGAAGTATATAAAATCATGCAGGGTATAGAAAGGGTGGATAGAGAAAATTTCTTTTCTCTATCACACAACACTAGAACCGGGGGCACTCTATGAAGCTGATGGGTAGGAGAATAAGGTCTGACAGGGGGAAGTATTTCTTCACTCAGAGGGTCATCGGCTTATGGAATGTGCTGCCGGAAGAGGTGGTGACAGCTACCAGTCTGGATGGCTTTAAGGTAGGGTTAGACAAATTTATGGATGACAGATGTATCAATGGCTACTAGAATGAATGCCTAGGTGCATCTTTCAGGCTGGGAGGGGGGGGAAGTAGGGTACTTCTAAGGCCATTTGCTGGGATTCTAGAGCAGGAGAAGGTTTGTCCTTGTCTCTGCTTGAGACGCCCATGAGCATTTGGTGGGCCACTGTGTGCGACAGGAAGCTGGACTAGATGGGCTGTGGCCTGATCCAGCAGGGCTTCTCTTATGTTCTTATGAATGCATTCACATTTGATTCAAACTGAATACGTTCAAATCTATCCGTACGAATATTCGATTCATATTTGAAGATACAAATGTCGACAACATTCGTGTGTGTCTGTACGCATCCGTACGCATCCCGTTTTTACCCTGTATGCATCTCGTCTTCGTCTCATACGTGTCTGTACGAATGCGTATGGATACAAATAAGATGGGTGCGGATAAGTATGTAACGTATCCGTATCCGTACACATATGAATGTCTGAATAGTTCATACAAATGATTCAAAAGATTCAAAAATTCATTTGAATGTTAAATTCAAATGTATAGACATTCGATTTGGATTTGAATGTCCGAATTCGATAGAATTTGATCAAATTTTGAATCTTTCCAATATTCATGCACATCACTAGGATTGGGCCTTCTTGCATTGGGAGGGCAGGAGCAGCTCCGAGTGCGCAAATGTCTCCATCCTTGAGAGCTGTAGAGCAGAAAATCCTCCACCTTTCCTCAGTCCCCTGGGAATACCCTTGAAGGTCATCCTGCCTGTCTCTCACCCCAGAGGCAGTCCTTAGGCATCAGTTCCATTAGCCATTGATACACCTGTCCTCCATGAGTTTATCTAATTGTATAAGGAGATAAAAGGAGTCCAGCATGATCAAGTGCATCAACAGGCCAGCTCTTGCTCCCTTGTCTTGCTTGTAGCTCTTGAATTGGACAACTTATCTCAGTGGGTGCCCATAAAAAGGTACTCCAAGGCTAGGAAAGAAGGAGGGAGGATATGATGAGAAGCCCCCTTTTGACCTCCCCAAAATGCATTTTGATCCCCTGAAGGCTTCTGATTACAGTCCTTAACTTCCCTCATGGACATCTTTTCCAAGCCACAGTTGGCTTCTTTGCTGTTTCAGCAGTCTTGTGCTGTGATTAAGGATGCTTTCAGACAGTGGGGGTTTTTCATTCGCCCCTTTAAGAATAAGCATCCTAACCCCCAAACGCCTTAGAAATAGTCATCTGAATGTAGGGCTGAGAACCTACTCTGTTTTGCCACACTGCAGTCTACATTCACCTCAAAACCAAGCAACACCGTCCTGACTACAAATGCTACCCACTGATTTGGCTACTCAGTGGGAAATGCCCACCTCTTTGCTTATATAATTCTCTACCCAAAGTGATTAGGGAGCCAGACTCTTATCTGGGAATACCGGGTTCGATTCCGCCCTCCCCCATGAAGCCAGCTGGGTGACCTTGGACTAGTCACAGCTCTCTTCTGAGCTCTCACAGCCCCACCTACCTCACAGGGTGTCTGTTGTGGGCAGAAGATCAGAAGGGTTGTCAGCTGCTTTGAGTCCCCTTAAATGGGTGAAAAAAGTGGGGTAGAAAAGCCAACTCTTTTTCCTCCTCCATGAAGCCAGCTGGGTGACCTTGGGCTAGTCACAGCTCTCTTCTGAGCTCTCACAGCCCCACCCACCTCACAGGATGTTCCGTTGAGGGGAGAAGAATAGAAAGTTTGTCAGCCACTTTGAGTCCCCTTAAATGGGTGAGAAAAGCAGGGTAGAAAAGCCAACTCTTCTTCTTCATCATCTGACTTAAAAGAAAGAGACACCTTCAGAGCTATGAAATCTTGAAGAGGTGACCTTTCTAAGACTTCAAGATGGGGTAGGTTGAAAGGAGGAATCTGTAATGACAGATTCAAATTCACCCAGAGGGCACCTTTTTGAGCATGTCTGATCACACTCTAATTCTTTGATACCATGGACAGTTCCCAGGGCTGAGAGGATGGAGGATCATTCACAGCATGTACGCTTCTCTAGAAAGCTTATTTACAAGCTCTGTTAACCAACACAATTCAAACTTCTCTTTTGATATGGCAATGGCATCATATTCCCCCCCCCCCCCAAAAGCAAGCAAAACCTGCTCCAGGTAATGTCTCAGCAAATTCAATCAACATGAGTGTGTGTTTCCTAAAACATTTTAAAAAATGTGAAGCAGTAGACCTGTTACCAGGCAATCCCATTTGAGGTGTGCTTAATTCATTTAGCTGAAGATTCCCAGTGAATGCTTTTCATGTTCTTTCCCCTCCAGATACCTTGGGAAGGGTGGGTTGTAGAACAAATGGGTGTTGCACATTCATGCCTTTCTGCACTTGGCCCACTAGTCACTGTGGGGGGGCTCCCAGATGGAGCATCTGCACTTGAAGGAGCCATTTTCTAACCAGGAACAGCCCCTTCTGTCTAGAAGCTCCCCCCATGGTGACTACAAGTGGTATAGGTTGACCTTTACCTGCACCAGAGCCAGAACCAGTGCGAGAGCTTCTAAGGCTCGGGGCAGGCTTAGTCACACCTCCTGTGGTGCAAAGTAGTGCAGGACACGCTCCTCTATGTCAGCTGATGTGGCCTGCATGTGCGCTGGTGCATCACTTGATGTGGCACAAAAGCATGCATGCATGCATGGCATGGCATGGCATGGCATGGCATGGTGTCAGCATTGGAGCCTAAACCAGGGCATTAAGATGGTGGTGCCCAGAAACTGTATGCACCTCAGTTAAATGTCCAGACGTGTGGCAGAAGGATTCGTGTGAATGAATCCTTCACATTGCCAGTTTGAATGCTTACTCCACCGATGGGAAGCAAAGTGTGAATTTTGCCCAGTTTGGTTTCCCTGGCTGGCTTGTTTGAGCTTAAATCTCATCAGGGCAGCCTTGGCATTCATCTTCTGTGTGCCCTGTGTACACAGACACATTTTTGTCTCTTTCATTGCCACACTGTTTTAAAAGCCAGAATTTTTATAAGATGTTGGCAGCGTCCAGGGTGAGGCTATGGAAATAAAAGGGCATGAACATGAACATAACATTCAAAATTCTTCCAATTTCAGCCAAATTTGGACATTCCAATTCAAAGATTCAAAGATTGACATTTGAATTTGAATCAAATGCTTTGGAATATTTGTATGAATGTTTGTTACACTTGTGAACGCAGGGAGGTGGGAAAGCAGCTGCCCAAGTCACATCTACAATGGATCCAGAGTGGATTCGGAGTGGATTGAGAGCGGATTCAAAATGGATTCAGAGTGGATTTGATGCATTTAGAGTGGATATGTTTGTGCTTCGTGTCTAAGATTTGTATCGAATTTGTATTGAATATTCGTATCAAATTTAAATCCTACCACATTCAAAGGAATCTATTTGAATAGAATTTAAAAAAACAAACGTTCGTACACATCTCTACAAGTGACCTCTTCTGACTGAGCCAAGGTTAAGGGGGTGGTTTTTATTAAGTTGCTTCTGGGATAAAATAGCTCCCGTCTTCCAAAATTTGAAGGCGGGGGGGGGGGGGCGCTCAAAAGAGAACTATCCCATCATATTTTAATAAGTGACATATTACATCCCATTTAGTTGTAATTTTGTTTTAACATTTGGCTGTTTAGTTTTATTGAAAGCCACATCAGAATGCTTTAGGATAATAAAGAGCATTATAAATGTTCTAAGCAAATAAATTATAATAATAATCAATAAATAAGTGCATGGATAGTAAGCAGAAAGGCAAGGATTGCTGGCACTTATCCATTTATTTTCCTGTATTTCTATGCCACCTTTCTTCCCTGATGCAACTCGGAATAGTGTTCATGTGATTTCTGGGTGGTCACCTATCCAGGTAGTGGTCGAAATGAAATCCGTTTTAACTTCAGCAAAGTGAAGATTTTACATAACTTCAGACTGACAAGGCGAGGACTTTATGCTAATTGCTTTCCATTTCCTTTCAGGGTTTCAGGGTACTATGACGTATTGCACCACTCAGGAGGAAATGTAATGAGAACCGTGCTTGTTGGGCTGTCCCTGGAGCAAGAAGAAGCCTTCCTCTAGAACCCTGAGGGAAGTGAAAAAGAACCAGTCAGAAGACATAAGAACCATTTTTAAAAAAGAAAATACACAGAGAGAATGAGAGAGAAATAAAATACATGCATTTAAAGTAAGTGAAAAACACAGTTCTTCAATTTGCTCCTCATGGTTCAGTATCGACCTATAAGCAGAGATAGATTGTTTCTTTTAAAAATATGTGTAGGGTTTTTTTTACTTGGTTTGACCTTCCTTCCTTCCTTCCTTCCTTCCTTCCTTCCTTCCTTCCTTCCTTCCTTCCTTCCTTCCTTCCTTCCTTCCTTCCTTCCTCTCTCTTTAAGTGTTCCCCTTATCATTTCTGGTTCGATCAATTAACCAGAGGTCCTTTCTCTACTCATTATTAATCTGGATCTGTGGGTCCTAATTTGCCTAGCCCACTGATTCGGATTGCAGAATAGCATGATCAGGATCTGATCTGGATTGCCTCTGCATGCTGTATGCCCTTGAAGCTACGGCTAGGAATGAATCATGGTAACTCCTCTAGTATTTAATATTTGCTGTTTTTTTCAGTATTTTTGCCACACATCCTTTTTTGCATTTACCTCGGTTCGATCCGGATCAGTGGATCTTGAATAACCGCACCCACTGATCCAGATTGGGTAGAGGTCTCAACTGGATCAACACTGTCTGCGCTGATGGTCCTGAGTTGGCCCACACTTCTGTGCAGTTGTGAGGCTTGTGCAACCTTCACAACTGTTTTACACCCCTGAGGGCTAGAAACTTGAGTTGTGTGTGTGTATGTGTTTTGGTGGCGCACCATGGTGGGTCACTGAAAAGCAGCCCCTACCCCATACTTCCAGATCATGGAGGCATGCCATCTGTACACCTCCAGCGATGTGGAACAAGGTTCTCGGTCCTCTGCTGAAACGGGTCCACAAGAGATCCAGGTTAAGAGCCTCTTAATCCGGATTAGGGGTGTGCACAAATGAGTTTTTTGACATTTGATTCATGTTGAACCAAATCTTAGAAAATTCATATTCATTCAAATAGATCCCCTTCGAATGTGGTAGGATTCTATTCGATACACACGTATTCATACGAATTCATACAAATGTCTGATAAGTATCTGATACGAATGAAATAGTATCCGATACGTATCCCGTAACTAATCTGCGCTCTGAAAGTGTCACATATGACCTGAATCCACTTTTAATCCAGTTTCGATCCATGTTGAATGCAGTCTGGTTCCGTTGCAGGTGTATGGCGCAGCCGCTTTCCCACCTCTCCGGTTTAACGAATATGTGAACTATTCATACAAATGTCTGAAACATTTGTATGCTTACGAATGTCAATGCACAGATGTTGTAACATTTGATTCATGTACGAATGTCCACATCTGTCCATATTTGTCTGAAATATCCATGCACATCCCTGATCCGGATGTAGCTCTGCCTTGTGCAGACAGAGCAGGACTAATTGAGACTGGGCAACCTTGATCCGCATCAGTGTGCAGATGGGAGGCCAGTGATCCGGATTAAGAGGCTCAACCTGGATCTAAAAGGAATGCAGGAAGGGCTTAGCATTAGTTGCTGGTAGCTGGAGGGCGAGCAGAGTGGAAGGCTGAACAAAGGTTTTTCCTTACGTGTGCCAGCTACAACTGAAGCCAATATTGATCATGCAAAAGCCTACGTGCATGAAAAGTCCTTTCCCTCCAGACATTTTCACTTCCTTTCTGTTTGGTAGGGGAGGTAACCACTGGGATTTCCCACCCTCCCCTCCACCCACCCCCATCATTGTCGCACGTGGAGAGGTCTTTGGTTGCTTCTGCAGAAGAATGTTCTACACATCCTTAAAGATGTCAGGGTCCTTAAATCATTGCATCAACAACCCTTCTGGATTGATGCCTCCCCATTGGCAAGCAATGCTCAGGTCCGGTGTAAATTAAGCACTGCTGAATCGATAGAAACACTTTGAAACATCAATATGGATTGGCCGGGCGCGGAAGTGGAGGCTAGTTGCAAATTGATCCTGAAAGAGCGTTGCGAGAGAGAATTCTGGAAGTGGATGAAGCAATTAAGTGATAGGTTGGAACAGGTGCCTAAGGGAATCCCCAGCGACGGTATCCAATGCGAATACCTCTCCAAGGGCCCATCTACACCTAGGTTTTAATCCAAGTTCAGTCCAGAGACAGATGACGCTCCAGCAAAGAGACAAGTCATTTTTTTCCTTTTAATTTCTTTCAATTTCATTTAAGAATTTATATTCCATTCTTCATCAAAAGGTCCCAGGGCTGATCACAATTATAAAAAGAGAAATTATAGAGAGAATTGTTTAAACATATTTAAAATATAGCCCTCCTTCTCAGACAGGAGAACACCCAGAGGGAGCTAAGCATCAAAGGCCTGGGTGGAAAGGCATGTTTTAACCAGGCACCCAAAAACATATAATGTAGGTGCCTGGGGAACCTCCAGGGGGAGGCTATTTCACAGTCTGGAGGCCACCACTGGAAAGGCCCTGTTGCGCATCCCTAACCTTTGGGCCTCTGAGGGAAGACGAACTACAAGATGCCTCTCTCACTGAGATTTTTCCACATTATCTAACCCAAAGGTAGATTTTCTGTTTTTTTGATGTCAAAAGTAAGCAGCCTGTCACTTTGCTGATGCTTTCTCTCGGTCTGAAAATGGGCTGGATCTGAAATAAAACTTCTGTGTACATTGACTCTGAATATGTGTAAGAACAAATAGACACAATTTAATTGGTCGGTGGATTAAATCTGGAGAAGTGTGGCACCATCCATCTGTCCATCTGTCTGTCCATCCGCCCGTCCGTCTGTCCACCCACGTACCCATCCATGCATGCACCCATGCACCCATCCATGCACCTATTCATGCACCCATCCATCCATCCATCCATCCATCCATCCATCCATCCATCCATCCATCCATCCATCCATCCATCCATCCATCCATCCATCCATCCATCCATCCATCCATCCATCTCTACGTATCTTTTGTCCGTCCATCTATCTCTCATTCTCTCCATGACTATTGAAGAAGATCTCTTGAAGTGGAAAGAAAGAATAACATAGAAATCAGAAAGCAGCCATAAGGGTTATGATGCCAGGACTGTTTTCTTATTGATGATTGAACAACCTGACAAGCAAATCAGCAGTAATCTAATCTTGCAAGGAACTCTGATAGGTTTGCATGAAAAGCTGTGGTTGGCAGAGCTATTTAATGAACGGCCAAATGACCTCCAACCTTCAATCCAGTAGCTCGTATTTGTCATTCACACACACACATCATCAGCACTTTTAGTGAAAATTTCACACATCCAATTCATACAGAAGAACAAAGAGAGTGGGAAGGAGAGAAAGTGGGGGGGGGGGGGAAGGAAGACATGTCTTCTACAGATGATAGAGCAGTTCCCTCCAGAACAAATCTCCAGGCCTATCATTGATGGCTTGGATACTTTTCTTTTTTAAAAGATCCCCACCTCACCCTGGTGAATGGAGCACTCTGGGGGTGGTCCAGGTGCAGTTGTGTTTTGCATCATGGCAACGGCACTGTACATGCTGGTTGGCACCACACTGGTTGATATGCACTTAGGCATTGCTTGGCGAAGCACTGCTGTTTGTATGCATTCGTATGAGATTCGTATGGGATCGAACATTCATCTTGATAATTCATC
This sequence comes from Aspidoscelis tigris stejnegeri, assembly GCA_023333525.1. NCBI lineage: Eukaryota > Metazoa > Chordata > Lepidosauria > Squamata > Teiidae > Aspidoscelis > Aspidoscelis tigris. The sequence continues at coordinate 4,727,369 of JALMGA010000004.1, read as the reverse complement.
TACAAATTATCTTGCATTCAATTCCATACAAATCAAATACAACCCCCCCCCCAAACATTTGCACACATCCCTAGACTATGGCACAAGAAATTACTGTTGTGGGTTGGGTGGCTCAAAACAAGTGGAAACTAAGTTTTACTACATTTCCAAGCAGTTGATTTTCAGTTACACAAGGGAAAAAAACAATGAGGTATAATGGTTAGAAAGTATCATATAAAGCTGTAAATAGATGGTCAAAATTAATTGAATATATGCAACAAAATCAAATGGGGACTCAAGGTCTTGGGGATATAATCAGACTCATTCTTAGAGATTATTAAAGTGTGGAAATTAATAGGATGCCCTTAGTCTGGTAGGAGAGAGTTGGGCAGAGATGAAGACTAGAAATGTGGACTTAACGTTTTCAGGATACAGAAAAAGAAATGATAAATGTGTTATATGCTATGGCATGCCTCCCTGGCGTTGTCTAGCTCAGTGGTTCTCAACCTTCCTTTAATACAGTTCCTCATGTTGTGGCGACCCCCACCTAACCCTAACCCCCAACCATAAAATTACTTCTGTTGCTACTTCATAACTGTAATTTTGCTACTGTTATGAATTGTAATGTAAATATCTGATATGCAGGATGTATTTTCATTGTTACACATTGAACATAATTAAAGCGTAGCATTCACCTCTACCAGAGCTGAATATAAAAGTGTCGTTTTACCTCCAATACTGCTGCTTTCTACACAGAAGCTGCTCTCTATTTGTATTTGTATGGGGTGCATGTGATGGGGTTGGTGCGATGAGGTGATTACGCCAGGTACTCGTATGTGGGCGTATCTGCATGTGGGCAGACCCACCTGGAGACAGATAGAGGAACGGTGTCGTGGTTCCCAAGAGTTTTCTGATGGCCTTAGACAACCCCTGTGAAAGAGTAGATCAACCCCCAAAGGGGTCGCGAACCACAGGTTGAGAACCAGGGGGCATCTATGAAGCTGATGGGTAGGAGAGTCAGGGTTGACAGGGGGAAGTATTTCTTCACCCAAAGTGTCATCGGCTTATGGAATGTGCTGCCGGAAGAGGTGGTGACAGCTACCAGTCTAGATCTCTTCAAGGTAGGGTTAGACAAATTTATGGATGATGTATGTATCAATGGCTACTAGAATAAAAGCCTGGGTGCATCTTTCAGTCTGGGAAGGGGAGAAGCAGGATGCTTCTAAGGCCATCTGTTGGGATTCAAGAGCAGGAGAAGGTTTGTCCTTGTCTCTGTTTGAGATGCCCATGAGCATTTGGTGGGCCACTGTGTGCGATGGGATGCTGGACTAGATGGGCTGTGGCCTGATCCAGCAGGGCTTCTCTTATCTTATGTTCTTATGTCATTCACCATTTGGTATTTTCTGAAGGCCTTTGGCTACTCATGAAAGGCAGACTGAGAATGAGTCTGGGATAAGTGATTACAGGTTTGCATGAGTGCTATGTTTGGATTCAATTCAGTTCGAATAGAATATTCTAATGTTCGCATACGCATCCTGCCTTTATCCCGTATTCATCCCGTTTTAGTAGGGATGCGTATGGATACTGATGTAATGCATAAGTATCCGTACATATACGGATGTCCAGATAATTCATATGAATGAATCAAAACATTCAGATTCATTTGAATGTTAAAAAATAAATTATAGACTCATGATTCCAATTTGAATGTCTGAATTTGAATGAATTCAATCAAATTTTTAATGAATATTCTTGTATATCCCTATGAGTGATTATTCCCACCCAACATTTATTGATTATTCCCACCCATATTATTGATCGTTCTGCATTCTGACTACAAGAACTTCAGACTCCAAGAGAAAAGCTGGGCTCATGCGTGGGGTTTAGGGAACCCTTGGATGTTATTAAGGAGTTAATTAATAAGAATTAGATTGAAGGGCTGAAAAGCTTGGCAGGGAAAGCAAGGCTGGGCATTATAAAGGGTCGTGTGAATGGAAGGGAGTCAAATTGATCAGCCAGGGAACAAAGAGATGGAGAAAACAGAGCCAACTTTTCCGACAGAAAGATTTGTTTCTCTTTTTTCCTTGTGCTCATTCCTTTCCCTCTCTGCTAAAAGAATTTCTGTTTCTCTGCCCTGTGAATAAGCATCGGCGTTTGATGGTTTGAAAGACGATGCATCTGCAAGCCAACAAAAAGCAGGGAAAATATGACTCCAAATCAAATTAGTGACATCCTGTAACCTTGCTGAGAAGATTCCATTTGCCTCCCAGAAGCTCGATTTGAGCTTCCATTGCTTGTTTAATCGAAGAAGGAATTGCTCAGGTTTTGCCTTTAATTAGGCTGGTGGATATGCTTTAACGAAGGATGCCCCCCCTAAAAAAAAGGATGGGGGACAGATTTAATCAGACTTTGAATGTCTCTCTAAAGAACCCTTGTAGGGATCTGAGGGTAGGAGGAGAAGAAGAGTTGGCTTTTCTACCCTGCTTTTCTCACCTGTTTAAGAGGACTCAAAGTGGCTGACAAACCTTCTGTTCTTCTCCCCACAACAGAACACCCTGTGAGGCAGGTGGGGCTGTGAGAGCTCACAAGAGAGCTATGACTACCCCAAGGCCACCCAGCTGGCTTCATGGGGGAGGGCGGAATCAAACTCAGTATTCCCAGATGAGAGTCGAGAGACGTTTTCGCACGGGGGAAAATGGAACGCGAAAAAGCCAGCTGTGGACACGTCATCCGCATTGGCCGCGCGCGCCTTGCGTTCCGACGTGTCCGCAGCTGGCTTTTCCGCGTTCGAAATGTAGAGCACTTCGAAGTGCTCTACACGTGTTCCAACGCGGACGAGCCGCCCGCAGGCGTTCGGGAGAAGAAGCGTTCGCGCCGCTTCTGTCTCCCGATCGCCTGCCGGCTCGCCTCCGACGCCGCGCGGCTTTGACAATCAGCTGTTTTTCAAACAGCTGATTGTCGATCTGCCTCCGCGGCCGCCGGCGCGCCCCTGGCCGGCGTTTGCCGGCTAAGCCAGCTTCGGGCGCTTTGACCATTCGCACCCAGACGCTCCGGAACGCGTTTACACGCGTTCCGGAGCGTCTGTGTGTGAACGGGGAAAGCGCCCGAAGCTGGCTTAAGCTTTCCGCCTGAACGCGTTCGGTTTCGAACGCGATTCAGTGCGGAAATGCCTCAGCTCCCTAACCACTAGACCAGAGTGGCTCACAGGTTTTGCCGTTGTCTTCTCTTAATCAACAGAGAACTGGTTGGTCAGTGGCTGCTAGAACTAATGCCTAGGTATTGTCTTTAAGTTGGAGAGATGGACACAAGGGGTGTTTTTCCACTGTTACTAGAAGTACCCATTAAGTACCCATTAATGGGTACAAAAATGCCATTATGTACCCATTAATGGGTATGTAATGGATACTTCTAGTGACAGTGGAAAAACACCCAAGATCAGTCTGGTCTTGTAGTTAGAATGCCAGACTCATATATAATGGTCACAGGGTTTGATTCTGCACTCCTCCAGTTTGGTCTAGCAGTTAGGGAGCCGGACTCTTATCTGGGAATAGCGGGTTCGATTCTGCCCTCCCCCATGGGGGCATCTGCGTGACCTTGGGCTAGTCACAGCTCTCTTCTGAGCTCTCATATACTCACCTACCTCACAGGGTGTCTGTTGTGGGGAGGAGAACAGAAGGTTTGTCAACCGTTTTGAGTCCCCTTAAATGGGTGAGAAAACAGGGTAGAAAAGCCAACTCTTCTTCTTCCACCACAAAGCCAGCTGGGTGACCTTGGGCTACTCACAGCTCTCTTTCTGAGCCCTCAGGCCCCACCTACTTTACAGGGTGTCTGTTGTGTGGAGAAGAATGGAAGGTTTGTTAGCCACCTTGAGTCCCCTTAGGGGTGAGAATACAGGGTATAAAACCCAATTATTATTATTCTTCCATTTGTGGGGAGTCAAGAGCAGGTGAAGACTGTGGTAGGATACAAATCCGATACAAACATTCCATACAAATTCAATACGAATGTTAGATTTGAATCCCATACAAATTCCATATGAATCCATAACGAAGCTTCGTACAAATGTATTGAAACATTCGATTCAAATTCGAATGTCAATCTAATGCATCAACATTGGATTTGAATTCAAATGTCCAAATTTGTATGAATTTGTACACATTTTGAATGGATTAGTCTGACCACCAACCGTTGCAGGTGGTAGTTAAGAGAGCTAGGGCTGGAATTTGGAATATCTTGCCATATCAGTAGCTGGTACGTGACAGTCGAGAATATTTATAATGCAAAAGAACTTCACTCAAATATCAAAAACTGAGGAGGAAGCCATTGTATTTCCCTAGCAGCTCTAGCTCTCACCATTCCAGAGGTTTGGTGGTAAAATGTGTTTTTCTACATCAAACATTTTGCACCAAAATACACAATTTGACTTGACACTCTGGATGCTGTATTCTCACCCTGATTTTTATTTCTGTCAAAAGCTTTCGAATAAATTGCTGTGCAAAATGAGTTTTGACTCACCCAGTCAACAAAGCAAAAGGGTTTTTTTTTCGTTTTTAAAAATTGATTAGCTGTCTTGCTTTCAACTGATTAAGCAATTAATTAGCCAATTTAGATAAATATTAGAGTTTCAATTCAAGATGATGTTTTCAAGGGAATGCAATAGTAGCAAGGCATCTCAGCTCAATTATAAGGGCAAATCACTGTTTATCCAAAGTCTACCAGCCAATGATGCAGTACAATTTTGCTTTCCATTGTCATTTCTCCGTGAAGGTCGCCATGCTTTTCTGATCCAAACAAATAACTCCAAAAGAAGCTGGCTGGGAATGTGGATTTGTTGGCCCAGAATCATCCATAAAGCTTAATCCCTAATGGGTGGAGATCTTTGAAACCATGGATGCTGACATCTGGTAGAGACTAAAGGAAAATGTGATAATTTGACTATATAGGATCTGGGATTTTGGGTAGATTTTTGGATGACAGATGTGCACAAATGGAAATTTAATTGTTCAATTCAAATTGAACAATTGGTAGGGGTGTGCATGAATGGGTTTTTTTTTTTTGCATATGATTCATATCAAATTGAATGTAAAGATATTCAAATTTATTTGAATAGATCCCCTTCAAATGTGGTAGGATTCCATTTGATACAAATGTGCTCATACAGATTTGTCCAAGTATCCGATAGAAACACACACATATCTGATACGTATCCTGTAACATACCCACTCTGAAAGCATCAAATCCAGCCTGAATCCACTTTGAATCTACTCTTAACTGGTGCAGCCATTTCCCCACCTCTATGGTTCACAAATGTAACGAAGCTTCGTGCAAATGTTCTGAAACATTTGTTTCAAATTCGAATGTCAGCCTTCAAATATCATAACATTCAGTTTGTGTATGTATGTATGAATTTGTACAAATATCGAATATTATGAATATTCATGCACATCTCTAGTTCCTGGGTTCAGGTGTGGTTCAGTTTGCATGCAAACCATGAATCCCAAACCAAGTGAACCAGTTCATCATGTCTCTGTCCTGGATGGTGATGCTGTATCACAATGTCTGTCCACGTGGGGTATGCAACACCGTTTAAAAAACACAAACAAAAGTGGATGGGCCTGGCTTTTCTTGCTTTCCATGCAAATGGCCTAGAAATCTCCTCCAAATGAGAACCTATTTGCATTTCCATTTGACCATGATGATAAGTATCAAATCTAGGTTTATTTTGCTCTGATCCTGCATCCCAAGGGTAGCTGGGTGCACCTGAGAGTGCCCAGAAAGGTGATTCAGTTTGATCAATCCCTCTTTGAGCCAGTTTGGTCTAGTGGTTAGGGGGAGCAGACTCTTATCTGCGAATACCGGGTTTGATTCCACCCTCCTCCATGAATCCAGCTGGGCGACCTTGAGCTAGTCACAGCTATCCTCTGAGCTCTCACAGCCCCGCCTACCTCACAAGGTGTTCTGTTGTGACAAGAAGAACAGAAGAAGAAGAAGGAGAGTTGGTTTTTCTACCCTGCTTTTCTTACCCGCTTTGACTCCCCTTAAATGGGTGAGAAAAGCAGGGTAGAAAAGCCAACTCTTCTTCTTCCTCATTCTCCATGAAGCCAGCTGGGTGACCTTGGACTAGTCACAGCTCTCTGCTGAGCTCTCACAGCCCCGCCTACCTCACAGGGTGTTGTATTCTGGGGAGAAGAACAGGAAGCTTTGTCAGCCACTTTGAGTCCCCTTAAATGGGTGAGAAAAGCGGGGTAGAAAAGCCAACTCTTCTTCTTCTTCTTCTTCTTGGATCCAACCCTGCATAAAGAAAGCAGTGCCGTGTGATTAAAGCTTCAAAGGTATCTAATGATTTTCTGTGTAGCACATAGGGTACAAATTCAGTTGCTGGCTGCTATGGTCACATTCAAACTACTCTCTCATATGGGCAGTAATTTCATGAATTACTTTCATGCAGGGATATGCTCTATAAACTCAGAAAGCCCTGAACATACCTGGACACTAATGGCAAATTTAGAATAATGATGCTATTCAGGGATTCCATAATCAAACAGAAAATGCTAGTCTGGGTTAGAATCCCTACTGTTTCCTGCTCAGAGTGACCTTGGAAAAGTCAAAACCTCCCAGGCTATTTCTCCCAGCTCTGGGTACATAGCCTCACTGCTCTGGGGATGATGAAGACTGAAGAAGTCAACTTAACAGGACATCCAGAAGAGACCTCTGATTGGATGGGCTAGATCCTAGCATTCCTGTGGCTCAAATCCTTACTCTGCTATAGAATCGTAGCTATGGGTAAAATAGCCTCAGTAAGTTGTGAGTGCCTTGGGAAAAGCAAAGGCTAAGGGTAGGAAACCTAGCAGAGAATCTAGACTGGAACCCATAAAGCACATAGCCACCTGCCAACTCTCCACTAAAGATGTGCATGAATGTTCTAAACATTCAAAATTCTATCAAATGTGGACATTCAGGGTGTTTCCACACGGGCTGTTAAAACGCACTTAGAAACACATTAAAGGCACATACAGAACACATTGGAACTTACCTTCCACATTGGAGGCCAGATCTGTGGCACTTCGAGGACGCCGCTTCCGCACAGGCTCGCGTGAGATCGGTCTCTAATGTGGTCTTGGCACTGCTAAAACTGGTTCCTGGAAAGACCTGAAAAATTAGGTCTTAATCCGTTCTTGCATGGAAAATCCACATCAAAGGAGGACGCTTCCGCTCATGGATAGAAGAGTGGCGGATGTCCCTCCGGCCGCCATGTTGGGAAGGGCGGAAGCAGGACTGCCTGCTTCCGAAGCCCCTCCCCTGTGCACCGGTCGCTGCCGGAAACACAGAGTGACTGGCAGCTCACCACTCCAGTCCCGCAGCTCCGGGGGTGGCGTCGGTGGCGCGCAAGCCTGAGGACTTTGGGAATGGGTGCTGATGCGTCTGCACAGCACCCACTCCATCCCTTCTCCGGAATCTGGCCTTCCCACGTGAGTGCGGAAGCATGGGGCCTTATTTGGATCCGTCCCTATTTCAGATGGATCTTCCCAGAGATGGATTTGAGAAAAACGGTTTCCCTTAATCCGGTTTTCAGGAAGTACATGAGGAAACACTCTCAAACCCGAATAAAATGTCTACAAATTTGAATTTAAACATTCATTTGAATGATTTGAAACATTCAGATAGATACAAATGCAGAAATACAAATGTACACATATGTATCTGTATGCACCTCAGACATACCTGTATGTATTTGCGTACGAAATGTGTATGAAATGGATACAGATACAAATGACACATATGAGTGTTGTCGACATTCATATCTTCAGGTTCAAACCTAACGTTCAAACCAATATATTTGAATGTATTCTTTTTGAATTGGATTTTGTTGCATTCGGATTCTAAACACTTGAATCAAATTGTAATGCAAAAAGACCTGTTTACATTCATCGGAACACATGAGTGATGCTGATAAGGCAACTCTGATGCCTGGGCAACTCAGAGGCCCTGTTGGCACTCACCTTGAGTCCAGACTAAGAGTCCATGGTCCAGTTTTGGGCCTCATTGGTCCACGTGTTGGTGCAGACCTGTCAGGACATGCCGCCCACCGGAACTCTTTGTAATCTCAACCAGGGAAGCCCGGGTCAGGACTACGGATGAGCATGGATGCAATTTTGGGGATTTGATTTGATTTGGTTTGAATTGAATATCCAAAGATTTGAATCAATTCGAATGTTTAAAATTTGAATGTATTCACATTCCATTCAAATTGAATATATTCAAATCTATGAATTTTTGATTCGTATTTGAAGATACAAATGTCAACAACATTTGAATGTGTCCATACGCATCTGTATGCATCCCATTCTTATCCCATACGCATCCAGTCTTCTTCCCATACATATACGTACAAATGCGTACAGACATGAATAAGATGAGTTCAGATACACATGTAGTGTGTACATATCCATACACATACGGATGTCCAAATAATTTGTATGAATGATGCAAAAGATTAGAAAATTCAATCAAAAAATTCAAATTTAGAGACATTCAATTTGAATTTGAATGTCCGAATTTGATCAAATTCAATTGAATTTCAAATATTTAGAATATTTGTGCACATCCCTGACTTTGTAATGAACTGAATGTTAGAAAATCTGTATTCATTTGAGTAGATCCCCTTCAAATGAGGTAGGATTCTATTCAATACAAATATATTGGTACAAATTTGTACAAACATCTGATTCATAGCTGATATGAACAAATACATATCTGGTACGAACAAATTTGTATCCAACATGAACTAATATATATCCTATACGTATCCCGTAACAAATCCACACTCTGAAAGCATCAAATCTGACCTGAATCCACTTTTAATCTGGTCTCGTTCCGTGTTGAATGCAATCTGGATCCATTGCAGATGTGTGGTGCGGCCGCTTTCCCAACTCCCCAGTTTAACGAAAGTCCAAACTATTTGTATGAATGTCCAAAACACTCGTATTCATGCAAATGTTAATGTATGAATGCCGTACTATTCATGTGCAAATGTCCGAATTTGGATGAATTCAGACGAATAACAAATGTTAGAAATAGTGCACACCCCTAGTCAGTGCTATCAGTAGACCTGTTTAAATGAATAGCTGATCAGTGGGCCTCGGTCCAGACCATGGAGATGTTCAGAAGGCATCCCTCCATGTTCAGGGTTTGTGGGGACCCATTTTGGCAACACACCAAAGCGTGTCACTGAAATGCATTCCCCAGTGGCTCCACGGCTAGGAATGAAAGTTCCTGACCCTTTGGGTCCCTTGGAGGTCAGACCTAAAGCTTTCATGAGAACCAGAGACTGAAAGAAACGCTAGTTTGGGTCAACCACATTGGTAGATGTTGTTCCAGGCCAGTCCTTTCTAAGTTCCACACAGTGGGCCTTGGTTGAATTAAACCGACTGGTTTGGAACATGGAGAGGTAAGAGCAGAAAGGACTAGTGGTCCCATTTATTCAGGCCCAGACTTTTCCCATTGTTTTTCAAGATAGGAGGGTGCCTCAAAAAAGTAATGGGCCCCCAGTTTTCCATGGACTCTTCTCATTCCAGAACCATCTGAAAGGGGGGGGGCAGGGAAGAGGAATTATCCTAATGCATCTTAATCGCCTGAAGACAGCAGACACAGAGTATAAGCAAGGGAAGACATAATCACAGCCTGAACGTTCTTTGCATTCCAAAAGGCTTCCAGAAAAACTTATTCTTTATGTTTATATCCTTCCTTCATGCCAGAAAAGTTTCGCCATTTAGCAGACCTAATGATGGGCCTGCTAATTAATGACTCAGAGCAAAGCTGAATGTGATTAATGATGCAACATATACCGATCGATACACACACAAAAGAGCGATTATCAGGGACAATCAGCAACATAATCAACTAACAGTCTTTCCCCTGACGCTGCGTCCGCTCTTTAGGTCTTGGGGAAGTCAAGAGGAGAACCAATCAATGGCAGTCCATATAGAGAGGGGAAAAAACCAGGTGGTTATAAATCCGAGACTTTGGGCCAGGTTGCAATGGACTTTGTGGGATGGTGTCATTACACGACGGTCATCCATTTGGAAGAAGAGTTGGGCTTTCTACACCACTTTTCTCACCTATTCAAGGGAACCCATTTAAGAGAGCTGTGACTAGCCCAAGGTCACCCAGCTGGCTTCATGGGGGAGGACGGAATCAAGACCAAGGCCTATTCACACTTAGGCCTCTGGTATCCAATTGGGACAGCCCTGGGACAGAACATTCACTCTCTGGGCCGGATAGTTTTGCCTAGAACCATCCTGCCCTGCCCCAAAGCTGGCCTAATTGTGGCTAGGGTGTGGAGCATGAAATCTTGCTCTAAACCTGGCCCAAGCAGTCCCTGGCCATTCCAGAGCTGTCTGGCAGGGAGAGTATCTGTATGAATATGATACGTATCTGTACACATTTGCGCTTATAACATGGAACGAAAACCGGATGCATATGGGATAAAACAGGATGCATACGAAAATGCGTACGGATACATATAGCACATACGAATGTTGTCGACATTTGTATCTTTAAATATGAATGTTGTCGACATTCGTATCTTCAAGTTTGTATCCAGCATTTGAACAAATAGATACAAATGTAATGGATTTGAATCGGTTTTCGTTGCATTTGGATTCTAAACGTTCGAATTTGAATGCAAAAAAAAAAAAAAAAAATGTGTGCACACCCCTACATTGCGTTTTGTTCTGCTTCAAATCTGCCCCCAAGGAATGAAAAGCAGTTTTTACATGGACATATGGCTTTCCCCCTTGTTTACTTCCCTGGCTCTAACGAAGCTGCTGAATCGAGGCTGGGGTTTGTCTTGCCAGGCTTATGAACTCTGACAAGTTTGCAGCCAAGAGCGTAGTCTTCTATACCATTTAGCTGCCTGCAGACGTAATTGGACGTGTTTCTGTGGCAGCCACCACGTGCTGCAGAGGTTCTAAGGGCAGAGGAGATCTTCAAAAGGAACAAATATGTCTCTTTATTGCTGATATTATTGCAACCGTCTTCACCAGATTATTAATCATAAATCAAAATGTATTGATATATCTTTTTCTCATAAAACAAAACTGGGGCACGACTTTGTTGCAAGGGAGACTGAGAAAGCTTCGAAAGGGAAGGAAAACAATATTCATCATTGTCCTTTCTTTAAATTTGAAGATGCATTATTTTTAATTACAGCCTGTCTATAAAAACCTGGGGCCTTTTCGCACACACGGTTTTGGAACATGTAGAAAACACTCGGGAACGCGGCATACGCACTGCCAGGGCTGGGTTTGCATCCCAGCCTGTTCCAGAGTGTTTGCCACGCATTCCAGATGCAGAGCACTTAAAAGTGCTCTACGTCTGTTCCCAAGCATATGAAGCATCCCTGGCTGTTCGGGGAGGGAAGCATTCACACACGCCCCCCTCCCTGACAGCCGTGGGCACGCCCCCCCCAGCAGCATTGGCTGAAAATCAGTCAAACAGGTGACAGGCGCTGCGCTAATTACCTACCTTGCCGGGGTGAGGTGGCAATCGCACAGGTGTGCCGACCCTGGTAGACGGCAGAGGGGACCCACTGACTCGCAGGCCCCATCTTCCGGGAGTGTGCGCAGTTCGTGCACGCTCCCGGTAGATGGGGCCTGCGAGTCGGTGGGTCCCCTCTGCTGTCTACCAGGGTCGGCGCACCTGCACGATTGCCACTCCAGCCCGGCAAGGTAGGTGACGGCCTTGTGCGGGGGGAGGTGGGTCCCTCCCAGCCCCTGCAGCCCCATTAGGGCTGCCAGAGTCCGGAAAGCACCCAGATTGACTTCCCCTCGCCCCTTTCCGGGGTGGGAGGAGGCCAATCTTCGGCTGCCTCTTGGCGAGGGGCTTTGTGACCACATGGGTTCCGTCTACCAAGGCTTCCCGTCCCCCCGATCGTGCCCATCTGCAGGGTTTAGGTGCTTGGAATGACCCGGGGCCGCTGGGAGTGCGCCCCACATGGGTGTGCCATAACCCCTCATTGGACAAGCAGCTCACATGCGCACTTCCAGCAGCCCCGAGTCATTCCAACCTGAGGCAGCAAGGAGGTAGGTATTGCACGTGCGCAGGGCATGTCCCAGGGCCCTGGGGTGTGTGTGTGTGCGTGGGGGGGTCATCTTCATGGTGTAGACGCCTTGATGAAGGCACCTACACCCCACAGACAGGTGCAATTGGGGGGGATGGGAAGCCTTTGTAGACCGGAGCCATGCACTCTGATATGCCAAGGGGTCCTGCCCCATAGGCAGCTGGCCCCGGGCCCTGGGGTTTGTGGGTGGGTGCCCGGGTAGCTTTGTGCCAGCTGTACAGGACTCGATTGAGTCCTGTAAAGCCAGCAGGAACCGGGGGAAGCGGCCTGACAGGGCTGCCTGCCCCTGGGTAATCACACCAAATGGGAAGCAGCCTTGCGGGAGGCGTCCCCGCCCCTGGTTGGCCTTTCCCGGCTAAGTCACTTTGGGATGCTTCACCCATTCGCACACAGGCAGGCAGGAACGTGTGTGAATGGGTGAAGCATCCCAAAGTGACTTAGCCCACGTGCACTTTATCCGTTGCGGGTGTAGTGCGAAAAGGCCTCTGACCTGTCATAAGAGGCTGCGCCCTTTAAGTGGAATTTATGAAAAGCTGGGTCCTGGACAGAAGTGGTCTGGTTGTGTCATCTGTATGGCTTTCATTCCTTTAAGCTCCCTAGGCTGCCATTTTAATGCTTGCATTGTTTTCAATTTCCTTTAAAAAGCTGAATGCTGGAGGGCCATCAGCTAGGCATTGGGGTGGACCTAGCCTGGCCTCCTCAGAATGGTCCTTTGGGTACTAGAAGAAGTTGTCTGCAACATGGGCCTTTTCTGCCCTTGGCCTTATTCTAGATTATATCTCGGGATAGGGATGTGCTAACACAGACTATGGAAGGTCTCACCTGGGGTCTGTCTTAGAATCTACTAGCATGTGGACAGCAGACCCCTATTCCAGGATATATTCCAGATTAAGGCCAAGGGCAGAAAGGCCTTTGATCAGATCAAGCTATGGACAACCAAACTAGCCAGAGCCTTTATCCTGGGCAGCCTTAAGTCATGCCCCCTTTTTCTATGCACAGTCAAAGATCTGGATCTTCAAGATCCAGTTCTTTGAGATGGGGTCCTCTTGGAGATCCAGATCTTGAAGGTGCCTGAAGATTAGGGATCTGCACGAATATTCAAAACTTTGAAAATCTTATTCGAATCTGACGAATGTTAACATTCGAATTCCAGTTGGATTTAATAACATTTGAATTTAGACATTTGAACGCATTTTGGGTGTTCTGAAACATTTGTTCGAGTGATTCCAATGTACAGATACGTATGTATTACATACGTGTCTGTACAAATATTATACATATTTGTGCTTATAATACGGGCTGAAAATGGGATGCATACGGGATAAAACGGTACGCATATGAAATGCTCACAGATATGTATGACAGATACGAATGTTGTCAACATTCATATCTTTAAATACAAATCTAACATTTGAATGAATAGATTCAAATGTTATGGATTCGAATAGGATTTTTGACATTCAGATTTTAGATATTCGAATTGAATTGAACGTTTTGACATTGGATTTGACACGGATTCAAATGCAAAAAGAAAATTCATGCACATCCCTACTGAAGACCCCATGGTGGACACCTTTAATCAGGTCCACACAAAATCCAGATTTAAGGGCCTGAAGGACCCATTAAATCCAGTTTTCCCCTGCCCTCGTGGGGACAGGGCCTGGCAGATGGGGCCTTCAGTGGTGTCCAGGTGGGGACAGGGCCTTCCCAATTGGTACCAAACAGGTACTAATCAGGTTCTTAATGGGGTTTTTAGAAGGGTTCTAAGTCCTAGTGGAGAAAGGCCCATAGGTTTGGGGATGTGAATGAATGTTGGAAATATTCATTTTCGGATGAATTAGGACATCCATACGCATACATTCGGGATGAAAATGGGATGCGTACGGAAGAAAAACTGGATGTGCATGCGATTAGCATCATTTTGGATACATATCAAATATCCATACGAATAGATATGAATGTATTCATATAGGTTTGAATGTCCAGACATTTGTTTTTCTTTATTTGTACAAATCTGGATATTCAAATATTCGATTTGAATCTAATCGAATGTCAAAAATTGCATTTGTGCACACCCCTACTTAGATGACCAAATGTTGGGAGGCAGAGTTAGAAGGGTAGCAGATTGAGGCCATTGGATGGTCTGGGATAGGCCATCTGCATGTCAAGTATTCCTAGGTAAGTTGAAGTTGGCGCCAGCACTCAGGTGTGAATGGCAGCCATTACCCTGGAACTTAAGTCTAGTAGGATGAATATTCCTCTTGAGTTTTCAGTAGAGATCCTTTTGTCGCTTTCGTAAGGATGTCCACTGGAGTTGGCTGGTACTCCCTCTCATGTTGAATTCAGGAGGCACACAATTTGATCTTCCTCCTCTTCCTCCTCCTCCCCTCTTTCTGATGCTGCAATGCAGCGTCATACGGTTTTGGAGGCCAAGAGCTGATGGCACTGGGATTATTCTTGGATGCGCTCCAGAAGGTCATTAAGGGGGAGTAGTAGTGACAAATGCATTTATTTGCCTGCTTTTCTGTTCTTGACAAAGCATTTCTTCTCTCCTAAGGATTCTTCAGTTGGAGCCCTTTTGCCTAAGATCAGTACAGTCTTGCCCAGGATGATTTGGCCAGCCCCTGTAAGAATATGTGTCCACTTTCAATCTCTCTACCAAGTGGGAACATGCTGGGTAGATGTACTTATGTCCTTTCCGTACTTACCTTTGCTATAGTGGATCAGGGAGGGCTGCTCCATACAAAGATGCACAATCCGCCCCAAGCTGTGGCAGATGATTCCTGGTGTGGAAAAGGCCATCCACATTGGAATGGCTTGTTCTGCACCACCCCTGTGCCAGAGGCACAGTTTGGTCTAGTGGTTAGGGAGCCAGACACTTATCTGAGAGCACCAGGTTTGATTCCAGTTCCTCCATGAAGCCATCTGGGTGACCTCGGGCTAGTCACAGCTCTCTTTCTGAGCTCTCAGAGCCCCAGCTACCTCACAGGGTGTCAGTTGTGAGAAGAATAATAGAAAGCTTTGTCAGCTGTTTGAGTCCCCTTAAATGGGTGAGAAAAGTGGGTAGGAAAACCAACTCTTCTTCCAACTTCAGAGATGGCTCAGAGGACCTCTGGATGTTCTGAAGGACAGAAATGAAAGTTCCTGACCTTTGGTGCTCCTGGGGGGGGGCATTTTGGTGTCGTGCCTTCTTGTGTCTCTGAAATAGGCTCCCCTGTAGTATACTGAAGCACAGAGATGTGCCTTGTGGATGCTCCTGTGGTCCAGAATATCACCTCCTAGTACACTGGTAGATCTTCACATTGAAGTCTACTGGTAGATATCTCCTCATATATAGAAGCACCTCCTCTCCTATGGACCTGTATGTGCCCTAAGATCTGCTGTTACAGGGATCGGGACACATGGTAGGGCATTGTTGGTTGTAGCTCCCAGGTTATGGAATCATCTCACCTCCGTTCAGACAACAATTGATGATGTGCCACTTTGCCCTAGATGTCAGCCGATGGAACAACATGCAGGGACTGTCATTGTTTTAGTCACACTTTTTAATCTGTTTTTATTAGGGTTTTATTGTAACCCACACTGAGCCCTTTGGCTATAGGATGAAATATACTTAGAAACAAATAAACTGGAATAGGGCACCATTCTAATTAGGTGTGATCAGTCTGTACCAGGAGGGACACCGGCCTCCCTTATATCCCACAACAACATGCACAAGGGAGGCTCCTAGGCACTTTGCCACACTGTGATGAGTGTGTGTAGAAAGGGGCTTGTATTTGTATTTGCATTTGTTGATTTTTATACCGCACTTCAAGCCTCCCCCCCCCCCATACACACACCACCACCAGAAAGTGCTTGAGGTACCTCTGAGATCTTCCTGCTTTGTTTGGCTTTTGGGTCTGTGTGCATATTTTGAATGTCACAAGCCAGTGATATGAGTATACTAGAAGGAGGGGAGGAGAAGCGAAAATTCCAGACATATTAAGTGGGTGGGGGCAGCCAAAGCAGAAGAACATAAGAAGAGAAGCCCTGCTGGATTGGGCCAGAGCCCATCCAGTCCAGCATCCTGGCTCACACAGTGGCCCACCAATTGCTTCTGGGCATCTCAAGCAGAAGACAAGAGCAAAACCTTCACCTGCTCTCCAATCCCAACAAATGGCCTTAGAGGCATTCTGCCTGTCCCCCCAGCCTGGAGGATGTACCTGTATTCTAGAAGTCACTGATACACCTGTCCTCCATGAATTTGTCTAACTCTCTTTTAAAGCCATCCAAGTTGCATCTTTCGGGGGGGACGACGACAAGCAGGATGCTTCTAAGGTCATTTGGTGGGATTCAACAGCAGGAGGTTTGCCCTTGACTCTGCTTGAGATGCCCATGGGCAATAGGTGGGCCATTGTGTGAGACAGGTTGCTGGATTAGATGGCCATGGCCCAATCCAGCAGGGCTCTTCTTAGTATCTAATGGACTAGATGGGCTGTGCCCTGATCCAGCAGGGCTCCTCTTAGGTTCTTATGGACTAGATGGACTGTGGCCTGATCCAGCAGGGCTCCTCTTAAGTTCTTATAGACTAGATGGGCTGTGGCCTGATCCAGCAGGGCTCCTCTTAAGTTCTTATAGACTATATGGGCTGTGGCCTGATCCAGTAGAGCTCCTTTGAGGTTCGTACGCTGATGGGCTGTGGCCTGATCCAGCAGAGCTCCTATTATGTTGCTGTCACCACCTCTGCTGCTAGTAAATTCCACAGACGGATGACCCTCTGGGTTAAAAAAGATACTTTCCCTTGTTGGTCCTAACTCTCCTTCCCATTAGTTTCACAGTGTGACCCGTGGTTTGAGTATTGTGCAATAGGGAATAGAACATGAATGGAAGTATTTTTTTGTTAAATTTCCCCCTTTTAAATCCCACGACACCTTTATGTTTTTAGTCATGGACACCAGTATGCAAGGATCTGTAGCCTTGTTAATAAGAAGAATGACATAGATTTTTTTTTTGCCTTTTGTTCCTCTCTCTCTTTTTCAAGTTTAAACAACATGTGATCTGTTCTTTCTTCTTTGTTCAGCCATACAATACTATTAATGTATGAGCTGACTTGTAGTAAGCTGAGTGCAGAGGAGGTATTAAGAAGAGGTGCTAAAAAGAGATTCACTGTTAACTGCTGCACTCTGTAAACTATGGCAAAGATCTCTGAAAGATCACCCACTTCCCATACAGGATCACCTCTCAATTGAACTCCCTCCAATGAAGACCTCCTAGAAATATCATCCCTCTATCAAAGCTAGATTGCTAACCAGAGTGAGGACTTTCTCTGTGGTGGCCCCCAAACTTTGAAATTATCTTCCTCCAGAGTAGGGATGTGCATGAACATTCAAAATATTTCTTTGTACAAATTCGAATTCAGACATTCATATATGAATTGAATGTCCAGGTATCCATACTTTAGTATTTGTAGAAATACAAATATTTTTGAGTTATTCATATGAATAATTCAGACATTTATATGTGTATGGATACGTATGCATTGTGTATGTATCATAAGAACATAAGAGAAGCCTTGCTGGATCAGGCCACAGCCCATCTAGTCCAGCATCCTGTCGCACACAGTGGCCCACCAAATGCTCATGGGCATCTCAAGCAGAGACAAGGACAAACCTATTCCTGCTCTAGAATCCCAGCAAATGGCCTTAGAAGTGCCCCAGTCCCCCCCTCCCCCAGCCTGAAAGATGCACCTAGGCATTCATTCTAGTAGCCATTGATACATCTGTTGTCCATAAATTTGTCTAACCCTTCCTTAAAGCCATCTAGACTGGTAGCTGTCACCACCTCTTCCAGCAGCAAATTCCATAAGCCGATGACCCTCTGGGTGAAGAAATACTTCCCCTTGTCAGATCTGACTCTCCTACCCATCAGCTTCATAGATGCCCCCTGGTTCTAGTGTTGTGTGATAGAGAAAAGAAATTTTCTCTATCCACCTTTTCTATACCATGCATAATTACATATACTTCAATCAAGTCCCCACTTAAACGCCATCTTTCCAGACTGAAGAGGCCTAGACGTTGCAGCCTGGTTTCGTAAGGGATTTTGTTCCAGCCCCTTAATCATTCTGGTTGCCCTTCTCTGCACCTTCTCTAGTTCCACAATATCCTTTTTCAGATGTGTTGACACCTTCGTTGAACTGTCCACATCTTGTGCATATCCGTACTAGGGGTGTGCACAAATGCAATTTTGGGGAATCGATTCGACTTGAACTGAATATCTGAAAATTCAAATCGATTCTTATGTTTAACATTCGAATGTATTCACATTCAATTAGATTTGAATACATTTGAATCTATTTGTGTGAATTTTTGATCTGTATTTGCAAATACGAATGTCGGCAACATCTGTATGTGCCCGTATGCATCCTTACGCATTCCGTATGCATCCCATTTTCGTCCCGTACAGATCCATACAAATGCCTACAGATGTGGGAAAGACGCGTACAAGCAAGTACACGTTGTGTACACATCCGTACACAAAGGAATGTCCAAATAATTTGTACAAATTATTCAATAATTTGAAATTTGTTCAAATGTTTACATTCAAATTTACAGACATTTGATTCAAATTCAATTGGATTTTGAATGTTTTGAATATTTGTGCACGTCCCTAACCCATAGGCATCCATGCAGATATGTACAGGATGAAAACAGGATGCGTACGGATGCGTATGAGATTCGCATCATTGGATAAGTATCAAATATTCGTACAAAAAGATACAAATGTATTCATATCGAGTCAAATGTCCAGACATCCGTTTTTCTTTGTTCATACGAATCCGGATTTTCAAATGTTCGATTTGTTATGAACTGAATGTTGCAAACTGCATTTGTGCAGACCCCTCCAGAGGTATGCCACCGTTCTTCATTGTCTACCTTCTGGCATTTAGTTAAAACATTCCTTTTGGCATTTAGTTAAAACATTCCTTTTGGCATTTAGTTAAAACATTCCTTTTCAGCCAGGCTTTTGCTGATTAGATCTGGCCACGTTTCATCACTAGACACTGTTAATTTTAATTTGATTTTGTGCCTAGCTTTATATTATTTTGTTTTCACTTTCTTCTCGCTTCATTGTTCTGTTTCTTCTCTGTTTTGTTTTATTTGCTTACTGCTCACCTCCCTAATGGTCCAGTGAAGTGTGACATAAAAATCAATAAATGCAAATACTAACTGGGCTTTGACCCAGGTTGGAAATGCATCCGATCAAAGTGAGGTTGATGTGGTTAACAGGGTGCAAAGGCTAATCGTTAAACCATTGTTTAGCCCTTCCCCTACATCCCATGCAACTGACCACTGTGGTGACCAGCGTAGTGACCTTATCTAAAACCCCTTGACAGTAGGGAAGTAGCTCCTGGCTGGAGGAGATAGTGGTACTTGGAGTCCAGTGACCACCAGAAGACACCAAGAACTGGACCTGCCTCTCTCTGCTTTCCAGACAAATAGGATGGTGGTGATATGATACTTCAGCCGTCGCAGTAGGATGGGGTTCTCCGTTAGAGATGAATCAGGCAGGCTTCAATCCACTTTCAGAATGAGGGAACACATCACAAAAGTGGCAAGCCATTTTCTTTCGGCATCATCTAACTCAGAAAGTCGACCTGGGGGTTAGATAAAAGAGAAAGAAAATGACTTGTCTCTTTGCCGATGTGTTCTCTTGCTCCGAAAGTGGACTGAAACTGGATTAAAACTTTGTTTTACGAAATGGCACAAAATGGTAGCATGCAGCGCTATCAAGAAGATCCTGTAAGGCAGAGGTCTCCTCCGCTGTGGCCCCCTAGATGTTCATCAACTAAAACTCTTAGCATTCCACTCCCAGCAGTCTATGACTGTGACAGCTCAGAGAATGGAATGCTGGGAGCTGTAGTCTGGACTCCAGGGATATACCTGCAGAGTTGCAGTTTGGCTCTTGCCCAGTGGAGACGTGCAGGCTTCTGTGAGAATTACAGGCCCCTCAGCACCTTAAGCACAATGGGCTTACGTTACGGTAGTTCCTGCCTCTGCTGCTGGAATTTCAAACAGGTCTTCTGTTATTTCCCTGAAAAACATGGGGAAAGAATCAGTGAAGGTTGAGGAGAAAAATAAAAGATCATTATCTTATAGGAGATAAGTTGAGCTGCTTGTTGTCATGGTTACAGAGTTGTCCTGGATCCACCAATAAGAACACGAGACTTTATTCTACTCCAAACGTGCCATTAGCATTTAACATTTTCTTCCCTGGTTACAAATAAATTGGAAATAGATGAAGGGAGGGGGAAAAAGAGAGAGAGAGAGAGAAAGTGATTCCTGGTGTGTTTTAATCTGTTGCCTTGTTTCTCTGCATTGAGCTCAATCGATAAGGTTGCTTTTGTTCTGAACTTTGTTGAACCAGAATAAATGCTCCCCCCATACACTCAGTTTTGTCAGTTATGAAGATTAAAATTTCCTCTTCAGATAGCGGTAGGAACTGTTCACAGTTCACTCAGACGCGGGTCAAGTTTGGGATGGGACGGCGCTTGCAGTGCAGACGCCAGCCACAGAGAGCAATTGAAACTCGGGGTGTGTACAAATGGCATTTTTGACATTCGCTTTATAATGAAAATTCATATTCTGATAGATCCCCTTCTAATGAGGTGGGATTCTATTCGATACGGATGTATTTGTATGAATTTGTATGAATATCTGATAACAAATGCAAATGTATCCTGGATACGTATCCTGGAAATGTATCCTGGATACAGATCCTATACTAATGAATAAATGTCGGATATGTATCCTATACCAACGCATACGTATCAATACATATCTGATACGTATCCCCAATTTAACAGATGTATGAACTATTCATATGAGTGTTGAGTACGAATGTCATAACATTCGATTTGTATACAAATGTGTGAATTTGTACGGATAACAAATGATACAAATATTTGTGCACAGCCCTGCTTGGAAACCACTTTTGGATGGAATGGTTTTAGCAAGAGAAGAAGAAGAAGAAGAGTTGGTTTTTCTGACCCACTTTTCTCACCCATTTAAGGGGACTCAAAGTAGCTGATAAAGTTTCTGTTCTTCTCCCCACAACAGAGCACCCTGTGAGGTAGGTGGGGCTGTGAGTGCTCAGAAGAGAGCTGTGACTGGCCCAAGGTCACCCAGCTGGCTTCATGGAGGAGGGCGGAATCAAACCCGGTGCTCCCAGATAAGATTTCGGCTCCTTAACCCCTAGACCAAACTGATAGATTGGAATCTGGCTGGTAAATGAAGACCACTCTTTGAGCTGTCTCCTGGGATTGTGATGTCACCAGTGGACATAGAGAGTTGTGGACATTCCTGCTGCCATGCTGGGCAGGGTTTTTCTTGGGAAGCACAGGAAGTGATCGTGAAAGTTGGCTATTCTCTTGTGCTCTGCATTATGGATGGCGGCTGTGGATGGTTTGTGGCTGTGGGAACACTGGGAGAAGCTGATCTCATTGGTTCTCCTACACCTCACTCTATGGAGCAGTAAGGGCACACTGGATGCTCCTATGGCACAGGATTGTGCATATTTTGTATTAGACTAGTGATGTACGTGAAGCCAATTTCCCACATTCGATCCAATGAGAACTGAAAATGGGAATATTCCACTTCGGATGCATACTCCCCACCCCAAGTCTGTGGGGCTTCAGCTTCATGCACAAACATCTATCAAATGTTTGCAAACGAAAGGAGCCCACCCATCCCCCACCTGCTGCCACCGCACCTCATAGGTGCAAACAGGCTTCCAGAGTTGTGCATGCACCTCCTACTTCTGGGAATTGCTTTGGTTCCTGGATGTGGGAGTTGCCCATGCAACTCTAGAAGGCCTATCTCTGCCTATGAGGCATGGGTGGCAGCTGCGGTGATAGTAGTGGCCTTGAGGCCAAAGATATGGGGCGTATAGGAGGCTGGGAAGTCGAGGTCCATGATGAATATGCAGCAGCAGTGAAAGGTAAGAGAGCATGGCTGGAGGCCAGGAGTGGGGAGTGATTCCTGAGAGAATGGGGGCCTCTTGATTTGCCTGTGAATCTCAAAATTTGTACAAATTTGTTCACATTTCAAATGTGCTGAATATTCGTGCACATTAGAGATGTGTGCGAATATTCATAACATTTGTTATTCATTCAAATTCAGACATTCGTACCCGATTCAAATATTATGATATTCATACACTGACATTCATACGAATATGAAGGTTTCTGGACAATCGTATGAGTAGTTTGAACATTTGTTAAATTGGGGAGGTGGGAATGGATCTAGAGTGCATTCAACAAGGATTGAGAGTGCATTAAGAGTGGATTCAGGTTGGATTTGACACTTTCAGAGTGGATTTGTTACAGGATATGTGTCTTGGATACGTATTCAATACATATTCATTCGTATCTGATACATATTCATTTGTACTGGATATTCATATGAATACATACAAATACATTCATATCAAATAGAAGTGTACCACATTCACAAGGGTCTATTTGTACAAACATGAATTTTCTAACATTCTAACAAATCAAATATCAAAAAACACATTCATACACAGGCTTATGGAATGTGCTGCTGGAAGAGGTGGTGACAGCTACCAGTCTAGATGGCTTTAAGGAAGGGTTAGACAAATTTATGGATGACAGATGTACTAATGGCTACTAGAACGAATGCCTAGGTGCATCTTTCAGGCTGGGTGGGTGGGAGCGGGGCGCTTCTGAGGCCATCTGCTGGGATTCTAGAGCAGGAATAGGTTTGTCCTTGTCTCTGCTTGGGATGCCCATGAGCATTTGGTGGGCCACTGCGTGCGACAGGATGCTGGACTAGATGGGCTGTGGCCTGATCCAGCAGGGCTTCTCTTATGTTCTTATGTTCTTATGTTCCTAGTGAGCACCCCTACCATAGCCCAATGGTTTGACTCTATGCACTTTTGTGCAAAATCCATACACAACTTCCTCCTTTTTTGATGCAAGTATATGCGTAGGCAGTAAGTACATCAATTAAGTGCATATCCTCATGGCTTGCTTGGTGCTGTTAACCAGCCAAAGAAATACGTTGATCTGCATAAATGTTTGGTCTGCCTCAGCTGCGTCTTAATACATCAGACAACAGAATCTTCAGAGTGATTTGCTGTTTTGATAATCCAAATGAAAATATCCACCCTTCTTGGGGAATATTTTTGAATGCTGGATCCGCCAAAGGCAGATTAAAAAAGGAGAGGAAAAATTAAAATCTTCGACCAACATTTACTTTCTGAATCACGCGTGATTCACCAAAACATTTGCCCTTGGCAGTTACTGGCTGCTGCTAAGCAGGAATTTCTCTTTGCATATGTCTTTCTTCCTTTTTCTTAAAATTGCAAGAGAGTTGAACAAATCTACTGAGAGAGGATGAGAGAAGAGGAAAAATCTGCCTGACCATGTGTAGCGCCTTCCAGGATGTGTAAGGGGCATCTGAATGGAGGTGGATAGCCGTGAGTAGGGATTTGCAGGGATGCTTGTTTTGTATTCGATTGATATTGAATGGAATGCAGGAAAATTAATATTCATTTGGATAGATCCCCTTTGAATGTTGCAGGATTTGAATTTGATACAAATTGAAGTATATAAAATTATGCATGGTATAGAAAAGGTGGATAGATGAGATTTCTTTTCTCTGTCACACAGCACTAGACCCAGGGGGCATCTATGAAGCTAATGGGTAGGAGAGTCAGATCCGACAAAGGGAAGGATTTCTTCACCCAGAGGGTCATCAGTCTATGGAATTTGCTGCCAGAAGAGGTGGCAAAAGCAACCAGCCTAGATGGCTTTAAGGAAGGGTTAGACAAATTCATGGATGACAGGTGTATCAATGGCTACTAGAATGGATGCCTAGGTACATCTTTCAGGATGCTTCTAAAGCCATTTGCTGGGATTTGAGAACAGGAAACGGTTTGTCCTTGTGTCTGCTTGAGATGCCCATGAGCATTTCTGTTTTTGACTGTTCTATAGATTTTTATAGATTTATTCTGTTTAACTTTGCTTTGTTCAGTGCCAACATTCTAGGTTGAAGGGTCACATAAAATGATAGTAATTAAATCAGTCTTTTATAATATGGTTTAATTTGAATGAACTCCATTAATTTGAATGAACTCCATGTTCAAACTGGCAAAATATATAGACCAGGAGCCACATGCTTGCCGTGTTCAATCAAGGGTAAATCCACCAAGTTAGTAATCTGTTGAGTATCTTGTGGTCCTTCAGGACTGCATCTGGCTTTGAGAGCTGGGGAAGAGTTTACATTTCCTCTCACTGGTTGCCATTTTGGGCTTGTTGTGGCCTGTTCCATTGTTCTGCTTTCAACCTGAACTTTTGGAAAATGGCTAGAATGTTCATTGTCAGAGGAAGTAAGTTTATAAGTCTAGAGAAACTTATGTTCTCTCTCACACAGCACTAGAACTGGGGGTGGGGGGAATCTATGAAGCTGAGTTAGATCAGACAAGGGGAAGGATTTCTTCACCCAGAGAGTCATCGGTCTATGGAATTCGCTGCCAGGAGAGGTGGTGACAGCAAACAGCCTAGATGGCTTTAAGAAAGGGTGAGACAAATTCATGGATGATAGATATATCAATGGCTACTAGAGAGGATGCCTAGGTATGTCTTCCAGGCTGGGGAGACAAGCAGGATAACTCTAAGGCCATTTGCTGGGATTTGAAAGCAGGTAATCATTTGCCCTTGTCTTCTGCTTGAGAGTCCAATAAACAATTGGTGGGCCACTGTGCGGGACATGATGCTGGACTAGGTGGGCTATGGCCTGATCCAGCAGGAATCCCCTTATGTTCTTTTTTTCTCAGTAAGGCATACTTTGATTGTCATCTATCTATCTATCTATCTATCTATCTATCTATCTATCTATCTATCTATCTATCTATCTATCTATCTATCTATCTATCTATCTATCTATCTATCTATCTATCCATCCATCCATCCATCCATCCATCCATCCATCCATCCATCCATCCATCCATCCATCCATCCATCCATCCATCCACCCACCCACCCACCCACCCACCCATCCATCCATCCATCCATCCATCCATCCATCCATCCATCCATCCATCCATCCATCATCTGTCTGTCTCTCTGTCCGTCCGTCTGTCCATCCATCCATCCACCTTCCATCTTCCATCATCCATCCACCCATCCCTCCCTCCCTCCCTCCCTCCATCTCTGAATATCTCAGGGCAGATCACAATAAAATCACAATGAAAGCAGATAAAATAGTTTGTCCACAGAGGGAGGAAATGCTGCTGTCTTAGCCAAGAACTGGTTAAAGAGAGGACCTGAGATATGTGATGACTAGGGAAGTACACAAAATCAGTTGTTTGTGTCCAATTGCAAATTTGTTCAGAAGGCAAAAAAATACTCTTTTTTTCCACTGTGGAACAAGAAGCAAAAACTGTTCAGTCAGGAGACTGGTTCAGGGTTTGCATACAGGAGACTGGTTCAGTTCCATTCATTTTATGGATAAATAAACCACTAAGTGTTTAGTTTGATGCTAACATCCATGAACATGAGCCATTTGATTGAATTTTCGAACGTGAGCCAAACTTTGGCACATCACTAGTGGCGGCACCTTGGGAAGCAGTGTCATTCAACAAGCCTGGGAAGGAGTGTGACAGCCAGCTGTCTGCAGAAGAGAAAGAGAACATCTGCAGAGAACAGGAAGTGGCCTTTCTTTTTTCAGGAAAGCGTCTCCTGAAAAATGTCAGCTTAATCATAACCTGCAATCTGTTGACCAGTGGTTAATAACTCACTGAATTGCTTGCCAATTGGTTGCACTTCCTTTGCGTTCCACCACGCGCCACATACCCACACACACCAGCTCTTTGCTTCAGCTGTGCTATTTTATCAAGTGCTTTTGGAAAAGGGATAGGAAAAACAAAAGTGAGATTTCCATTAAGGCCTAAATTCAGTTTTCCCTTTAAAAAGCAGCCCCTTTTATCCATTTTTGCAAGCACTTTCCCCTAATGCCGTACATTTTTTGGGGGGTGGGTGGGTTGTATTTTCAATAACTTACACTTTGGGAAAATCCTCTTACCAAATATGACTGCCAGCAAACCTATTTTTCTTTGAGGCTTGTATTGTGAAATTTGGAAACGGGCAAATTTCCAAGGATGCTTGTCAGTCAACATACATTCAGGACACATTGATTTTGCAGCGACATATTTTTGCTAAGTGCTAAGTGAATTTCTCCCAGATTCATCCCTTATCAGGACTGCAATTGGAGTTTTTGTTCCTCTTCTGTATGAGCTGTGGAAAAGTCTGGTACAATCTAAAAGTAACAAAATACTAATGGAGTTCTAGAATTCAGTCACTTGAATTCACAGTACTTTCTATTATGAATATTCCTTCCTTCCTTCCTTCCTTCCTTCCTTTGTTTTTATCCCATCCTATATCCAAACGTATCAGGACAGATCATTGTTGGGAGGTCTGGGAGCTGCTCTGAGGAGGGGCAGTGGAGCCCTGTAATGTGGGCAGAGGTGAGTGACCACTGTGATGTGGCCGGCCACTGGATATCAGCTGTGATGGTGGAATCAAGACCCCAGAGGCTGGATCTGATGGCAAAGACCAGGAGTTTATTCTGGCAGGGCTTTTTATACAGCAATAGGAAGGGGTGTGGGGGAAATGACATTGATGCAACATCAGGGGAGGTGATTGAGAACATAAGAGAAGCCCTGCTGGATTAGGCCACAGCCCATCTAGTCCAGCATCCTGTCGCACACAGTGGCCCACCAAATGCTCCTGGGCATCTCATTGGAGGAAAGCTGCCGTCACATCCTGTGGTAGGAGGTGGGGAAAACCCTCAAACAGGAAAAGAAGGGTTGTCCTTTTAAAGCCATGTGCTTTGCAGGCACCATAATGCCCAAAGGCAGTTGCAGAGTGGAAAGAATTCAGCACCCTAGTGGTGGTGAGTGTGTACTACAAGTCTATGGGAACAGGGAAATTGTTGCTCCTTTTACTCTCAGGGCTTGAGAATTGGGGTGCTGAAGAAAAGGAAGCAATGGGAAAAGCTGTGTAGCTTTTATGGTTACTACAGATCATAGCATGAAATTAAAAACAACACTCCCTGATTGCATGGAGGGCGAGCTGGTTCTTTAGCCAAAGGCCAGAGTAAATAGATGTGTCTTCACTGATCTACCTTGAGGGGGAAACTATTCCACAGTCTGGATGCCACTGCCAAGAAGACCGCACCCTTAGTCCTCACTCCCTCAGCTTCTGAAGGTGATGGTATAATGAGGAAGGCCTTCCCTGCAGATCTTAAGGCACAGGCAGATGGATATGGGAGGAGGCATTCCTGTAGATAATTAGGACCTTACATGTTAAACGTAACATCTTGAAATAGGTTCAGGAATGAATTGGCATCTAGTGCAGATCTTTTATGACCAGCTGCTGCATTCTGCACCTGCTGCAGCTGCCAAACTATATTCTTTGGCACCATTCTTCTACTGATTCTTCACTTTCTGTTTTGGGCTTCTTTCTTTTCCATAGTCTGAACCCAGCCAAAAATAATGCACAGAAAATGACATCATTGCTCTGCATGGCCGATCAGTGAGCAATATGCACTGCCACTAATATGTACTGCGCAGTGGTTAACAACTAGAGATGAGCACGAATATTCACAGGCATTTGAAATCCGATCGAATGTGCCAAATTTCGGCGTTTGAATTTGAACAGAATGTCCCGAAATTTGAATGTAAACATTCAGATTGAATTTCAAACTTTGGATTTATTTGTTTGAATTATCTGGACATTCGTATGCCTATGGGTTCGTACACAACGCGTACTTGCAGATGTGCATCTTTCCCGCATCCGTACGCATTTGTACAGATGTGTATGGGATGAAAATGGGTTGCATACAGGATAACTATGGGATGGGTATGGACCTGTACAGATGTGGGGGAGATGCGTACGTGCGCATACTAATGTTGTCAACATTCGTATGTGCAGATTCAAATACAAATACAAATCGAATCTTGTTAAATTCGAATTTAAAGGATTCAAATTGAATTGGATTTTTGGTATTCGATTCGATTCGAATAGAATGTTAAAACAAACAAACATTTGTGCGCATCCCTATTATCAACACAAGGTTAGAACCCAGGAGTCTCTTGGTTCAAATCTCTGCTCTACTGAAGGAGGTCATTGGGTCTCCGCTATACATGAAATAGCCTCACTGTCTTGTGGTCTAGTGGTTAAGGAGCCGGACTCTTATCTGGAAATACTGGGTTCGATTCCGTCCTCCCCCACGAAGCCAGCTGTATGACCTTGGGCGAGTCACAGCTCTCTTCTGAGCGCTCACAGCCACACCCATTAAATCCGAATCTGAATGTACGAATTTGAACGAATTGGTACGAATTTCAAATGTGGCGAATATTTGTGCGCATCCCTAACCAGGAGTTTCCAGAGCTTGGTCAGGGTGGTAGCAATGCTCCCTCCAGTAGTCTCACAAAGAATTGCCAATGCTGAAACGTATGAGGAGGACAGGCGTCAAGTCAGAGGAAGGGTTTCTAGTTCAAGTCTTCTCCAGGAATCCTCCTCTCTGGCTTCTAGAACCTGGGGATCCCATGCTGATAAGATGCTTCCATTCCAGCCCAGAAACGTCACCTCAGAGTTGCTCGGCACCCTTTTTAGCACTACATATGTGCACAAATAATTCATTTCGAACTGAACTGAACTGGAGCTGGTTTGGTTCAAATGCAACCATTGGGCATTTTCACACTTCCCATCCCATCCACTGGATGGGAAAGGAGTGCAGTTAGCCAACATTGACTAGCGCTCACACTGATGCTTTGCACACATGCAGTCATGTCTATGGTCGTCTGAGGTGCCAACGTGCTTTCAGAGCACCTCAAACAACCCCAGAGCACCAGAAGAGGTAAGTTCTGGAAAATGTTGGTTATGGTGTGGAGCACAATTTCATGCTCCTCCAAGGGCAGGTGCGCCTTACCATTGTCTTAGCAGGATATTCAATTCAGCTTGAGCACTTTTGGTCACCTTTGAACCTTGATTGAACAAGATGTTCTTGCTAGGTTCGATAGAACACCCCCTTTATTTGTTTTGAATGTGAACTCGGTTTTTGAACAGGCAGGGTGTTTGTTCCAAATGTGAACTCTTTGAACCGGTTTGAACCTGATCCAGTTTGGCCCATCTCTATTTAGCTCAGCTGGTGCAAGCCTGAAACAGTACAGCCTTAGCACAAAAGAGCAAGCTAAAAGCAGAGACTTCTTTTTCCTGGAGGCAAACAGTTGCTAAGAAACAGTGAGAGCAGGGGATGGAAAGCCATAGAAGAGTTGGCAGTTGGCAACCATTACCTGTGAGACAAAGTGATTTAGAATGAATATGACTTTGGAGCCAGGCAGAGGAGAGGAGCTCCTGGCCTTTGCAGATGACACAGAACATCCGGAAAAGCTCATAGAAATGCCATTGGACTGGATGGCCTTGTCAGTGCTGACAGGTGACGATACTTGAGAAGTAAAGTCCATAACAGGAAGGATTCTCCCTACTGCCAGACCTGCTATAGGAGAATGCACTATGCAACTCCTGGGGATGCTAGTTGACCTCAGCATCAGGTTTAATGGTAACCTTGGACCAAGATGCCATTTTTGGCATACAAGGCTGGTCTACACTCCATCTTGTAAGGACAGATTAACATCGGAAAGGGACAGGACTTCCCTAGAAGCAAGCTCCGTATGACCCCTTCTGAGTCTGTCTTACAGTATATGCAGAACCTAAGAACCTAAGAGGAGCCCTGCTGGATCAGGCCGCAGCCCATCTAGTCTAGCATCCTGCCTCACACAGTGGCCCACCAATTGCTTCTGGTCATCTCAAGCAGAAGGCAAGGGCAAAACCTTCACATGCTCTTGAAACCCAGCAAATGGCCCTAAAGGTATAAGAGAAAGGCCAAAGGCCAAAGGGACAGCCAGAAGGAAGGTAGAGCAGAAACTAACCCCAGGGAGGAAGATTTCAGTTTAAGGATGTGATCTGTGGGGCCAGCAAAACTCTAGGTCCCCCTACTCCCTGGTGAAAGGCGGCAAAATCTACCCCGCTGCATCTTGCTCAGCTGTCGTGGCTGTAAAAGGCAAGCTGGGCCTGAAAGTCACTCCGGGCCCCTTGCCCTCAGCCCCTGCTTCCAGTGTTTTCTCATCAGCTCCATTACTAACATCTGCATTCTGCCTGCCTTGCCTCCTATTCTCCGGCCACCCCCACTCACTGATTGCCTTCTAAAGTTGAAATGAGGCCAGAGGCCAGAGCTGTCCACTCGCATCGACTCTGGGGCTTTGGAGTACAGTAGCTAGGAAGCAGCGCGCTGGCCTTGCAGGGGGAACAAGCATCACCCGCTCCGCCTCCGGACTATTTGCTTTGCTGCCGGACTTGTGGCTCCTGTGATCCCTTGTTATCCCACGCTCGGTCATAGTGCTATGGCAATCCCCTGTCTCCTTTTTGTGCTTGTCCTGCTACTCGTGGATCAAATAACCCACCCCCTGAGTGCACATGCACATTTCACTCTTTATAGGTGGTGCTTTCATGCTAGCAGCAGCCTTACCTGCATGCACCATGCACTGAGAAGTCATAGAGAGAAGATCATGCCCACATTGGGCTTTCAGGCATCCCCTGAAGCACAGTGGGCCTTTTTGCAACTTCACTCCCCAGAGAAGTGAAGAGGTGGGGTGAATCGGGCTCCTACGCTTTGCAATGTCCATTGCACCCCAAACACAGCTGGTTCGAACCAAGTGTGATTGCCACAGTACTAGAAATGATTGGCTTGTTGCCACAGCAATGGCAACATGCACTGGCCATTGCTGCAGTGACCAGGTGCTGCCCCACTGGCGCGTGCAGTGTGGGATGGTCCACCTCGAACCATTCAGATTGCCTTGGCAATATTGGTGATTGTGATATGCTGCGCAATTGCGCAACTGCACAGCTGAAGCACACCCTGTTAGAGATGTGCATGGATGTTTTTGACGCTCTATTCAAATCGAATCGAATACCTGAAAATCCGATTTGATTTGAATCTCTTAAATTTGGATTAAACAAGATTCTGTTTGTAATTACCAACTTTGAATCTATTTGTTCAAATTTTTGATTCGAATCTGCACATACGAATGTCGACAACGTTTGTATGTGCACGTACGGATCTTTGCCACATCTGCACACGTTCGTACGCATCTGTACATATCCATATGCATCCTGTAGTTATTCCATATGCAACCCATTTTCATTCCGTACGGATCCATGCAAATGTGTACAGGTACAGGAAGGATGCAGATCTTCAAGTACGCATCGAGTATGAACCCAAACACACATGGATGTCTGGATAATTCAAATGAATAGATCCAAAATTCAAAATTTGATTTGAATGTTTACATTTGAATTTCAGGACATTCTATTTGAGTTTGAATGTCAAAATTTGGCACATTCAATTGGATTTCAAATGCCTATGAATATTCATGCACATTCCTATGCCCCGTGCCACCGTCACCACCCTAAGGCGGTGTTCACAAAGTGTGAATGCTGCGTCTGGGAACTTTTCCTCAGCTTTGGGAGATTGGAGCCACTGCTAGAGAGTCCCTGATGGGTAAGTGCAAACAGGCCCAATGTCTGCACCTGAGGAGTGGGATGTAGCCCAGAGCCTGGGATGCACCAACTGCCACTGGATGTCCGGGAAAGCTGCCAGCACCTACACAAACACACAGCTGATAAGAGACAGCTCACTTGCCTAGGCAGCTCCTTCAGAAACACAGTCAAATGAGGTCTACAGAGAAGTAGTCAGGATACAGTCCAAAGTCCAGGGTTTACGAGAGCAATCCAACAGGCCGTTCCAAGGTCAAGGTAGCCAAGTATTCAAGGTCTAGGGGTCAGGTACAGCAGCCTTCTCTAAAGGAAAACCAATAGTTTCTGACAAAGGGCTTAGGCATCTGCCCAGTGTTTTATCTTTACAGATTCAGTTCACAGCTGTAGGTGATCTGCGTGTCTCTCTGCAAGTCTTTTTGATCATCTTAACCCTTCCTTCTCTGCTATCCTTTGCTTAAAGCTAGGGATCTCTGGGCTCTGCTGTTCCATGTCTCCCACATCCTGCACTTCTGCTGTGGTAAGGCTGGGCTGCTGAACCCCAGGCTCCAATGGGGCTGGGGGGGGGGGTCAGAACTGGTTCCTGGCATCACCTCAGGTTCTTCCTGTACCTGAGGAAGTGAGTCCTCCTCATCCTCTGAGTCCTCCTCCTGGCTGACCATGTCACTGGAGAGGGAGATCTGTCTGCTTCCAGGCCTGAAAACCTCCCTCTTGGAAGAGGACTATTCTCACAGCAGAGCAGTTTCTGGTTAGACTGGTGGTGCGCTGAGCCAGACGTGGCTCTGAGCGTCAGCCATTTTTGCTTCAGCATATAAGTGGCCCAACCAAGAAGCAGGTGGGCAAATCTTTTCCTCTCTCCCCATCTGTCTTCTCAGGGCAAGTGAAGCAACTCAAGCACAGAGACCTCCCTCAAGAGATGTTCAACACAATGAGGGGAACCTGGGAGCTGGGTGGGAACAGATTAGTGTAACCCACCAGTGGCCCAGAGTGCCCTCCAGGCAACTGAGGGGTGGGGCATCCAAACATCTGGATACCAGATGTTTGCATTCCAGAGGCCGTAGTGTGAATAGGCCTCTGACCTCATATCTCAGATGAGGTGTGGACCATGAAATCAACACCATTCCCAACCTTTACCCCCAGTCAAACCCCATGACTACAAGATATGAGTCCAGAGGCCTATTCACACTATGGCCTCTGGAATACAAACATCTGGTATCCAGATGTTTGGATGCCCCACTCCTGGCTTGCCTGGAGGGCACTCTTGGTCACTGGTGTGGAAGCAGCCAAAATCCCACATGAGTCCTTCAAGCCCCAAGATCTTTCTGCTCAGGGTTTTATTACCAGATCTTCCGTCTGAATGATTCCTCTCAGAGACTGGATAGAAACAACAACTGTAATAGTATGTAGCAGCAAAGCCTCAAATGCTTAAGTTCTTCTGGTTTGGAATTCTCCAAATAAAACCTGACAGACATCTTAATTCCTGAAGGAATTTGTTCTGTGTCTTGCTTCTTGCCTGCTTTCTTCCTGAGGCAGATTTCTGGCTTCTTAAAGTCACTTCTCTGAATGGCCATCAACCAAGGAAAAATAAAAAGGAGGAGGAGGAGACGAGTTGGTTTTCATACCCTGCTTTTCTCGCCCATTTAAGGTGACTCAAAGTGGCTGACAAAACTTCTGTTCTTCTCCCTACCACAGACACGCTCTGAAGCAGGTGGGGTTGTGAGAGCTTGCTGTGACTAGCCCAAGGTCACCGTGAAGGAGTGTGGAATCAAACCCCATGACTATGAGATATGAGTCCAGAGGTCTATTCACACTACGGCCTCTGGAATGCCATCAGGGCAGCTCTGGTAAAGAGGATACACATGCTACAGGCTAGAAGCCTGGCTGGTGATCAGCGCACCTCGAGCCAGCTGTGAGGCCAATTTTCGGCCAATGCTGGTGGTGGGGGCGTGCCCACGGCTGTCAGGGAGAGAAGCATGTGCAAATGCTTCTCTCCCCGAATGGCCGCGGACACTTCGGACGCGCACGAACGGATGTAGAACACTTTAAAGTGCTCTACATCTCGAATGCGCGCAAGACAGCCCGGGACGAGCTGGGACGCAAACCCGGCCGCGGCAATGAGAATGCCACGTCCCGGGCTGTCTTCCACACGTTCAAGAACTGCGTGTGCGAAAAGCCCTCTGATCTGCAGTGGATCCAGAGCAGATTCAGAGTGAATTCAGAGCAGATTCAACAAAATAAATTTAATTATGCAATTTGCTTTTGCATTATCCTGCTTGTGTGAGTTAAAAATGTAATTTTGGAATGTCAGAGTGAAAATCAACAGCATAAAGTCGGTATAAAGATTTATAACAGGCTAGAGAATAATCTTACAGCTCAAAACTGCTTTCTCTGTCCCGTAATACTTTCCAGATATGCCTCTTACTTTGAGCTAAAGTGCCTGTTTGCTTAAGAGAGTGCTTTATCTTTAAGCCACAGATGTTAAAGGCTAGGCACTAATTGCAAATGCCCTGTGAAATACTTGGTCCTTTCACTTTTAAGAACTCAACACTAGTCAGAGAGACGGAATTGGCTGACCAGCTTTGTCTGGGAAATTAAGGGTGTTTTTCCACTGTCACTAGAAGTACCCATTAAGTACCCATTAATGGGTACACAAATGCCATTACATACCCATTAATGGGTACTTAATGGTTACTTTTAGTGACAGTGGAAAAACACCCTAAGAGCAAGACTTGTTGGGACAAAAGTATCTTCTTTGGGCAAGAATTACAATATAAATGCTTGCAATATATTAATCATAAGGCTAATAAGAAGGGATAAAAGTTGCTTTATCTCTCACTTGCTCTCCTTTTTGCTTAAATCAGGAATTCTTTATCTTTTGAAACTTATGCTTTAAAGTATAGGAGCCTGGGGCAAGGCAGAAGCCACTGTTTAGATTAGCCCTGTCCCTCTTAGCCTCCGCCCAGTTGTTGTGCATTGAGCATAATATTAACTTGAGAGTTTTTATGGGCATGTCCCCATGGGCTCCGTTTATTGTGATGCTGAATCGGGATATCCCTAACGCGTGTTGTAGTTCGAATTACAACGTCCCCATGAATTTGAGGGGAGCGCAGATTCAAGGTGAATCCACCTGTCCCCATGAAACCATGATAAACCCCTGCATCGGGGGACCATGTCCTTTTATCTCCACCTCCTTGCTTGAAGCCGCAGCTGTGCTCCAGGGGTTAGGGTTAGGGTTAAGAACTGAATTTTGCCCAGCTACTGCCCTCTCTCTAGAGTTTTGGCTCCACCAAATATCTCTCATCTCCCTGGCTTTTGATTGAGACTGTAACTTGGAAAGATCACAGTATCCAACAGCCACTCTAGTGGAGGTGTGCACCATAGCTTGACAGCAGGCACACCTCCAACTCACAACACCTTCTTTTTGCCAATCAGGAGGATTGCACGGCAAGATCACACGGCAGGGACAGCAGCCAAACCTCCGCCTGACGGCAGCTTTTTTTACTGGATACATATGTATCCCTCTGATGATTGATAGCAGCTACTAGAAATCTAGCTATATGAGAGATACATTCCTCATGGCTGCAAGGACAGCGAGCACAGGCGAAACCCTGCCCACCCATCTCCACTTCCAATAACCTGGGAGCATCCCCATGCCCCCAGGATAATGCGTGTTTGCCTCTTAATTGGCAGCGAGAACAGTTAGAAAGGGTTTTTTTTTGCCATAGATTGGAGTGATTTGTTTCAGATGTAGTACATGTTAGAGGCTTTCCATGGGGACCCTCGGAGGCGAACTCAGGTTCACCTCAGAGTATTTTGATCATGGGGGCTCACCCATATCTGATGAAGGAGGGGAGACCCTCCTATTAGAATTTCTGCATAAAAGGACTCATGGCTGTAATGTAGGGTACACAGTACTTTTGTGAGCAATCACACTGCGTCCCTGCAGGTAAATATAATAAATATTGCCGATCCTTTTCTAGAATCAATCCATGTCTCATGCTCTATTATTGGAGACCCCCCCACCGGGGTCACCTCACACCTTCAAAAGTGGATTCAGAGCAGATTCAAAGTGGATTCAGAGTGGATTCGAAGCAGATTCAAAGCAAATTTGATGCATTCAGACCAGATTCATGGGGAATTTGTAGGCACAGCCGGCAGCAGAGATTCGAATTGGATTCATATTGAACATTTGTTTTGCATTTGAATCCTATCATATTCTAGGCCAGTTTGGTCTAGAGGTTAGGGAGCCAGACTCTTATCTGGGAATCCCGGGTTCAGTTCTGCCCTCCTCCATGAAGCCAGCTGGGTGACCTTGGGCTAGTCACACTTCTCTTCTGAGCTCTCACAGCCCCACCTACCTCACAGGGTGTACTGTTCTGGGGAGAAGAACAGAATCTTTGTCAGCAGCTTTGAGTCCCCTTAAATGGGTGAGAAAAGTGGGGTAGAAAAGCCAACTCTTCTTCTTCGAATGAATGCAAATTTCCTCACATACTATTTTATTTGAATTAAATGTGAAAAAACATTGGTGCCTGTCCCTTGCCTGTATGTTTCACTGTCGTTTCTGAAAGCATAAGGGTTAACAACCTAGGCTTATTCAGTTAAAAACAAGCCCTAGAGGATGTTAGGTTTAAGAAAAATTCTGTCTTCTACATGTGTCGTAATGACGAGCTGCTGAATCATGATCTCGCTGGCAGATTAGCTGGAAGGCCATCTGTGTCCTGTGGCTGAAAATAGGGAGCCCATTTTGAATTATATTTAGCCTTGCAGTTTATCCAGCTCTGCGATTTCCCTTTTGCTTGACGGAGTAAAACCCCTTCTCTCTTTGCGCCCCTGTCTTCCAAAGCTGGCATTGCCCTCTGTCTCCCACCCCACCCAGGCGGCTGTTGCTTTATGGGTGAATTATTGCCCGGAATGGTCAACGGGCATTCCTTCCCTTCCGAAAGGGAAGACAGATGGTGGACAGAAAGGAAAACAGGAGATTCATCAATAATTCAACTTGGCAACTGAACAATGGTGTGTTGGAGGTACTGTGAATGAAGATTGGTCGAGCGGCCTAAAGGCAACAACCAAGGTTAGTCCAACTGCCTGTGTGGCATGCAGGGAAAACAAGAGCAGAGGTGAACTCAAGTCTTTGCAATAAATTAGCAGCTATGGCAAACCTCAGCAGAGCCCCCAAATCACCGCCAGATTTGTTGGGTGTGTTTCTAGTGGTTCCAAAACAAGTCTGGCCTTTACATTACTTATTTGCCTATACCTTGAGAGAAAACATGGTTACCTTGTTCAGGGGCAAATGCCACACTGCCTGTTCCGGAAGGAAATGAAGGACTGAAACCTGTCTGAATGAATGGCAAGGGATGGAACTTGGAAGGGTGTCTCAGTCTGGACTGGTTGGACACCAGACCTGAGATCTTTCAGATAGGCCTGGGGACACCATCAGCAGCCTCCCATAGGCCTCCTTACCTTTTAGGGGGCCTCCAATGGTATCCTGGACCTATTTCAGTACTCTCTGAAGGCCAAAATAGGCCTTCCAGTGGCCAGAAAAGCACTTCCGGTTCTGGGGTTGTGTGACCCCCCCCCCCCGAACCAGAAGGCCTATTTCGGCCTCCAGAAGGCCTATTTCAGCCTCTGGAGAGCACCAGGATAGGCCAGAAAAGCACTTCCGGTTCTGAGGTTGCGTGACCCCCCAGAACCAGAAGGGCTATTTTGGCCATCAGAAGACCTATTTCAGCCTCCGGAAAGCACCAGAATAGGCCTAGGGATGTTACCAGAGGCCTCTCGCCCGCCTTCAAAGCACCCCCATACCTTTTGGGGGGCTTCTGGTGGTGACTCGGTCCCATTTCAACATGCTCCAGAGGCTAAAATAGGCCTTGTGGGGGCCACAAAGATACTTCTGGTTCTTCGCACACAGTGGCAGCAAAGAGGACAGTTAAGTGGGAGAACAGTTAAGGAAGGGGAGGTTGCATTTGTTTCATGCACAAATATCCATTTGAATATTTGTGCATGAATACGGAGCTTCCCACATTCATGGGGGTGGGATTCGGGCAGGGCTGAATTTTTCCACATTTGATTTACACCGAATTGAACGTGGAAAATGGCTTTGTGCACACCCAGAAAAGACAACAGCACCCAGAGATATTATAGAGACACTGCTGGTGTGACCTTCAATTGTGCATGAGAAACTCCAACTTTCCTGTTTGCCCCAACCAGCCCTCCCACTAACTATCTATCTATCTATCTATCTATCTATCTATCTATCTATCTATCTATCTATCTATCTATCTATCTATCTATCTATCTATCTATCTATCTATCTATCTCAGTAGTGCTGTAAATTATAGTTTGGGTGTGTGTCTGAGACAAGTTACTACTGCCCTCTTCTGGAGAGAAAGTGTACTGTGAAACAATGGGCAGTTCTTAAATGAAATTCAACCAGCCTAATCCACATTATAATTCCTATTTCACAGAAGGGAAACAGACTGTAAAGTGGGATGGGCTACTCCAGACCACCCCAGGACTCTTTGGCTAAGTAGGCATGTGACAACTGGTTTTTGGTTAATGGATTTGTGCACCACATCCAGAAACATCACTTATCATTAAAAATGCTCTATCTATCTATCTATCTATCTATCTATCTATCTATCTATCTATCTATCTATCTATCTATCTATCTATCTATCTATCTATCTATCTATCTATCTATCTGTCTGTCTGTCTGTCTGTCTGTCTGTCTGTCTGTCTGTCTGTCTGTCTGTCTGTCTGTCTGTCTGTCTGTCTGTCCGTCCGTCCGTCCGTCCGTCCGTCCGTCCGTCCCACCCTATATCTAAGGGTCTCAGGGCAGATCACAACATATAAAATGAACCCTTCAAAACCAATAACATATTAAACATATTAAAACCATGGCAGTGCCTAAATCTGGGGAGGGAAAGGCCTTCAAAGCTCATCTAAACACATGCCTGATGCACCTCTGGAGAAAAATTATTCCACAACCTGGGAGCTGCCACTGAAAAGGCCCTATCCCAGGTTCCCACCCCTTTTGCTGCTGTGAGTGGCGGTATAACCAGGAGGGCCTCTCCTCCAGATCTTAGGGCATGGTCAGGTCAATACGAAAGATTTTGTAAGTGAATGCTATCTTTCATGAAATAGACTTCAATATTTAATAGAGTGGTTTTTCAAGATCCAACACTTTGCGATTTCCCCCCCCCCCCCCCACACACACAAAGTTTTAACACTGAATGAGCACAACTCTCCTAAAGTGACTGTGGAAATAGGTCAACCTCTGGCTCCAAGATCCTTGAACGCTGGACCCAAGCTCTGGTCTGACTCTGGACCAGCACCATAATGCAGATGGCACTGCTCCAGGTCATGCCTTACTGTTTGGAGCTGGTTTGGCTGGATTTTGGGTAGTTACGCAATCCCCCATTGGTCTGATTTGAATTGGATCAAAAGAGTAGAACCGACTGGTGGTTTGGTTCAAAGATGAACCATTTGACCCTTCCACCTTGGTTCCGGTCAAACTGGTTCTTAAAAGATCCAGTTTGGCCCTTTCCTATCTTCTAAGCGTACGGCCTCCAGTACTGGGGGTCACAGCCCAGCCTTCAAGAATACCAGCTATTAAGGATGTGCATGAATATTCAAAATATTTGTTATTTCTATGGATTGGTATCAATTCGGACATCCAGATATGAATCAAATCTCTCGACATTTGAATTTCCAAATTGAAACCAATATGAATATTTCAAGTTATTTGTCTGAGTAATTCAGACATTTGTACGTGTACAGATACGTACTCATCTTGTGTGTATCCAAACGCATCCTAACAGATATGTACAGGTTGAAAACGGGATGAATACGGTATGCATCCAGGATGTGTACAGATTTATACAGGATGCATATGGGTACATATGAGATGTGTATGTACCTGGAGAGATATGAATGTCCAAATTGTTCTTATGAATGTACTATATGCAAATGTATTTGTATCGAATGAATGTCCAGACGTTGATTTTTTTTTATACAATTGGATTTTTGAATATTCAATTTGCTACGAATTGAATTTGAAAAATGCATTCATGCACAACCCTGCCAGCCATAGCTGCGCCTTCCTCTATGATCTTGGTTAATCCCTTGGATTTAAAGCCTTCCAGGTCTTCGGCTAGTAAATTCTCTCGCTGAGCCATATGCTCCTCACTGTCTATTTTAGGAAGTGTTGATTTTGAAAATCTGCATATATAAACAAGCTTGACAGATTCTTCCAAACTTAGCCCCTGCCTCCAAAATGCCTGGGAGGCACCCAGTTGGAAAAGACTGGCCTGCATAATCTCATGTCCTGTTTCCAGCTGTGGCCAAGTCAGTTTGCAGAAGGAGGGCATAAACACCCCGGCTCTGTGACCTCTAACGTGCGAAGGTCACAAATTAGGGTAGTGCACAAATATCCATAGGCATCCAAAATTCGATCGAATGTGCTGAATTTCAACATTTGAA
The DNA here is from genome assembly GCA_023333525.1 of Aspidoscelis tigris stejnegeri. Taxonomy (NCBI): domain Eukaryota; kingdom Metazoa; phylum Chordata; class Lepidosauria; order Squamata; family Teiidae; genus Aspidoscelis; species Aspidoscelis tigris. Next base: position 4,687,173 of record JALMGA010000004.1, on the reverse strand, counting down.
CTCAAATAGGATGTCCCAAAATTTGAACGTAAACATTCAAATCACATTTCAAATTTCAGATCTATTTGTTCACATTATCTGGACATTCATAGGCTTACGGGTTCGTACACTTTGCATACTTGAAGATCCGCATCTTTCCCGCATCTGTACACGTTTGTGCGGATCCGTACGGGTTGAAAACGGGTTGCATACAGGATAATTACAGGATGAATATGGATGTATGCGGATGCATACAGATGTCAGGAATATATGTATGTGCGCATACGAGTGATGTTGACATTCATATGCGCAGATTTGAATCCAAAATTCAAAGCAATAGATTTGAATTTGGTAAAAATGAAGTGAATCTTGTTAAATTCAAATTTAACAGGTTTGAATCGAATAGGATTTTTGGGTATTCGATTCAATTCGAATAGAATGTCAAAAAAATCATTCATGCGCATCCTTATCACAGATATACTGCTTCGGGAGCTGGGAGCTCTAAATTGTTGCCCTCCTGAAGGTGACCATTGATTTATATGTTATCTTAGGACTTTTACTCAGAAGTCATATTGTTATTATAGCCCTTGTTGGGCACCACTGAACAGTGTCTGATTCCTAGTTGGCAGCCCGGGCATCTTCATGGGCACCTCTGTGCAGTTTTCTTGGCAGAGATACAGGTGCGGTTTGCCATGGCCTGCTTCTGGGGCAAAGCTGGGGATCAAACTGGCAACCCTCTGCTTTTCAGACAGTTTGATGTACTGCCAAGCTACAGCCACTCCCAGACTCCATAGCCACTTCTGCGAAGTTTTCTCAGCAGAGATACAGTTGGTTTGCCATTGCCTACTTCCGAGGGGGACTGGGGATCGAACTGGCAATCCTCTGCTTTCCAGGCTGCTCACATGACCTCTGAGCTACAGTCTCTCCTTCACTTAAGATCCTAAGCGGAGCCCTGCTGGATCAGGCCACAGTCCATCTAGTCCAGCATCCTGTCCCACACAGTGGCCCACCAATTGCCCATGGGCATCTCAAGCAGAGACAAGGGCAAACCTTCTCCTGCTCCCAAATCCTAGCAAATGACCTTAGAAGCATCCTGCTTGTCCCCCCAGCCTGTAGGATGTACCTAGTAGTAGGGATAAGCACACATTTATTTTTGGAATTGATTCATATTATATCAAATGCAAGAAACCTCATGTTCGTTTGAATGGGTCCCCTTAGAATATGGTAGGATTGGTATTCAGTATGAGTATTCAATCCCATACGAATGCATATGAATAGCATACAAGTCCTATATACAAATGCATACAAATAGCATATGGATCCCATACAAATAGCATATGATTCCCAAATGTGAATCCCATATGAAGCTTCATATATCCATATCATAACATTCAATTCAAATTCAAATCTCAATCTTTGAATGTACCAACAATCTATTCAAATTCAAATGTCCAAATTCAGCCAAATTCAGCCGAATTTTGAATGTTACGAATATTCTTGCACATCCTTAGCAGCCATTGATGCATCTGTCGTCCATAAACTTGTCTAGCCCTTCCTTAAAGCCACCACCTCTGTGACCACCTCTTCTGGCAGCCAGTTCCACAGACCGATGACCCTCTGGGTGAAGAGGTCCTTCACCAGTTTGGTCTAGTGGTTGGGGAGCCAGACTCTTATCTGGGAATAGTGGGTTCAATTCCGCTCTCCCCCATGAAGCCAGCTGGGTGACCTTGAGCTAGTCACAGTTCTCTTCTGAGCTCTCACAGCCCTACCTACCCCACAGGGTGCCTGTTGTGGGGAGAAGAACAGAAGCTTTGTCAGCAGCTTTGAGTCCCCTTAAATGGGTGAGAAAAGCAGGGTAGAAAAGCCAACTCCTCCTCCTCTTCTTCTTGTCTGATCTGACTCTCCTACCCATCAGCTTCATAGATGCCCCCTGGTTCTAGTGTTGTGTGATATCCACCTTTTCTATACTGTGTATAACTTTTTATATACTTCAATCAGACCCCCTCTTAAACAATATCTTTCAAGGCTGAAGGGACCCAGGCATTACAGTATTGGAAGTCCCCCCTATCGTATTTTGATACCTCTACTCATCTCCCCCCCCCTCTCGGGCACGCTACGGAGACCCCCTTTCCCACACATTTGTTGGTCTGCTCAGATCACTGGCCTGGTACCTTCGTACCTACCTTCTGCCGTTGACCTGATCTTCTCCTGATTTTATTACCATCTGTGTTGGAGAGCCAGGTGTTTTGCACATTATGGATTTTTTATTTTCCATTTTGTTTTGCTTTCACAGTATGTCTGCGTCTTGTAATTCTCCCTTTAAAGTTTTCCGCTACAGCGGGGATCAGAGGTAAAAACTGCTCAGATGCTTTGCGGTAAAACCTTCCAGATGGGATCCCTGTTTAGGGGAAATCAATCCTGAGGCTTAACAGCCAGAACACAACATCCTGTTAACAGGGAGGTGAAGTCGAACGCTTGCCGTCTCTGGAAGATGTGAATGGTGGACTGGAGGCAGAGACAGTGTTCTGTGGGAGGCGGAGGAGAGGCAGATGCCAGCAGAACTTGCTTTGAGGACCAGAATCGGTTTGTGTCTTCTCTTGGTGGAACATCTGAGTGCTTGGAAGTGACTAGTGCTTAGGGAGCCTGACTCTTATCTGGGAATACCGGGTTCAATTCTGCCCTCCCCCATGAAGCCAGCTGGCTGACCTTGGGCTAGTCACTGCTCTCTTCTGAGCTCTCACAGCCCCACCTACCTCACAGGGTGTTCTGTTCTGGGGAGAAGAACAGAAGCTTTGTCAGCCGCTTTGAGTCCCTTTAAATGGGTGAGAAAAGTGGGGTAGAAAAGCCAGCTCTTCTTCTTCTGTACATTCCGTATGCCTCTGCCGTGGATGGTAAAAGATGCTGTGAGAACAATTTCCTGGTGGCATAGAGAGGGTCTTTCTTTTGTTCTCTATTAGGATCTCTCATGGTCCTCTTTAGCTCTCATTGGTTTGCATGTTATCCTGGATCTGTGAGGCCCTGCCCACTTTTGATATGCCTTACCTGCATTGGAGCGAGCATAATCCAGATCAAGGGGCCCTTAAACTGGATCACTGTTGAATCTCAGTATCAAGGTGTACTGGCAGACCCAAGGCGTTTTCACACTACCCTTCCCATCCGCTGGGCGGGAAAGGAGCGTGAGGAGCCAATGTTGACTAGCGCTCACTCTGGATGCACACAAATGTGTGTTGTTGTTTTTTTTGAATTTGAGTCGAATCGAATATCCAAACATTCAATTAGATTCGAATGTTTAGAATCTGAATGCAACAAAATCCGATTCGAATCAATACATTTGAATCTATTTGTTCAAATGTTAAATTCGAATCTGAATATACGAATGTCGACAACATTCATATGTGTGATGCGTATCTGTACACATTTCGTGCGCATCCTGTTTTCCTCCTTATACTGTCAGCACTAATTGTGTACAGATACCTATGGGATTCGTACAGATATGTATGCATTCTGCACATTCAAATGTTTTGAAACATTTGAACAAATGTTTTGGAACATTAGAAATTCATTTGAATGTTTAAGTTTGAATGTGTAGACATTATATCTGAATTTGAATGTCCACGTTCGATTGAACTTTATCAAATTTTGAATGTTTAGAACATTCATGCACATCCCTGGCATTCACACATTACCCTCTCCCTCCCCCTGGGATCAGATACTCACCTTATTCGATCCCGGGGTCCAGTCAGCCTTTGGGCGCCGCCATTTTGGCAGCAGCACCTCCGCAGCTGCGCATGCCTCAGTGCTGTCACCTTGTCAATGCTGGCACTCTGCACATGAGAACTCATGTCTATGGTTGTCCAAGGTCCCAGCGCAGTTGTGCGGAAACTCAAACGATCCCGGAGCATTGGCAAGAGTGAATGGTCACCCCCACTGGGAGTTTTAGGTAAGTGATTAGCTAACGTTGGTTAACGTGTGGAGCATGATCAATGATTTGTGGACTTCTGGGGAGGGAGGGCGGGCATGCTTGGAGGCCGTAACAGCCTTCTCGACATGCGTATGCTCTTCCCCAGAGGTGCACTAATTGTGCACTAGATGCTGTAGTGCAAATAGGCCTCAGGGCAGCCTAGTCTGGAACATAAAGGCTTGCAAAAAGCATGCCTCTGTGCTCCTGATTACCATGGGACCCATTCTGATGAAGTGCACCACCAAAATGGGTCCCCCAGTGACTCTCTGGCTAGGAATCTTTGTTCCTAGCTCTTCAGAACTCTGGAAGTCTGGCCTTCATGTGAGCTCCAGGGCTAGTATGATGGCTGGTCCAGGCCATGGAGATGGTTCTGGCCTAGACCATGCTGTGTTATCCTCAGACCCACTGGCCCAGAAGAAGATCTGGTAAGTGTAGAAATGCCGTAAGAATTTCTCCTATCCCCATATTATTAATGCTACTTACTACATTTACAGGAATGAATAAAGAGAACATCTGTAAATGCTAGGTCTAAAACATAAGCTGTAGGGATGGGAACGGATATTCGAAAATTCAAAAATCCAATTTGAATTCAACAAATATCAACATTCGATCCAAATTTCGGATCTAAACTCGCAATGGAATATCGAATCCGAAAATCAGGTCCATTTGCGCTTATAATACGGGATGCAAACCGGATGCAAGTGCAAAAGAACAGGATGCGCATGGATTCAAAATTCAGATTTGAATGTTCCCCACATTGATATATTCGAGCTCGATTCAGATTTTTGAAAATACAGATCCGGATAATCCGATTCGAATTGGATTTTTGAAAATCTGGATTTTCAAATTCGGATATTCGAATGTTAAAAAATACTCGAATTCAAATGTGAAAAATACATTCGTGCACATCCTTAACCTGAAATGTAGGCATTGGCAACTCTTTTTATTCATGATTTCCCTACGCATGAGTTTTAGTTCTCTGGAAAAAGGAGAGATGAAGAAAAAAAAAAAGACTTATCTATGAGTTTGTTTAAAGACCAACCTATGGGAGAATTTGAGGGGAAGAATTTTTCTTGCCAGTGTGTGGGAACAGCTGTCTTCTTGTGCATGGACCCGTGATTTTCCAGAGTGCAAATTTCAAAGGCTTCCTATGTTCAGTTCCTGTATGTCCTTCTCTGAAATCAGGCGGTATCAGAGAGGAGATGACCATGTTTTAGGGCTGGTAGAAGATTTCCTAAACAGCTGGTGCCGATGGGGTTTGGACTGAATGGGCCCCAAGACTGATTTCTAACCGCAGGGCACAGCTAGTACTGAACGTTACGACATCCATACATTGACGTTTGCGCAAATATGAATCTTTCAGAACATTTGTGACCCTGGGAGGTGGGAAAGCGGCTGCGCCAGTCACATCTGCAATGGATCCAGAGTGCGTTCAACATGGAATTAGGGTGGATTTGACGCATTCAGAGTAGATATTTTATGGGATATTTATCGGATATGTATCAGATATGTATCATATACATACGCATTCGTATCGGATAGAATCCTACCACATTTGAAGGAGATCTATTTGAACGAATATGATTTTTCTTACATTCAATTTGATATGCATGCACCCTTAGGGCCTTCTCAATTCTCCTGTCAAGGAATGTCCTAATAAGGCTAGTTTTCCACAACGTTGCATTGCAGACCTGACACAGTGTACATTTCTGTTTTTCCTCCAGGAGCTGCCTGCCTATGCCACAAAGGGGAGCCCTTAATCAGAAATGGGAAGGCTGGATTAATCGCACATAAAAGCCTGGAGCCAGAACTCTCACTTTTCTTCCTGTTATGTCCAAGATCTGCCCACTACCCGGCAATTGCTTTGAGTTCCAAAGGACCAGGGATCTAGGATGAGGAGAAGCACTGGATACTCCTTGAACCTGTTTTTGTTCGTGCCACTTTTCTCCGTGTGGACAGTGGTGGCGCTTGACCTGGGCCAATCCCCGTGCACCACTTTGGTGCAGGGAAAGTTCTTTGGTTACTTCTCCTCTTTCGCCGTCTTCCCGCTGAACTCTTCCCGCTGCTCCTGGATAATCCAGAACCCCGATCCCAGGAGGTACACTTTGTACATGAAGGTCCTGAAGCCCGCGGGCATATGTGACCACCAGCAGATACGCACATACCAGTTCGACTCGTTCTTGGAGTCGACTCGGACGTACTTGGGCATGGAGAGTTTCGACGACGTGCTGAACCTTTGCGACAGCTCCACCCGCTACGCCTTCCTCCAGTCCAGTAAGCAGTTCCTCCAGATGAAACAGACCGTGTCTCCCTTGGATAGCCGGCATGTCAGGTGGAAACCAGCCAAGGCTCAGGAAAGGGACTTTTCGGCGGAATACCTGGTGGTTGGCAACAGGGCGCCCAGCAAAGCCGCTTGCCAGATGCTCTGCAAGTGGCTGGATACGTGTCTGACCACTAGCAGCAGCTCCCATCCCTGTGGCATCATGCAGACGCCCTGCGCGTGCGCCAGCGGAGAGGCGCTGGACCAGCCCAGCGAGATCATTGGCTTAACCAAAAAGAAGGATGATTGTTTTAAGAATGGGATTTACTTGGAGAACTGCCTGAGCAGCCCGAAGGACAGCAGCAGCAGCTTGGACTTCTTGGGTAAGTGAGGAGAACGGGGAAGAAGTGAAAGTATTGGTGCACTCAGAGGTTGGATGGAACGTGTGGCTGAAAGCAGGAGATCCCAGAGCAAGCTGACTTTGGTCCAGAGTGGTTCTGGATTGAGCTGCTTGGGGAATTGAGATGCCCAGAAACAATTGGTGGGCCACTGTGAGGGACAGGATGCTAGACTGGGTGGGCTGTGGCCTGATCCAGCAGGTCTCCTCTTATGTTTTAATAGACGAATTCATGTAGGAGAGATGTATCAATGGCTGCTAGAATGGTTGCCTGGGTATTTCTTTCAGGCTGGAGAGACAGGCAGGATGCATGTAAAGGCCATTTGAAGGGAGTGGAGAGCAGGTTTTGTCCATGTCTTCTGCTTAAGATGCGTAGAAGCAGTTGGCGGGCCACTGTGTGAGATGGGATGCTAGACTAGATGGGTTCTCTTTCAGACAAATTCATGGAGGACAGGAGTGTTGGTGGCTATTAGAATGGATCCTTAGGTACCACCTCCAGGTTGGAGAGACAGGATACCTCCAAAGGCCATTGTGGGCAATTGAAAGTAGGTTAAGATTCTGACTTCATCTTCTGCTTGAGATGCCCATGGGCAATTGGTGGACAACTGTGTGAGACAGGAGGCTGGAGTAGATGGATGGTGGCCCAATCCAGCAGGGCTGCTCTTAGGTTCTTACAACACTCAAAGCTGAATTTCATCAAAAAGTAGCTTGGTTGTCGTTGTATCGCCTCATAAGGATCCTGGAAATTTAAGTAGGACTTAAGATATCTAAGAAGGTTTGCAATCCTCCTTAGCTGTTGTAAAAGGATGTGAATGAATATTCAGATCCATTTGAAATTGGATCAGATTGACCGATTTTTGACATTCGAATTCGAATAGAACGTCCTTAAATTCAAATTTAAAGCTTTGATTCTAATTTTGGATGTATTTGTTCGAATTATTTGGACATTCGTATATGTACAGGTTCATACATGATGTGTACTTGAAGACTTGCATCCTTCCCACATCTGTATGCATTAGTATGGATTCGTTATGGGATGAAAATGGGTTGCATACAGGATAACTACGGGAAGCATACAGATGTGTACAGATGTGTATGGACCCAGGGAAGTTGCATATGAGCATCGACAAAGGATGTCGACATTAAGTGCAAATTCAAATGAAAAATTTGCACAAAAAGATCCGAATTTGCTTAATTGAAATCGAATTTGGTTAACTTTGAATTTAAAAGATTCAAATTGAATTGCATTTTTGAGCATTCGATTCGAATTGAATCCTGAAAATTGCATTTGTGCACACCCCTACTGTTGCAGAGCGCTGTGCTTCCTAAGTTGGGCTAAAGCAATTGACTCTTGTGGCTGCAATAATTTTCCATACAATCTGTGGTCAGGCGAAACCACAGTGGTGTACTAGGCATCTCTCCAAGGTACCAGTATGCCGTGGGTGCTTTCCTCTTAAGTAAATGTCAGACGGAGGGAGGGTGAGAAAGAGGGAGGGAGGGAGGGAGGGAGGAGGCATTTATCTGCACTTGTGCCTGAGATCTGAAAGACTTTTTCTAGCCTATTGGATTTCCTGGAAGTTTTAGGGAACTTCCACACAGTGGATTTGGGGGGTGGGTGGAAGTCTTACTGGAATGTTTGTCTGACCTTTGGGGTTTTAGCAAAACCACCATGTGCATTTGCACATCTCATGGCTTACTCATATTTTCACCGCCCTCAGAGGTGTGGCATGGAAGACATATCCTCCTCCGTGGTGGCCCCTAGGTAGGGATGCGCATGAATGTTTTTTTGACATTCTATTCAAATCGAATACCCAAAAATTTAATTCAATTTGAACCTGTTAAACTTGAATTTGACAAGATTTGATTCGTTTTTACCAAATTCGAATCTACTCGTTTGAATTTTTGATTGGAATCTGCACATACAAATGTCAACAACATTCATATGTGCCCGTACGCATCTTCCCCACATCCATACGCATCCATACATGTCCATATGCATCCCGTAGTTATCCCATATGCAACCTGTTTTTGTCCTTTATGGATCCGTACAAATGTGAACGGATGCGGGAAAGATATGGATCTTCCAGAATGCATCATGTACAAACCCATACACATAGGAATGTCTGGATAATTTGAACGAATAGATCCGAAGGCGCATCTCCATTATAAGCTTAATCCAGTTTCCCTAAACCAAAATAATAGAACCGGATGCAAACGCGAATTTGCCTGTTCCCATTACTTTCAGCTTAATCATGTTCAATCCAGATTCTGAGGATCATACGTGGTGTACACGACTCAAGGGGGGACTCAAGTGGCTACTTTCTAAAAGCTGCTTTGCAGGGCTGCCCTGCCCTCTTCCTCCTGGCGCAAACGCGCCACCCATAAGGGACCCCTTCACGGAGCCTAGCTGGGTGGCTGGGTGGCTGCCGCTTGCCTGGATGGAGGAAAAATGGCAGCGGGCAGCCAGCAATTCTTTCCCTTCCTCTCCCCATTGCCCAGGGCACACAGCAGTGGCGGCAACTCAAGCCCCCTTGCTTTAAACATTCACACATCTCCCAGAACCCGCCCCTGCTTTCCTTTCCCCTTTAAAGGTCAGAACTCCAAAGAGCTAGAATTGTGCAAAATTGCAACATTGTTATCAGGTGTGAAGTGGTTGGATTGCTACAGTGTAGCGGCTGCTGCAAAGGGTGGATTTTTACACTGACATCACTGTCTTTGGAAGCAAGCTATTGGGGGAGGAAAACCTTAAACATGGATTCTCATCCCTTAAAATGGTAGAGTCCCCACAGTAAAAATGTAACACGTATCAAGTGCACGATCCAGAGTGAGACCTGTTGAAATGAGGGTTAATATTTACAATGCTTTGGGGCGATTTAACACGCGGAAAGTGAGTTAAGCCAAACTGACGTGGGGTCTGCGAGGATTGAACCTGTATTGAATTTGAAATAAGCTTGCCGTGGGGATTCGCCCCGAAATTCATAATTCACTTTGAATGTTTACATTCAAATTTCAGGACATTCTATTTGAGTCTGAATGTTGAAATCTGGCAGATTCGAACAGATTTTGTATGCCTATGAATAGTCAAACACATCCAAAGCCCTAAGCAGCCTCCTAACTGTGGTTCACTTTATAGGTTTTGGCACCAAGTTAAGCATCTCTCTGAAATTGGGCCTTCATTGGTTCTCTTCTCAGAAACTCATGGTTTGATCTTTTCTTCTGGTAGCCGAATGAGTTCGTCATTGTCTTTTGGTTTTCTTGACAAAAGTGGATATGCGTTCCCCCCCTCCCCAGCCAAAATGTGGGCTAATTTTCTCTTTGCATCTGATTTTCCTTTTTCTTTTTTCTTGCATATGAGGGTGGGAAAATAAATGTCACTTTGGTAGTAGATGGGGAACTTTTCCTGATGTATCCTCACTTAGTCATGAGCGTGTTTTTTTTTTTTTCACTTGAGGGGGCTGAAAATGAAAATGCTGGTCGGTTTGAGACCCGTTAGAAGCAAATAAATCTTGACTGCATTGTACAGCTTGTTGGTTTATTGCTTCCATTTGTAAAGTGATCATACACTGTTGCAGTCTGGCTCTGCAACCTGAATCCTTGGCTCTGGGAAACCTGGGGGGAGGCAGCTTATGGCTACCTCGATCTTGGCTGCAGTTCAGAAAACCACAGCAATGCTTGGTACCAGTGGTTACTGGTGTGATCACCGGGTGTTGCAAAAGTTTTCCAGTTATCTGACCGGCCCAGATAACCAGGGATCAGGCCCATGTGTCTGGCCTGACCCTGAGTAGCTAGAGCAGTGGTTCTCAACCTTCCTAATGCAGCGACCCCTTAATGGAGTTCCTCATGTTGTGGAGACCCCCAACCACAGGGGTAGAGCAGCTGGGAAATGGGAGGGAAGGGCTGTTGGAGACTTGTCGTGACCCCTCTGAAAGGGTACTTCGACCCCCAAAGGGGTCCCGACCCCCAGGTTGAGAACCACTGAGCTAGAAAATGGGGAAGGGAGTGAGAAGAGGCATGAGGCAGTGATGAGCTGGAGAAGATAGCTTTTATTTCTCTGCAGAGCTTTAAATAGCTAGCCACAAGGGAGGCAGGGAAGGAAGTAACCTCAGGAGAAAATCCAGGGAGGCAATAGGTGGAGCTGCGTCAGGTGAGCAGGGCAGAAGTCCTCCTAATGTCACATCCTGCGGCGGGAGGTGGGGAGAATCTTCAAACAGGAAGAGAATGATTGTTGTCTGTGGAGGCCATGTGGCCGGGGAGCCATTATGCCCCAAGGCTAAGAGTCCAGCACCCTGCTGGTGCCAGGTGTGTACTGCAAGCTATGGGAGCAGGAAGATTCTTTTTACTCTGAGGCTTGAGAAATGGAAGGCTGAAGCCAGGGGAAAACCTGTGCAAACCTTTGCGGTTACTACAGTACACTAGGGATGTGCATGAATATTCAGACATTCAAATTCAAATCCAGTGTTGGCACATTTGAAGATTGACATCTGAATTTGAATCAAACGTCTCAATACATTCATGGGAAGCTTCATATGGGATTTGTATGGGATTTGGATTGGGTTTGGATGCATTTCTATGGGATTTCTATGAGACTGAACAGTTGTATTGAATTTGAATCAACTTCAATCAAAGGGGATAGATTTGAATCAAATGTCAAAATATTTGATTCGATTTGAATGTTTAGAATCCGAATGCAATAAAATTAGATTCGAATAGAATACATTGAAATCTATTTGAAAGTCTCCAAATATGAAATATTCAACTGAATTTGCAATTTGGGAAGTAGTAAGGTTGCACTAATGTTTATTTATTTATTTATTTATTTATTTATTTATTTATTTATTTATTTATTTATTTATTTATTTACATTTCTATCCCACCCATACCCAAAGGTCTCTGGGCGGGTTACAACAGGTAAAAATAAATTAAAACAAGATACAAATTGAGAGCAAATACATATTAAAATGAAATACAAATAAAACAAGATGCACACTTAAAAACATCTTAAGATTCAACAAATTTAAAACCATGCACTCTGTAGTGCATTAAAATGATGCCATTATAGCTGGGGAGGGAAAATAAATCCTTAACCAAAGGCCGAGGTAAACAGGTGTGTCTTTAAGGCCCTCCTAAATAAATATAAGGAGGGGGCATGGCGCACCTCGAGGGGGAGGCCATTCCACAATCTTGGGGCCACTGCAGAAAAAGCTCGCTCCCAGGTGCCCACCAACCTCACTACCGAAGGTGGTGGGACAACCAGGAGGGCCTCATTATTGGATCTTAAGGCACGGGCAGGTCGGTATGGGAGAAGGTGTTCCTTTAGATATTTGCGGCCCAAGTCATTTAGGGCTTTATAAGTTAAAGTTAACACCTTGAATTGGGCCCGGTAGTAAATTGGCAGCCAGTGCAATTCTTTTAATACTGGCGTAATGTGAGTCCAGTTAGCTGTACCAGTCAGCACTCTAGCTGCTGCATTTTGCACTAACTGCAACTTCCGGACCGTCTTCAAGGGCAGCCCCATGTAGAGCGCATTACAATAGTCCAATCTAGAGGTTACCAGAGCATGGGTAACTGTGGCCAAGTCATCTCTATCCAAAAAAGGCTTCAGTTGGCGCACCAGCCGTAGATGGGAGTAGGCACTCCTGGCCACAGCCTCCACCTGAGCTTCCAGTGTTAGTGTGGAGTCCAGGAGCCCCCCAAATTACACACCTGTCCCTTCCAGGGCATAACAACCCCATCGAGAACAGGGTGTCTCCCAACTACATGGACCCAAGATCCTGTAACACACAGCACCTCTGTTTTGTCTGGATTCAGCTTCAATTTATTGGCCCTCATCCAGCCCATTGCTGCCTCCAGACACCTGTCAAGCACTTCAACCGCCTCTCCTGATTCAGATGGTACAGAGAGATAGAGCTGGGTATCATCTGCATACTGATGACACCTCACTCCAAAACTCCTGATGACCTCTCCCAGTGGCTTCATGTAGATGTTAAAAAGCATGGGAGATAAGATCGACCCCTGAGGAACCCCACATTTGAGCTCCCAGGGTGTCGAGTCCACATCCCCCACAGACACTATCTGGGATCGGCTTTGGAGATAAGAGCAGAACCAGTGCCAAGCATTGCCTCCAACTCCTAAACTCCGTAGCCTCTCCAAAGGATACCATGGTCAATGGTATCAAAAGCCGCTGAGAGGTCCAGGAGAACCAACAGAGTGGCATTTCCCTTGTCTCTCTCCCGGAGTAGAGGGATTTTCGCACTGCAACGCGTTCCAAGCGGAACGCGTTCAGGCGGGAAGCTTAAGACAGCTCCGGGCGCTTTCACCGTTCACACACAGGCGCGCCGGAACACGTTCTGGCGCGCCTGTGTGTGAACGGTAAAAGCGCCCGGAACTGTCTTGGCCGGCCAAGGCCGGCCAGGGGCGTGGAGACAGCTGTGGAGGCAGATCGGCAATCAGCTGATTGTCAAACAGCTGATTGCCAAACCTGCGCCGGCGGGGGAGGCGGGCCTGCGGCTGTTCGGGAGCGAGAAGCAAGCGCGAATCCTTCTCCTCCCAAAAGCCTGCGGGCAGTTCGTCCGCGCCCGAACGCATGTAGAGCACTTCAAAGTGCTCTACATTTGGAACGCGCGAGAGACAGCTCCGGACACGAGGCGGCGCAAGCCCCGCTCGGGCAATGCGAATGCCTCGTCCGGAGCTGTCTTCCACGCATACCGGAAAGGCCTGTGTGAAAAGGCCTAAGGTCATCAACCGGGCGACCAGGGTAATGTTGATTAAGCCCTGTCTCAAGTAGGGATGTGCATGAACAGTTTTTTTGCATTTGGATTCTATTCAAATCAAATGCCAAACTGTATAATTAGATTTGAATGTTTAGAATCCAGACGCAACAAAATCCGATTCTAATCAAATACATTCGAGTCTATTCATTCGAATGCTATATTCAAATCTGAAGATATGGATATTGAAAATATTCATATGTGTTATATGCATCTATAAGCATTTTGTATGCAACTGTGTAGAGATATGTATGAAAAAGAAGAAGAGTTGGCTTTTCTACCCTACTGTTCTCACCCATTCAAGGAGACTCAAAGCGGCTGACAAAGCTTCTGTTCTTCTCCCCACAATAGACAACCTGTGAGGTAGGTGGGGCTGGAAAAGCTCAGAAGAGAGCTATGACTAGCCCAAGGTCACCCAGCTGGTTTCATGGAGGAATAAGAAGACTTGACTTTTCTACCCCGCTTTTCTCACCCATTCAAGGGGACTCAAAGCGGCTGACAAACCTTCTATTCTTCTCCCCACAACAGACACCCTGTGAAATAGGTGGGGCTGTGAGAGCTCAGAAGAGAGCTGTAACTCACCCAAGGTCACCCAGCTGCCTTCATGGGGGAGGGCGGAATCGAACCCGGTATTCCCAGATAAGAGCTCGGCTCCCTAACCACTGGACCAAATTGGCTCACATGAGATGCATACAGACATGTATGTGTACATTCATATCTGTACATTTGAATGTTTTGGAACATTTGAAATTCGTTCCAGTGTTTAAATTTGAATGTGTAGACATTCTATTTGAGTTTGAATGTCCACATTCAATCGAATTTTGAATGTTTGGAGCATTTGTGGCCATCCCTAGTTCAAAGCAAAAAGGGATGAAATGGCACCCCTTTTGCAGGGCTAGAAATGATCCTGACAGTCCAGACCAAGGTTTCAACAGAGCATTAGTCGTGCCTTAAAAACCACTGGTCACCATGGTGACAGAAGAGCTGCTTTCCTGCACCTTCCTTGTCTCCTCTATAAAGAAAAAAGACCTTGATGCTATTTGTGGGCACATCAGAAGGCGAGAGAGATATGTCGGTGCATGTACACGTGTGTGATGCATGCACACGTCCTTGTGCAATGCGGCACGGGGATGCACAGGGAAATCCGGGCGGTGAGAAACCCCACAAGATCCAACCGTAAAGGGAGCAAAGCTTCTTGCGCGCGTGACCCCTTTCCCGGGCTCTCGTCTCTAGTTCAGAAAGCAGATGGCGGAGAGCCTGCATATTTGTGGAGATCTCCACAGAGGGCCCGTAAAACGGGCCATTATCTGAACTTGGTGCATGAAGAACAGAAGGTGTGGAAGCCACAGGGCTCAGCCTAGCCAGATGCCAGACAGTCTCTCATATATATTGCATTGCGTTGGGATGAGCACAGTTCCAAAGCACTGGAAGGCAAAGATAAATCCCATTTTCCCAAGCCTGCTCTTCAAGCTTCCCTTCAAGATCTCAAAAGTAAACAGGAACTGGTCGATCCAGCTCAAATCAGGATTCATTCTTTCATTTATTTGTTTGACTTTGTATCCCACATTTTGCCCAAAGGTCTCAGGGTGGGTTACAACATTCAAAGCTAGCACTAATGTTTTTGTGTGTGTTCGATTTGTATCAAATTGAATGCAAGACAATTGGTATTTGTTTGGAAATATCCCCTTCAGATGTGATAAGATTGGAATTTGATACAAATATCCTATACAAATGCCATATGTATCTCCTACAAATTCTCTACACATCCATGCTGAACGCGAATCCACCCTGAATCTGCTTTGAATCTGCTCTGGATCCATTGCAAATGTGACTGGGGCAGCTGCTTTCCTAACTCCCCAGGTTCACAAACGCATCAAAGCTTCCCACAAATGTATCCAAGCATCCAGTTCTTATTGGAATGTCAGTCTTCAAACATACCAACTTTGGACTCGAATTCAAACGTCCGAATTTGGATGAATTCAGACGAATTTCAAATGTGATGAATATTTGTCCCCATCCCTATTAAAAACCAATGAACATATAAAATGAACTTAAGAAAACCGTAACAGTGCCTGATTCCTTATTTATCCAAAGGCCAGGGCAAAGAGGTGCATCTTCAAACCTCTCCTGAGCACATCAGGTGAAGGCGCCCAATGTTCCTCAGGAGGGAAAGCATTACACATTCTGGAAGCCACCACTGAAAAGGCCCTATCCTGTGCTCCCACCTCTTTTGTTACTAGGGGAGGGGGTTACTACCAGGACGGCCTCCCCTATAGATCTTAGAGCATGGGCAGGCTAATATGGAAGAAGGTATTCCTTTGGATATTTGTGGGCCAAGCCATTTAGGGCCCTATAGGTTAAGGTTAGCACATTAGGGATATTTTTCCACTGTCGCTAGAAGTACCCATTATGTACCCATTAATGGGTACAAAAATGCCGTTACGTACCCATTAATGGGTACTTAATGGGTACTTTTAGTGACAGTGGAAAAACACCCTAGATTAGGCTCAGTAGCAGTTCCAGCAGCAGTTCTAAGCACACCAGCGAATTTCCTCTCTCCCAGCTTGAAACTTTGGACTGACACCATTCTGGATTCTATCCCAGAGCAGGGTCCTGCTGTCTGAACGCTGGTGCCAAATACTGTTGGGCCTTCCATTGTCTGCACCAACATTGAGAGAGCAGGACCTTGTTCTGGGATAGAATCCAGGAAAAAGGCGCAGTGAAGAAAGGTCCTAATAATATATCCGTGAATCCAGAGATTTCTTGGCCCTGAACTAAAGCAACACCGAAGTGGCAGCAAATAGTTCCATTATGATTGTCAGAGCATCTCTGCGGGAGAAGGCGAGGACTTTTATGTCTGGTATGTTAGCAAAAATTACCAACATAACACACAGTGTGGAGGCAAGGAAGTAAATGAAAGCCATCTTTCCTGTTCTCTGCTCAACAGCTTGTGGACAAGATCACAAGGCAAAAAGACCAGAAATTACCCCCTGAATATACCACCAGCGTACAGGGGAGACGAAAGGTGAAATTTACATCCACCTTCACCAGGGAGTTTTACAGGCAAATTCTCCCATTATGGCTCTGGGGGGACTTTTATGGGTAATTTAATGAGCAGCTCCACAGTAAAGAGCTCAACTGTTCAGTTAGGTGTCGTTTCCTCCGAGTTCAGCGTTATTTAACACCCTTTCAGACTGGAGCGGCCAACGGAGTCAATTTCCCTGCCTTTTGCAGCAGAATTCAGTGCAGAATGAGAACCTGTGATGCTAAATAAATCAGCTTGCCTCTGCTGTAACACTGCGACTTAGGCAGGGTTGGGAAGGCAACAGAGAGACACCCCTCTCTCCCTCTTCCACCCCCTGACGTACCCCATTGCTCCATAGCCCCCCCCCCTGCATTTTCAGTTTTCAACAAGCAATTGGATCCTTTACCTAGAAAGGAGAGAGGCAAAAAATCGAGGAAATCATATCTAGGGGTGTGCATGAATATTCAAAAACTCAAATATTCCACTCAAATCTGACAGATTTCGACATTCAAACTCAAATTGGATTTCCGAAAATCTGAATTTGGCGTTTGAACCTGGATATGGATTTCTGAAAATCTGATACGGATTTTCAAATGATTCAAATGTGTAGATTCGTATCTGTCGTATACGAATCTGCCCTAAAATTATCTGTATCTTGTGCTTAAAATACGGGATTAAAATGGGATGCGTACGGGATAATACGGGATGAATACGGATTTTTCCGGCATGCGCACAGATACATATAACAGATATGGATGTTGTCGACATTCGTATCTTTAAATACGAATCTAACATTCGAACGTACGGATTTGAATGTTACGGATTCGAATTGGATTTTAAGACATTTGGATCTTAAATATCCAAATTTAATTGGATTTAATGACTTTCGAATCTACTCGGATTCTGTGCCTTCTTGAAATTTTGGGTAGGGACAAAGGGTATGTACAAATGCAATTTTCAACATTTGATTCATAATGAATTGAATATTCGAAATCCAAATTTGTATGAACAAGGAAAAATGAATGTCTGGATGTTCTACTAATATGAATACATTTGCATGTATTTATACAAATAATTTGGACATTCATATCTCTACAGGTACATACGCATCTCATATGTACCTGTACACATCCCGTATGCATCCTGTATGCATCCCATTTTCATCCCATATAGATGCGTTTAGATGAGTACCAGATGCATACATACCCATACAGACACAAATGTCCAAATTATTCATACCAATAACTCGCAATATTCGCATCCATTCAAATTCAGAAATCCAAATCTCTAGACCAGTGGTTCTCAACCTGTGGGTCGGGACCCCTTTGGGCTTCGAACTACCCTTTCAGAAGGGTCGCGATGAGTCTCCTGCTTTCCTGCCCTATCATCATCCGAGCTGCCCCACCCCCACGGTTGGAGGTCACCACAACATGAGGAACTGCATTAAGGGGTCATGGCATTAGGAAGGTTGAGAACGGGTGTTTTTCCACTGCAGCCCTTAGATTTGGATCTAAGAAGATCCGGATCTAAGGAATGGGTACATTTCTTAATCCAGATCTAGTAGACTTCCAGTAGATCCGGATTAAGGGAAGCACCCAACGTGTTTCCACAAGAGGTGTAGCACCCATTAGGAATGGGTGCTAACACCCCTGCTGTGGAAACAGCTTTGCACCCATCTGGGAATCCAGATCGACCCACAAGGAGTCGGTTCATTACCCCAGGTGTTTTGGGGGGCAGGGGGGGCAGTCTTCAAAGCAACTTTGAAGTGATTTCGAAGTGACTTTGAAGCATGAGCTCAACTTTCGAAGTTGAGCTTATGCTTCAAAGTGATGTCGAAGCTGACTTAGAAGTCACTTCGAAGTGAATGTGAAGTCAACTTCGAAGTGACTTCGAAGCCAATGTTGGGGGGGGTCCCAAAGGTGCATCTCCTCCCCTAGCCTCCTTTGGACCCTAGTGGAATTTCTGGGAGAAGACCCCATTGTAGACCCCTTTAATGGGGTCTACAGAATATCCAGATTAAAGGCCAAAATGTACCCATTAGATCCGGATTTCCCCAATGGCAGTGGAAACAATCGGGTCCCAAATGGGTGCCGTAGTGGAAATGGGGTCATCCAGCTCACACCCAAATGGGTCCTAAATGGGTGCAAAAATTGGTACTTTTGACAGTGGAAAACCACCCAACCACTGGTCTATGTGCACACAAAAGGAGCCCTGCTGGATCAGGCCACAGCCCATCTAGTCCAACATCCTGTCTCACACAGTCGCTCGACAATTGCTTCTAGGCATCTCAAGCAGAAGACAAGGCCAAAACCTTCACCTGCTCTGGACTCCCTGAAAATGGCCTTGAGAAACATCTTGGCGGTGCTTCCAACTTGGAGACAATACCAAGGCATCCTTTCTATTTTTTTTAATTTATTTTTTTTGACTGGGCAAATGATTTAGTATCAAAAAGGTTCTACAAATCTACTACATGCCCCTTCATGATGAACGTCCAGATGTTTCTAGAATCTGGATGTAGTCTATTTTTTTTCAATTCTTTTTTTTTTCATTAGTACATTCCCATACAAAATTATATCCCAATACAATTTTTTTATGAATTTACATGTGACTTCCTCCGTTCTCCAGATTCTTCTGCTTCTGATCCCTTATATTGTGCTCCATACTTCTACTTGCTGCTTTTTCTCCTAGAGGCCGATGCCTTCCAATGGGATACCCAACCCCCGAAGAAATTGTATAAAAAGTCCCCAATCCTCTAAAAACTTGTTCACAGTTTTATCTTTTAATAAATTTGTTAGTTTGTCCATTTCTGCCATATCCATCAGTTTAATTATCCATTCTTCTGTAGGTAGTTCCTCTTGCTTCCATTTTTGTGCATATAGCAATCTGGCAGCTGTTACCATATACAAAATCAAAGTCTTTACTTCCCTTAGATTGTCATCAACCATACCCAATTAAAAAAGTTCTGGTTTGAACTCCAGATTAATATCCAAAATTTGCCTCATCCGGCACCAAATTATTTTCCAATATTTTTTTGCTTTCTCACATGTCCACCACATATGATAGAAAGTACCATCCACTTTTTTAAATTTCCAACATTTTGTTGACATGTGATACATTTTTCCGAGCTTATATGGCATTAAATACCATCTGTACATCATCTTATAGATATTCTCCTTCAATGTTGCACAAGCAGTAAATTTAATATCTTTAACCCAGAGTTTTTCCCATTGATCCATTTGAATATTATATCCAAAGTTCCTTGCCCACAAAATCATACAATCTTTAACCTGGTCATGTTCCATTAATACTTTGTACATCATACCAATGGTACCTCTTTCTGCCTTACTCAGGTTATTTTCCCACTCTTGTTTTTCCCATTCAAAGTTTAAATTCTCCTTATCTGTTCTAAAGATATCTACCAGCTGTATATATGTAAACCACTGTACATTTTTCCCTTCTAAATTTAATTGTTCTCTTGTTTTGATATCATATTCATTCACATCATCTTTTTTACATAACAAGTCTTCATACCTCAACCATGTCCTTCTTTCTCCAAATTCTTTTAGCAATGCTTCTTGTGGCGAGACCCAAAGCGGAATTTTCATATACAGTTTGTTTTTATAATTCAACCAAGTTTTATATAACGCATTTCTTATATAGTGTTTTCTAAAATCCACATTAACTCTTGCCTTGTTATTCCACAAATATCCATGCCACCCAAATCTTAAATCTTCTTCCTCCAATTGCATCCTTTCTAGTACCCATGTCCTCCATGCATTCGTCTAACCCAGCCTTTCTCAACCTGTGGGTCGTGACCCCTTTGGGGGTTGAACTACCCTTTCAGAGGGGTCATGACAAGTCTCCCTTCCTCCTCCCTCCCTCCCTCCCTCCTACGCGTCACCCCTCAGGGAGGCCAGCAGCAGGATTGCCTCTCTGCCGCACCGTGCTGCTGTGGTAGCTGATCACTTCTTCTCTACCGCTGCTTGGAAATCTCATGAGCTGCAAACGAATCGAGAAGTCCTGTGACATTTGCAGGAACTTTGTGAATCCTCCTGTATGTAGTGTTTTCACTGTGGATTCCTCAGCGGCCCTGGCCCCATGACCCCAGCTGCCCCGCCCCCGTGGTTGGGGGTCTCCACCACACGAGGAACTGCAATAAGGGATTGTGGCATTAGGAAGGCTGAGAACCGCTAGAATGCCCAAATTCTTATGAGTAACAGATATTTTGAATATTCATGCATATCCCAAGTAGGGATGGAAGTCCACCTTCATGTTAGGGATATACATGAATATTTGTAATATTCAAGATTCATCCAAATACATCCAAATCCAGACATTTGTATTCAAATTGAATGTTGGCACATTTGAAGATTGACATTCGAATTGAAATCAAATGTTTCTATACATTCGTACAAAGGTTTGTTACATTTGCAAACCTGGGGACATGGGAAAGTGGCTGCACTAGTCACATCTGCAATGGATCCAAAGTGGATTTGAAGTTGATTCAGAGCAGATTCAGAGGGGATTCACCATGGATTTGATGTGCTCAGAGTGGATATGTAGGGGATACATATCAGATACATTGGGGATTTAAATGGGATTCATATGGGATACATAGCGGAATCCCATGTGATTTATATTGAACATTTGTATCAAATTCTAATCCTACCGCATTAGAAGGAGATGTATTTGAATGAATACAAATTTTCTTGCATTCGATGTGATACAAATTGAACCCATAAAAATTATTCATGCGCATTCCTAATCCCCACAATTTTCAGATTCAATTTGAATTGAATATTTGAATGTTCAAATTCAAATGAATAGAGAAAAACAAATGTATTCAAATACAAATTGATTTGAATATATTTGCATCTATTTGTATGAATATTCAATTGATATTTGAAGATACAAATGTTGACAACATTCGTATGTGTCTTTGCACATTGGTATATACCCTAGTGGTTAGGGAGCCGGACTCTTATCTGGGAGTACCGAGTTCGATTCCGTCCTCTTCCACGAAGCCAGCTGGGTGACCTTGGGCTAGTCACAGCTCTCTTCTGAGCTCTCACAGGGTGTCTATTGTGAGAAAAATAGAAGCTTTGTCAGCCACTTTGAGTCCCCTTAAGTGGGTGAGAAAAGCGGGGTAGAAAAACCAACTCTTATTATTATGCATACGTACGCATTTGTACGCATCCCTTTATTATCCCGTATGCATCCTGGTTTTGTCCTGTATGTGTCTGTACAAATGTGTACAAATACGAATCAGATGCATACGGGTACATATGTAATGCGTACGTATCCATACGCCTACCATTGTCCCAATAATTCATACGAATGATTCAAAACATTCAAACTCATTTGAATGTTAAAAAACCAGTGTGCAGACATCCAATTCGAATTCAGATGTTCAAATTCAAATGGATTTGACTGAATTTTGAATGTTTGAAATATTCTTGCACATTCACATGGGAAGGCTGCACTTTAGAACAAGTAGCATAACTCATGCCCTTCCCTGATGAGATAAGCAGGAAAGCAAACTTTTGATATAGAAAACAAACCTGCAAGGACACTATAGATCAGTAAGCAAGCCTGTTACAGAAACAAGTAAATATGCAAGCTCTTTTGCAAGGACGACAAAATACTAAATAAGCAAACCTTTAGTATATATAAAATAAGCAATTAAAGTAGCCTTTTTTTGCAAGGACGCCACACCTTATTCCCCTCACCTTGGACTTGTATTTTGTTATTAATGTATATCTTGTTTTAATGCATATCTTGTTTTTAATCTGCTGGTTAATCAGCTGTTACCCACCCAGAGACCTTCTGGTATGGGGCGGGATAGAAATGTAAATAAATAAATAAATACACATATATGGATGCCATCATTGCACTAGAATCATTCTGAAGCTTCATATATGGAGCTTGTCCTGGTTCTAATCAGAATTATGGGGAAGTTGCAGGAGTTTGGGTGGGCCTCATGTCGTCATGGCTACTGCCGAGGAAGCACACTATTTGGGAATCTGCAGAAATATCCCATAATACCCATGCAAAGTATCCAAACTTACTTAAACTGGTTGGAAATGAAGTCCTCAGAACTCTGCCATGATCAATTGTGGCCACCCAAGCAGATGACCTCTGGACTTAGTCCAAGCAGCCCAGCACCTCAGGGCAGGCATGATGTCACCGTGGTGAACCCTGACGAGGGCACCCTCTTGGACCCCCTGGTTTATTCTTGGCCCTTTCTGCACTGGGCCTTATTCTGGACTATATCCTGGGACAGGGATCTGCTATTTGCATGCAAGGGCAGACTATGAAAGGTCCTAGATGATAGCCTCCTATTCCAGGATATAATCCAGAATAAGGGCCTGAACCTCAAGAACACAGCATTCAGAACAGGGAGCTGTGTGTTTGTGTGTGCTGTGGATGTGATATTCTGATTTTAGAGTGAACTACCACTCCATATTTGCTTTTGAAATCTTGAAGAACAGCTAAAACATCTAGTTGCAGTCCAATGTCTAAAGGTCAGGCCAGATGTGGCTTCATCATGGGACCTTCTGCACCTCCTGTCCCATCCAGGGCCGGGAATAGTGTGCTTCCACTGGCATGCACTAGCTTTCACATTTGTGAATGCTAGTGCATGCCATCCCTCCCCCCACATGTCTGGGCACATGTCTGGGCACCACTATCTTTATCCCAGCACCAGTGCCATCAATTGGATGAGGGTGGCACAGTGTGCATGCATGCTCACATTTGGGATCATCTAAGGTGCACTTGTGTGGCACCTCAAATGACCCACCCAGCACCATAGAGGTGCAAATGGGCTTTACCAGAAATGGTAAAGGCCATCTCTGGCCAGGGCAGTTCTGCATGTGGAGCATGAAATCGTGATCCACATCTAGTTTGCATGTAGTATGTGCCTGCAAAGAATAGGATGTTTCAGAGCTGGAAACAGCCCTCTTCAAGTGGAGATGCTCCATCTGGAAGTGGACTCCATGCAGACTACAGGGTCAGGTGCAGAAAGGCCTCTGGGGATAAAAAAAAGAGTGAAGAGCACACAATCTGAACTGAATCCCGATTTTACATTTATGACCCCACCTAGTCAAATGCTGCCAAACCTTTCAGCAGGGAGATATATTTTGGCATATCCCACTTTTTGCATGGAAGAATATCCCACTAAAGAAAATCCCCCCTGGAAGGGAGATTGGGAAGAAGAAGAAGAAGAAGAAGAAGAAGAAGAAGAAGAAGAAGAAGAAGAAGAAGAAGAAGAAGAAGAAGAAGAGTTGGCTTTTCTACCCTGCTTTTCACACCCTTTTAAGGGTCTCAAAAGAGCTGACAAACCTTCTCTTCTTCTCCCTTAAAGGGACTCAAAGCAGCTGATAAATCTTCCCCCCACAGCAGAACATCATGTGACATGGGTGGGGCTGTGAAAGCTCAGAAGACAGCTGTGACTAGGCCAAGGTCACCTAGCTGGCTTCATGGAGGAGGCTGGAATCGAACCTGGCATTCCCAGATAAGAGTCCAGCTCCTTAACCACTAGACCAACCTGGCTCACCTGAAGTCTCATCCAGGTGGTCCGTCATGTCTTTTTATCAGCTGCAGAGGTTTCCGATCAGTTAATCAAAAATTGCTCCCCTTCTCTGCTCCCCTTTGCCTCCACAATCGGCTTACTTTTAGTTTTGTGTGCCAAATGGAGTGGTAGGACACGAACCCGACCTATTTACATATCCCTCTCATCAGCTTTGTACTTCTTAATGGCCTCCTAATGCACTTCTAATAGGATGGGACATCCTTTCAGCACCCTGCGTGATAATTGCAGATCCGTCGCTGAGACCATGTCTTTTGCTCAAAATTCAATATCATGCAATAACAGCTCCGCACAGCAGCACACTTCATTAAGTCAAATGGTCATTGTGGCCCCCGTATGACCTATCCAGACAAATGAATGCATACCGGCTTGGGGAATGGGAACAGCTACCAAGTTAACAATAAAGCAGCCTGATTTGGCTCCGCTGCTGTTATTTGGGAACTTCGAAATGTGCCAACCTTGAAAGGCTGAAATGGAACACACACTGCAAGTTTTCTGTTCTCTTTCTCTCTGTCTCTCTTGGCGTCTTGATTCCACACCCGGGAGACTTTGCTAAAAAAAAGTGATCTAGGAAACAGGCTTGGGGAGACAATGAATAAGAAAAGGACATGATGAGAAATACAGTGGTACCTTGACATACGAGTTTAATTCGTTCCGTAACCTTGCTCTTATGTCAAATCACTCGTATCTCAAAGCAATTTTCCCATTAATCCATTCCAGCTCCCAAAACACCACCTCAGTTGTTTTTGTTATGTACTGTACTGTATTTACATACTCGTATCTCAAATCTTGCTCTCATCTCAAAGCAAAATATCACTCACTCAGCGGCTTGTATCTCAAAACACTTGTATGTCAGGGCACTTGTATGTCGAGGTACCACTGTAATGACAGTATCGCAGATGACGGCAATGAAGAAAAGTTGGCTTTTCTATCCCACTTTTCTCACCCATTTAATGGGACTCAAAGCAGGTGACTAACCTTTTGTTCTTCTGCCCACAACAGACATCCTGTGAGGTAGGTGGGGCTGTGAGAGCTCAGGAGAGAGCTGTGACTAGTCCAAGGCCACCTAGCTGACTTCATGGAGGAGGGCGGAATCAAACCCGGTATTCCCAGATAAGAGTCCGGCTCCTTAACCACTAGACCAAACTTGCAAACCCTTCACTTGCTCTCAACGCCTTACAAATGACCTTCGGAGGCATCCTGCCTGTTTCTGCAACCCAGAGGTCATACTTAGGCATCCATTCTAGTAGCTGTTGATACACCTGTCGTCCATAAATTTGTCTAACCCTACCTTAAAGCCATCTAGACTGGTAGCTGTCACCACCTCTTCCGGCAGCACATTCCATATCACATTCCATATCACATACCAATCCCATACCAATCCCACATGAAGCTTCGCACAAATCTATTGAAACATTCAATTTGAATTCAAATGTCGATCTTCTAATGTGCCATTCTACTTGAATACGAATGTCCAAATTTGGCCAAATTCATACCAATTTTGAATGCTATGAATATTCGTGGACATGCTTAGTATACATACATTTCATGAGCAACTGCAAGGTGTGCGTTAAGTTTGCTTTGATGGAGAATTTAGTTCTGGCCTGTGGGCGACCCCCTGTGCAGACGTCTGCTGCCGTTCCTCCAACCCGCTTTGTGGTTTCTTGGCTTCTGTCCTCTTCCTGCTAACTGAGATCAATTCCTCAGATCATTGCTTTGAACTCTAAGCTGCAAGTGACAGACGTTCCAATAAAGGTGAGGAAGAGAACAACAGCGGCAGAATCGAACGCTGGTATCCAGGGAAAGGCCAGTGTGCTGTCAACAAAATTGTCTGCAGGGCTTTGGCTGTTTACAAACTGGAAGCTGACAGGATACCGGTATCCAAACCAAAACTGACTGCCAGGTCTTGGACCCATGGTGGGGAAATTTACAAAGCAAATCCAGGCCTGCCAAGAACCGGCAGCGTTTATGGAATCCATTGGTCTTCAGGTAGCGAGCTGTCATCTTGTCCTGCTCTGACGCCACTTGATAGACAGCTGACCACTTCTGGCTTTTTCTCAGGGATTCTGTGCACACTTAGTTGGGAATAAAGTTCTGTTCGGTTCAACAGAGTTGCTTCTGATATGCCAGACCTAGAAGCATGCTCTTGACAGTACATCACAGTATGTTCGGTATACTACACCTAGCAAGTCCCCAAGACCTCAGTTTTGATGGCTCTTGGTTAACTGGGCTCAGGATTTATTTTGGACACTCTGGCCCAGTCAATGGTCCATTATGTGTGGATGTAGAATCATAGAATCATAGAGTTGGAGGGGACCTCTAGGGTCTTTAAGTCCAACCCCCTGCTGAATGCAGGATTCCCTAAACCATCCCAGACAGATGTAGGTGCAGCCTCTGCTCGAAGATCTTCAGCGAAGAAGAACCCACCACCTCCTGTGAGAACCTATTCCATTCACTGATAGTCCTCACTGTCAGGAAGTTTATCCTAATATCTAATCTGTATTGGCTCCCATGACGTTCCATACCATTGTTTCTAGTCCTCCCATCCTGTCCAAGTGAAAATAGGGACATTCCCTCTGCATTGTGATGCCCCTTCAGTGTCTTGAAGACCATGATCATGTCTCCTCTCAGTCTTCCTTTCTGCAGGCTAAGCATTCCTAGGTCCTTCAGCCTTTACTCACTGTAGTATGCTAGGAGAAGGAGGGGCCTCCTGTAACCTACTCCAGCATGTAGAAAGGAGGCCTCTGTGTCCCTTCCTATCATGGCCACCATGGGACCAAACTGCTGGACTAGGTGGGCCATGAGTCTTATCCAGTGGGATATTTCTCACAATCTTACATGTATGGAGGCCAGGGCTATAAAGGGCTATTTTAATCTTGATGGCAGTGTGATGACCTCTGGTAATAGGAGGCAGGGGTATACACCATGCAGCTAGTCTAGATAGGTCAGATCCAGTGGGGCATTTCTTCTGTTCATGGAAATCAGAGCTAGGAATGACTCTTGGCCCTGATGGTAGTAGTAGGTCTATGTCTCTGAAGGCAAGCTGCTGGCAGACTCCAGCCGACCAAGCTATGTGCTTATTTTTGACCCTAAAATTGGGTGCCTGTGACTGCAAGCCAAGTGCCCTGTGTCTTCAAGCTGAGTCCAAGGCATTATAAAGTGATTTCAGGTGAAGGTTCACACACATCATTGCCAGTTAGCTTTGGGACAGGGACAGCGCTCACAGTGTGAATGCCAGCCTCCGTACCAAATCTTAACTTCACTGGGATACCCTCCCTGGGACGTTAAGTGCAAAAAGGCTCACTGATTGAACCTGTAATCTCTGAGATGCAAACTGTGATTGCATTGCTACATCACTTAGTTAGGTGCCAGTTAGCTTTGGGACAGGGACAGCGCTCACAGTGTGAATGCCAGCCTCCATACCAAATCTTAACTTCACTGGGATACCCTCCCTGGGACGTTAAGTGCAAAAAGGCCCACCGATTGAACCTGCAGTCTCTGACATGCAAACTGTGCTTTGTGCTAAAGAGATGAAGCTTTTCTCTAATGCAGTCAATAGAGATTGGGACAGATGATGAAGATATCTGGATGGACCCCTGAATGACCCCCTCAGGCAGGCCTAGAAAAGCTCTGTGTGTTGGGAATGCGACCCTCCACCCCCACCCCCCAAAAAACCCCTCCTCTGGCCCCATTCCGCCTGTCTTGCAAATGTTTACTGTGGCAACATATTAGCTCTTTTACTTCCCAGTCCCTCTTCCAAGAGCAAACACAAAATGTGCACAGCCTTTGGCATTCTTTTTTATTGTCTAACACAGAGTTCATGCAATAAAGTCCGTTAATTAAAACATGAATATTTAAAACGGCTTTCAAGAGTGGCTGTCTTATCTCACCAGAAGGATAAAAAGCAAGAGGTGGGAGTTATAGGAGGGGAAGGAGAGAGGAGGGGAAGCCACATTGTGTGATCCAGTGGGCTATGGTGGGGAGGGGAGACATTTAACAGGCTACTTCATTTTGCCAGAAGAACATTCAATTATTTAATTGTGGGGAAAGTACGGAGATTTCTCCCCCCCCCCCCCTTCGAAATGGCGCTATAGATGTTCCATTTGGGGGAGGGCGGAAGAGGGCGAAAGGAGTGA
Organism: Aspidoscelis tigris stejnegeri; assembly: GCA_023333525.1. NCBI lineage: Eukaryota > Metazoa > Chordata > Lepidosauria > Squamata > Teiidae > Aspidoscelis > Aspidoscelis tigris. Next base: position 4,659,060 of record JALMGA010000004.1, on the reverse strand, counting down.
TACAGCATGAAGGGAAGCCAGTGGAATTTTAATTAATTTTTTTTTATGGTGGCTGAATTATTTTCAGAAGAGTGGCTCTTAAATGCTGCATATGGGTCTAAAAAAGCTTCTGCATACAGATAACAGTGCAAGCAAGATCATAATTGTTGTCTCTGCAATGCTCGGGGAGGGGGGGGCTTGGGTTGTTGTTACCGCGTACCACCGAGTTGGGGTTGACTCCAGGTCGACTGCATGTGCACCTCTGTGGATGTCTCTATGCAGGTTTCTTGGCAATGATACAAAAGTGGTTCACCATTGCCTATTTCCAGGGAGAATCAAGGGATTGTGCCAACAACCCTCTGCACTCCAAGCTATTTGCTCTGACACTGAGCTACAGGCATCCCCAGACTCCATGGGGGCCCTCTATGCAGTTTTCTTGCCAGAGATACGGAAGTGGTTTGCCATTGCCTACTTCCGGTGTGAGGTAGAGGATCAAACCGACAACCCTCTGCTCTCCAGGCAGTTTGCTTTACCACTGAGCTACAACCACTCCCAGCCCCCCCCATGGGTACCCCCATGCAGCTTTCTTAGCAGAGATACAGAGGTGGTTTGCCATGGCCTACTTCTGGGAGAGGTTGAAGAGGGAACTGGTGGTCCCCTGTTCTCCAGGCCTTTTGCTGTGCCACTGAGCAACAGACCTTCTAGATTCCATGGGCACCTCTATGCAATTTTCCTGGCAGCGATATAGAGGAGGTTTGCCATAGCCTACTTCCAGGGAGAGTCTATCAAATTCTGGGGAGAGGCTGGGGACTGAACTGGCAACCTCTGTTTCCCAGGCAATTTGCCATGCTACTGAGTTACAGACACTCCCAGATTCCATGAGTCCCTCTATATAGTTTTCTTGGCAGAGATACAGAAATGGTTTTCCATTGCCTATTTCTGGGGAGGGGCCAGTGATTGAACCAGCAACCTTCCTCCTTCTAGACAGATCGCTCTACCACTGAACTAGAATAGAGTTGACCCTTTAACAGTGCTGGTCTGCAGAGCTGAGAAAGTGTCATATTTATTTACTGGATTTATATACCACAGCTTTCCAGACACTGCATGGCTTACAAGAAAATTAAACAATAAAATCTGGCTTTTCTTTTTTTAATGATCCTCATACACAGTGGCTGCTCTACAGAACAATGTCAATGTTCAGCATTTTGGTAGCCCTCCTTCAGACTGTTCTTTTAAAGTGCTTTTAATATATATTATGTTTTTAATTTGTTGTTTTAACTGTTGTTACCCTCCCAGAGACCTTTGAGTATGAGGCAGGATAGAAATATAATTAATATAATCAAAATTAATAGTTCAAACTCGAATTCAAATTGAATGCTGGCACGTTCAAAGATTGACATTACTACTACATAGTCAATGTCTTTTTTGAATTGGGGTGCCCAGAACTGGACATGAGGTCTGACCAAGGTAAAGAGGAATATGCCTATATATTTATATAACCCCTTTTCATTTTTAATATTTTTAATTATGTTTTAGTATTTTTCACATTTTATTTTTATTGTTACCCAGGCTGGGGCCATGTGGTGAAGGGCAGGATATAAATTTTTAAATTATAATATTGAATCCGTTTGCAAAGAATAAAAACAGCTGAAGTCTTAACAATGATGTAAAAATGTGATCAAAATCAAGGGCCAGGGAAAGAAACAGGAATTCACTCTGAAAAGGCCGGGGTTAAAAGATTTGTTTCCAGTTGGTGCCTAAAAAATGGATTAGGTGCAGTAACTTTTCATGGCTGCAAATTGGGAGGATATTTGTCATTCCCTTCATTTTGTCTGAATGCTGGCTTTTCATAATATGCTTAAGGCAATTGACAAGCAATTCACAAAATGCAAGGAAATTACTGAACAGAATTTCAAGCAAACAAAGCAAAACGATAATCGCATATCAATATATAATGCAACATCAGCTTTATTCAAATATGAAATCCAAACAAAAGAACAAAAATGATTTCTCCGAAAATGCTTCAGAAGCTGCAAAATAACATAGGGGAAAGTGAGGTTATAGCTCAGGGGTAGATTGGAGAGTTGCCCCACTCTGGGTCTGCTGTTTCCACACTAGGGTGGAAATGGCAGGACAAGGGCAAACCTTCTCCTGCTCTCGAATCCCAACAAATGGCCTCAGAGGCATCCTGCTTGTCCCTCCAGCCTGAAAGATGTACCTAGGCATCCATTCTAGTAGCCATTGATACATCTGTCATCTGTAAATTTGTCTAAATCTTCCTTAAAGCCATCTAGGCTGGTAGCTGTTACCACCTCTTCTGGTAGCAAATTCCATAGACTGATGACCCTCTGGGTGGAGAAATCCTTCCCCTTGTCTGATCCAACTTTCCTACCCATCAGCTTCATAGATGCCCCCTGCTTCTACTGTTGTGGGATAGAGAAAAGAAATGTTCTCTATCCACCTTTTCTAGCCCTCCTCCCTTCCTTTTTGGACCCTTCTGGAGAGTCCACATTTTGCCTGCGAGTTGTCTGCAAATGTACATCGTGAACTTCTCTTCCTCTAGCTTAGGTGAGGATCTTCATTTACCTCCTTAAGGGGAGACAGACCTCTGAAGAAGGGAACATGCAAAAATGTGGGAACGGTGGGACGGAGGCAAATATGGATCTCCCTGCAACTGGCTCCCCAATGTGAGCTGAGGCTGTGAATTCCTTTTGTTTGGGCTGTTGTAGATCTTCTTAATTGCCTGGCTCTTTCAATCCGATAATTAAATGTCAACAGGGAAAGGGTGCAGTGGCCTTCAGCAGCATTAAGAATCAAAGGTCCTCTGTTGGCTTCCCGTTGAAAATGAGGCATCATAGGCATTCCCTGCCTTGTATATCAAGCCTCATCAAATACAGTAAACATTTGGGTCTGAAAGCCTTTCCGCACTTGGCACAGTAGTTGCTGTGGGGTGAACTCCCAGATGGAGCGTTTGTGTGTAAAGGAGTCGATTCCTAACCAAAAAGAGCTCCTTCCATGCAGGAGCGCACCCACAGAAACTACGCATGGTGCATGTTCAAGTAAGCCATGCGTACACTTACCTTGGCCAACACTGGGCTCCGGGAAGCCTATTGCACCTCGTCCGCTGCTGGCGTGTCACGTGACACAGTGTGCAAGTGTGCTGGCATGTGACATGGTGTATCATGGTTGATCTGGTGACAGTGCACTGGCAATGACACCAGTGAGGTAAGATGGGGGTGTCTGGATACTACAGGTAGGTGTCCAGATGGGTTGGGGTGTAAAGACCGCATGCTAGCTATGCAGCCAATATCCAGAGGGCCTGGGGAATAACGGAGAGCAGCAGAGTGAACTGCTACCCAATGGGGGCAAGCTGTTAGGCTGCCGATGGAGGCAAGCATTATGCTGCCGATGCTGGAGTAGCAGCTCTAAAGAGCCACTAAGATGGTCAGTCTGTGACCCCTGAAGTTCTCAGTCATTGCACATGTGTAATGGTGGACGATCAGCTGGGAGATGTTAAATGACCAGTCATCAGGCAGGGTGCAGGCAGAAAGACCAATATTTTAATTTTCCCGGGCTTAAATACAGCAGTGAGTGGAGGCGGGGAGGAAATGATGTAAAGCCACAATCCAGGGACAGGACAGGTCAAGCCACATCAGCTGAGCAGGTCAGAAGTCCTTCTGATGTCACATCCTGTGGCAGGCAGGAAGAGAAGATGGATGCCATGTGGTTGCCGATGCCGATGCCATTATGTCCAGAGGCTACCACCAAGAGTGGAAAGAGCCCTGCCCCGGTGTTGCTTATCGTTTCGCAGCTACGAAGTATCAGGCAGCAGGCATGGTGTCCACGCCCCAACTGTGCATCAGAATGCACGGTATTCCCAAGTCTGAACGTACCCATAGTTGTTGTCTGAACGCATTGTTGCTGTTCTTATGTACAGATCACCCGGGGGTTAAGGAACAGACCAAGCTTTTAGATCTCAGAGTGCTCCCTCAATGCTATCCCCATTGTCAGAAGGAATAAGGATTTGTGGCACTGATGTGTTAGCTATGACTCTGTACAGCCAGGCCCATGGCAAACTGCAGAAGTGACCAACTGGATTTTGCTTTTTCCATGTGATGAGGTTATTGGAGAAGCCTGGGTCACTTTCTGCTAAATCCCAACCACTTCTCCTAACTCAACTCAGCCCCTGACCCCAAGCCCTTTCTCTCCTTTTCGTGGCAGCATCTAACATTTATAAACACCAAGAATTGGGAGAACAAAAGATGGTTGTGACCTGTGGAGGCAGCTGAGCGGTCTTTCTGGTTTCCAGCCTGGAGGAAGAGAACTTGACCTTTTCTCCCCCTCTCCTGGCCCCCTTCCTCAGGACTTGAACTGCCTTCCGCATAGCAGACGATGCCCTTTTCCAAGGGACAGGAACAGAGTTGGAAGAGCAAAGCTCTCTAGATGTAGCCTTTTCAAGTTGGCTGCTGACGAGGCTGATCTAGGTTGCTTCAGGGTGAGATCAGGCTTTCTTCCCATCTGTTCATCTGCCTGTCTTCTCCTTGACCTAAGCATTGACTTTAAGGAAAAACAAATCCAGCAAAACCTACTCTCGTTCAGGTGCTCAGCCTGTGCTAGGGCCCAGTCCTCTGGGGTCATAACATCTTCAAGCTTGGGTTGCACGTGAATGCAATTTGGAACATTCAATTCAATTCAAATTGAATGTTCAAATATCTGAATTTGTACGGATAAAGAAAAACAAATGTCTGGACATTTGAACCAGTACAAATACATCCGTATCTATTTGTGTGAATATTAGATACGCATTCAATGATACAAATCTTGTATGCATCTGCTCACATCCTGTTTTCATCCCATAAGCATCCTGTTTTCATCCCTCTTTTATCCGTACGGATGCGTATGGATACATATGTGATGCATATGGATACATACACATATGAATGTGTCATGTTTGAGGCACGCGAGGGCAGCAAGGCAAACACATTTGCATGCTTATGGCAGTCCATTGGGGGCTCAAGAGTAGTCAGCGTCAGATCAGTCCAAAGTCAGGGTTCCAGAAGTTCAGCAAAAGTCAGAGCAAGAGTCAAGTCAGTCCAAGTTGGGGTTCCAGAAGTGTGGCAGAGACACAGCAGGGTCCAAGAGTCAGGATTACGGGCAAAGGCATGGATGGAAGTTGCACAAGTTTTGTCTGCAATGCCGGGCCAGTGTGTGCTGCTCAGTTAAGTAGGAGAGGCAGCACCACACCCTTGCCGGTGCTGCTGCACCAGCCACTGCGATATGCACCTTATCTATTTCCGCTATCTAAGCAGCAGAGGGGAGGGGTGCTCTTGGGGTTGACTGTCTGAGCTCTTGTCCACAGAGCTGTCTGTGTGCTCCCCCAAAACTGGCCCCTGATCCTCAACATCTGCACTGCTGTGACCCGGTTGCTGCCCAGAGTGTTGTGGCATTGAAACCGCACACTCCTCCCCCAAGGAGACTGGACAGGCAGGACGGGGCATGACACCATGTCCAAATGATTTGTATGAATAACTCAGAATATTCCTCTCCATACGGATACTAAAAAATGCATGTCTGGATGTTTGATTTTGTATACAAATGTCCAAATTCATCCAAAATCATCTGAATAATGAATATTATGAATATTGGTGCACAACCCTACTTCAAGCACTAAAAAAAAAGTTGCAGTAGACAGGAGACGTTTTTGCACCAAGTTTAGGTATGGAAACTAGTGAACAACAGGGATGGATTGGGCGTCCACACTGTGGGAGGTTCAGTACATCCCAAACTTAGCCGGCATGTCTCTTTGCAAAGAGGTGCAAAGGGTACATGCCAGAATGTACTGGCCACTAGGGGGGTGCACAAATATGTGAAGGTATTCAAAATTTGATCATATTCATCCAAATTTTGAAATTCAAATTTGAATCGAAGGTCCATCAGTTCAAATTTAATAATTCAAATGAATTTCAAATTTTGGATCTATTTGTTTGAATTATATGGACATTCGCATGTGTAAGGGGTCGCACACAATGTGTACATGCACATACGGTACGCATCTGTCCCGCACCAGTGCGAATTTCTGCAGATTTGTACGGGACTAAACGGGTTGCATACGGGATAACTAAAGGGCGCATACAGATGTGTATGCGTAACAATGTGTACGGGTACATATGAATGTTGTTGACATTTGTAAGTGCAAATTCGAATGAAAAATTCAAACAAATAGATTCGAGCTTGCTTAATTCAAGTCAAATTTGGTTAAATTTGAATTTTAAAGATTTGAATCAAATTGAATTTTCAGATATTCAATTCAAGTCGCATCCTAAAGATCAGATGTGGATAATAGAGCTGTGGAGACCTTCCTGGGGTACTTCACAAGTATCTTGGCACAGAACAGATGCTCCGTGCGGAAGCATCTCCAGTGGGGATGTGCATGAATATTCATAACATTTGATATTCATATGAATTCATACAAATTTGGACATTCATTTACGAATCAAATGTTACGACACTCGTACATTGACATTCGTGCAAATATGAATGTTTCGGAAGATTCCTAAGAAGTTTTGGAATATTTGTGAAATGGGGACACCAGTCACATCTGCAATGGATCCAGAGCGAATTCAACATGGTTTGAAAGCAGATTCAAAGTGGATTCAGGGTGGGTTTAACGCTTTCAGAGCGGATATGTTACAGAGTATTGATACATATCTGATACATATGCATTTGTATCGGAAATTCATATGCATTCATGTGAATACATTCGTATCAGATAGAACCCTACCACACTCAAAGGAGGTCGATTTGAACAAATATGAATTTACTTACATTTGATTTGATAGGAACTGAATGCAAAATCATCCTTTTGTGCACATCCCTAATCCCCAGCTTTCTAAAGAAAACCATCATATAGAAGTCAAGGAGGAAAGCGCCTTGTTTGGAGTACGGTCACATCTTGGACTATGATATCCTATGGCCTATTCACACTTAGACCTCTAGCGTGGAATTGGGACAGCTTTGGGACAGGCCATTCACTCTTCTGGGAGGCCAGTTCTTCCCAGAAGTGTTCCAGCCTGTTCCAGAGCTGTTTTAATTCCACCTAGGGTGTCGAGCACAAAATCGTGTTCCACACCCATCCCAACCCATCCTTGGGTGCACCTCATCCATCCATCCATCCGGCAGGCAGAGCATTTGCATTTGCATTCTCCCTGTCGGGCATCTCAGAAATCCCGCCCTCAGACTGCCACCATTGGGCACTATTGGCCTCTATTGGCCTGCTGGCTAGCAGTCTGGTTCTGGGGGTGGGACTGGAGAGGTCCCGGGTAAGGTTGGGCTCCCGTGGGCTCCCACGGGCATGAGCGGGCTGGCAGCAGCCAGTGGGCACCTTCTGGATGTCCACCTTCATACATACTGGATGAAAACAGGATGCATATGAGAAGTGATTCATTGGATATTTATAGAATATTTGTACAAATAGATACAAATGTATTCATATCGGTTTGAATGTCCAGACAATCTGCCATGATCAGTTCTTGCCCATAACTACCAGCATGCCTTTCCACCCTTCATCTACCTTTCCTCCATCTTATTTTTCACGAACAAAGAAGAATTGGAACACATGTTTCAGGATTTCTCAGGATAAATCCATACGTATTACAAAAACCGGTAGACAACATGCTGTTTCTCAGTCGATCAGTGGCAGAAATTGTCGTCTCCATTGTGGGCGGCGTGTGTCCAATTTCTCCTCCAATGCGTCCATCACTCATGGCCTTCTTTCAGGAGAAGCTGCAGAAGTCTTGGATTTCTCTTTATTTTCTGTATCTGACTGGCTGAAGTGTGCAAAGAAATGAGTGATGGACTTAATCTCTGATACCATGAAGATCCCTGAGGGTAGGAACAGCTTTCAACCGCTTGATAACTCAGATTTCTCAGCTGTCAGAGAATACAAACATCCCATTAATGCCCAAGCTGATGGTGAAGATAACAGCTCCAGGTGATGGATAAAAATAAGTGGAGATACCAGATGTAGGTTGATAACAGATATAAAGAACGGAGTTTGGGATTGGAGTTAAAAGGTTGGAAGCTACAGGGAATGGGTCATTACTGAAAAATACTGAGACAGCTGAAATGTGGAGAGACAGAAGGGGGAAAGAAAGCAACGCAAACTGTGCAGCTCCTACCACGGAAAAGTATTAAGTACCCATGCAGGGAGTCTATAAGGGCCAGATATATAACATGCTCAACTTCGCTGCCAATGTCCATTCCTTTGTGCAGTTAGTGGTCCAATTTCTCATCAACCCTGGGGAAGGGCTTCTTCTTCTTCCCTGCCCGCACAGAGGTTTGCCCATAAAATGCCATCTTCGTACACCATCGCGCTTGCAGCTTACAGGCACCCTATTGCTCTCCGTCACCTTCCAGCAGAGCAGCAAAGCCCTGTGCTTTTCCTCTGTACGTGCTCTGCTGTCTGTTATTCATGCATGTCAAAGCACCCTGCTGCTGTCCAAACTGCAGGCCCTTTCTTGCACTAACTTTAGTTTGGTAATAGGGGCCATCTTAGGGCTGGTGAAGTTCTAGGAGGCGTTGGCTGTCTGGCCTTTGCAATGCCTGATGTAAGAGGAAATTTGCCCTTCCCATGCCATCTGGGAGACAGAAATGGTGAACTTCACCTGGCCTGCACTTTCGGTCACATTCACAAAGTCTAGATCATGCCATCCCTCCCTCCAGGCATCCACAGACTTACCTGTCCTGCGGATGCATGCCTGGGCACTGCCATCTTCACTTCGGAGGCCGGTGTGACTGTGCATGCAGTAGCACCGTCACTGGGACGACAGTGATGCACCACACACATGCACTCACGTTTGGTGTCGTCCGAGGAGCCACTGAATTTGTGTAGCTCCTCAGATGACCTGCCCAGTACCATAGAGGTGCAGATGGGTTGCAATGGAGGTGGGAGAGGCTGTCTCTGGTCAAGGCAAGATATGAGAAAACAGCCCCTTCAAATGCAAATGCTCCGTCTGGGAGTGTATTGCATGCAAACTATGGGACCAAATCCAGAAAGGCCCCATCAGAACCTTACCCAGAACTTGCCTATACAGTGTGTTACAGATATACACGCAGGGCGCTTGCTGGCACACACAGAGCCGCTTCTAACGATAGAAGCAGCTCTGAGTAGTGTGCATGCTCTGTGTGGGAACAGCCTTTGCCTGTCCCACTGGAACAAGCATGGAAAGGGCCATAGTCAGGTTCTGGGCCTCATCGGTTTGCACGTTAATGTGGTTTAGTGAGGCCCAGGCCCCCTTCATCTGGAGTATGATCCATATCAAGAGGCCCTTGAGTGAACTTGTTTTTGAGATCCAGGTTCTTATGACCTATGAGAATACAGGACTACAAATATGCAGCTTGATATGCCTTCATTTCTATCAGCTTTTGTTTGTTTGTTTGGTTGGTTTGGGGAAGGCTGACGATGTCTCGATATGATAATTATTTTTGCCACTATTAGCAGAATGTTAATGAAACCAAAAACTGAACCATGATACTGTAAGGAATTAGGGAGGCCAGTGTGTTTGCAAAGACAGATAAGAATATCTGCAGATTTTGCAGCTTCAAAGGGGAGGCTGGTCTGTGCCAGTCACTGTGAACTGTGCTTGAACTGTTCTTTCTTTGCCTTTACTGCACATGCCAAAAGGGAAATCTCATATGTACTTCTCCCTCTTATTGTGAATACATTAGATGCAAATTAACTTTGGAGGGTTGGAAGAGGTGTTATTGAGAAGATTGTAAACTTCTGGCCGGGATAGGGATAAAAGGTCAGGCCATAATGTGAGAGTGTTTGAACTTGTCCTGATGGGATGCCTGGAAGGCAAGTTTCCTATATGGCTGCACAGATAAAAGAAATTCCTTTGTCTTTAGCTTGTTTATTTACTAAAACTCGCATGGGTGGAAGAAAGCTGATAGTGCAGCAATTTTTCCTAACAATCAGGTCGGACCTCCATATCTGCTGGGGATACATTCCGGCTCCTACTGTGGTTACCTGAAACGGTGGATAATTGCAAACAGGCCTCCTGGTTCTGGGGTTGTACAACTCCAGAACCAGAAATGCTTTTCTGGCCTCCAGAAATCCTATTTTGGCCTCCAGAGAGTGTTGAAATAGGCATGCAACACCATCAGATGCCTCCCATGTACCCCCTTACATTTTGGAACAGGCTCTGGTGGTGTCATGCGCCTATTCCAATGCTCTATGGTGGCTGAAATAGACCTTCTGGAGGCTGAAATAGGCCTTCTGGTTCTGGGTGTTTTCCCTTATGGTGCCTACAGGGGGTAGGGTGGGGGTTGATCCGGTAAGCATGGCTATCTGAAACCATAGTTACCGAATCAGTGGATACGGGAGTCCAACTGTATTCTGTTTCTGGGATTGTGTTATTTTTACTGCCTTCCACGGCTTGAAGGATTGCCTAATTGCATATTCTAGACTCCCAGGGGGCTTAGAAGGGTGCATTTGGTTCTTCTATACTTAATTCTGTTGTCGGGAAAACTTTGTGAAATGGGTTACCCCTGGAGAGAAGGAAGGAAGGAAGGAAGGAAGGAAGGAAGGAAGGAAGGAAGGAAGGAAGGAAGGAAGATCAGTTAAGGTTTATGTGGAGTGTCAACCAAATCCCATAATACTTATTTTTAGCTACATATTTGTAGTCCTGTATTCTCATAGGTCATAAGAACCTGGATCTCGAAAACAAGTTCACTCATATATTTTTAGATCTGAAGTATCCACATTTCCTTCGAACACTGTAGGCTGGAAGCTTAGCAAGGAGAAAGGCTCATTTAGGTAGATATTGATTTTTAGTTTAATGGCGGTGCATGAAAGATGGGGCTCATGATGGCAGTGATAGGAGGGGCTCCAAGAGGTCTGTAAGTGGCTGCAAAAATGGAATGAAGGAAGCGAGGAAGGAAGGAAGGGAGAGAAAACTCACACAAGAGGGGTGAAATATAGGACATTACCGTGGGGATCAGCTGTAGCAAGAGTGGCACAGAGTTAAATAAAGTTCATTTGCTCCACGGTTTAGTTTCCTGAGGTGTCATTTTATGGATGTTTGCTGCAGCAGGGATGGGTAAACATCCCTCTGTTCACCCAAGAACCATCTGGGACTTGCAATCATTCCATGCAGCAACTTAAGAAATCTTGAGGTTCTTGGGAGCATTGGCAGAAAGCAATAGTCAGCCCCAGATGGCAAGGAGCGCCCTGCCGAAAACTCTCCCTGCTTCCCATTATGGAGGAAGGTAATTGAAATAAGAAGGGAACCTGATTCTCTGTTGGTCAGGAAGGCCAGCTGGGCGAGCCGGCTGTAGGAGTTCAAGTCACGTTCATGGAAATGCTCAAAAGCAACATTTCCTGGCAAGAAGGACCCTCAAAGATGACTTCTGTAGATGTATCAAGAGCAGCAGCAACTCAGAATCCCAAACACCACTGAATTCAGGCTGGGTGAACATATTTAGATGGACAGAATTATGCAAACAGTTGGCCATGTGTGTCTGTGTTATTTAAGTATTACATTTTATATAGTTAGAATTTAATTTTATATGAATATATACAAGGAATGTTCACAAATATTAATAACATTCGTTATCCGTATCAATGCGGACATTTGTACATGAATTGAATGTTACAATATTCAGACATTCTTATGAATAGTTCGGACATTCGGTAGATGGGGGTGTGGAAAAATGGAGCACCGGTCACTAGAGCCAGTTTGGTCTACTGGTTAGGGAGCCGGACTCTAATCTGGGTGATTAGATTGATTCCACCCTCCCCCATGAAGCCAGCTGGGTGACCTTGGGCGAGTCATAGCTCTCTTCTGAGCAGTGACCACCCCACCTACCTCAGAAGCTTTGTCAGCTGCTTTGAGTCTCCTTAAATGGGTGAGAAAAGCGGGGTAGAAAAGCCAACTCTTCTACTTCTTCTTCCTTTTCTCTTCCTCCTCCTCCTTCTGCAATGGATCCAGATCGCGTTTGACATGGATTGACATGGATCAGTTTGATGTTTTCAGAGCGCGGATAAGTTACAGATACGTATCGGATACTATCGGATACGTATTCATTCATATCAGATATGGATACATATTTGTTCGTATTGGATATGTATCAGATACATTTATATCTGAAATGTATCAAATATTCATATGAATACATACGAATACATTCTTATCGAATAGAATTTTACCACATTTGAATGTGATCTATTCATATAAGTACGGATTTTCAAACATTAGGTTCGTTACGAATCAAACATCAAAAATGCATTCGGGCACATCCCTAATATATACATTTTGGTTGCTTCTTGTGGATTGTATGGGTTTCATGTTCTGCCCTTTGGTGATGCATTATAAATAAAAGGTACCGTATATTCCGGTGTATAAGGTGACTGGGTGTATAAGACGACCCCCAACTTTCCAGTTAAAATATAGAGTTTGGGCTATACTCACCATATAAGAAGACACCCGGCATATAAGACGACCCCCACCTTTTTAGAAGATTTTCCTGGGTTAAAAAGTAGTCTTATACGCCAGAATATACAGTATTATTATTTATCATCACCATCATCATCATCATTTCTATCCTCTTCTATGCATTTCAACCAGACTTTAGACATGATTGCAATATGTCTAGTAGAAATATATCTCAAATACTGAGATAGCAAGTCTAATTTCTATGTCTAAAATAAAATCTTGGCTACATCCAGACATGTTAAAAAAATAGTTTTAAGGGATGAGATTTTGTCAGCTGTGCTCTAGGTGGGTGTTCTCATCTTATCCAAGAAGGACACCTGATTCCCTCCCCTCCCAGATACTTTGGGAACAGTGTGGATGAAGGGGGGACGGTGCTTGTTCCAATGGGATGGATCACCCACCCAAAGGATTTTATTTTGCATGGGTGAAGGTTTGATTAATCACACTGACAAAATCAAAACTTAAGATGAGCATAATGCAGAGCTTTAAGCAGCCAGGTGTTGATCAAAGCAAGGTTTCAAATGAGGGAGTAAATAATTGTGTACATGGGACCTTCTGCGTTGACCTTGAATCCTTGTTAAGAGTCTCTGCAGTACACATTCTAGACCTCCATATAGGCACATTAATGCAGAACATGGAGGCCCCATCCCACACAGGTCCAGCTCTATCTGCACTTGATGGAGCTTGATCCAGATTAAGTTGGCCCTTAATCTGGATCCCTGGTATTAATGTTTGGATGTCATTGCACATTACTCCATTAATCTGGATTTAGAAGATCTGGATCTTTGAGATGCGGTCCTCAAATCTGGTCCTTGAAGTTCCCCGTCAAGGTGAGGGCCCCATGTGTCCGCACGGACCATCTAGCACCCAATGGCAGTGGGTACTAAACAGGGCCACTGTGCAGACACCGTAGCACCCGTCTCGAGGCTTCAATTGGGCCTGATTAGGCCCAAGCAGGAAGGTCCACCAGTGGGGCAATGTGATTGGCCAGCATGGCCATCAATCAAGGGTTACTTCCTGTTACATTGGGCGTGGCAGCAGAAACACGGCCTCATAGCTGCCTACGTAGCTGCTACAAAGCTTGTGCTTGGCTTCATAGACACCTATGAAGGACATGCAGACCTACGTGGCTGTGAGTGGTGAGGTCCCACTGCAAATGGTGGCCTCTAAACCCACCCCTAAACCCCATTGCTCCAGTAGACATATGGACATGTGGCCTCTGATCCAGTCTCCTTGGCAGAAAACCGGATTGAAGAACCCATTAGGGGGATTTACCATCAATCTGGATTTAAGGGCCCTAAGACCCTATTAAATCTGGATTTTGCCAGAATTCATGGGTACAGCATGTTCAGAATGGGGTCCTAATGGGGTATTTAAGGGGTCTTGTGTGCGGACGGTATGTAACAGATCTGTACTAGTCAAGTACCTATCGGGTTCCAATGGGGTCTTCATTGCTAGTGCAAGAACAGCCTTTAATGAGTATTATCAGGGGATCAAGGGCCTTGAACTGGAACATGGGAGGAATGAAAGTGAGACACCTCCATTTACTGGGACTACCACCAAACCCCTCATGCCCCAGGCCATGGAATATGGGTGATCCAGATGAGCACAGTCCGTGCAGGGGGCAAGCTTCACTATCGTCTGTCTGTCTGTCTGTCTGTCTGTCTGTCTGTCTGTCTGTCTGCTGGTCCTTCCTTCCGTCTTTCTGTCCTTCCTTCCATCCATCCACCTACCTACCTACTACCTATCATGGTGTTGGTTTGTGAAAGCTTGATCTGTTTTTCTTTCTGTCCTTCCTTCCTTCTGTCCACCTACCTACCTACCTACCTACCTACCTATCATGGTGTTGGTTTGTGAAAGCTTGATCTGTTTTTCTTTCTGTCCTTCCTTCCTTCTGTCCACCTACCTACCTACCTACCTACCTATCATGGTGTTGGTTTGTGAAAGCTTGACCTTTTTTTCAAACCCGAGCCAGAAAGTAAAAAAGAACATACTTCCTGAACAGTGAATTTTGTTTTTCCCTTTTCTCTGTTTATTTCAGGAGACATAATGAGGTGGAAGTGGGAGTCTTGGGGTCTAAAATTCTGACCTGTCTCGAGTTCAGCCTGAGAAATGGATCCGAAGCCACATAAACTAGCTCAAAATTGAAGCAGGCAGACCTTTGCTAGCCCCTTTTCTTCCGCCAATATTGTAGCAATAATGGAGCTCTTAAAAGAGGAGCCTGTGGAAGCTTTTCTTCTTGGCTGTTTTACCAGCTTTAGTGACGTTCATTCTCTATGACTTCCTTGAAATGCCTATGATTTATCATATGCCGTGCTGAAAATGGCTTTAGCTTAAGCCCAAAGTGATGGAAAGGCAATACAATTGATTGGCAAATAAATAAATAAGCGACTCCCAAATGCAAGTCCTCCCATATTTTTCCTTCTTGCAGTGTATTGGTGATTAACACAACTTTCCTTTTTCAGACACAGAAATCTGGCAGGAACTAGATTGCCAATAGTCATCCTTGATTGTCGCGTGGGCTAAGAGAACGGATTGATTTATTTTGCTTTCCGAGTGTCCGCAAGCTCTGCCTTTGCCTAATCATGGTCTCCATGGTGACAATATTAAGTTTAAATCAGGCAGGGAGCCAATTTAGAACTGGCAGGGACAAGGTTCAGAAGGAACCAGGAGAGAGAGCAGCAAGATAAAGCAGGCAGATGGGGGAATGGTTGGAATGTGATGTGGGCGGACTCTGTGTTCAAGGCATCTCCCAAGCGTGGATCACCTGCAACCGTGCACAAGGGCCAAAGTTTGGGCTTTTCGACATTTAACTCTTAAGGGGACTCCAGGAGTGCTGCTGCACGCAGCGTGGACACGTCCTGGAACAGTTACTGTCTAGTATGTGTGTGCACACATGAGACCTATTCGCACGAGGGCTGCTGGAACGTGTGAAGGACACCCTGGGATGGAGCATTTGCGCCTCTGGGCGGGTGGTTAAAAGTTCTCTGCATCCGGCCCAGGGTGTTTGGGGCTGTCCTGAAGTTGTTCCAGAGAGAGAGCATTCGCATGCTTCCTCTTTAACAGCTGCAGGCCCCGCCCCAGGCCTGTCTGCCATTGGGCCCGGCTCGCTGATTGGCTAACTCTGATTGGCTACCTGTAGCTAGCCAATCAGAGCAGCCAGCTCCCGCAGGACCACCCGGTTCGCCATTTTGGAACCTGGCGAGGACGAGGTAAGTAACTCTTACTCACTCATGCGCGCATCCCCACATCGGCCCAGGCCCAGGACTGTGGCTACCCAGGGGGGTTCCTGTGGGCCCCAGGGGACCTGATCTGGTCCCCTAGAACACTCAGGAACCTGGGGAAGAGACCAGACAGGCCTGCCCACCCCTGGGTCCAGCCGGGCCCAATGGCAGACAGGCCTGGGAGTGGGGTCCCACCGCTGTGCTGGACATGGGGGGACACTTTCCCCATTTGCAGATAGGCAAGTAGGAAGACGTGGAGACACATTCCTTACCTGCCTGTGTGTGAATGGGGGAAGCGTCCTCGCATGTCCTAGCCTAAGTGCACTACAGCCGTTCAAATCGAACGTGAGAAAATTTGCATTAGTTCAGGTCGGATGTCGTAGGGTTCATATTCAATACGAATGTTCGCTATAAATCAGATTTGAATCCCTGCTGCCAGTCACGCCTACGGATCCCCTCCAAACCCACTCTGAACATGTTAGATCCACTCTGAATCTACTCTCAAGCAAATTCAAATCTATTCTGAATCCGCTTTGAATCCACTCTGGAACCTCTGCAGATGTGACTTGATGGCTTCATTCATGAATGTAACGAAGGTCCCGACAAATGTGCAGAAACATTCCATTTGCATTCAAATGCCAATCTTTGAAAGTACCAACATTTTGATTCGAATTGAAATGTCTGGATCCAAATGAATTAGTACAAATTTTGAATGTTACGAATATTCGTGCACATCTCTTCTGTCTAGTGGTGGCCTCATGCATCTGGCAGTACTGCTGGAGTGTGTTGATGTAGAGCACTTCTAACTCAATGCCCCCAGGTGCAGCTCCCTTCACATATCTCCCTGCCAGAAATGGTTGGAAGAAGAAGAAGAAGAGTTGGCTTTTCTACCGTGCTTTTCTCACCCTTTTCAGGGGACTCAAAGCGGCTGACAAAGCTTTCTGCTCTTCTCCCCACAACAGATACCATGTGAGGTAGGTGGGGCTGTGAGAACTCAGAAGAGAGCTGTGACTCGCCCAAGGTCACCCAGCTGGCTTCATGGGGGAGGGTGGAATCAAACCTGATACTCCCAGATAAGAGTCCGGCTCTCTAACCACTAGACCATGCAGCCGGAGGAGGCATGTTGCAAATGACCCTGCATGACCCTGTTACCATGGCAATGGTGCTATGTAGTCGCATGGGCGCCATCGGCATGATTCCGAGAATTGATGCCCCTATTAGCAATTCACACCTTGCCTGCCTCTGATGAGGGCATAATGGTGGTTTTGGTGGCCACAGCAGCAACACAGAGGGTGCAACCATAGGGAACATGAGCTGGGTAGATCCAGCCACATCCAACCTTCATAGAAGCTTCGACAAAGGCCGGTCACATTGGCTTTGCTTTCAGTTTGCTCGTTAAGAGCGGAAGTGTAGAAGCATCAAGTTTGGATCCAAATTCAAAGCTGGTGGCCTTTTTTGCCCTTCCCTCTCCTCCTCACACCCCCTTCTGACTTCTGTTTTGTCTTTACTGCCTTGTGGCTCCTGTCGAACCAAGTGGTGTGGATGGAGCTGAGATGTGCATGAATATTCATTATCATTCGTTATTCATACAAATTTGTAAGAATTTTGATATTTGTACACAAATTGAATGTTTCCACATTCGTACATTCACATTCACATGAACTGGAATGTTTCAGACATTTGTCCAAAGAGTCTGGACAATCGTGCAGATAGTTTGGCCATTCTTTGAACCGGGGAGGTGGGAAACCGGCTGTGCCCATCACATCTGCTACAGATCCAGATGGCATTCGACATGGATCGAGAGTAGATTAAATGTGGATTCAGGTCGGATTTGATTTCAGAGCACAAATATGTTATGGAATACATATTCATTCGTATCAGATATATATCCATGTTGAATAGAATCCTACCACATTCGAAGGAGATCTATTCAAATAAATACAGATTTTTCTAATGTTCAATTTGTTACAAATCAAATGTCAAAAAAAATCATGCACATGCCTAGTGTGCACATGACATCACTGGGGAGCTCTCCTGCATGATTGATTGATTGATTAGGATTTTTATCCCCCCCCCCCCATACCCAAAGGTCTCAGGGCGGGTTATAGCATTAACAGCCAAATATAAAATGAAAATTCTCAACCAGGAACAGTAACATGATGCTACAAGCTTGCCTGATGTGCCCGCGTATACCTGTGACCAGGTAGACAGCAACTATAATACAGCAATGGAGTGATGCGCAGGGGCTCTCTGTGGATGTAAGTTTGGCACATGCCTAGTATAGCCAGGGACCTCTTGTCTGCCCAGTGGAGAAGATGGAGGAATGCACAAGAAACATGAGTATTTTTGTAAAGAGCTTGGGAATAGTTGAGTAGATGAGTATCTGGTTTCTAAGGGAACTGCAGAAAATGTAAGGGTTTGGATCTCTGTATTCTATACAAAAAAAAGATAGAAGAGTTGGCTTTTCTACCCTGCTTTTCTCACCCATTTAGGGGAACTCAAAGTGGCTAGCAAAGCTTTCTATTCTTCTCCCCACAACAGATACCCTGTGAGGTAGGTGAGGCTGTGATCGAAGAAAGAGAGGTGTGGCTAGCCCAAGGTCACCCAGCTGGTTTCGTGTAGGAGTGCAGAATCAAACCCTGTGACTCTGAGATGTGAGGCTGGCACCCTCACCAAACTAGCCCAGGTTCAGAAAAGGGAGTGTGCTGCATTTCTTGACTGATGCTTGGGATGGGTGAGACTTCTTGGGCAGACACCCAGTCAGTGTTCGGATCCAAAGGAAAGGCACCTGGCAGCAGGGGAAGGGATGTGGCCCAGAAGGAGAAAGAGGGTGGCATATGGAATGCATGAGATGGTGGTAGGGATGGGACTTTTTCCTGGGGTGGGGGCAGGACAGTTCAAGAGTTCGTGCAAGAAGGGGCAGTTGGATAACAAAAGTCACTGGGACTGGACTGGTCTGAGCATCTAGCATGAGTCCATGGCTCCAAGTCTGACCAAACCAAACTTCAAAAGCTGAAGGCTGCAGAAACCAGAACCGCAAATTGGTTTGCTGCAAAGCTTTTTCTTTTTTAAAGGTTCATTATCCCCTCTCCCCCCAAAAGAAAATTCTAACTGGATGCTATGGGTTTCCCTTTAAGACTCCACTGACACAATATCATTTTGACTTTGGATGGGATTTTTGGAAAAACCCACACAAGTTTACTTGATTTATTTTTTTCCTTCCTTCCTTCCTTCCTTCCTTCCTTCCTTCCTTCCTTCCTTCCTTCCTCCCTCCCTCCCTCCCTCCCCCTCTCTTTCTTTCTTCCTTCCTTCCCTTCTCTCTTTTCCCCTCCCTCCCTCCCTCCCTCCCTCTCTCCCTCCCTCCCTCTTTCTTTCTTTCTCTCTTTTCCCCTCCCTCCCTCCCTCCCTCTTTCTTTCTTTCTTTCTTTCTTTCTTTCTTTCTTTCTTTCTTTCTTTCTTTCTTTCTTTCTTTCTTTCTTTCTTTCTAAGGATTGTAAAGTCATTAGAAAGTGTTTTCCCTTCAGAGGCAACCAAAAAGTCAACATTTGCATTTAAATGGGCCCTTTGCTACAGATGGCGGGAGGGAACGTCTTCTGCTGAGCTGCAGGCACCGGTGATAAAGATTCCTTTCAGAGGAAATAAATAAATAAAAATACTCTTTCTGTTGTTTTGGCAAAAGGTGGAAATTGGTGCACAAAGCCACCTTGAGATGGGATGCAATGCCTGCCTTCAAAAGAGCTCACAAAATGGTGGAAGACCTTCTTACCTCCTCATGCGCCAGAAAGCAGGTTCAAGAGAGTTATTTTTAATTTTAGAGTCAAGTGGCATCTGTTTCCTCCCTCCATTGGCCATTAATTGGTGCTTTTTTCCATGATGGTTTATTCCAACAGCTCCTAGTAGGGATGTGCACAATTTTTTTTTTTTGCTTTTTTGTATTCGATTCAAATTCAATACAAATGTTCAATCCCATACAAATCCCATACGAAGCTTCATACGAATGTATCAAAACATTCAGTTCAAATTCAGAGGTCAATCTTTGAATGTAGCAACATTCGATTCCAATACAAATGTTCCAATTTGCCCAAATGTTTACAAATTTTGCGTGTTCCAAATATTCGTGCATGTCCCTAGCTTTGAGACGGATGCAGGGGCAGGGATGGACCAGCATCATCATACAGATGATGCTGTTCCAGACTACTGAATGCCATGATCTATACCAGTGGGCCTGGCCAGTCCAGAGAGACACACTGATCCAGATCATGGGGCCTGTTCGCACTTGGCTTTTTTCTGGAGTATATCTCAGGATAGGGGTCTGTGGTCTATATGCTAATGCTAACTCTGGCAGGCCTCACTTGGGACGCCCTATAGCCTGCACTAGCATGCGGACAGCAGGCCCCTCTTCCAGGATAGATTCTGGAATAAAGCCAAGTGCGAATAGGCCCATGGTCTTGAGTGCAGAAAGGCCTATAGACAGATGGAATCATCATTGCATCACCACTGAGATAGGGGTGGTTGCTGATATAGATATGCTTGATTGCAGGGAAAGGGGGACAGGGGGGCTTTTGGCCTGGTCATATTTCTCCTGCAGAGAATCAAAATCTGGCTCTGTAGAATCGAAGGCATTCAAAAATGCCACACCGATTGCTGCTTTGCTTTCTTCCCAGCTTGGTTGACTGAACCTTTGCTGAACTCAGATCTGAACAGATCCAACTGTGAAGTCTTCTCTGTCCCGGTTTCCATGGTTTTTCTTTTAGTGCATGAAAAATAAAGATTCGCACATACATTTGTTTCCTGCAGCTTTCATCTTAGTACCAGTTGGTCCACAAAATGGCACCATTGTGCTTGTGATTTTTGGACCAGAGCTACTCCACAAAAGTCGGAGAACTGTTAAGGGCTCTGTTCAACTCTGCAGATAAGCCTGAGATCAGGGAGTTGAGTTCAAATAAGGGCTGAACAGGAAGAACTTGGCTTCTACACCCCACTTTCCCCACCCATTTAAGGGGATTTTAAGTGGCTGACAAACCTTCTGTTCTTCTCACCACAACAGATACCCTGTGAGGCGGGGGGGGGGGCTGTGAGAGCTCAGCAGAGACCTGTGACTAGCCCAAGGCCACCCAGTTGGCTTCATGGAGGAGTGTGGAATCATAAGAACATAAGAGAAACCCTGCTGGATCAGGCCACAGCCCATCTAGTCCAGCATCCTGTCGCACACAGTGGCCCGCCAAATGCTCATGGGCATCCTAAGCAGAGATAAGGACAAACCTATTCCTGCTCTAGAATCCCAGCAAATGGCCTTAGAAGTGCCCCGTTTCCCCCCCCCCAGCCTGAAGGATGCACCTAGGCATTCGTTCTAGTAGCCACTGATACATCTGTCATCCATAAATTTGTCTAACCCTACCTTAAAGCCATCTAGGCTGGTAGCTGGAACCCGGTGACTATGAGATATGAGTCCAGTGCTCTGACCACAGGACCAAATTGGTTCATAAGCCTCTTCTGCATTCTTATCCACCAATAAGGCCACTAGGTATCTCAGGTACTATAGCATTTGCCAAAACAGCTGTTCCTGGGCTGAAGCACTTTCTCTGGACCAAGGGTAAGGTGGATGGGTAGGTGCCAAGCTGGGTCTCCAGGCCTGGCTTAATTTCCAGGATGGTAAAGGAATGCCCTTGAAACTGAAAGCTGCACACTGGCATTATTTCACCAGGCCCTGGAAATCATTTTTACCAGTGAGTCAGTGTTAGCAGGTTCTTTCATGGGCTGAGGGCCTCTCCTGTCACTGCTGCTTTTTTTGTCTTGTGGTTAGAGTGTCCAACTCTTATCTGGTATGCTCCTGGCTTGATTCCACACTCCTTCGTGAAGCCAGCTGGGTGGCCTTGGGTTCACGACAGCTCTCTCTCTGAGCTATCACAACACCACCTACCTCACAGGGTCTTTGTTGTGGGGAGAAGAACACAAAGTTTGTCAGCCCCTTTGAGTTCCCTCAAATGGGTGAGAAAAGTGGGTCCTTCGCCTCCTCCTTCTTCCTGCATGGTGGCATTAGCAACCAACTTGGGCCTTGCTGCATCCACAAAATGGATGCAGCATGACCCAATCTAGGCAGCCAAAATGGCCGCTTAGACTGGGATACCAGTAGACCTCTTTTTACAGTGCCTTCACCAGAAGCTGCTTCCCTCCACTGTTATCCATCTCTGTTCTCTAGAGTCTTCTAAGATTTCTTTTTAAAAAATGCCTCCTGCTGACAGACCCCTACAGACTGCCGTCGACCATAGGCCTTTTCGCATTAGGCCTTCTGGAACGCATCTAGGACATGCTGGGACGCTGCATTCACACTTCTGGGGCAGCCAGATCCATTCTGGACCACCCCAAGCATCCTGGCGTGTCCTGGATGCATTCAAAATGTAGAGCACTAAAAAGCACATGCTTCTCTCACCAAGACACCCCCTCCACCCCTTCCACCACTATTGGGCCCTGGTGGGTCCCTATGAGCCCTAGGGGACATGATCCTGTCCCCTAGAACCCGCAGGGACCAGGGAAGGACCCTCCGAGATCTGCCCACCCACAGGTCTTCCCTCACCCAATGGAGGGCTGGCCTGGAAGGGGCGTCCCTTTCTCTGACCGGCCTTTTCAAACTAAGATGGTTTGGGACGCTTTCCCCATCTGCATGTGGGCAGGTAGGAATGCGTGTAGACACGTTCCTTTCCTGCCTACGTGCAGATGGGGAAAGTGTCCCGAACTGTCTTAGCCTAACCGCATTACAGCTGTTCACTGTAAAGCAAAAAGCCCTCAGGTCTACCAGCAGACACCAACCTCTTTATACTGGTTTAAGAGAGGGACCAGTTCATGTGAGCTTTGGAGCAGCATAGGAAGGGAGGCATGGGGTCTGTCCCAGAATACCCCCCCCCCAAGTGTGCCTGTTTTTCTCTATTTGTATGAACTCAGATATTCGAATATTCAATTTGAATTGAATGTCGAAAATTGCATCTGTGCACACCCCTGCTTCCTGTTCCTCTAAAATTCTCCTAAGTCAAATTAAAAACGTACTTTCCCTTAAAGCAAATCCATCTGTAGCTCCTGCTAGTCTGTGCTGGGTGAGGGAAAAAGAAAGAAATACATTTTTAGCAACCAGCGTGAGAGTGTCAGTGTGGCTGAAGTTGACCTGATCTGATCCTGACATTGAGCTCTAGCTATGATGAAGCCATTTTCATCCCCAGCTCTAAATGGGGCATTCAGTTTTCTCCCAGGGTTCCAGCTGATGTGTTAGGAGATAAAATGGCAAATGGGCCGCCGCTGACCTCAGCAGCTGGTGACTCGAGTGGGCGGTGGCCACAGGGAAATAATCAAAGGAGGACACACTCTCAATTCCAGCGAAGCTTGAGAGATGGGATCTTCAGACTCGCAATGGATGCAGCCATCTTGCTAAATCTTCTTTAAGATCTGTTTGCACTTGGCTTTACTCTAGAATATACCTCAGAGAAAGGGCCTGCTGTCCACAGGCTAGCACAGGCTACAACAGGAGTCAGGTGAGGCCTGCCAGACTCTGTGTTTGCATGCGGACTACACACCCCTATCCTGAGATATATTCTAGAAAGCGGCCAAGTGTGAACAGGCCCCTGGACAAAGCATTATGTGGCCCTGGGGCTGTCCTTTGCCCTCAGCAAAAATTATGTCTTCTCTTCTGCCATGCTATCTAGGTAGTGTTGTCTAAATGTAAGTAGATATACTGTAATCAGACTGGATCTGGATTAGACAGGGGTACTCTAAGGGTGATTCTGCATTGGCCACCGAAAAACGGATTAAAGAAAATCCATTTCCCAGTGATCCGGAGGATCCATCCAAAATAGGGACGGATCTGAAGAAGCTTTGCGTGTCCACACATGCACGGCGAGGACGGATCCTATAAGATGGATCTTTTGGGTGCCATGCAGAGGCCGCAGCACCCATTCCCAAGGCCAGCCGGCCTCCCGCGCCACTGACGCCACCTCTGGAGCCGTGGGACTGGAGCATTCAGCTACCTGACACTGTGTGTTTCCGCCTGTGTGCAGTGTGTGGTGTGTGGCGTGTGGCCTGCGGCCTGCAGGGGAGGGGCTTGGGAGGCAGACTGGCCTGCTTCCGCCCCTCCCAAGATGGCAGCCACTGGCACATCCCCCCCTTCTCATCTCCATGTGCCGAAGCATCCTGCTTCCACACGGATCGAGGCGAGGGGATGGATTGAAGACCGGATTTTTCAGGTCTTCCCGGATGATGGATTTTTTTTGGCGGCGACACCCCATTAAAGACAGATCTTGCGCCTGTCCTCCAGTGTAGAAGGTAAGTTTGTAAGTGTCTTGTAAGATGGGATATTGGAGCATGGCGTGCCACAATCTCGCACAACATAGAAGACGGGAACATGAGTGAACCAGGCCTAGTCCTCTGCAATCTGCTTTACTTGTAAATTTATTAGGTTTATATACTGCAGACTTCAAACGACTCTACAAGGTTTACAAGTTAATTGCAGAAACAAACAATAAATCAAAATGAAAAGTAGAGTGAATCATGGCTGTCCTGTTAAAAGTGTTCCAAGGCATGGGCGAAGAAATACCTTTTATTCTTTAGAGATATTTTTGAATGATGCCAGGGAGGCAGATCTGAGGCCTATTTGCTCTTACCCCCTTTTTTCCATGCACAGTCAAAGATCCAGATTTTTAAGATCCAGGTCTCTGAGATGGGGTCCTCCTGGAGATCCAGGTCTTCAAGGTGCCTGAAGCCCCCATTGTGGACACCTTTAAACAGGTCCACATGAAACCCAGATTTAAGGGCCTGAAGGACCCATTAAATCCAGATTTCCCCTGCCCTTGTGGGGCCAGGGCCTTGCAGATGGGGCCTTCAATGGGGTCCAAGTGTGGACAGAGTCTTCCCAATTAGAACCAATCAGGTACTAATCAGGTTCCTAATGGTCTTAGAAGGGTTTTAAGCCCTAGTGGGAGAAGGCCCTTAGGCTGCTAGTCAACCTACCCCCTTTTACCACACACAGTCAAAGATCCAGATTGTCAAGATCCAGATCTTTAAGATGGGGTCTTCCTGGAGATCGAGTTTGTGAAGATGCCTGAAGACCCCACTGTGGACACCTTTAATCAGGTCCACATGAAATCCAGATTTAAGGGCCTGAAGGACCATTAAATCCAGATTTCCCCTGCCCTCAGGGGGACAGGGCATTGCAGATGGGGCCTTCAATGGAGTCTAGGTGGGGACAGGGCCTTCCCAATTGGTGCCAACCAGAGGCCTTTTTGCATTGGCCTTTCCCGAACGCGTGGAGGACAGCTCCGGACACAGCATACGCATTGCTGCGGCTGGGTTTCCGTCCCGGCGTGTCCGGAGCTGTCCTCCACGCGTTCCGGATGCAGAGCACTTTAAAGTGCTCTGCATCCGACCGAACGCGGACGAGCCGCCCCGGCGCGTTCCGGGAGAGAAGCGTTTGCACGCTTCTCTCCCTGACAGCCGTCGGCACGCCCCCACGGCCCGACTTGCCGGGCCGGCGATTGCGCCGGCGCGGCGAAGCCGGTAGACGGGACCCACCGAATCGGGGTTCCCCTTTCCCGTCTGCCAGGGTCAGTGACCCTGGCAGATGGGACAGGGGAACCCCGATTCGGTGCGTCCCGTCTGTCGCCTCCGACGGCCGCCGGGACGTGGCTCCTTCCCGGGTCCGGCAGCCCCAATGGGGCTGCCGGACCCGGGAAGGAGCCACCAGCATCGGCGTCCTGTCGCCCCTTTCTGGGGTGGCAGGAGGTCGATGTTGGGCTGGCTGGGGGCGAGGAACGCCTTGGGCGGCCGGAGCGCATCGCTCCGGTCCCCCAAGGGTCCCCCCGCCCCCATCGCGGCCATCTGCGGGGCGCGAGTGCCCCGCAGATCAGCCACCCCCCCAGTCCCCAAAACCCCCACCCCCAACCACCCTCCGGCCCGGATCGGGCCGATCATCGCGGTGAAGGTGCCCACAGCGGGGCACCTTCACCGCGAAGATGTTTCCCCCCCCTCCCCCAGGGCCCTGGGAGGACGCGCGCGCGAGGAATCACTTACCTCGTGGCCGTCTAGCGTCCAACTGAGGGTGGCATTGTGGGATCGCGCAAGACGCAGCCCACCTAGCCCCCCTATTGGACAAGCAGTGAACTGCTTGTCCAATAGGGGGGCTAGGTGGGCTGCGTCTTGCGCGATCCCACAATGCCACCCTCAGTTGGACGCTGGACGGCCACGAGGTAAGTGATCGCTCTCGCGCGCGTCCTCCCAGGGCCCTGGGGGAGGGGGGGAAACATCTTCGCTCTGTGGGTGTCTGGATGTAGGCACCCACAGAGCGAAGATGGGCCCGATCCGGGCCGGTGGGTGGTTGGGGGTGGGGGTTTGGGGGACTGGGGTGGTGGTGGCTGATCTGCGGGCTGGAGGCGCCTAAATCCAGGCGCCTGCAGCCCGTAGATGGGCGACATCGGGGCGCGGGGCGAGCCCTTGGAGATCAGAGCCAGGGGCTCTGATCTTCAAAGGGGTCCTGCCCCATAGGGGCCTTGCCCCGGGCCCCATGATGGGTGCCCGGGTGCCCGGGTGCCCGGGCATCTTCGTGCCAGGTCTCGCAGGCCCGATCCGGGCCCGTAGAGCTGGCACGAAGCACGGGGCGGGTGGCTTGACAGCGCTGCCCGCCCCTTGGGTGCTCTCACCCAATGGGCGGCAGCACTGCCGGCCAAATCCCCGCCACTGGCCGGCCTTTGCCGGGCCAAGACACTTCCGGGCGCTTTTACCGTTCACACACAGGCGCGCCGGAACGCGTTCCGGCGCGCCTGTGTGTGAACGGTAAAAGCGCCCGGAAGTGTCTTAAGCTGCCCGCCTGCACGCGTTCCGTTTGGAACGCGTTGCAGTGCGAAAATCCCTCAGGTACTAATCAGGTTCCTAATGGGGACTTAGAAGGGTTGTAAGCCCTAGTGGGAAAAGGCCCAATTAGTGCACTTCTGGTGAAACGCATATGTACATGGAGTAGCCTGTTACAGCCTCCAATCGTGCCCTCCCCCCCCCGCCAGAAGTTCACTAATTTTTGATTAGATGTGGAGCACTAAATCATGCTCCCCATCTTTACCAACGTTGACCAAAAGCTTACCTGAAGCATCCAGTGGAGCAACCATTCACTCTTTTTCCATTTTCCTGTGGTCAGTGGGCAGGGGAGGTGGTGTCCGTGCAGGCGTACTGGCGTTGTCAGCCGTGATCAAGCACTGACCTCTGATGTGACCAGACCACTGATCCCTAAGAGTGCCGCCTGGTCATAGAGTTGTGAGAGGGGCGTTCAACCGTGGGTGCTGACGTGATTGGCTGCAATACATCCCTCTGCTTGAACATGGCCCCCTGCAATGTCATCTGAGCATATCATGTGGAACATCTGGCTTTGGACGCAGTGGCGTGGGCTGGTCAAGGGTGAGCCAGTTTGGTCTAGTGCTCAAGGGTGAGCCTGTTTGGTCTAGTGGTCAAGGAGTCAGACTCTTATCTGGGAGTAGTCCTTTGTGATGCCAGCTGCGTGACCTTGGGCTAGTCACAGCTCTCTTCTGAGCTCTCACAGCCCCATCTGTCTCACAGGGTGTCTGTTGTGCGGAGAGAAATAGAAAGTGTCATCAGCCACTTTGAGTCCCCCTTAAATGGGTGAGAGAAGTGGTGTAGAAAAGCCAACTCTTCTGCTGCTGCTGGCCAATAATGGTCGCTTTGGAGAAGCTTTCCCCGACAACTGCAAATGGCCCACCTTTGCCAGAAGTTTACTAGCCCTAGTTCAGGGCAGCCTAATCGGCTAAGTGCAAAAAGGCCCGTGGCCGTGTCTTCCTGATGCCTCTGTCTGCCTGCCTGTCATGAAGTTAAAGGATTTTCCAGGCTTAGACTTGATGACTTTCTAGCTCTGAGCAGCTATTAGCCGAACACAGTTGAAGCTATTATCTTCTCTCTCAGAAGGGCAGCCAATGTGGGGCCCCCAGCCAGGTCACAGCCCTGTTTTGTACACCATCTCAAGCTGTTTGGTTCATCTAGTGTGCTGGACACCTCTGGCCAGGCAAATTGTCCCAGAAGAAGGTGCTAAGCAATATTCAACCCCCCTCTTATGCTCCGGAATCTCAACAGCATCCCAAAGGGACAGAGCGCATGGGAAGTCAGAATTGTGACTCAACACTGGTGGAATAGAGGGGGAAAGGAGTACATCCTGCATTGAATTGGGAGTCAGGGTGGAGGGAATGGAAGGGACGTGCGTATAGGGACAGGAGCACAGAAACGTTCATCTTCAGGTGCCCCTGGGAGCCCGTTAATTAACAGGATGGAGAAACTGGAGCTGCTATTGATCTTGCACAGCTGGGACCTGCTGACAGAAGATAAATAACGTGGCACAAATGGACCCCTTCTGGCTACGCCGAAGTGCCCAGATCAGCTCTGCCTCCCGCCATGGCAAATCGAACTCAACAACCTTGTCAGCAAGGCCCGACTCCATTTTGGAAATTGATGCAATTAAGATGTTAAATCAGCCTTGCCTCTGCGGTCTGTAGGCCTTTGGTGGCTGCAGGACAGTTTGTGTGTGTGTGTGTGTATCTGTATGAAAAGGCTTAGCAAGCTCCAGAGATCAGAGGTGGGAAACAGTGGAGGGAGGCAGCTTCCTGCCAAAGCTCTGTTGCTTCCTCCTTCCTCTGATGTTCTTATGCATGGTGTAGAAAAGGTGGCAAGAGGAAGATTCTTTTCCCCATCACACAACACTAGAACCAGGGGGCATCTGTGAAACTCAGCTGATGGGTAGGAGAGTCAGATCAGACAAGGGGAAGGATTTCTTCACTCAGAGGGTCATCGGTCTATGGAGTTTGCTGCCAGCAGAGGTGGTGACAGCAATCAGCCTAGGTGGCTTTAAGGAAGGGTTAGGCAAATTCATGGATGGCAGGTGTATCAAAGGCTACTAGAATGGATGCCTGGGTGTGTCCTCCAGAAGAAGAAGAAGAGTTGGCTTTTCTACCCCGTATAAGGGAACTCAAATCAGCTGACAAATCTTCTGTTCTCAGAAGACGGAACCAAGAAGGAATGTCTAACCAGTGGAGGGAGGGGGAAGAGGAAAACAATGCCTTCCCTACCCCAGCCCGGAAGTTTCATACATATAAGAAATGGTTTCCCCCTCCTAGGCAAAACCACAACTTCCAACCTTATAGGAGCTCCTATAGCCCAAGCAATGAGGGGCCACCCTGCAAGCATGCTCAGAATGTCCTGGCCTATTCTAGCCAGAATCGGGCTGGCAGAAGAAGGTAAGCCCCATTCACGCATGCACACAACCCCGGGCTGGGTTGGAGGGTGCTGGGTAGGGGGTCCTGCCACTTGCATAGGCCTGATCCTGGTTGATGCAGGTGGCAGGACCCCAGGGAAGGGACCCAACTGGCCTCCCCACCTCTGGCTGCAAGGCAACCAATCGGGGGAGGTGGGGGGAGGGGCCCAGTTGCCACAGAGGGAGAGCGTGTGAACGCTGTCCCTCTGGAACAGCTGGGGATGCGCTGAATGTACAGAGATGCTTTCAGAGCAGTTTTTTCTGCTCTGAAAATGGAACGCACGGAGAGCGCATGGGGATGCTTGGGGCAGTCCCGAACAGATCTGGCCGCCACTGACATGTGAATGCAACATCCCTGCGTGTTCTCCATGCGTTCAAAATCCCCTCGTGTGAAAAGGCCTCAGGTTTTGCAGACTCCATAATGCCCAAAGGCAGCTGCAGAGTGGAAAGAATTCAGCACCCTAGTGGCGCTGAGTGCATATTGCAAGTCTATTGAAACTGGAAAAATTCTTATTCGTTTTACTCTCAAGGATAGAGAATTAAGGTACAAGATGGAAGGGAAGCTAAGGGAAAACTGCAGCCTGGAGATTACTACAGATGCAGACAACCACTTTTTCGATGCAGCAATACTCTGGCGTTTCTCTCCTATTGCTATATTTATGATGATAATCTCTAAATTGCATGTAGATGAGGACGTGCTAGTAGTGGGGAAACAACATTGATGTCTGTTTCCTTTCTCCTGATTTCTTTTCCTTTGGAAGTCTGTAAGTGGTCCTCGTAGATTTCATTTTAGGGGGGAAAAAAGACTCATGCCAAAATGTGGAGAGGTTTGTGAATACAAATAGACCATCTGCTTAACTGGGTGCCAGCAGAGACCACCTGTTGAGTTTTGACTTACACAGTTTATTATTGTAAATTGAGTTTTACAAACATTCTTCCAATGCTGCAAGACCTTGTAAACATTTTAAGACAGCTACGCTAAAATGGCTGGGTTTGTGAGCGTAAGAGCATAAGAGGAGCCCTGCTAGATCAGGCTGTGGCCCATGCAGATCCAGTAATTTATCTCACACAGTAGTCCACCAATTGCCACTAGGCATTCTCAAGCAAAAGATGGAAGTTCTCAGTTTCCTGCAAATGGCCTACAAAGCTATGCAGTCTGTCTCTCCAACCTATAGGCAGTACCTTAGCATCCATTGTAGTGACCTATGGACCTTTTCCCTCTAGGGCTTAGAACCCTTCTAAGCCCCCATTAGAAACCTGATTAGTATCCGATTGGTACCAATTGGGAAGACCCTAGGCGTTTTCGCACGGGGCTGAACGGAACGCGGAAAAGACAGGTGAGGACACGTCATCCGCATTGGCCGCGCGCGGCTTGCGTTCCGACGTGTCCTCACCTGTCTTTTCCGCGTTCGAAATGTAGAGCACTTCGAAGTGCTCTACACGCGTTCCAACGCGGACGAGCCGCCGGCAGCCGTTCGGAAGAAGAAGCGTTCGCGCTTCTTCTGTCTCCCGAACGGCTGCCGGCGCGCCTCCGACGCCGCGCGGCTTTGACAATCAGCTGTTTTTCAAACAGCTGATTGTCGATCTGCCTCCGCGGCTGCCGGCGCGCCCCTGGCCGGCGTTTGCCGGCTAAGGCAGCTTCGGGCGCTTTGACCATTCGCACCCAGATGCTCCGGAACGCGTTTACACGCGTTCTGGCGCGTCTGTGTGTGAACGGGGAAAGCGCCCGAAGCTGGCTTAAGCTTTCCGCCTGAACGCGTTCCGTCTGGAACGCGATTCAGTGCGGAAATGCCTCCTGTCCCCACCTGGACACCATTGAAGGCCTCATCTGCAAGGCCCTTGTCCCCACGAGGGCAGGGAAATCTGGACTTTATGAGTCCTTCAGACCCTTAAATCTGGGTCTTGTGTGGACCGGATTAAAGGTGTCCACAATGGGGTCTTCAGGCATCTTCAAGATCTAGATCTCCAGGAGGACCCCACCTCAAAGATCTGGAAAAGGAGGATTGATACACCTGTCCTCCATGAATTTTTCCTACACCTTCTTAAAGCCATGCAGCCTAGTGGCTTTCACCAGTTTCTCTGGTAGTAAATGCCGCTCAACATCCAGGAGTGTGATATAGGCACTGCTCCCAAACCACTCCCAAGACAGCAGGAGTGGTTTTGGACAGCTTTTAATCTGTCCACAGCAGTTAAGATTTGGGAAAGGTCTAGGACACTGCAGGAGCACCACCATGAAGAAGAAGAAGAAGAAGAAGAAGAGTTGGCTTTTCTATCCCACTTTTCTCACCCATTTAAGGTGACTCAAAGTGGCTGAGAAAGCTTCCATTTTTCTCCCCACAACAGAACACCTTGTGAGGTAGTTGGGGCTTGTGAGAGGTCAGAAGAGTGCTGTGATTAGCCCAAGGTCACCCAGCTGGCTTCATGGAGGAATGTGGGATCAAACCCGGTATTCCCAGATAGGAGTCCGGCTCCCTGACTGCTAGTCTAGCTAAAGGGAGAAGTCTCTGCTCCTGAAGAGAGAGCTATTTGTTCTCAGCCAGGCTGGGGTGAGAGGCTAGGTCCTTAACTGGGTGCTACACAACAGATCAAAGTGGCATCCACAGACATATTTATTTATTTATTTATTTATTTATTTATTTATTTATTTATTTATTTATTTATTTATATTTATATCCTGCCCCATACCCGAGGGTCTCTGGGCAGCTTACAACATTTAAGAACAAGCACACTAAAAATTGTATCACACAAGCGTAAGATTTAGAAACCAACATGATAAGAATAAGAATAAAAACAATACAAAAACAGTTTAAAACAGTGGTGTTTGGAAGGCATTTAGCCAAAGGCCTGAGTGAAGAGGTGCGTCTTTACCGCCTTTCTGAATGTAAACAAAGAAGGGGCCTGGCGCACCTCCAAGGGGAGACCATTCCATAGCCTAGGGGCCACTAATGAGAAGGCCCTCTCCCGGGTGCCCACCCGCCTAACCGCTGAAGGCGGTGGGACAACCAGGAGGGCCTCTCCTGCAGATCTTAAGACATGGGCAGGTTTATATGGGAGAAGGCGCTCCTTTAGATATCTGGGGCCCAAGCCATTTAGGGCCTTATAAGTCAGAGTTAGCACCTTGAATTGGGCTCGGAAATGAATTGGAAGCCAGTGCATATCTTTTAGAACCGGTGTGATATGCGTACGGTTAGTTGTACCGGTCAACACTCGGGCAGCTGCATTAAAAAAAAGAAAAAGTGGTTTGAAAGTGGTTTGAGTTGGTAGTGTCCCCATCACACCTGTAAACCATATTGAAGTCCTCTGGACATGCATTGCTTGACCGTTAATAGGTGGATGACAGGTAGTCATGTGTGAGCATCACCAGCTTTTGTTGGCTTGGCTCGGAAAAGATGCAGCCAACACAATCCAGGATCTGAAAAGCTGCAATTTTCCCATTGTGAGTGGAATAAAAGAGAAGAGAGGACTGTAACTTGTACGCCCAAAATAAATACAATTTCTAGAAGGATCTAGCTGGCTGTTGTCAGAAGAAAAAAATGGACTTAGTTTACCTTGATTTAGCAGGTATGGGGTGATTTCGCACTTCCCTTCCCATCTACTGGAGGGGAAAGAAGCGCAATGAACCAGGTTTGACTCACACTCGCACTTGGAGCACTAATCAATGTTACCCATCCGGCCCACTGCAATTAAATACTTACCTTGATTCAATTATGGGGCCAGCTGTCTTCAGGGCACTGCCATTTTAAGAAGATAATAATCTAAGAGGAGCCCTGCTGGATTAAGCCACAGCCCATCTACTCCAGCATCCCATCTCACACAGTGGCCCACCAATTGCCCATGGGCATCTCAAGCAGAGACAAGGGCAAACCTTCTCCTGCTCTCGAATCCCAGCAAATGGCCTTAGGGGCATCCTGCTTGTCCCCATGACCTGAAAGATGTACTTAGGCATCCATTCTAGTAGCCATTGATACATCTGCCATCCATAAATTTGTCCAACCCTTTCTTAAAGCCATCTAGACCGGCAGCAAATTCCATGACCCTCTGGGTGAAGAAATCCTTCCCCTTGTCTGATCTGACTCTCCTGCCCATCAGCTTCATAGATGCCCCCTGGTTCTAGTGTTGTGTGATAGAGAAAAGAAATGTTCTCTGTCCACCTTTTCTATACCATGCATGATTTTATATACTCAAATCAGGTCCTCCTTAAACGCCATCTTTCCAGGCTGAAGAGCCCTAGACGTTGCAGCCTGGATTCGTAAGGGAGGTGTTCCAGCCCCTTCATCATTCTGGTTGCCCTTTTCTGCACCTTTCCGTGTTCCACAATATCCTTTTTGAGGTGTGGTGACCAGAACTGTACACAATATTCCAAATGTGGCCTCACAATAGATTTATAAAGAGACAAAACGGCATTTGCTGACTTATTTTCTATTCCCTTCCTAATTATTCCCAGCATTGAATTAGCTTTTTTCGCTGCTGCTGCGCACTGGGTTGATGCTTTCATTGAACTGTCCACCAGAACCCCGAGATCCCTTTCCTGGTGTGTTGCAGAAAGCTCAGACCCCATCAGTTTATAGACATAATTTGGATTTTGGGCCCCGATGTGCATTACTTTGCACTTATTAAGATTAAACCACATTTGCCACTTGGTTGCCCACTCACCCAATGCTAAGAGATCCCTGTGGAGCTCTGACCGCCAATTTTGGTTGCAGCGCCCTGTGAGACTGCGCATGCATCTGTGCCATTGCCATGACGATGCTGACACTTTGCACACGTGCAGTCGTAGTCATGCCTATGGTCATCTGAGGTGCTAGTGTGCTTGCATGGCAACCCCAGAACACCAGAAGAGGTATAAATGGCCGTTGCCTGGATGCACCAGGTAAGGAATTGGGTAATGTTAGTAAAGATGAGGAACATGATTGCATGCTCCACATGTAGTGCATGATTAGGGAACTTCTGGGAAGGCAGGGGACACCTGGCGGCTGTAACAGGCTCCTCAAGGTGTGAATGCCCTTCCCCAGAAGTTCCCTAACCAAGCACTACGGACTGTAATGTGAATAGGCCTCTATTCTTCTCCCTACCTTTAGAACTTGATTAGAAGGAAATTCCTATTGAATCTGGCAAGCGCCTTATGAATTTAGACATTTAAAGTCTGCAGGTTTTATTCATTGTGATATCTGCTTTGATTATTAATTCCAGAGCTACCCCTTCAAATAATAATAATAATAAAATAAAGCCAGTTCCACTTTCCTCTACGAAGTGGGCACGATTAGTAACTAACTCTGGCGTGATGTAATGTAAGTGACAGGCCTCGGAGGCGGCCAAGGGTGAGGGGAGAAATGCTGGCTGACAACTCACTTGGTCTTCCGATGTGAATGCAGAACAAATGCTTTCATGTGCGTTTCAAAATCCTTAGCTGCCCTGGCGAGGGAAAGCACGCCGTTTGCAGGGTTCCCTGCGTGGATCTGGTTGCCCTCACCTACCAAAATGCCGGAATGGATTTTGTATAACCGCCATAAATGCACTTGGTCCCAAAGCATCTGTTACTGTTGGCCTGTTTTTAACCATTGGCTGGGAAGACCTAGAATGAGAAAGAACGGAAGAATGAACAAAAATGATTTATGGACATTAGCAGGAAGCAGAAAAGCTGCCAATTAATGTCAGATCTTTTTTGTTGTTTAACTTTCTTCTTGTTGCGTACCATCAGGTCAACCAGAGGCCGATTTGCACTTCGGCCCATAGTTTACAATTAGGCAACATCTGGGCTGGTGTTTCTGCACTCACAGGAGGCGCTTACAGCCTACAAGCACCCCCTGCCTGTCCAGATGTTGTCTACTTGTAAACCAGCTGTGGTGCACAACGTCACGTGCCACAATCGACCCAACGCTCCCCAGATGCGACCGGGAACTTACCTTACATGTCCAGCTGGCGACCATCTGCACTCTGGCTGGACAAAGGAGGTCATGTGAACTGCTGCGCAAGCATGCAGGCAGCTCACACGACCCCTGACACAACTGCAATGGCGAAAAGCATCAGTGTCAGCGTAGCAATGGTGTAGATACACATTCAGTCATGCAGGACGCCACACTCAAGATGGCGGCACCCTGTGGAGGATCTGCCCAGAGATCGAACACGGATCACGTGGGGGCTAGGCTGTCATTGACATAGTCAACGTCAGTCTCTCACACACCCTTCCCATCAGTGGGACAGGAAGGGAAGTGCAAAATCATCCTTCTTCCATTTTCTAGATGTTTGAGATATTGAGAAAGAATTGATGAAATTAGAGAGACTTGGACCCTGTCCCCATGCACATTTGGTATGGCTATAAACTTGGGATCGGCAAGGGGGGGGGTTCCTGTGCGTTTTGGATTTGGTCTGTGAAAAGTGGACCAAATTTCCCCAAACTGTGCCAGACCAGGGCCAAATCTGATACCTGAAAATACAAGTCCTGGCACAGTTTGGGGGACCGGCATGCATTGGTTAGCGAGCCAGTCCCGTGCATGGGGACAATTGCAGGCTAACTGGGGAGGAGACTGGCATTCATGTCATTAGGAGGTAGGGTTTGCTTGCTCTTCCTGCCCCGTGCATTGGAGATCACAGCTGCTGACATTTTAAAATCCTGATTGCCAAGGCAGGCAGGATACTGGCTTAATTTTTGTGCATTTTCCACGGAAACATTTCCAACCCCGTTTCGATTACAAAGGCAAGCTGGATAATGGCTTGATTTTTGTTCCAATTCCAAAAATTTTCAACCCCCGTTTCCCCGATCGCCAAGGCGATCGTGAAATAAAGGCTTGAATTTCTCCCTTTTAAACTTGGTGAGCATTCTCGCGGTTTCCGGTGGAGCGAAGGTGTGCAAAACTGCATAGCGGCTTTTGATCTTTTAAAATTATTTATAAATGTATTATTATGAAGCAAGCTTTCCCTTAAACTTTTTTCTGTGCCTCCCAGCCCAGTCCTGGCTTTCAGTGCCACTAAGCGAGGGGGGGGGGATGCGGCACAGCAGTCGGCTGACATCAATCTGGCTTCCAATGAGGAGAAAGGGGACAGAGAGGAGTTGGCGCTTCTTCCCCATGCCAGGGTTTGACACGGTTTGCATGGGAACACCTCCGTCTGTGCCAAACCCGCATCTAGCCCGCATTTCTGGGAATGACATGGGGATTCCCGAGATTCAATCTCAGTCCTGCACCTGGCCCATGCGAGCCCAATGAGCACCCAAACAGTGCCAAATGGCTTGCATGGGGACACAGCCTGGATATTGTAATTAGGGATGTGTGCAAATGTTCTCAGGTATTCAAAATTTGATCAAATTCGTCCAAATTTTGACATTCAAATTTGAATTGAATGTCCATAAATTCAAATTTAAAAATTTGAACAAATTTTGAATTTTGGGTCTATTTGTTTGAATTATCTGGACATTTGCAATTGTACGGGCTCATACTGTGAAAGGCTTCTGCCCCTCAGGTCTTTACCAGGTACTCTCAGCCACCCCTGTGGATACAGTCCTAAATGCAGTGACTTGGGGTGATTTTGTACCACCCTTCCTGTCCACTGGATGGGAAAGGAGCGCAATGACCAACGTTGAGTAGCACTCAAGTGCTAGTCAACTTTACTTGTTCCCTCAGCCCCAGAATGAGAAACTTACCATATTCAATCTGGGGATCAATCCTCTTCTGGGCATGGCCATTTTGGCTGTGGCGCCCTCTGTGGCTTCGTGTGCATCTGCATTGTCACCTTGATGAAGTGAATGCTCTGTGCACACACAGTCGCATCTATGGTCATCTGAGGTGTCAGCACACTTTTGCGCCACCTTAGACAACTCTGGAGCACTCACGCCACTGGACATTCCAGGTAAGTTTCTGGTAAACGTTGGTTAAGGTGTGGAGCATGATTCTGTCTTCCACACCTAATGAATTATTAGTTCACTTCTGGGGAGGGTGGCACACTTGGGGGCTGTAACAGCTTACTCCTCATGCGTACACTCTTCCCCAGAGGTGCACTAATTGTGCACTAGATGCCATAGTCTGAAGAGACCTTTGGTGACTCTACTCAGTGGTGTTCCCATAGGAGGTGCCTGAAGACCTTGGGAAATTTCTTCCACCCAAAGTAATAGAAATGGCTGAGATGGGTCCTACCCCTGTAGTGAGTCAAGTGCTGTACCTTTGTTATGGCTGCAGGTGATTACCTGAGAATGCCTGAGACTTCCCCAGCGATCTTCTCTTTGTTTCATCAGAGCCTTGATCAACATTTCTATCAGTTCTTTAAATGGCATTGTGCCCTGAATACTGAGCACACAATGAGTACCAGCTAGAGGCTAAATCGTGGAGCAGATAACTCTAGTGTGGGGAGTTCAGCACATAATTGAGCATATCTGATTGTGTCCAGCAGGGGTCACTGATAACTCACAGTAGCCTCTCCATGTATCCGTTTACTTGAAAATTGGTTTGAACCGACAATGTAACTGGTTCCTCAGAGCACTCTCTGCACTTATCATTAGCGCATTTCAGGAGTGGGTCTCAGGTTTCTTCTCTCCCTCCCAAAATTCTATCCCATGATAGCATGGGGCCTGACCCCTGAATGCTTCATTGGCATGGATGGAGCAATAGAGGAGGATAGGACACCAAAAATGGCGTCCTTTCATTCTCTACCGGTAGACCTTGGCATTGAAGCCTACCAGTGGACTGTTATGTCCATGGAGGACCTGTTTTGGTGCTGCTCCAGGAAGTACTGCAGGAAGTGGGCCTGGAGCTTGGTGCATCATTGAAATGCCCCTTCTTGGCAACTGCAAAGGTGGGATCCTTAGTTTCCAGCCAGTGAAGGCTCCATGCGGGCTTTGAGGGATGGACACAGCCTTCAAAAGATGGTAGCCTGTATAGGGCCAGGAGGGGTTCTCCTAATGGCAGGTGGCCTAATGCTGGTTAGATATTCCACTATATTTGGATATTCCAGAATAAAGCAGGGGTCTTCCGGAACAGACATGCTTTATTCTAGAATATCCAAACGTAGTGGCATAAGTAACTGAATTTTGGATTCAATCCTGCGGTATCAATACCTTGCAAACACATTTACTGTTTAATTTGTAAACTTAAGCCCTTTCTGTGCTGGGAGTGAGCCTTTTTGTGCTGGTTTTCTCTTAGTCCATAGGCTTCTTTGGCCCATCTCACAGCATCTAAGCCCAAGGATTTGGCTGATGGGGAAGAGCAGGGTGCTGGATCCAATCAAGTGGACGTTTGGCTACATCTGTAGACTTACCTTAGGTGCGGACATGTGTCTGGGCCGCACCATCTTCTGAATGCTGGCAGCAATGTGTGTGCAACAGTGCTGTCACCGGGACAACAGTGATGTACCAGGCATGTACCCAGATTCCAGGTCACCTGACATGCCAGTAGTCAGAAGAGGTGAGGATGCAGCATCCATAGCCTTACTGGCTCTGATGCTGGGGAAGCTCAATGCATATAGGACCCCTAAATCATGCTGTACATGTAGTTGCCTTCCAGTGCACTTCTGAACAGAACGAGTCCTTTCTGGATTGGAAGAGCTCCTTCAAGTGTAGATGCTCTGACTGGGACTGCACTGGAAGGTGAATGTAGGGCCAAGTGCAGAAAGGCCCCTGGTTCTATAAATTTCAAATTACGATGAAAATGCTTTGGAAGAGAAGAAGAAGAGTTGGCTTTTCTACCTGTTTCTCTCACCCATTTAAGGGGACTCAAAGCGGCTGACAGAGCTTTCTATTCTTCTCCCCATATCCGACACCCTGTGAGACAGGTGGGGCTGTGAGAGCTCAGAAGAGAGCTGTGACCGGCCCAAGGTCACCCAGCTGGCTTCATGAAGGAGTACGGAATCAAATCTCATATTCCCAGATAAGAGTCCGGCTCCCTAACCACTAGACCAAAGTGACTGTTACAGAAGTGGCGCATAAATTGAATTAGTGATGTTTTGTCTAGAGCTTGCATTAGAAAATGCACTGGAAAGGCTGTAAATGTCAAGCATTTTTCGATTGTCACCACAAACAATGTATATTTAGGATCACTAGGCTGTTTTGGTGATCTTGCACCTTATAAAATTCAAATATTTTAAATGAAAGGGTTTTTGAAAAATCTTTGAAAGGCTGAAAGATATTTTATACTTTTACAAATGCAATTTGAAGATGACCTTGTTGCATTTGGAGTCCTTTTTGAAATTGAATTGGACTGAAGTACGATTGCCAGAAAGGAAAAGGCTTCTTTATTTAAACTTACACAGTCTTTGTTAAAAGCCTTTTTTTTTACAAAGGTGAAGCTGTTTACTATATAGCCTTAAGAAACAAGATTCAAATCAACTTAGACAACAACGTATTTAAAAGAATAATAAAAGCTGAAGCAGGGATAATGGACACTGGGTGAACACGCAGCTTCTCAACAAATGCCTAAAAGAAAACAACCATCGAAGGACAGAACATTCTAGACTATAGGCCCTTCTGTAGGATACCACAGGGATGTGCCCAGATGGGGATTTTTTTTGCATTGATTCATCTCAAATCAAATGTAAGAAAATGAGTACTGTATTTTTTCAAATAGATCCCCTTTGAATGTGATAGGATACTATTGTATTCATACAAAATCATACCAAAATCCAATAAGAATACGTACGTATCTGATACCTATCTGATACCTATCCCATAATATATCCACTACGAAAGTATCAAATCCATCCTGAATCCACTTTGAATCTGCTCTCAATCCATGGGTGTTTTTCCACAGTGACTTAGTACCCATTTTAGCACCCATTAAGAACCCATTGGGGTGAGAGCCAGATGACCCCATTTCCACCACAGCACCCATTAGGGACACATTTGTTTCCACCGCGCATCGGGAAATCTGGATCGTATGGGTACATCTCAGCCTTTAATCTGGATTTTTTGTAGACCTCATTAATGGGGTCTACAATGGGGTCTTCAACCAGAAAATCTGGATTAAAGGGAGCCTGTTTCCACGTTAGTTTGGCAATGGGGTCTAGAGCAGGCTAGAGGGAGGGGGCACCCTTGGGGTGGGAGCCCCAAAACCTAAGCTTTGAAGTCATTTGGAAGTCACTTCGAAGTCTGTGCTGATCTTCGGAGTGAACTTCGAAGTGACTCCGAAGTGACTCTGAAGTCACTCCGAAGTCACTTCAAAGTTTACTCCAAAGATCAGCACAGACTTCAAAGACGCTCCAGAGCTATTTTGCACAGACTTCGAAGTGACTTTGGAGCTGCTTCGGAGATTGCACCCCCTGTCCCCCCAAACACCTGGGGTGACAGGCAGACCCCTCATGGGTAGATATGGATTTCTAAATGGGTGCACCGGTGTTTCCACAGAAGGGAGGCTAGCACCCATTGCTATTGGGTGCTAGACCACCCATGGAAACACATTGGGTACTTCCCTTAATCAGGATCTACTAGGAGCTTCCCAAAACACTTTAACCTTAGGTCATTGCCACCACCGATGGATATATGTACCTTTTTCTCCACACTTGTTCCAGCACAGTGGGGGGAAAGTATTATTGATCCTATTCAAAGCAACCAGGGTATAGTACCACAGAAATAATGCTTTAACAGATAATTCCCTTTCTGCTTGAGACCTAAATGACAAAAACATCCTACTGGCTATATTTGAAAGTTAACATTCGAATGAAAAACAAATGCTTTTGTGCACCCATTTGAAGCTTTGTTATATTTACAAACGCGGGGAGGTGGCAAAGTGGCTGTTCAGTCAGAGTGGATTCAAAGTGAATTCAGAACTGATTCAAAGTGGATTCAGGGGGGATTTGAAGGTGCGATTGGTGATAGGTACGCGAAGTGAATTCAAGTAGCATCCAAAGAACGTTTGCAGAAGGGATGTGCATGAATATTAGTAACATTCAATATTCGAGTGCATTCAACGTGGATTGAGAGTGGATTCAAGACAGATTTGATGCTTTCAGTAGGGATGTTCAGGAATGTATTTTTGACATTCGAATCCAAGGAGATTCAAAAGTCATAAAATCATATTCAAATCCGTAACATTCAAATCCATACATTCGAATATTAGATTCGTATTTAAAGATACAAATATTGACAACATTCGTATCTGTTATACGTATATGTACACGTTCCATATTAATCCATATGCATCCCATATTATCCCATATGCATCCCGTTTTAATCCCGTATTTTAAGCGTAACATACCTATAATTTTCATGCAGATTCATATACAACAGGTACAAATCTACTCATTTGAATCATTCAAAAATCCATATTGGATTTTCAAAAATCTGATTTGACTTCAAATGTTCAATTCGGATTTTCAAAAATCCAGTTCAAGTTTGAATGTCAATATTCGATGGATTCGAATTGAATATTTGAAGGTTTGAATATTTGTTCACATCCCTAATTTGAAGTGGCTCTATGGACCTATGTGTGCAGTAGGTGTGTTGTGGGGAGAAGAACAGAAGATTTGTCAGCAGCTTCGAGTCCCTTAAAGGGTTAGAAAAGTGGGGTATAAAAACCAACTCTTCCTCTTCTTATTGTTCTGACTCACCCTGGGACCTTCTAGTGAAAGGCCAGATATAAATTCTTGATAAATGAATAAATAAATAGTGGCAGGTCTTATTTCCCCCAACTAGAGATTTAAATCTATTAATTAATTAGAGGAAGCAGATGCACCCTCGCTTTGTGCTTCATAATTATACTATAATGGATTGCACCATAAAACAGAAAAACTATTTAAATAAACCATCCTTAAGCAGATAGGCCCCTTCTGATTGACAGTTGGTGTTGATGGCAGAAATTCATTTTCCTTAATGCATTGGGATGAAATGGCCTTTTAATATATTACAGCAATTAATTTCTTTTTCTCCACCAGTCAAAAAGGAGGTAAAAAAAATAAAATAAAGTAAGTCACTCGCTTATCAAAATGGCCGTGTGGAACACGGACCATGTCTCACCTCCCATTTCTCTCCAAAACTCTATTGGAGAAGGGAAGAAAGGGCTTTTAATAGCATGGAGCAAAGAGTTTATTAGCTGTCATCCAGTTCTACGTGTCTGGTTTCGGATATGCTATTGATCGGGCTGAGTGAGGCATTAAAGGGGCGCCATTATGTCAATAGACGTTGATGGTCCTGAAACGCAATCCGTCTCCTGTCGGGAAGTGGAAGAGACAAGCCATGGTAGTTGTGCATGCTGTTAGAGAAGTCCTTGTTCCATCAGGGGAAAAGAAGAAAAACTTTCGAAGGTTCTTTTCTTCTTTTTTTTTAATGCTACCTCCAGATTCCTTGAAGGTCAGATCTTCTACGCATGAGAAGCATGGCAAAGCATGTAGCTTTGGAAGCAACCCAGAACGTCCTTGAGATTCATGTTGAGATCAATATCAGAGGAATAGCTGTGCTAGTCTAATTTGAAGGTAGGTAGTTCGTAGCACTTGGAGACTAACAGGAGAAAGGTTGGTGTCATGAGCTTTCATAGACACGTCTGCTTCTTCAGATGCTAGGGGGCCCAATGGATACGTCTGAAGAAGTAGACATGCTCATTGGCCCCCCCTAGCATCTGAAGGAGTAGATGTGCTCATTGGTCCCCCTAGCATCTGAAGGAGGAGATGTGCCCATTGGGCCCCCTAGCATCTGAAAGACCAGACATGCTCATTGGCCCCCCTAGCATCTGAAGGAGTAGATGTGCCCATTGGTCCTCCTAGCATCTGAAGGAGTAGATGTGCCCATTGGGCCCCCTAGCATCTGAAGAAGCAGACACATCCATTGAGCCCCCTAGCATCTGAAGGAGTAGACATGCCCATTGGTCCCCCTAGCATCTGAAGGAGTAGACATGCCCATTGGTCCCCCTAGCATCTGAAGGAGTAGATGTGCCCATTGGTCCCCCTAGCATCTGAAGGAGGAGATGTACCCATTGAGCCCCCTAGCATCTGAAGGAGTAGACATGCTCATTGGTCCCCCTAGCATCTGAAGGAGTAGATGTGCCCATTGGTCCTCCTAGCATCTGAAGGAGTAGATGTGCCCATTGGGCCCCCTAGCATCTGAAGAAGCAGACACGTCTATTGAGCCCCCTAGCATCTGAAGGAGTAGACATGCTCATTGGTCCCCCTACCATCTGAAGGAGTAGATGTGCCCATTGGGTCCCCTGGCATCTGAAGAAGTAGACGTGCCCATTGGGCCCCCTAGCATCTGAAAGAGCAGACATGCTCATTGGTCCCCCTAGCATCTGAAGGAGTAGATGTGCCCATTGGGTCCCCTGGCATCTGAAG
The DNA here is from genome assembly GCA_023333525.1 of Aspidoscelis tigris stejnegeri. Classification (NCBI taxonomy): domain Eukaryota; kingdom Metazoa; phylum Chordata; class Lepidosauria; order Squamata; family Teiidae; genus Aspidoscelis; species Aspidoscelis tigris. The sequence continues at coordinate 4,615,846 of JALMGA010000004.1, read as the reverse complement.
AAGTAGACGTGCCCATTGGGCCCCCTAGCATCTGAAAGAGCAGACATGCTCATTGGTCCCCCTAGCATCTGAAGGAGTAGATGTGCCCATTGGGTCCCCTGGCATCTGAAGAAGTAGACGTGCCCATTGGGCCCCCTAGCATCTGAAGAAGCAGACACGTCCATTGAGCCCCCTAGCATCTGAAGGAGTAGACATGCTCATTGGTCCCCCTAGCATCTGAAGGAGTAGATGTGCCCATTGGTCCTCCTAGCATCTGAAGAAGCAGACACGTCTATTGAGCCCCCTAGCATCTGAAGAAGCAGACACGTCCATTGAGCCCCCTAGCATCTGAAGGAGTAGACATGCTCATTGGTCCCCCTAGCATCTGAAGGAGTAGATGTGCCCATTGGTCCTCCTAGCATCTGAAGAAGCAGACACGTCTATTGAGCCCCCTAGCATCTGAAGGAGTAGACATGCTCATTGGTCCCCCTAGCATCTGAAGGAGTAGATGTGCCCATTGGTCCTCCTAGCATCTGAAGGAGTAGACGTGCCTATTGGACCCCTAGCATCTGAAGGAGTAGACATGCTCATTGGTCCCCCTACCATCTGAAGGAGTAGACATGCCCATTGGGCCCCCTACCATCTGAAGGAGTAGACATGCTCATTGGTCCCCCTAGCATCTGAAGGAGTAGATGTGCCCATTGGGTCCCCTGGCATCTGAAGAAGTAGACGTACCCATTGGGCCCCCTAGCATCTGAAGCAGTAGACATGCTCATTGGTCCCTCTAGCATCTGAAGGAGTAGATGTGCCCATTGGCCCCCCTAGCATCTGAAGGAGTAGACATGCTCATTGGTCCCCCTAGCATCTGAAGGAGTAGATGTGCCCATTGGTCCTCCTAGCATCTGAAGGAGTAGACGTGCCTATTGGACCCCTAGCATCTGAAGGAGTAGACATGCTCATTGGTCCCCCTAGCATCTGAAGGAGTAGACGTGCCCATTGGCCCCCCTAGCATCTGAAGGAGTAGACATACTCATTGGTCCCCCTAGCATCTGAAGGAGTAGACATGCTCATTGGGCCCCCTAGCATCTGAAGGAGTAGATGTGCCCATTGGGCCCCCTAGCATCTGAAGAAGCAGATGTGTCTACGAAAACTCATGCCACCAACCCTTCTCCTGTTAGTCTCCAAGTGCTACAGACTACCTTGCTGGACATGTTGGGATCAAGTCTGGACTTCCAAAAGACTTTAGGAATTACATCTTTCCCAGTCCTCTCACCCACATATTCCTTCCCAGTTGACCTTGTCAGGAAGGCTAGTAAAATGGGGAGAATTCTGCTAACCATGTCCTAGGAGGAATAAGTCAAGGATCTAGGAATGTTTAACCTGCAGAGTAGAAGTCAGAGAGAAAACATGATAGCTGTTTTCAAGTATCTGATGGACTGTCAGAGGCATAAGATCTATTCTCCCTTACACAGGAAGGAAGGATTAGAAACAACGGGATGAAACTTCAAGGAAGCTGATACAGATGTGGGAAAGATGTAGGATTTCAAGTACGCCTCGTCTAGCAGCCAGTACACATACAAATGTCCAGATAATTTGAATGAATAGATCTGAAAGTCAAAATGTGAATTGAATTGAATCTCTAAATTTGAATTTAAGGACATTCGATCCGAATTCAAACGTCGAAATTCAGTAATTCAATCAAATCTTGAATGTATTCGGATATTTGTGCACATCTCTACTTGAGCCAACTTTCCATTGTGTCAAAGAGCAGAAATATGATTCAGTTTGTTGGAAGAAGAACTCCAGAATAAGATTATTGGCTCATCCTCATCTTATAGGATATCTGTCACATATAAATCGGTAAACTGACATGGTTCAATGCATGATGATTGAAGAGCAGAGAGAATCTCTAAACCCTCAGATATTGCTGAAGTCTAGCAACAACAACAAAGCTTCCTACAGAAGCATGATCAATAAGAAGTACTAATGACAGTTACAGAGAGAAAATATCTGAGGATGTTGAGATCCAAATGACAGCAGTGCTCTAACCAACAGCCTGGCTGGGCAGTGCATGTACCCCTGGCAATGAGTTCAGCCACATGAGCATCAGCTGCAGTGTTCCCAACAAGAGTATGTTTATTTGAACCCAGGAAATGTCCTTGGAAGAAGAAGAAGTGTTGGCTTTTCTACCCTGCTTTTCTCACCCATTTCAGGGGACTCAGAGCAGCTGACAAAGCTTTTCTATTCTTCTCCCCACAACAGAACACCCTGTGAGGTAGGTGGGGCTGTGAGAGCTCAGAAGAGAGCTGTGACTAGCCAAAGGTCACCCAGCTAGCTTCATGGGGGAGGGTGGAATCAAACCCAGTATTCCCAGATTAGAGTCTGGCTCCATAACCACTAGACCATGCCACAACAGGCCCAGTAGATCTAAACAAGTCCACAACAGATCTTTTCCTTCTTTCCTCCTTTCCTCCTTTCCTTCCTTCCTTCCTTCCTTCCTTCCTTCCTTCCTTCCTTCCTTCCCTTCTTTCTTTATTTTCTTTCTTTCATTCATTTTTTCCTAGTATTATTCATAAGAACCTAAGAGAAGCCCTGGATTAGGCCACAGCCCTTCTAGTACAACATTCTGTTTCACACAGTGGCTCATCAATTGCTGACAGGCATCTCCAGCAGAAGACAGGGGCAAAATCTTCACTTGCTCTCGAATCCCAGCAAATGGCCCTTGTAGGCTTCCCGTCTGTCTCTCCAATCTGGAGGATGTGAATTAAGGGCCAATGTAAATGTCAAAATAAATAAATTAAAAAAAAATGTGCACAACCCTAGCTGTAAATTGAGATCATTGGTTCTAGTATTGCTCATAAGAACATAATGTGGATTGAGGGTCAGTGTATTACAAATATAGATCCCCAGATCTGCATGCTAATGCTGATCTATGAGACCATGACCCCTGGTGGTACAGCTTCCTCTGCTTTAGGTAGATCCTGATCCAGATTAAGTCACACAGGAGATGTGAAGACTTCCTGCCTCCTGTGCCCACTCTCCAGAAGTCCTGAGGCTAGGAATTTTTTGTTTCTAGCTCTCAGATGCTTGGGAGTGAGGCTGTGATATCGGCCAATCTAGTTCAGTGTAAATGGCACTGATCCTTCCCACACCTCTCATGGCATGTTTTTCCACCACGCTCCTTTAATCTGGATCTAAGAAGATCCGGATCTAAGGAATGGGTACTTCCCTTAATCCGGATCTAGTAGATCCAGATTAAGGGAAGTACGCAATGTGTTTCCATGAGTGGTCTAGCAGCCAATAGCAATGGGTGCTAGCCTCCCTGCCATGGATACACTGGAGCACCCATTTGCAAATCTGGATTGACCTACAAGGGGTCTGCCTGTCACCCCAGGTGTTTTGTGGAACACGGGGTGCAATCTCCGAAGTCCCTCCGAAATTGCCTTTGGAGGTTAGCAAAGGCTCCGAAGTCCCTCCGAAGCCAATTTTGGAGATTAGCAAAGGCTTTGGAGACAAACCCCTTGCAAGAGCTTGCATATTAATTAGCTCCTTGTGAGCGGAGATGAGTCAGCCTCATTAATATGCACCTCTTTCCATGCCTGAAGGTAACAGTCCGCTTTGTTCTCCCTTTGTTCTAGGAGGTTTGTCTTCGGAGCCTTTGCTAATCTCCGAAGTTGCCTTTGGAGGGATTTTGGAGCTTTTGCTAATCTCCGAGGGCAACTTCAAAGTAACTTCAAAATGGCTTTGAAATGACTTTGAAGCTTAGGTTTTGGGGCTCCCCCCCCCCAATGGATGCCTCCTCCCCCTAGCCTCCTCTAGACCCCATTGCCAAACTAACATGGAAACAGGCTCCCTTTAATCCGGATTTTCTGGTTGAAAATCCGGATTAAAGGCTGAGATGTACCCATATGATCCGGATTTCCCCAGCAGCAGTGGAAACAAATGGGTCCTTAATGGGTGCAAAAATGGGTACTTTCTGCCAGTGGAAAAACACCCACGGTTGAGATCAGTGGTCCTAGGTAGTCTGGATCCACCAATCTTGGTTTATAGCTAGGGATGTGCACGGACGTTTTTTAGGCATTTGATTTATATTGAATCAAATGCAAGACAATTTGTGTTCATTTGGAGGGATCCCCTTGGAGTGTGTCAGGATTCACATTTGATATGGATGTCCAATACGAATCCCATATGAATCCCATATGTATCTGTCACGTATTTGTTCAGAACGAGTGAAATCTGTCCTGAATCCACTTTGCATCCACTCTCAATCCACTTTGGGTCCATTGCGGATGTGACTGGGGCAGCCTCTTTCCCAACTCACATGTTCACAAATGTAACGAAGCTTCGTACAAATGTATTGAAACATGCGATTTTAATCTGAATGTCAATATTCAAATGTGCCAACATTTGATTGAAGTCCAGATGTCCAAATTTGGCCAAATTTTGTCAAATAATGAATTTGAATTCAGGCATGCCCCTGTTTATACAATCTACCAGTGATCCAGACCAAGGGACTCTGGGACTGGATCATGACCACCCTCTGTGGACAGAGGATGCCATGTGAAGGGAGGCCTGCGGTCTCCTTTTTGATGCTGCCAATGTGGCCGTGAAGAAAGGCCGCTTATTGCTCCAGACAGCCAGTTAGCATAGCATTTGTGGCCTAAATACAATTAGACAAAATTGGGATGAATTTTGAGCTTGCAGCTGGGAGGAAGTGCTGTGAATGGGAAGTGTTTGTGCGTGCTTTAGTGTGGGGTCATTGGGGCTTTCTTCTGATTTTCCTCTCTCCAGAAAAAAAATGTTTTCCATAATGATAACTTCCCATCTTTGATTGCGGGGATTGAAAAATGAAACTGAAGTGTTTGCCAATTTTAGCTATTCAGGAAGATGGCCATGTGCCTTTCTTCTTCTTCTTCTTCTTCTTCTTCTTCTTCTCCTCCTCCTCCTCCTCCTCCCCCGCCAAAATGTCCCTCATGTTCTGCCTGCTCATAAAAGCACACCATGGCAGGCCAGCACTGAATTCCACCAACAGTAACAGCCAAACATGGATTTAGTGGTTCGATGGCTTTGAAGCCAGTCTAGATGGCTTTAAGGTAGGGTTAGACAAATTTATGGATGACAGATGTATCAATGGCTACTAGAATGAATGCCTAGGTGCATCTTTCAGGCTGGGGGCAGGGGGGAAGCAGGATCCTTCTAAGGCCATCTGCTGGGACTCGAGAACAGGAGAAGATTTTCCCTTGTCTCTGCTTGAGATGCCCATGAGCATTTGGTGGGCCACTGTGTGTGATGGGATGCTGTACTAGATGGGCTGTTCTTATGTTTTGTGCAGAAAAGGGTTTGATAAATTTCCAAGGATGTTCACAGTGTTTTACTAAGGCCTACCCTGTTTCTCAAGGGGGATTTCACATCTCTTATGGAAACTGCCATACACAGATGGTTGGTTAGGTAGACTGATAAAGCCATTGGAAACTTCAGGCATCATTAACCTGTCTTGCAGAAATGGGAACAGAGGTTGTTTTTAACAAGAAGGGGTTTCAGATTTTAACAACCTGCTGCTCCTGAGCTTTGGCACAAAATGGGTTGTTTTGAGGACAATACTGGATCCCAACTCCAGTGGCTTACAGGAGAGCATGAAATCTTTAAATGTATGTCCAGGTGATGCTGCATCGGGGGTGTTATGAGTAGGGATGTGTATGAATGGGTTCTTTAAATTCAATTCGTATCAAATTGATTGCAAAAAAGAATATCCATTTGAATAGATCCCCTTTGAATGTGGTAGGATTTGAATTTGATACAAATGTTTGATATTTATTTATTTATTTACATTTCTATCCCGCCCCATACCCAAAGATCTCTGAGTCCGATTTGAAACCCTGTTACGAATCCCCTACGTATCTGCTCTGAACACATCAAATCCGCTTTCAATACCCTTTGAACCCACTCTGAATCCACTTTGAATCCGCTCTGGATCCATTGCAGATGTGACTGGGGCAGCAGCATTCCCGCCTCCCCAAATCCATGAATGTAATGAAGCTTCATACGAATGTTCCAATGCATTCAGTTTGAATCCAAATGTCAGTCTTCAAATGTGCCAACATTTGATTTGAATGCAAGTGTACAAATTTGGACAAATTTTAGATGGAACGAATATTTGTGCGCATCCCTAGTTATGAGTGGATTAAAGGTTTATTTACTTAAGAATTTATATCCTTCCCTTCACGACCAACAAGAATAATGCATGAAAATGTTCTTAAAATGGCTCTAAAATAGACCGCTCCCTCCCACCCTCCCTGGCAGGAACACACCAAGAAGAAGCTAAACATCAAAGCCTGGGTGAACAGGTGTGTTTTAATCAGGTGCCCAAAACCACATGTTGTAAGTGCCTGGTGCACCTCCAGGGGGAGACTGTTTCAGAGTCTGGGGACACCACAAAAAAGTCCCTCTTGTGTGTCTGTACCTTATAGTGTTGGCTTATTCAAGAAAAGGACACAATTAGAGCTGGGGCCAATTTACACTTTGGTCTGTAATGGATAATTAGGCAACATCTGGGCAAGTGAATCTGCATAGAAACAGCATAGAAACAACCCCTGCCCACCCAGAGGTTGCCTAACTATCAACTAGCTGTGGAACATGAAATTTCCCCCCATAAACTTACCAACCTTTACCTAAAACCCACCTGGAGTGTTCAGCCAGGGACCATCCACACCTCTAGCCAGTTTGGTCTACTGGTTAGGGAGCCAGACTATTATCTAGGAATTCCGTGTTCGATTCCACACTCCCCCATGAAAGCCAAGCTGGGTGACCATGAGCTAGTCACAGCTCTCGTCTGAGCTCTCACCGCCCCACCCACCTCACAGGGTGTCTGTTGTGGGGAGAAGAACAGAAGCTTTGCCAGGAGCTTTGAGTCCCCTTAAATGGGTGAGAAAAGTTGGGTGGAAAAGCCAACTCCTCTTCCTCCTCCTCCTCCTCCTTCTTTGCTGGACTGGGAGGTCAATGGAGCTGCCTCACAAGCATGCTGGTGGCTCTGCTAACTTCCTGATGTGACTGTGACTGCGCATAGCGTCAGCGTCATCATAGCGATGGCGCTGACACATGCGCGGTCCCGGAAGGCATTGGACTCAAAATGGAGGCACCCAGGAGAAGACTGGCCCCCAAATCGATCACTGGTGGGTGTCTAATCACATGGGGAATGGACTGTTAGTGACTAGCACTCACAAGTGTGACCACTAGTCAAAGTTCAGTAGGAGTGTGCACAAATGCAATTTTTAAAATTCAATTCAAATCCAATCAAATATTCAAATATCTGAATTCACACAAATAACACACACACACACACACACACACACACGAATATCTGGTCATTCAAACTGATACGAATACGTTCATATCTATTCGTATGAATATTCGATATATATTTGATAATACGGATCTCGTATTTATCCCGTTTTTATCCCGTACATATCTGTACAGATGCATATGGATATGAGTAAGATGTGTATGAATACATATGTGATGCGTACATATCCGTACGCATAGGAATGTCCAAATTATTGGTGCGAGTAATTCAAAATATTCATATTTGTTCAAATACTAATAAAAGAATGTCTGGATATTCAATTTGAATTGAAGCTCCAAATTTGTCCGAATTCGATCAAATAATAAATATCTCGAATATTCGTGCACGTCCCTAACATTCAGCTATGCTTTCCTTGGGAAGTGCACACACACACACACACACACACACACACACACACACACACAAACAGAGTTTGACAACAGGAAGCCTTTCTGCTTATCATTTTATTCAGTGATGTTTCTGCTCAGCATTTGACAAACAGAAGCATGCAGGGCTTGCGCAAGCTGAGCCAGAATCTATCCAGCCCTGGAACACATGTTGGCATTATTGATGATAAAATATATTTCCCCCTTGTGTGTGCATTTTATTTGTTTAGAACATTTTGATACTCTTCCCACTCTACAATCTCAAAGAAGATTGCAATAAAAACAGATTGTAAAGATAAATGTGCTTGAACACGTCATTGGAGGCTATGGATTGGTAAACAAGATAAAGCGCTCATTCTGGGAAGGGCAGGTGGAAGGAAATATCTTCTGTAGGTGGCTAAAAGATGGGAGGGCGAGCACCCCAAAAATCTCAAAGGGGAGAGCATTCCAAAAGGAAGGTGCCACCTCAAAGAAGACCTGATTGTAGGGGGTTGCTCAGTGACTAGCCCTTTTCTGCATGGGCCTTTGATCTGGATTAAGGGTCTGTGAAGTATACATACTGGGCCTCTATATCCGTATGTTAACGTGGGACCCAGACGTCCCATCTCCCACTGGTCAGCCTCCGTCTGCAATTAGATGGAACCTGAACAGCCCCTCATTGAGTTCAAATTGAACTAGCCCTTTTGAACAAGAGGCCTTTCGGCACTTAGGTGATTAGGTTGCCATGAACTAAGGCTGGTAACCTTGACATACAGGTGGACCATTTGCATTTGCTGGGAGGGAAGCTTCCCCAAAGCGTCCATTACCTCCCTAAAATGCAAGTGGTCCTCCCATTTACCAGCCCACGTCAATGCCTCCGAAACTCAAAGTTCCTCCTCCTTGCTGCCACGATTGGCCGCATTGTAAGAGGGGCATGTTCGATCACAGGCTAACCCGTGATTGAACACCTTCTCGCGATTCTACTATCGATCGCCACTCCCGGTCATGGCTTTGTGAGTGATCAGCATGGCCAACACCACCACGCCTGTGCAGACGCCTCATTCCCTGGCCACCAAACACAGCGATCCAGAAATAGAGTGAATAATTACCGGATATTTCTGGTAAGCTTCTAGTTAATGTTGGTAAAGGTGTGGAGCATGAAATTATGCTCCACACCTAATCAATAATTAGTGAGCTTCTAGGGAGGGAGGCCATGTTTGTAGTCTGTAGCTAGACAATGTGCACATGCTCTTCCCCAGACGTTCACTACTTCTTCACTACTGACCTAAGTCTGAATAAGCCTAAGGTTGAAGGATTTAGGAATGTTTACAGAAGAGAAGACATGGTAGCCGTCTTCCAGTATCTGAAGGGCAGTCACAGTGCAGAGGGATCATCTCTATTCTCACTTGCACAGGATGAGAGGAGTAGAACAATGGGATGAAACTTCAAGGGAGTCAATACAGATTAGATATTAGGAAAAACTTCCTGACAGTGAGGGCGATCAGTCAGTGGAATAGGTTGCCATGGGAGGTAGTGGGTTCTCCCTCACTGGAGGTCTTCAGGCAGAGGCTGGACCTACATCTGTCTGGGATGGTTTAGGGAATCCTGCATTGAGCAGGGGGTTGGACTCGATGACCCTGGAGGTCCCTTCCAACTCCATGACCCCATGGTTCTATGAATCCAAACATGGACCTTCTTGTAAGCATTTAAGGAAGACTAAGGATTATCCAGGAGGTTGATTTATCTAATGACCCCTTTTATGGTGTTCTGGTGGTGTTTTAATGGTCTTGGTATATTTTAAGAATGCCTTGCATCTCTTCTTTTGCAGTTTTGATGCTTTTGATCTTCCTTTGCAAATTGTCTTCTCCACCTGCCCAAGATAGGACAATTACTGCATAACAAAATAGGGCCATCAATGCCTTGCCGTTTCCTTTGTTCTTTCATTTCTTTCTTTGTTTTCTGATTGGTCCTTAGGTGGCTGGAATTCTTGGTCAGCATGGGGTGAGTGTACCAGGGACTGTGGAGGAGGCCTTCAAACCCGTACCCGCACCTGTCAGCCCATTCCTGATGATGGCCTCATCTGTGAGGGGGTCTTAGAAGAAGGCCGATTGTGCAACAGGAAAGCATGCAACCGTAAGTAGCAGAATCTCCAACTCTTCCAAATTCCATTCCACAGGGGTCCTCTGGGCTGCTCCACTCTCGTGTTCCCACTCACACCCAGGCAACTACCTGAGATTTGTGAAGGTATCTCAGGTGCTTTAACATTGATCAGCCCAGAAAGACCCTCCGAGGCCACATGAAGAAAAAGGTTCTCAGTTTGTGGTCATTCTGTCCATAACATTTAGAATCCTTTCAAAGTGGGAATGGCAAGGAGAAGGAGAAGGCAAGGTGAGAAGGAGAAGTCTCTTCTACTTATATGGCTGTAATTCCACTGGAAAATAATGGGACCCCAAGTTGGGGAAAGATCCTGTCCAGGGTTCTTTCAGGGTTTTATGCACTATGGCTTGATCCAACAGCACCTTAACAATATAAGAAGAGCCCTTTTGGACTGGGACAGAGCCCATCTAGTTCAGCATCCTGACTCACACAGAGGCCCACAAATGGCTTCTGGGCATCTCCAGCAGAAGACAAAGGAAAACCCTTCACCTGGTTTTGAATCCCTGCAAGTGGCTATTAGAGACCTTCTGCCTGTTTCTCCGGCCTGGAGGAAGTATCTAGGCATCCATTCCAGTAGCCATTGGCACACTTGTCCTCCATGAATTAAGAGGGGCCCTGCTGGATCAGACCACAGCCTATCTCACCCAGCAGCCCATCTCACACGGTGGTCCACCAAGTGCCTCTGGGCATCTCAAGGTGAAACCTTCACCTGCTCTTGAATTCCTACCTCCTGCCTGTCTCTGTGACCTGGAGGCAGCACCTGGAATGTCATACATTGGGGGTAAGCCTCCTCTTCTTGTGAAAATCATGCCTGGGGATTCCCTCATTGCAATTTTGACAGCTGAGGGTATAAGCCAACATGCAAGAAGCATGCTCTTGTTTTAAGGGAGAGGTTGTTTCTCTTAATTAGGAGGGGAAGGGTGGCAATACATGCATAACACTCTTCCTTTCCTCACGTGGAAATGGCTTCTGTCCCAGCCAGCTTCCTGCCATGTAAGAAGGGCAGAACACCTGGGTTATGTTGCAAGCCTAGAAGCAAAGTAATCTGACACAGCACTGCTATTCCGAAACCGGATCTAACTTAGGAGGGGAGGCTGCCGGATTAGAATGAGCCTGTGATACTTTTCATTTTCATTTATTTTTTAAATCTTCATTTTTCTCTTTATTGGATACTAAGATAATAAATGCTGGTCTAGTAGTTAAGGAGCCAATCTCTTATCTGGGAATACTGGGTTTGATTCTGTTCACCTCCATGAAGCCAGCTGGGTGATCTTGGGCTAGTCACAGCTCTCTTCTGAGCTCTCACATCCTCAGAGGGTGTTCAGTTGTGGGGAGAAGAATAGAAAGCTTTATCAGACACTTTGAATCCTTAAATGGGCGAGAAAAGCAGGGTAGAAAACCAGCTCTTCTTCCTCCATGAAGCCAGTTGGGTGACCTTGGGCTAGTCATTGCTCTGTTCTGAACTCTCACAGCCCCACCTACCTCACAGGGTGTCTGTTTTCGGGGAAGATCAGAAGCTTTGTCAGCCGCTTTGAGACCCCTTAAATGGGTGAGAAATGCAGGGTAGAAAAGCCAACTTGTCTTAACCCTTTCAGATCATGTTATCATTTTAAAGGGCAACCCTTAGATCCATTGCACAGATAAATCATGTTAGAAGGGGAAAAGAGAAAGGGCAGAGAAAGAACCCAGTAGAGTTGGAAGGTTTACTCATCCCTAGCAGCTGCTATTCTATTCTTGGGATATCATTTTTAGAGCCTGTAGCTTGCCGCCTTGTAAGTAGAAGTTCAAAGAATCATATCTCTTTACGTGCTTTTTTTTTTTTAAAGGACATTCTGCCCCCTAATGGTTCCTTTTGCTCTTTCTGCACTGGGCAGAGTTTTGGGCACATTTTTAAAGTGCAGCATTCATGTGCAGCTATTTTTATTTAATTGCTTAGAAATACCTGCCCAGACAATAGATGGTTCTGCAAAGAGGGGGAAGAAATTCCGGATTTGCAGACCCAGATTTCTGAGATCTAAGGTGTTTTCGCACACGCCATTTTAGAACGCGTGGAAGACAGCTCCAGACACGGCATACGCATTGGCTCAGCGGGGCTTGCGCTCCGACGTGTCTGGAGCTGTCTTCCGCGCGTTCGAGATGTAGAGCACTTTAAAGTGCTCTACATGCGTTCGGGCGCGCACGAACTGCCCGCAGGCATTCGGGAGGAGAAGCATTCGCGCCTGCTTCTCTCTCCCTAACAGCCGCGGGCTCGCCTCCCACGCCGGCGCGGCTTGACAATCAGCTGTTTTCAGCCAGCGCCGGCTGCGGGAGCCCCCTCAGCTGTCTCCCCACCCCTTGCCGGCATTTGCCGGCTAAGACAGCTCACGACGCTTTGAGCATTCGCACACAGGCGCGCCGGAACGCGTTTACACGCGTTCCAGCGCTCCTGTGTGTGAATGATCAAAGCGTCCTGAAGTGCCTTAGGCTTCCCGTTCTACACGCGTTCCAAATGGAACGCGTGTAGTGCGAAAATGCCTCTACTATCCGGATCCTGGGTAGGTGAGAGCCGGATCCATACTGTCTGCACAGACAGTGTCAAACCGGATCAGCCCCCACCCCTCCTACAATTATGAAGATCACACAGTGCTACATGAGCTGATGGCTAGGACTAGGGATGTACATGGATATTCAAAAATTTGAAAATCTGATTTGAATTCGACAAATATCAACATTCAAATTCGAATTGGATTTTCAAAAATCCGTATGATTGAATTCGGATTTTTGAAAATCCGATACAAATTTTTTAATAGTTCGACTGAATTTGTCATCGTATATCACATCCAAATATCGGTTCTATTTGCGCTTATAATACGGGACACAAATGAGATGCAAACGAAACGCAAACACGATAAAAATTGGATGTCAACAGATTTGAAAATCAGATATGAATGTTCCCAACATTCGATGATCGAGTTCGAATCGGATTTTTGAAAATATGGATCTGGATAACCCGGATTCGAATCGGATTTTTGAAAATCTGGATTTTTGAATTTCAATTCAAATATACTAGTATTCAATTCAAATTAAATGCAAATGCAAAAAATGCATTCATGCCCATCCCCAGCTAGGACTGACAGAGGTGGATCCAGATCATGATCCAGGCCATGTGGAGGAGCAATTTTTGGTGCCACGCTATGGTGGGCCATGCCGAAAGTAACTTCTGGTATTCTGGATCAGGGAAACAGGCTGTCTGCATATCTCCATGATCTGGATTGAGGCCCTGAGGCCAGATTGTAGACCCCATGAATGAGGTCTACAGTAGATCTGGATCGGAGACCTTTCAATTGAGATCTACCTCTGTCCTAAGCAGATCCATCCATCCTCTGGGGAGGGGGAATAACACATAGATATGGGCCCCCAAATCTGGATCTACTGCCCTGCAGACAAACAGCCCTAGGCTGCTGGTTCTTGGCAGTATTTTTGTGGCGATAACACAAAGAAGAGAAAGCATTCTTTATATTGGCTGAAAACCAGTCAGCATTGGGGTAGCCAAGAGTATAAGAGCAAAAGAGCCCATTAAAAGGAATGGCCCTGTGTTCCAAATGGAGAGCAAATTCTTATTTTAAGGGCTGTTCCATTCTGAGCTTGGGACCCCTGCTGCAACTCAAAACATTCCAGGGTCAGCATGCTGCATGCTGGGTTTTTAAATAGATAAGCCACAGCCTGTCCTTTATGGCACAGTTGGGGATTTCATGCCAAGCACATGTGGAAACATTTATTTCCATTGTCTTTGGGGAAAGTGGAGTTTTTCTCTTGCTAGTGCTTGTGCAATTCAAGGAAGTCCCTTAGGGCTGGTGACCAAGTGAAGGCACAGTCGTGGATTTTTAGCTTTAGCAAGCCACAGTTGAAAGCGGTCGTTCATTCTGCCTCTGCTGTCTTTTCTGAGCTATACTTGTCTTCAAGAATATGCATGGTTACTTCCATTTGCTCTGAAGCCACGATTGTTGCAAGCAGATTCTTGAGCAGGGATGCACACAAATATTTGTAACATTCGTCATTTGTACAAATTCAGACATCCGTATACGAATCAAAAGTTACAACATTCGTAGACTGACATTCGTATGAATGGGAATGTTTCCAAACATTCATGAAATGGGGAGATGGGAAAGCTGCTGCACCAGTCACAACTGCAATGGATCCAGAGTGAATTCGACACGGATTGAGAGTGAATTCAAAGCAGATTCAGGGCAGATTTGACATTTTCAGAGTGGATATCTTACGGGATACATATGAGATATGTATGTGTTTGTACTGGATATTCGTATGAATTTACATGAATACATTCATATCAAATAGAATCCTACCACATTCAAAAGGGATCTATTGCCACGTTGCAGGCCGGCAAGGCAACAGGCAAATATTTGTGCAGCTTACTCAAGGTCTGTTCCAGTCCAAGGTCAAGGAGTCCAGAAAGTCAGCAAGGGTCAGTCAGTCCAAAGGGTCAGCAAGGCACAAGGTAGTCCAAGATCAGAACACAGGCACAGAGTTACACAGGGTTGCATGAAGTTGTCTGCAACGTTGATGCAAGGTGAGCTTGCTCCTTAAGTAGAGGAGTCATTGCCTCTCCCATGGTGCAGCTGAGCTAATCGCCCTGATCTTCGCCTCAGCTGCTTCTGCTACCTCAGCAGGCTAGGAGAGGGCCTTTGATGAGACTCACTGCTGGTAGATTCATTATCAGAGCTGTCAGGCTGCTCACCTGGAACTGGCCTTAACCCTTCAATGCCTGCAATGCCATGCTGTAATTGCTTCTCAGCCTGTGGTGGCATTGCAGGCAGACTTTGCTCCTCTGAGAGAGCTGAATGGGGCATGACATCTATTCAAACAAATACAAATTTTCTTACATTCGATTCAATATGATTTGAATGCAAAAAACAAAACAAAACAAAAACCATTCATGCATATCTCTATTCCTGGGGCCTTTTCATACCAACTACCATAGCTAAAGTGGTTCTATGCATTGCTCCACAGTCGCAGGTGCCCTGGAGTGAAAGAACAATCTGCCCAGAAGTGGCTGGGTCTCTCTGGGGGCTGGTGGGGGTGACTTCAGCCCCTTCTCCATGTGTGATGTGTCCAGTGGGGGGGGGGGCTGCATGACTGGGGCTATGCAGTTGTCCACAGCTGCCAAATTGCTATGATGGCATCCAGCCTCCCACTGGATGTTGCTTAGGACATTGTCTTGGTGATCTGGGCAGCCCTGGATAGCAGTCACACTACAAGCGCTGCTGGCGCAGCCAGCGCTAATCAACATTGGTTAATTGCACTCCTTTCTCATCTAGTGGATGGGAAGGGAAGTTTGAAATGCCCCTGGGTTAAGGGTTTCTTAATCCAAATCTAGCTCCACCCAGTACAAATAGAGCTGAACCAAAGGGGGTTTGGGCCTTCTTGACCCACATTAACATACAACTGAGGAGGCCCAGGTTCTGTCTAGGAGGTTCCTTAAATTGGATTAGAGGTAGGTGCAGAAAGGGCCTTTGAAACAATGCTGTGGCTGCTTCTGCACATAGTTTAAAAAAAGAAGAAGAAGAAGAAGAAGTGATTGTGATGTCCACAAGGCCAGAAAATGCACTTCTCAAAATACCTTCTTTCAGTGTAGATTAGGGGACTTTTTACACTAGGGCTTAGGACCCTTCTATGACACCATTAGGAACCCAATTAGTACCAACTGGGAAGGCCCTGTCCTCACCTGGACCCCACTGAAGGCCTCATTTGCAAGGCCCTGTCCCCATAAGGGCAGGGGAAATCTGGATTTAATGGGTACTTTCTTTTCGCTTTATCTTATTTGATCGCACTTTTCCAGTATTAATAGTTTAGATTTATATGATAAGCTGTCATTAAAAGGTTGTTACTATTTGGCTATAAGAATTATGAAGATTGAAAACAAATAAGGCTAGTTCTGAAAAAGGGACTGGTTAGCTGATAAATGAAGCAAGAAATTTCCAGTGAGCAGACAAAATAAACAAGAAGATCAAGAGATGCTGGAGAAACGGGAAGTTAACAAAGACAACAAGAAAATGGACTGTATGATAAGAGTTAAATTAATGTGTTATGTAATGTTTTTAAGTTGTCAAAAAATCATTTAATAAAGAATATATATACAAAATCTGGATTTCATGTGGACCTAATTAAAGGTGTCCACAGTGGGGTCTTCAGGCATCTTCAAGATCTGGATCTCCAGGAAGACCCTATCTCAAAGATCTGGATCTTAACATCCGGATCTTTGACTGTGCCTAGAAAAAGGGGGTAAAGGTGGGATGGGAAAACAAGCTGTCTTGCACTGTCATCTCTAAGCTGCTTTGGAGCTGCCTTTTTATGTCTTGTCCATGCAGGTGTGGTGTTTGAGGCCTGAATAGGTAGCTTTGTCCTTGCTTTTGCTCCCAGAGTGCCTTGGGGTGGTGGCGGTAAGCGTGGCTGCATCGAACCATATGGCTCAGTGGGAAGCAATGTTTGCTGCAGATACCTAGCAAGGAACACTAGACGTTTTCGCACGGGGCTGAACGGAACGCGGAAAAGACAGCTGAGGACACGTCATCTGCATTGGCCGCGCGCGGCTTGCGTTCCGACGTGTCCGCAGCTGTCTTTTCCGCGTTCGAAATGTAGAGCACTTCGAAGTGCTCTACACGCGTTCCAACGCGGACGAGCCGCCCGCAGCCGTTCGGGAGAAGAAGCGTTCGCGCTTCTTCTGTCTCCCGAACGGCTGCCGGCGCGCCTCCGACGCCGCGCGGCTTTGACAATCAGCTGTTTGTCAAACAGCTGATTGTCGATCTGCCTCCGCGGCTGTCATCGCGCCCCTTGCCGGCGTTTGCCGGCTAAGCCAGCTTCGGGCGCTTTGAGCATTCGCACCCAGACGCTCCGGAACGCGTTTACACGCGTTCTGGCGCGTCTGTGTGTGAACGGGGAAAGCGCCCGAAGCTGGCTTAAGCTTTCCGCCTGAACGCGTTCCGTTTCGAACGCGATTCAGTGCGGAAATGCCTACTGCTTGGGAACAGAAGATGCTGAGAGGGTAGCTAAAGAATTCTGTTGGATGCTTGGGTTGCACATGGAAATTTTGGCAGCTGCGCTTGGCTCCAGCCACACCTGGCATCCTCAGTTGTCCCAAACAGAGAGGAAAGATAGGGCATGGCTCAGCAGCAGGCATTTAGCTATGCAATCCCAGCTTGGAACAGAAGGTTTTAAAAGAAGATCTTTTCAAAAGCTGCAGCGTTGGCCCTTTGGGCAGCTCTTGGCCTCCTTCCTAGTCTCTCGTCTTTGCCACCAAGGTGGACGTAGCAGTGATTTGAACATCTCATGTCTTCCTCCGGGCATGGCTGGGTGAGCAAGAATGACAGACTGATGCTAAGGCTGGCACAGAGGACCCAAATCTCACAAGATTAATGGGGGCTAATTAGAAGCAGAGCAGAAGAGTTCACACTAGCGTTCTCCAGGAATATTCATAGTATTTGTTATTTGTTATAGCAATCTAATGTTCGGACATTTGTACTTTAGTATTCATATGAAAATGAATATTTTTTGTATGAATAATTTGAACATTCATGTGTGCACAGACAAGGTAAGTCATATTGCTATTCCAGGAAAATCCTGCTGGAGAGCTGATTTTCCTGGGGCAGCAATTTAGCATGATAGCATCCCAATATCCTGGAGCTAAACTGGGATTGCCACAGATGTGTGTTGGAATCCCATTTTAGGCCGGGGATAATCCCATGATTTAAGCCCTGTCTGGAGGGGGCCTGAGTTCTGACCAGTCAAACCCCTTATCTGTTTTGAAAGCGGCGATCCGAGTGATAAGGTAAGGTACACAGTTTTGCTATATGTACCAGGAATCCAGGATCAAAAGAAAGCAGTACAGATGGACCTCCGTATCTGTGGGGGATATGTTCCAGCCCTGCTGCTTTAATGGAATATAAAAACCTCAGAGGAGCCCTGCTATATCAGACCACAGCCCACCTGGTCCATAAGAACCCAAGAGGAGCCTGCTGGATCAGGCCACAGCCCATCTAGTCCATAAAAACCTAAGAGGAGCCCTGCTGGATCAGGCCACTGCCCATTTAGTCCATAAGAACCTAAGAGGAGCCCTGCTGGATCAGGCCACAGACCATCTAGTCCATAAGAACCTAAGAGGAGCCTGCTGGATCAGGCCACTGCCCATTTAATCCATAAGAACCTAAGAGGAGCCCTGCTGGATCAGGCCACTGCCCATTTAGTCCATAAGAACCTAAGAGGAGCCCTGCTGGATCAGGCCACTGCCCATTTAGTCCATAAGAACCTAAGAGGAGCCTGCTGGATCAGGCCACAGCCCATCTAGTCCATAAGAACCTAAGAGGAGCCCTGCTGGATCAGGCCACAGCCCACCTAGTCCAGCATCCTGTCTCACACAGTGGCCCACAATTGCCCATGGGCATCTCAAGCAGAGACAAGGGCAAATCTCCTGCTCTCGAATCCCAGCAAATGCCCTTAGAGGCATCTTGCTTGAAAGATGCACTGAGGCATCAATTCTAGTAGATATTTCAAACATGGTGAAATGCAGTCAACTTCCCATAATTCCTGTGAAATTATGGGAAATCTCACATCATTTTGCATGATTTCCTGAGTGCCCTAGGCCTCCAAGAAGCTCCAGTTAGGCCAGTGGGGAGGAGGCTGGATCGGTCATTGCTGAAAAGTGAAACCACCGTTACTGGATCAGCGGATGCGGAGGTCTGACTGTACTGCATTTTGAGTCCATACAGATTATCATTAATTCCTCACAGTGACACTGGCATAAATAAATGAGAACCATTCTGACAATACTGCTGATGATCATGTCTTCTATTGCCTACCCTACCCTGCCTCTGAAATTTTCACTGAAGTCCATTTGAGCCCTCTGACCAGACAGAAGGTGGACATTTAGCCAGAAGCAGAAGCAGTGGGAATGGACATTTAATCAAGGAAGGAAGCAAAAAGCCCTCGATCAAAAATGATGCCTCTCTTAAGGTCTAAAGATGATTTCACACGTTGTTTGGCATTTCCATAAAGTTAAATCATGCTGGAATCTCTAAACGGAAACTTTCCAGTGCATTAAGCTTGCATTTCCTTGTTCTCTTTGACTAATTTGTCTAGACACACAAGGGGATGCTTGCCAGATATTCCCTATGCTGTTGCCTCACCAACTATTTATACTCTGTCACTGGCAGATAGAAGCATTGGTCTGGAAGCAAACAGTGTGTAAAGTTGGAGGCCGCGGCAGTTGATCTGAGGGTGATCACATCTGGGCCCCGGTCACACCTTTAGTTTAGGACAACTTCAGGTCGTCTTCAGGTCACGTTACTCACATTATTTCGACAACATTCGTACGTGTTACATGTATTTTGTATGCATCCCGTTTTCCTGTTTTTGTCCTGTATGATCAGTGCAAATGCATACAGATACTTATGTTTTAGAACATTTGAAATTCATTTGAATGTTTAAATTTGAATGTGTAGACATTCTATTTGAATTCAAATGTCCAGATTCAGTCAAATTCGATCAAATTTCAAATGTTTAGAACATTTGTGCACATCCCTACTATCTAGCGTTTTCCCACAAGTTTATTATTATTATTTTAAATTAATGGCACAGAGAAGAAAAGAACGTACAAAAGTAAGGGGTGTGTGGAGGTGGGGGAGCAGGCTTTAAAAAGAACCACAAATACACCCCCTCGCCTCCCCTGAGTGACACAATGGCATCCTACAAGAAAGGAGGTAGATTTGACCCAGCAAAAGAAGTGGAGAGCCAAGAGTCCCATGGAGAAGGCTCAGGTCAATCATGGAGAAAGGTGTGAGCCATGCAGCCCCGAGCAAGGGTGGCCTGAAGATGACCTATAAAGATCTAGGTGTGAACAGAGCTGGTACAACTTCAGTTCGAATTATGAATAGGACGTCCTGTCTCATACAGGTTTCACCAGGGCCCTGGAAGCCCTCTACCATCACTGAAGGATAGATACTTCATGAGCTTCCTTAGATGCAAACTCACAATCCAGCTTTCAGTGAGGGTGTCTTCAAGCTGGTCTCTTCTGCTCTGGCAGCCCCTGGTTGGAGGCAATCCTTATCTGGAGTGCACTGTGGGGAGTGCACAAATTGGTACCCCAAACATTTCATCATTATCTTTTCTCTCTTTTTTTTAAATTTAGCTCTTTTTTTATTTTCTCCTGAGTGATTATGCTAACCTGAACAACGCTACTAGATGGTGTGTCAAACTGGTTTGTGTTTGAGCCCGTTTGAATCGAACAGGGGTGTTTGAAAAATTCAGAGTTGAACTGGACACCCTGCCTGTTCAGAGGCAGAGTTTAAACTTGAACGAAAGAAAGAGATGTTCTTACAAACCTGGAGAACATTACTTGTTTGGTGGAGGTTTGGCAGTGTTCAAAGGTGTTCGAACTGAACTGAACACTCAGCTGCTTGGAGAAAAAAGTTCAAATTTGAAGCTATCCAGGCCCCGGTCAGTTCAGGTCAGTTCAAGACAAACATACAGTAGTTGTTCATAGGCATCTCTAGTCCCTACTCTAGAACTGCTTTTTCTTCTTGGAGGTCAGACAGAAGCATAATGTTTATATAGATGCTAGAAGTTCTTTGTCCTTTTCTTCCTCTTCCTCTTCCTCTTCTTCAGAAAAAGTATCTCTATTTGCAGTTCTCCATTGTTAGAGGAGTTCTGTGGCATGGTGAAAGGGAGAACTTAGAATCAATTTCCAATATCACACCTCTTGTCCTCCAAAGGTGGAGAGAGCAACAAAGTTGTCCTGACCTGCCTAGGTAGTGTGAGGACAGAGAGGGCGGTAGCAAGGGAGATAAAAGGGTTGTGCCCAGGAACAAAGCCACCAAACATTAAGTCTAGCAACCCCATCAGCCTTCGCTCTTGAAACTTTTATACCTCACGCATTTGCTGGGTTAAGGGAATTAACAGATTGCTCCTCACATGTGAACTGCAACTTGTTCACATCACATTTACTGGAAGTTTTTGATTGCTTTCACAAGATGTGAATAGTTTGCTGAACTGTGAATCAGTTCTTTGGAGTTCTTTATAAAGTGTTCTTTGTTGCTGCTGTCATTGACATCCTTCAAGTCAATGGAACCAGCCTGGGCATGAAGGTAAGAACATAAGAACATAAAGGATAAAAGGAGCCCAGCTGGATCAGGTCACAGCTCATCTAAACCAGCATCCTTCCTGTCCAACACAGTGGTCCATCAATTGCTTATCAGCATCTCAAGCAGAAAACAAAGGCAACAGCTTCACCTGCTCTTGAATCCCAGCAAATGGCCTTGAGAGGCCTCTTACCTATCTCCCCAACCTGGAGGATGTACTTAGGCATCCACTCTAGGACCTGTTGATACAGCTGTCCTCCATGGATCTGTCTAACCCTTCTTTAAAGCCATCAAGGCTAGCTGCTGTTGCCACTTCTTCTGGAAGCAGATTCCATAGATCTGTGACCCTTTAGGTGAAGAAATCCTTCCCCTTGTCTGATCTGACTCTCCTACCCATCAGCTTCATAGAGTGCCCCCTGGTTCTATTGTTGTCTGATAGAGAAAAGAGTTTGTCCACCTGGGGCCTCCCATAGTCTGCACTAGCATGCAGGTAGCAGGTCCCTTTTCTGGGATATATTCCAGGATAAAGCCAAGTGCAAAAAGACCCTCCCCCCCCCATGTGCGATTGTCCTAATTGTCTCTAGTTGTGGGGAAGGACACCCTGGATGCACCATTTGCATTGCTTCTGTATGTGAATTCTACATGTATGGAAGGAAGGGAGGGAAGGAAGGGAGGGAAGGAAGGGAGGGAGGGAGACACACATTCATTCTCTCAATGCAGAACATTGAACCAGCCCACCGGCATTTAAGTGAATATCCCCATGGATCCAGATTCATGCCCAAAGAAGGGGACTGGTTTCAACCAACAGAGCTCCTACAACAAGAAAGCAAAAGCCCACCAGCATCTTCCACCCAAGAGAAGCACAGAGGGAGCCAGGATGGAGATACAAAGCTTCAGCTTTTGCGTACCCATGTCTGCTTCTGATCAGTTTCAAAGGCCAACATCACATGCCTTCAGGCTCTTAGTCAGAATTACTGTTTATTGCAGATGGAAAACAGAATTATTTCAGGTTTAACAACAGCCAACTCTCTTTGTCTCTCTCCCGTTCTCTGTCCACCCAGCATGCAAAACCTCGTCTGCTTTCAGTGTTTGTAGTAATTTCTGTTTATTGCTTGCTCAAGGCAAAACACTTGGTGATCTCTTGCTTATTCAGACACAGAGACCTTTGCCATCTATTGGATTTGGAGCAAGGCAGCAATTTCACAGGCTGCGTAACTCCCAGCAGAACAGCAGACGGCAACACAAACAGATATACAAGATCGAGGGAAAAAGGAATTATGAGCCACAAACAAGGGATTGGTAGTTTCTGAGGGAAGAACCTTCTGGAGAACCTAGAGAAATGACTCCAGAATCCATTATTACTGGTATTTGGCGTTGAATTCAAGCCTTTGATCCATGTCATAAATTGACAGCAATCTAAAATAAGGGAGTCAATACGGATTAGATATTAGGGTGATCAAGCAGTGGAACAGGTTGCCCCAGGAGGGCATGAGCTTTCCTTCGGTGGTGGTTTTCAAGCAGAGACTGGACCTACGTCCATCTGGCATGGTTTAGAGAATCTTGCTTTGAACAGGAGGTTGGACTTGAAGACCCTAGAGGTTCCTTCCAACTCTATGATTATATGATTGTGAAATCCAACAACAGGGCTACACCTCCTTGTGAACCTCTAGGATTGCTGTTAGCATGCTCAGGATGCCAATAGTGTACGTTCCGAGCCATATAATCCTTTAAATGGTGACCCCCAAATAGTTTTTGCAGTCTGCTGTGAGACTTGGGGGAGAGCTAGAAATATCTGTTATGTAGATGCTGGGGACCAAGGTCTCTTAGCTTATCTCACCAGTGCTGTACAATCCTCTTGGTAAACAGCCAAGAGTCTTTCCATGGGCTGTAGAATCCATAGCATTTAGATTAGCTAGCTGCAGGGGATAAGGATACTTGGAGTTTCTTGCTGGCCTATAGGATGTGATGGGGTGAGATAGCCCCGGATGCTTTACCAGCTTCAGAGCATAAGAACATCAGAAAAGGCCTGCTGGATCAGCTTATCTAGTTTAGCTTCTGGGTACCTCTCACCTACTCTTGACTCCGTGCAAACTCCCTGCAAACCCCCCTAACCCAGAGGTAGCACCTAGACATTACAGTGACCATTGACACACCTCTCCTTTATTAATTAAGATAATCCCTGCTGGATCAGGCCATGGTCCATCTAGTCCAACATCTCACCTTGCACAGTGGCCCACTGGTTGCTTCTAGGCATTCCTATATAAAAGTAAAACCTTCACCTGCTCTTGAATCCCTGCCAATGGCCTTCAGAGGTCTCCTGTACCTTGGCATCCATTCTAGTAGCCATTGATCCACCTGTCCTCCATGGATTTGGCCAGACTGAAAGAAATCCAGGCTAGTGGCTGTCACTAGTTAATGGTTTTAGTGGCCCTTTGGTGGCAACTGACTACAGTTGGACTAGGGATATGCACAAAACGCATTTCCCCTCTCTGATTTGATTCAAATTGAAGGGAGGAATCACCCCCTTCACTTTTTGCCATTGCCACCAGCCTCCCCGCCTCCCCAGAGGCTCAACCCAGGCATCCCAGAGGTGGGTGCACAGCTGGAATGGGCACCTCCATTCGGGGATCACAGTTAATCTTGCATGATTCCCCAGGAACCACAGTTAATCACATGAGAATTCCTACAATTCCCATTACACAAGACTTCCAAATGGGCTTGTTTCTCCAACTGCAGGTTCACCTCCAGGTCTGGTGTTGAGCCACTGGGGAGAGCGCAGTGCCAGCAATGGAGGCAGCAGAGGCAGTAGTAGTGGCAGTCAGATTGGAGTGAACCAGCTTGGCTTAGCGGTTAGGGAACTGGACTCTTATCTGGGACTATTGAATTTGATTCCACCTTCCTCCGTGAAGCCAGCTGGGTGACCTTGGGTTAGTCACAGCTCTCTTTCTGAGCTCTCACAGCCCCACCAACCTCACAGGGTGTCTGTGGTGGGGAGAGGAACAGAAGGTTTGTCAGCTGCTTTGAGTCCCTTTGAAGAGTGAGAAAAGCAGGGTAGAAAAGCCAGCTCTTCTTCCTCCTCCATGAAGCTAGCTGGGTGACCTTGGGTGAATTACAGCTCTCCTTCTGAGCTCTCCCAACCCCACCTATCCCTGTCCACGCCAAGGACTACCAGGAGGGAGCTTAAAGGGAGAGGATCTTATTAACAAAAAGCATCAGACCAAGAGAGAAAGAATTCCTAATGCTCCCTATGTCTTGCCATACCACAAAACTCTAATTTCTTTATACCTTCCACCATCCTGGATCTTTTGATTGACCCTTAGGCATCTTGACAGATGAGTAACTAGACAGCGATCTGTCTGGAATCAGTGACCGAGGTAAAGTCAGCGTTAAGGGGGCAGCTGAGTTCTTTTTATAGGTTAAGGCTGTGGCCCCAACGGTTGTTCTTGGAAAAGCATGCAGAGGATAACCCTGTTTGGGCCCCTTTAAGGCCATGGTATGTGCTTCCAGAATCTCCTTTTACCTGAGGCTTGTATACCTACCCTATTGTTTAATGCAAGCTGTCTTATTGCACGTGTCTTATTGAGAATAGCTTTTCTCCCTTGGGGCTTAATCACACATACACCTGCCCTGCAGTGTTGGGTATAACTAAGACTAGGTTGTCCTTATGCTTTTGTTACAGGGTTAGGGTGTTAGATTGTAGCAGAGTTGCTGTATTACTGAACTGCTTTCTAGTTACTCTGATATTTGTGTTAATAGAGATAACTGAATATTTACAGTAACCATTACAGGACTATTTATGTCCAAGAGATTGAGGCTGAATGTTAAGCTGTACAATATTTTCATTTCATACCTACATGCAACTGTTTCTCCTTGGTTTGTAGTGTTATACTTGCATGCACTGAAGAGTAAAGCACCTTCCTTTTGGAAAGAACCTTAAGTGTTTGTCTTGTTGCAGGTGATCTCAGGAGAACAAGCTTCTCTGTGCATGAGCTTTCTGCTCCTCTGCTACAATCTCTGTCTGCATTGCCAGAGATATACAAAATATTCTCAACAAACCCGTAGGTATTCTGCTTTGAGCCATCTGAGAACAGAAGGTTTATCAGCCACTTTGAGTCCTCTTAAATGGGTGAGAACAGCAAAATAGAAAAGCCAACTCTTCTCCTTCTCCTTCTGAGTTGTGGCCATGGAGGATTTGTGGTGGAGGGCAGGTAGATTCGGCCACATCAAAGCTCCAGTGAAGGTGACTACATCCACTTTGCTCTTGAAGGGGGGAGCTACAAATGCAGGCCCCTTTTGGTTCGCATGCAAAGCATAGAAGCTTCAAATTCAAATGTGAATATGAAGCTGACAAACATTTCCCACCACCCCTAAATTTCACCCATAGTGGCTCAAAGTGGTCCAGTGCCAACAAATGTGGGAGTTTAGCCCTCAGTTCACTAAGGGTGTTTTTCCACTGTCACTAAAAGTACCCATTAAGTACCCATTAATGGGTATGAAATGGCATTTTTGTACCCATTAATGTGTACTTAATGTGTACTTCTAGTGGCAGTGGGAAAACACCCTAATTTTCCCTCCCGCAGCATGAACGGTGAACATAGACATTGTAGTTCTACAGCAAAATTCTGCTACCTATGTTTGAAAGTTGTAGGCTGGAACATGCTCCAGCTCTCTGGCGTGCAGGCAATATAATCAGAGTGCCAGGAAATGTTTCTAATTAATTCAGACTTTGCACTGAAATCAAAATTAATAAACCAGAGAAGTTCTTATTTAAAAAGGGAGAAAGAAAAAGAAAGAAAATGGATCTGAATCAGCAGTTTCCACCCACTCCTGGTTCATTTTGGAATGTGCATCTCCAAGCAACCTCTTCACAGTAAATACAGAAAATGTTCAGAAAATAGAGTGTCACCACTTCACAAAGTTATCTGCAAATCAGAAGACAAGCAAAAGAGGCTTTTCCATGAGAAGACAGCCTGTCCAGCTTTTAAGACCCATTTAAAGTTAAACTGGGTTGCTTCCAGACTACCGGTTAAATCTAAAAGCACTTACTGTAAATCTAAAAGCGCAGTATACTCACTGCGCAGCGAAGACCAGGTCAGCTCTGTAGCTTCCCCCATCAGAGCTGTGAGAGTTGGGGTGGGGCACTCCATCACATGGGTTGGGGCAGCCAATCAAATTTTGATCTGCCCTTCCTGCCTAGCCGACATCTCGTCTGCTTTTCTCACTGTCCTCTCTGCATTGGCTTGAAGCTTCCAGAAAGCCTGTTTGCGGTTTCGGAGAGCCCGGAAAGAGGCCTGGGGCACCACCGAAGCAGATAAGGGGGCCGAGGGGAGTTTGTGGGGGTAGATTTGAGGGGAGGGTGGTCAGGGGCAGGAGACCACAGGGGATCCATTATCTATAGAAGCTTCTACTGAATGTTTCTATGGATACTGGATTATTCAGTTTGTGGACGGATAGGGCCGTTTGAATAGGGCCCTATTGGATCCATCCACGAATCTCAGAATTTGGATGTATTCATCCGGATCCCGAATGCATGAATAATTCATGCACATCCCTAAGAATGGATGTTTAGGTACATCCTCCAGGCTGGGGAGATGGACAGGAGGCCTCTAAGGCCATTCGCTCGGATTCAAGAGCAGGTGAAGGTTTTGCCTTTGTCTCTGCTTGATATGCCCATTAGCAATTGGTGGGCCACTATGTGGGACAGGACGCTGGACTAGTTGGGCTGTGGCCTGGTTCAATCTTATGTTCCACTGAGTTCCCAAGAAGACGGTCATCAGTTTATGCAATTTGCTGCCAGAAGAGGTGGTGACAGCTACCAGCCTAGATGGCTTTAAGGCAGGGTTAGACAAATTTATGGACAACAGATGTATCAATGGCTACTAGAAAGAATTGTACATCTTTCAGGATGGGGGGGGGAGCAGGACACTTCTAAGGCCATTTACTGGGATTTGATAACAGGTGAAGGTTTGTCCTTGTCTCTGCTTGAGATATCCATGAACATTTGGTGGGCCACTATGTGTGACGGGACCCTGGACTAGATGAGCTGTGGCCTGATCCAGCAAGGCTTCTCTTACATTCTTACATTCTTATCTTGCTCTTACAGTAGAAAATTTGGATTTGCAAACCCTAACTCTGCTAGAGTTATTTCAACAACGTGAGCCACAAACTCCATTGCCGGTCTTAACGATGGAATAGTTGCTGCAGATTTAAGAAATTAAGAAGAGAAAAGATGATGCGGCCTTTTAGTCATTCTGGCTGAAAACTGCTCTGAGATTAAGCGAAGTGAAAATGTCCTCCCCTCCCATAACTTAGTACATAAATCTAGGCAGCAGCAGAAATATGTCAACATGCTGCCTGGTGTGCTGGCGCAAAGTGCGAAGGCTTGGGGTGGTGGTGGTGGTTGCAACAGTGCCATGGAACCATTGAGAGCATCAGCAGCAGCTCCTGTTTATTTGTGGAAATGATACCAGCAAGGGAGCCAGTGGGAAAGGACAGCGCACTCTCTGGCAGAAAGCTCTGCCTGACATTTCAGAGTATGCATATGAGGTGCAATGCACTGAGACTTCCCACTCTTTGTGCTAAAGGCTCTGTTTCTCTCCCCCCGCCCCCCGCTGCTTATATACCCGTTCCAATCCAAATTCATGCACCTCAAAGGTTGGCTCCTTTAATGCACATCCTCCCGGAAGCACATATGTTCTCTTCTGACATTGAAAGACTTCCTGTTCTCGTGCAACTGTCTGCTGCCACCCCCGGGCACCCCAAAATATCACCGCTTTCTTTGCAAGAACTGCCGAGACGGAGGAAACGAATCATGTGCACCATGGTTGCGGGATGTGGGATGTCTCCAATGGTTTATTCTGTGGCACAATCTGGGATCAGAAAGATCCAAGGAGCTTCTCAACATTGCGTGGGATAAGCCTATGGTCAGTTAGGGATGCTTTCACTTTCCTTCACTGGCACAGGACCTTTTCAGAAGACCAACGTGATCAGAACATAAGAATTCCTTGGTGGTAGATCAGACCTTTGCCATAGGCTAGGCAACGTGAATATTGAATCGTGGCATTTATGTAGCACTACAATCAGTGGCAGCCGGTGTAGGTGAGTATAAGCCCCTTATACCCCGGAAGCCAGTTCCTCAACTTCCTTCAGGACGCATCCCCATTAGAAGCTTAATTCGGTTTCGATACGGTTTCAGTCCTTGCAGACCCCACATCAGTTTGGCTTAACACGCTTTCCACGTGTTAAATTGCCCCAAAGCATTGTAAATGTTAACCCTCATTTCAACAGGTCTCACTCCGGTTTGTGCACTTGATATATGTTACATTTTTTACTGTGGGGACTGTACTGTTTTAAGGGATGAGAATCCGTGTTTAGGGTTTCCCTCCTCCAATAGCTTGCTTCCAAAGATAGTGATTTCAGTGTAAAAATACACCCTTTACAGCAGCCGCTACACTGTAGCAATCTACCCACTTCACACCTGATAACAATGTTGCAATTTTGCACAATTCTAGCTCTTTGGAGTTCTGACCTTTAGAAAGGGAAAGGAAAGCAGCTGGGAGACATGTTAATGTTTTTAAAGTTGTGGAGTGAGCGGGCAAAGGGGGCTTGAGTTGCCGCTGCTGCTGTGTGCCTTGGGCAATGGGGAGAAGAGGGGAAAGAATTGCTGGCTGCTGCCATTTTTCCTCCATCCAGGCAAGCGGCAGCCACTCAG
Source organism: Aspidoscelis tigris stejnegeri (assembly GCA_023333525.1). Taxonomy (NCBI): domain Eukaryota; kingdom Metazoa; phylum Chordata; class Lepidosauria; order Squamata; family Teiidae; genus Aspidoscelis; species Aspidoscelis tigris. Next base: position 4,587,169 of record JALMGA010000004.1, on the reverse strand, counting down.
CCACCCAGCTAGACTCCGTGAAGGGGTCCCTTATGGGTGGCGCGTTCACGCCAGGAGGAAGAGGGCAGGGCAGCCCCAAAAAGCGGCTTTCAAAAAGTAGCCACTTGAGTCCCCCCTTGAGTCATGTATGCCATGTACGATCCTCAGAATCCGGATCAAACGCGATTGAGTTGAAAGTAATGGGAACAGGCGAATTCGCGTTTGCATCCAGTTCTATTATTTTGGTTTAGGGAAACTGGATTAGGCTTATAATGGGGATGCAGCTTCAGAGTCCACATGGCAGTGCTGTGACTGCAAGGGAAGCCATGAACCATCTTTCACTAAAGGAAGCAACTAGGTATGTACACAAATATTCGTAACATTCAAAATTTGTACGAATTTGGCAGAATCCAGACATTTGTATTTGAATTGAACGTTGGCACATTTGAAAATTGACATTTGAATTTGAATTGTTTCAATGCATTCACATGAAGCTTTGTAGGGGATTCATATGGGATCTGTATGGGATTCATATGGGATTCATAAGCATTCATATAGGATTCATATGGGATTGAACTTCCATATCAAATTTGAATCCATTTGAAGGGGATCTATTCAAATGAGTATGAATTTTCTTGCATTCAATTCAATACGAATCAAATACAAAAAAAATCTCTGTACATCTGTAGAAGCAATCTCTCTCTGTGTTTGCCACTGACTAAAACAGGCAATGGCCTACAGTGTTTCATCTCCTCTGCCACCATCACTCCCCATGGCAGAGGAAAAGATTTTCTGCACTTTGCACGCAAAACATCTCCAAAGGGCACATTGCACACTTGATGTAGGCAGAAGCATGCTTGAGTGCACATTTTTAAATGTACGGTTGCAGCCTTTGCAGCAATCAAATCTGGTGGAACATAAGATGCAAATCCGTGTTCCCCCTCCCCTCCATTCCTGCATATAAACTACTTTGGTCCTTCAGTTTTGGGGACAGCAATTTGAGACCAGAACTGGTAGCCAATGAGGTGCAGAGAGCAAACACACACATGCCCACACAGAAGAACAGTAGCAGCCACAGTCAGCAACAGTAAAGTCCAAATCAAAGTACCTTGGGGGCTTTAGAGTTAAACGCATCATCAAGAGAGTTCCGGGGTCAAAGAGCAGAGTGTTCAGTAGTAAATCAAGAGACAAGGTCATGGAATGCTGGAGCTGCAGCTTTATGAGCAATTGTCTGCAACAAAGCTTATCAGAATATTTTGCCTTAAATAGGCAGGTCAGAGTCATGCCTGATGGGTGCAGATTCTAGTTGATTTACTCAGCTGTTTCTGCTCCCATCTCAGACCAGTTGGCAAAGGGTGTGGCCTGGCGTGCTCCAACCCTGAGCTGCTGTCACTTGGAGATATGGGCTCAGCTTCTTCACTAGCTGCTTGGGGCAAGCATTCTTCATATTGCCTGGCCAGGTAGCCTGCTTGAGCTTGGCTGGGCATTGCGACTACCCTTTCTTCCTTGGGGGAAGGAGCACTGATGATAGGGGGCATGACATAGGTGGACTCTGATTTGGGAAGTTTTTGCACAGGTGGATGGGGTTTTGCTTGGTTGCTGCTTGCGAGAGTGAGGCCTTCTCGAAATTCCAGCCTTTTGCCCTGATCAGCTTAATTAGCAAGAGGCATGACAGCCAAGTCCTGGCTTGCCAGCAGGAGAGAGAAATGCAATCACACAACTCATTACAACCTGAGATCACCCCTTAGGAACATCACGCCAGGTGCAGCCCATGTATTTTGCAAGCAAAGGTAGGTGAGATGGCTCCCCGCAGAAATCACTTGCGGAGACTTGCCCGGGAATTTGTCTCCTTACCCACAGTAGGGGCTGTGCTGGAAACCCAACCCTAATCATTAGGGATGTGCATGAATGTTTATTTTGTATTCAATTCGTATAGAATAAAATGCAAGAAAATTTGTGTTTGTTCGAACAGATCCCCTTTGAATGTGGTAGGATTTATATTTGATACAAATGTTCAATCCCATATGAATGCATACAAATCCCATATGCATCCCATACGAAGCTTCATACGAATGCATCAACATTCAATTTGAATTTGAGTGTCAATCTTCTAATGTGCCAATATTCAATTCAAATTAGAATGTCCAAGTTTGGACAAATCCGTATGAATTTTGAATGTTATGAATATTTGTGCACCTCCCTACCAATAATGTTTTGTAAATAAAATAAATACAGATGAGGTCAGGTTTAGAGAAACCACCCCCCTTAAAGCTGGAGAGGCAATCAAGGAAATGAGGGCACTCTGAATTCCATCAAATTTGCTTTCGGGTTGACACAAACCAGAGACAGTAATGAAGATTATTATGTGCATACCATTTAGGAGTTATTTCCACTTACTTCCCTTAATCCGGATCTAAGATGATCTGGATCTAAGGAATGGGTCCTTCAACTAATCCGGATTTAGTAGATCTGGATCTAAGGAGGTACCTGATGCATCTCCATGGGCGGTGTAGCACCCAGTAGCAATGGGTGCTAGCATGCTCACAGTGGAAACACTGGAGCACCCATGTGGCAAATCTACCCACATGTCCCCCATCACCCCATGGTTTTTGGGAGATGCCACGGGGGGGAGGGTGGAAACTCCGTAGATGGCCCACAGATTCTTCAAAGATCCTCAGGAGCAGCTCTGGAGAATCTTCTAAGATTGTGGCAAATCGCTTTGTAGCTTCGGGTTTTGGGGCACCCCCCTCATGGGTGCCCACCTCAAAGCCCACCCCTTGACCCCATTGCCTAATCACAGTGGAAACACTCTCTGTAGAATCTGGATTTGATGCCTGAGGACCTCATTGTAGACCCCTTTAATGGGCTGTACTGACAATCCAGATTATAGGTCCTGAAGGACCGATTTACATAAGAACATAAGAACATAAGAGAAGCCTTGCTGGATCAGGCCACAGCCCATCTAGTCCAGCATCCTGTCGCACACAGTGGCCCACCAAATGCTCATGGGCATCTCAAGCAGAGACAAGGACAAACCTTCTCCTGCTCTCGAGTCCCAGCAGATGGCCTTTGAAGCGCCAGATTTCCAGATTTCTCTAGAACAAGTGGAAACAAATGTGGCTCTAATGGGTCTGTAGTGGAAATGGGGTCTTCCTGCTCTGAGCCTAATGGGTCCCTCGTGGGTAGTTAGTGCTAGTGGGAAAAAAACCCTGAGAGTGATATCCTACCCAAGCCACTTCCAGCTCTGTTGAAATATTGTAGCCTCTGTGGCACATCTTGCTAAGTGAGCACGCTGTGTTCAGAGCATGCTGGGAAATAGAGATGTCCACATTTGGTCCAGTTTTGGATTGTTCAGGTCAATCTGGGGCCTTTCTGCACTTTGTCCCATAGTTTGGATGCACTATGCTACCAGACGGAGCATCTGTACATGAAGGGGTTGTTTACAGCTCAGAAATGGCCTTTTATGTGCAGGAGCATACCGCATGCAAACTACATGTGGAGCATGATTCATGTTCCACATGTAGACTTACCTTGACCAGAGATGGCCTTTGCTGTCTCTGGTGAATCTCATTCACACTTTTATGGTGCTGGGCGGGTCATCTGGACTGCCACACAAGCATGCTGGCACCCCACATGATCACAAATCCAAGTGCACATGCTCAGCACATTACCGTCATCTTGGCGGCAGCACTGGCAGATGCATAGTTGCACCAGCCTCCAGGAAGATGTTGGTGCCAGGACAAGTGTCCACACCTAAGGTACGCTTGGGGAGATGAGTGGTGGCACTAGCATTCACAAATGCAAATACTAGTGTATGCCAGTGGGAGTCCACTATTCTCATCGTTTGGACGGGGACAGAAAGTGCAGGAACACTTCTGGTTTGATCTGAACTGAATTGGTGTGTGCAATTGGACCAGAGGCCTCTTCGCACTTAGGCCTCTGGTTTGCAATCAGGACAGTTCTGGTGAAGAGCATGTACATGCTCATTAGGCTGCGGCAGCCTAGAAGCGTGCCCACCCTCACCAGCACTGCCATGATTGCAGATGAGTTGTGGAGCCTGAAATTTACCTTTACCCCAGACTTACCAGGAGAGTCCAGCAGCGAGAGCGTTCGCTCTTCATCCAGGGCTGCTGAAGAAGTCCTGCCCCCTGGCTCAAGGCAATTGGCTGCCACTGTCCACGTCCCACGTTCTGCGACATGTTGGCTGGTAGGCAGCCAATCTGGAGGGGGGAAGATCAATCTGACCTGGTGGCATGCCTCACCACCCCTGGATCCAGCCCCCTGTGCTGCCCTCTTGCCATGGCATCACCCCGATGGATGGATGTGCCCCTCCCTCTCTCCCTCCTCTCAGAAACTGCATAGCTTTTCCAAGTGAGAAGGATTACAGCTTTTAAAATAGGCATCAAACAGTTCATGAACAGTATGAGGTTTGATCTACAACCAGGGGTGTTTTCACACTACCCTTCCTGTCCACTGGACAGGAAAGTAGTGTGATGAACCAATGTAGACTAGCATTCACACTTGGAGCACCACTCAACGTTAGCTGCTCCCCCCACCACCTGCAATCAAATACTTACCTTGATTCGATTGCAGGCACAGTCCTCTTCAGGGTGCTGCCATTTTGGCTGTGGTGCCCTGCATGACTGCGCATGCACCAGCACCATCGCCATGATGACACTGATGCTCTGCACAGTCTCAGTCGCATCAGGAGGGCAGCAGGGCTCATCCAGCAGAGCCACAAATGCTCCCTGGCTGGATGCAACAGGTAAGTGATTGGGGGAAGGTTGGGGAGGATGTGGAGCACAATTTCATGCTCCACAGGTAGCGCATGATTGGGAACTTCTGAGTAGCTAGGGGGCGCTTGGAGGCTATAGCAGCCTCCTCCAGGTGTAGATGTGCTTCACCAGAAGTTCCCTAATCATTCACTAGGGGCTGTAGTGTGAATTGACCCCAGGTTAGAGGTTCAACCTAGTTTTGGAATGAAAGCGGTTTCAATTCTAACCAAACCTTCAACTTTGAGTTAGTGCATATCTCTTGTGCCTCATCTGTTTGATAATGTGGAAAGGCACCAAGAGGGGCAGCAGGCAGAAGTACAAAAGCTACAAGAGCACTTTAAATATAGGAGCGGAAGAAAAGTGCAGCACTCCATGCAGACCTTGTGTTTGACGGCCAGTGAAATTCACAACAAGGGGGCAGTGTTAAGAAGACCCCGCGCCCTCCTGCACATTCAAAGTGCTGAAATATCAGCAGGCAAATTCTGCCTTGTTTTGTTAGCTCGTACCAAGTTTGTTATATGCTTTTAGCCTTCATTGTGCCGCGTGGGACCGGATGGGGCTGTAATTCAGCTGTCTTTGGAGGGCCATGCTCTAGACACCCATGCTTTTTAGAAACTGACTCTGAAAATTAAACGCTAGTTTTATTCACCTTGGATTTCTTTTCTCTCCTTCTGCACTAGCCAACGGACACTACAATTCCCGGAGCCAGTCCCTGAGGTCAACAGATAACCGGAAGCGAGATGATCCAGACGACTTACAACAGTATGGTTACCCTGCTCCACAGATAGGTAATGGTCCTGAGTCTCTAATCATAATAGCAGGCCAGAAGGGGATCTTGCAACTTCAGAGCAGAGCTGGATGGAAAATGTCATGGCAGGTCCTTGAGTTAAATAAAGAAGATCAACGTAGAGAAACACAATAGTGCTGGAGACTTGGGATGGTCATGAATATTCAAAATATTTGGTTTTAGGACAAATTCGATGAGTTTGGACATTCATATACAAATCCAATGTCCGGACATTTGGATTTCTGAATTTGAACCAATATGAATATTGCGTTATTTGTACAAATAATTCGGATATTTGTATCTGTATGCATATGTACACATCTTGTATGTACCCGTGAGCATCCTGTATGCATCCGTACGCATTCTTACATGGGATGTGTGCAGGAAATGTATGTACCCGTACAGATTCAAATGTCAAAATTATTTGTATAAATAGATATTAATGTATTTGTATCAAATCAAGTGTCCAGACATTCGTTTTTCCATTATTTGGATTCGTTCCGATTTTTGAGTGTTTGGTTCATTACAAATTGAGTTCAAAAAGTGCATCTGTGCACACCGCTGCTGGGGAGAAATGTAAGCATAGGCTACCACAGCTATGCAAATCACACATTAACATGGAAATTAGCATCTTTCTTGAGCATAGCTGAAGCCTGCAGCGAGATGCAACATGTAAGCAGAGGGCTGGAGCCAGGGACATTTGAAACACTACCTGGGAAGGTCAAAGGTGTCACTCCAATCAAAGCTCTGGTCCTCCTGATCCAGAGTATGAATCATCACTGCCTTAAGATGCCACAATCACGGGAAACAGTCTGAAAAATGGCTCCTTTTAAAGGTCGATATGGGTGTTCTAGGTATGACTTTTGCTACATTTGGAAGGAAGAGAAACAGAAATAGCTCTAATGGGACAGAGAGGGGCTGGTAGTGTTCCAGCTGTGGAAGTGTGAGGGTTTAATTTTAGAGGGGGAAGCACATTGTCCAGTGGTCAGACATACTTCTGCATGCTGAAATCCCTCTTTCATATCTCAATGGGGGCAGATACTTGTGAACTGTAGATAAGAAACTGATGTATTTTAATTTTAAATTAAATTAAATTTCTTGCAATTGGATTTAAAAAGATGAATAGAACTACATGGGCACAATACTTGGACACCATGCACAATTACTTTCAGCCAGGCTTGGTGACGCATGGACAGTATCAGTGGTTCTTACCCTTTGGTCTTTCAGATGTCCCTGGACTACAGCTCCCAGCATTCCAGACCTAGCATTCCATGCTAGTGCCTGGGCTGGACCACCGGACATGGAAGGCTTGGGAATTGTCCACGAACATCTGGAGGACCATAGTTTGAGAGTTGGTGGTGTATATGGACCGATGCCTGCTTCATGTGTTCTAAACCCCAACAGGTGACCCCGCTGCTGAAGAGTGGTCCCCGTGGAGTGTGTGTTCAACTACCTGTGGGGAGGGCTGGCAAACTAGGACAAGATTCTGTGTGTCGTATTCCTACAGCACCCAATGCAGTGGGCCTCTCCGAGAGCAACGGCAATGCAACAACTCTGCTGTCTGTCCAGGTGATGACCATCTCCCTCCCTTCTCTCCATTCCCCCTGTCCCTTTCCTCCCAAAGGGCAGCTACCTTGAAGGGTGGGAAGGAATGGGATGGAATTGTTCCCCAAATAAGCAATCTGAATTATCCTTACTTGGTACACATGATGTTCGTTCCCACAATTCTTTAACGTATCTTAACTCTTTTTCACCTGTATGTTTCCAACCATGGCACCAGCACTAACAACCCATGTTTCCCCAAGTCTGCTCAAAGAGTTCAAAAAAGACTTTGACAAACTAGAGCAAGCCCAAAGGTGGGCTACCAAAATGGTTAGTGGTCTGGAAAGCATGTCCTACGAGGAAAGGTTGAAGGATCTAGGATTGTTTAGCCTGTAGAAGAGAAGACTGAGAGAAGACATGATAGTGGTCTTCAAGCATCTGAAGGGCTGTCACAGTGCAGAAGGTTTGTCCCTATTCCCGCTTACACAAGATGGGAGGACTAGAAACAATGGCATGAAACTTCATGGTAGTCAATACAAAATATGGGGATTCATTGTGAAAGTGGAGTTAGCATTGCACACACAACCCAAACTAAGGGTTTTTCTTTGCTTACCTTTATAAAGGTATTGTCCAAAGCCTGGGGCATTTCTGGAGCTCTCTCTTTTGGTCTCTTATGCATGAAAGAGGCCATGCCCTCTGCTGTGTTGGCAGTGACCCAGGGTAGACCAGGCTAGACAGCCCAAAATGGCCACCTTGAGTGGAATAAACCTTGTCCGGAGTCAACTGACAGGGAGGCATGGTTTAGGGCAATTTAGCAGGAGGATTCATTTTGGCAGTACACAAAATTGTGCTGCTGAAATGGGTATTTCCCAACCCCCTTGAGGGGCTCTGAGGCCAAGAATCTTAATTTCTAGCCTTGAAGCCTTTGCAGAACCTCTAGAGTGGCACAGGGCTGTCTTGGAACAGCCGTCTGAAGTGTGGACAGCCTTGTCCTGAGACAGCTGGACCACCACAGCTGGAAACCATTCCAGTAGGAACAGTTTCCATTGGACTGTGTCCACACGCATGTCTACTCTTCAGCAAGTATGTGCACGGATATTCAAAACATTTGAAATTCAATCAAATCTGTTCAAATTTGGGCATTCAAATTCAAATTGAATGTCTATAAATTTGAATTTAGACATTCAAATGAATTTTGAATTTTTAAAACATTTATAAGAATTGTTCGGACATTCATATGTGTACAGATATGTACATGATGTGTACTTGCCCGTACACTTCTTTCCCGCATCCATACGCATTTGTATGGATCCAGACGAGACGAAAACGGGATGCATATGGGATAAATATGGGATGCGTACAGATGCGTGCAGGCAAATATGAATTTTGTCGACATTCGTATTTGCAAACACGGATTGAAAATTCACACAAAGAGATCGAACCAAATCTAATGTGAATTTGAATTTTAAGCATTCCTTTTAAGACTTCTTAGGTCCATCCTTGTCATATTCTCTAAACCTGTTCTAATTTGTCTTAATCATTTGTAAAGTACTGGGCCCAGATTAGGGATGTGCACAAATGTTCTAAACATTCGAAATTCAACCAAATTAGATCAAATGTGGACATTAAAACTCAAGTAGAATGTCTACACATTTGAATTTAAACATTCAAATGAATTTCAAATGTTCCAAAACATTTGTTTGAATGATTCAAAACATTTGAATGTACAGATACGAATGTACAGATATAAACATACAGATACGAATGTACACATATGTATCTCATATGTATCTCTACACATTTGCATACGAAATGTATAGATAACGAATGTTGTCAACATCTGTATCTATATTTTTAAGTAGGATCTTGGTGAGGAACAGGGATGAGGAAAATTTGCATTTGCTAAATCGGTTGAATATTTCATATTGGATGATTTTCGCATAAAAACAAAAATTCAGTTTTTCATATACGCCCAACTTGGATGAAAAAGAACCAGCCTGCTACTTGAAAAAAGGGATAATTCGATTGAACGTTCATTGTGGTGTGTTTGAGATCTTGACAAGGACTTTTTCCAATGGAAAAAGGTTGAAAAACAAATGCAAAAAAAAATGATTTTCTTTAATTAAACAATCCAACAGCAAAATGAACAAATGGATTTTTGTGTTGTCAGTGAAACGGATTTGCACAGGCTGAGATATCCTGACACTGGGGAGAGTTAGGCTAATTGATGCAATTTCATAAAAATAACTGGAAATGCTAAATTTGGAGGAAATATATATATTACAGGAAGGACAAAAGCACTGTAGCTGAACTCTTTCTCTTTAATTTCAGTACATGGAACGTGGGATGAGTGGTCTCCATGGAGTCTGTGTTCGTCGACCTGTGGTCGAGGGTACAGAGATCGCACGCGGACCTGCAAGCCCCCTCAGTTTGGCGGCAACCCTTGTGAGGGCCCTGAGAAACAGACCAAGTTCTGCAATATTGCACTCTGCCCAGGTAAGTTGGCAAAGAAACTTTGGCCACGGGTTGCAAGTAGGCAACAACTTCCTGGCTTCCAGTTTGGTCTAGTGTTTAGGGAGCCGGACACTTATCTGGGAATACCAGGTTCGATTCCCCCCTCCTCCATGAAGCCAGCTGGGTGACCACCTTGGGCCAGTCACAGCTGTCTTCTAAGCTCTCATAGCCCCACCAACCTCACAGGGTGTCTGTGGTGGGGAGAGGAACAGAAGGTTTGTCAGCTGCTTTGAGTCCCTTTGAAGAGTGAGAAAAGCAGGGTATTTGAGAAAACACAGGTCTATTTGAGAAAACTATACCGAACTATACCGGTGTGACTGTACCGAAAACTGAACTAACATTCTACTGAGTGGTGCTTGGCTGATGTTGAGGACTCCAGGGAGGTACAAAGGAGAAAGAAAAGACCTTTTTGTACGTACCTTATAGGTGCACATGGCGGTCATTTCCTCACTATGGATGTGCACCAATATTCATCACATGCAAAATTCATACAAATTCATCTGAATTTGGACATTCATACTCAAATTGAATGTAAATGAATAGTCAAATGCGTTCACAATGTGATCAAATTGACTGAATTTCAATATTCAAATTCAAATTGAATGTTCTTAAATTCAAGTTTCAAGTGCTGCTTTGAATTTTGGATCTATTCATTCAAATTATTCAGAGATTCATATGTGTACTGGTTTGTACATGATGCCCACTTGAAGAACTCCATCTTTCCTGCATCCGTACACATTTGTACAGATCTGTACAGGATGAATACAGGTTGCATACGGGATAACTACAGGATGCATATGGACGTGTACAGTTGAGTATGGATGTGTACAGACCTGGGGGAGATGCATACGGGCGTCTACAAATGTTGTCAACATCCGTAAGGGCAAATTCGAATAATAATTTCAAACAAATAGCTTAATTAGATTTGAATTTGGTTAATTTTGAATTTAAAAGATTCAGATTGAATCAAAGCATTCAATTTGAATTGAATCGAATCCCAAAAATTGCATCTGTGCACATCCCTACTGGGAGGCAGGGGGAATTTCTGAGTTGTAAACACCTCCCATAGGTGTTGATGCTCCCTACCAGATGTTACCCTATCGTGTATTATGGGTCCAAGTGCAAACTGGCCTCTGGTTTGGTTGAAACATAACCTTTCACGTTCAAACCGAATCTGCGCAACTCCAGTTCTGGTTCCCCTTCCTATTTTCTGCTTTCTCCTCCACTTCACCAGCTGGGAAAGCAGTAGTGTGGCGCTCAAAACAGAAGAAAAAAAAAAGCGCTTGAGCATTCTCTGCCCTTGGCTTGTGGCCTGCTCCAGAAGGACTGCGTCTGCATGGAGGCATTTCCAAGCAGACTACAGACTCTTAAAAACCGGTTGAGACAGCCATGGACTGAGCAACGATTTTAATTTATTGGAGTGAGAGATTGAGAGCGAAAGAACACAGAGGCACAAACGCACGCACGCATGCACAGACTCATAGACATACACAGTACTGCACCAAATAAACGGGATTTCCAACGGGATTCAGCCTACTGCGAGCCCCATCTGCTCTAAATAATGTCCCCCGGTGAGGCCAAGGTAATCAGCTACCAAAGGAGCACCAAACTGGGGAAGGAGCTGAACAGGAGAGCAAGGGAGGGATGCTTTAGCGCCTTACGGACTGCCTTGCATATTGCCTCTGGGATTTATAACTGCAAACAATGACGAGTCACCATTGCAGGGGTGATGCAGCGTTCCACATGCAGCAAGACCGTCAGAAAGCGAGCTGCTCTATGGAAAGGGGGAGAGGGAGAGGAACAGGGAGAAGGAGAAGAAGAGTTGGCTTTTCTCACCCATTTAAGGGGATTCAAAGCGGCTGACCAACCTTCTGTTCTTCTCTCCACAGCAGACACCTTGTGAGGTGGGTGGGGCTGTGAGAGCTCAGAAGAGAGCTGTGACTAGCCCAAGATCACCCAGCTGGCTTCATGGAGGAGTGTGGAATCAAACCTGGCTATTCCCAGATGAGAGTCCGGCTCCCTAACCACTAGACCAAACTGGAAGCCAGGAAGTTGTTCCCTGATTGCAACCTGAGGCCCGTGGCTGGCTGCTGTTTCCTCTGGTGCATTTTGAGTGAAGGAGTCGGCAAATGAATGGAAGCTGTTTTTGAGATTCAATCATATATCCCCTTCGGTATTAATTAAACCGAGAAAGACTTGGCACTAGGATAGCTGGGAGAGAGATTACAGGAAGGGCCAGATGTTGGAAGGAGCCATTAGTAAAACATACTACGCCCGCTGGGAACTTCCTAACTTAGGTTAGGATGCCACTGAAGGAAACTGCTCCGGTACATGCAGATTTAATGTAGGGAATAACACACCTTTCCTGGTTTAAAGGATCACTCCACAGAGGCCAAGGTTATGTTGGTTTATACCATGTTTGATGTGATGCCATGGAGGCTAACATCTGGTGTAGTTGTGGGGTGGAGGAAAAACCAGACAGCTTAAAGGAGGTTGAGCAACAGATCAGAACAGAAAGAGTTAATGGATAGCGAGGGGTTGTGAGGCTGCAGTTCTGTGGACAACCCACATGAATGCTGATCCCACTGAATATAGTGGATTAGGCACTTTTCAGCCACTTCAGAATTCAAATGCATGAAAGGAAAAGGAAAGGTGGGCCCAAGTTCTGAGCTACTAGCTATAGTAAGATGTTCCACACTCTGTCCTTATGGACACACCAACCCCAATTTCATGACTGGGTTGTTTGCTCTTCATTAGAGATCAGGGCTGAGTGGAGAGGCCGTCTTAGCTCTCTATAGATCAGGGATGTGCACGAATGCATTTTTCAGATTCGATTCAATTCAATTCAGATATTTGAATGTTTGAATTCATATGTATAGACAAAAAAACAAATATATTCAAATTCAAACCAATTCGAATACATTAATATCTATTTGTACGAATATTTGATTCATATTTGAAGATATGAACGTCGAAAACATTCCTATTTGTCCATACGCATCCATACTCATCTGTACACATCCCGTTTTTATCCCGTATGCATCCTGTTTTTATCCTGTATGTATCTGTAGAAGTGCGTATAGATATGAATAAGATACGTATGGATACATATGTAATGCATACAGATGCCTACACATACAACTGTCAGAGTAATTTATGCAAATGATTTGAAACATTCAAATTTGTTCGAATGTTTAAAAAATGAATGTATAGACATTAGATTTGAATTTGAATGTCCAAATTAGAACGAATTTGATCAAATTTTGAATGTTTTGAATATTCTTCTACATCCCTACTATAGATACTTCTCCTTCTTCTTGCAGTTAGTGTGTTGCTCTCTTATGTGGTAGTTTCCCAGTTTGAGTCTCCGCACCTCCATGAAGCCAGCTGGGTGACCTTGGGATAGTCATAGCTGCCTTTCTGAGCCATCACAGCCTCATCTACCTGTCAGGATATCAGCTGTGGAGAGAAGAACATATTTATCAGCCATTTTGAGACCCTTAAAGGGTCAGACAAGAGGGGTATAAAAGCCAACTACTATTACTTCTCCTTTTTCTCTTTCTCCTCCTTCTTCTTTCCAAAATCAAGGGTAAATCAGTGGGTTCTTTGAGGACTATTAAGATTTGCATGTAGGTCTTACAATGTTCCCTAAGGATAAACATGATAGAAGTTCTCCTTGTCTCGGCTGACCTCCAAGGCCCTTTGGTCTAGTGGTTAAGGAGCTGGACTCTTATCTGGGAATTCCGGATTCAATTCCGCCCTCCCCAATGAAGCCAGCTGGGTGACCTTGGGCTAGTCACAGCTGTCCTCTGAGCTCTCACAGCCCCATCTACCTCACAGAAAGTTTGTCAGCCGCTTTGAGTCCCCTTAAGTGGGTGAGAAAAGCGGAGTAGAAAAGCCAACTCTTCTTCTTTCCAAACCACCCCTTATTTTGGAACAAGGGGCAGCAGTCTATACACAAAGCAGACAGGGGCAAGCCCTGACCATAGTCATACTTCAGTTGCACTGGACAAAGTGTAGACCGATCTGGGATGGCAGAAATGTTGAGGTCTACAACTGAACCATAGGTAGCAGTGCTCCAGGAATTGGCCCTAAGCAAGTGAAGCATTATGGGAAATGGTTCCTGGATTAGATGGTGGTTCTTTGTCCGATCAACACAACTTTCTTATATAGACATGAATAGCCTAGAATGGATTTTAGAGTTACCAGCAAATGGCACCATCACAATCCACTAGCAATGAGAGGTCTGCACAAGTGCGGTTTTCAACATCCGGTTCAATTCGAATCAAATATTCGAATATCTGAATTGGTACAAATAAAGAAAAATGAATATCTGGACATTCAAACCAATACAAATACATTTGTATCTATTTGTATGAATATTCAACACGTATCCAGTGATACGAATCTTATACACACCTGTACACATCCCGTTTTTATCCCATGCGCACCCCATTTTCATCCTGTATGTATCTGTACATACGCATATGGATATGTATCCAATGAGTGCAGATACGTGTGTGATGCGTACGGATACATACACATATGAATGTCCAGATTATGTGTACGAATAATTCAAAATATTCATATTTGTACCAATACTAAAAAAAGAATTGTCTGGACTTTCAGTTCATACAGTATATGAATATCTGAATTTGTCCGAATTCATCTGAATAATGAACATTTCGAATATTCGTGCACATTCCTACTAGCAACTCTACAATTTGTTGGATTTTGTTGAATGATTCAATCTTGTGAGACCTCCAAACCCTCATCCTGCAGACATCCAGGGCACTTGATTTCTCCGCTCTTGGGCTGCCTAGATTAATCCGCATCTGCACTGGTTCAGTAGCTAGAAGAACCTATCTTGGGTGATCCTTACGACCCCCTTTGTCTTCCTACTCCTACAATTTGTTAGGTGTTGACACCCAGACTTTCTTATCCTGGAGGGATAATGAGTCCTCTGCTAATGAGCTGAAGCTTTCCAGAAATAATTAGAGTGGCTCTGTCATGTCAGGACGTATCTCAGGATATATTGCCCTAATAAAAAGTATTCATATTTCATTTTTAACCTGCATTTTGCATAAGGGGGCTTTGCCAGCTGAATGATAAATTACGGCCGGTATTTCTGACTAAAGAACTCCATGGGCAACTTGTGTTAATTAAGCAATACTCATTCAGAACGAAGCCGAAGGTACCTTGGATCTTTGGAGAATCACGGAGGTCCAGCTGCGCTGAAAACCCTTAAAGGAGAGAAATGAGAGCCTACGGCTTAAAATAGACCCGTCTTGCTTTCCTTCCATTTACCACCCGGCAGCAACCTGGTGGTATTATGATGTTCAGCGTGGCAGTGCCAATCACCAGGGACTTATCTGCAGATTACAGACAGAGCCAGGGCTGAAGGCTGAGGAGGAAAACCTCCTTGTCAAAAAATGACACCGCTTTGACGTGGGCCGGGGAGCGAGCAGCTCTAGGGATTCAGTAAATTACTTTGCTAAGAGGAAGATACCTTCACCTCTCTTGGCTGGACCATGCTTTGGGGTGAAAATTATTTGCTGCAACGTCTGGGTATTAGGGGTGTGCAAGAATGCAATTTTCAACATTTGATTCAATTCAAAGTGAATATTCAAATATCCGAATGTGTACAAATAGAGAAAAAATGAATGTATTAAAATGTGAACTGATTTGAATACATTTGTACCTATTTTTACGAATCTGCGAAGTGTATGCGATGACACAAATGTTGACATATCTGTGCATCCATAACCATCCTGTACATATCCGTATAGATGCGTACAGATACGTATGTAATGCATACAGATACATACACATACAAATGTCTGAATTATTCATATGAATGATTTGAAACATTCAAATTCATTCAGATATTTAAAAAAGGAATGTCTGAATGTTTGATTAAAATTCAGATGTTCAAATTTGGCTGAATTTGTTCGAATAATGAATATTTTGAATATTCTTGGATATCCCTACTGGATATACATCTTTCCCAATCCCTAGAATGTCGAGACATGGGCACCTAGGCAGGAATAAGTGGACCATGAGTGATAAATGCCCCAGACACTTAAAGCTAGGGTCCGTGTCTTTTCCTCATGGAACGCAAGGCCTTTTCCACATGGTCCTTAGGCTCATGGGCAGCGCCTGCCAGGAATTGTGGGAAATCTGCTCAGAAGAAGAAGAAGAAGAAGAAGAAGAAGAAGAAGAAGAAGAAGAAGAAGAAGAAGAAGAAGAAGAAGAAGAAGAAGAGTTGGCTTTTCTACCCCACTTTTCTCACCCATTTAAGGGGACTCAAAACAGCTGACAAAGCTTCTGTTCTTCTCCCCACCGCAAAAACCCTGTGAGGTAGATGGGGCTGTGAGAGCTCAGAAGGGAGCTGTGACTCACCCAAGGTCACCCAGCTGGCTTCATGGGGGAGGGCGGCATCGAACCTGATATTCCCAGATAAGAGTCTGGGTCCTAACCACCAGACCAAACTGGACCACCAATAGAATGGTCCACACAAGGCTGTATCACCTAAGAAATGCTGTAGCCGCCTGGGCATTAACCTCGGAGTGCTTCCAAGTAGGGATGGATGAAAAATGTCCCTCACCTCTGCAATTCGTACAAGTTTCAAAGTTTCAACCGAATTTTGGCTATCTTCGAAGACTGACCTTTACGTGTGAAGCAAAACTTTTGTGCCTTCGTTCGAAGCTTTGGGGTTGATTTGGAGCAGATTCAGAACAGATTCAGAGGCACAGTTGGTGGTGGCAGGGATGCAAAGCAAAATTAAAAACGAATTCAAAGCCTAGCACATTCAAAGTGTCTCCATGCACACCAAGGTGAGGTTTGGTCTCATTGGCTTCAATGTGAAGTGAACATTGGGGGGAAATTGTGCCTATCTCTTCTTCCACCAAGGAAATTGTGCAGGAGGGAATTCAAACAGGAGACCACGTTAAAGGTAGGGGCAAAAAACCCCAAGACGTCAAATTCCTTTCCAGCATGGCAGCCCTTCAGTTACCTGAGAACAGGTATCATAACTTTCCTCCTCTTCTTCTGCACGCGAAACATACCAAAATAGGGCATGCCAAGATAGATAGATCGACCAGATATGACTTGGTTTCTCCTTCATGCATTGTTTGATTCAGGGTTGGCTAATGGATGCTTCATCCGCCATGCTCAGCGGGGTCAGTTTCCATACAGGCTGGCACGAGAGGTAGGCTGAACCAAAATGGTTCGATGGGTTTGTGGCTCACAGCAAAACAGCCAGTTTGTAGATGTTTGCAGCGAACCAAATGTTTGGTTGTTCATCCAGAAATCAGAATGAATCAAACCAGTTCTCTGTTTGTGAACCCGAACTATTCAGTCAAACTGTTTGTGTTTGATGTGTCTTTACTGCTGAAAGGGATTTTCTTTTCAGTGGAAAAATGGTATTTGTTTTCAAACGATGAACGAAACACACAATTTTAACTCGTGCCCATCTCTAGCTTGCATAGAATGCCCAGATTTTAGTTGGCTCGCCTTCCACCTTTCAGCTCCCAATGGTCCTGAGGCATTTCTCTGTCGATGCCTCAGTGGAAGGCCGCCCAGCCGGGCCCTGTGAAGATGGAAGGCTTGTGGACGGGTGTCTTTCTGTGCAAAAGCGGTTTTCACATTCTGCCTCTTTCCTTTTCCTTCTTTGGGCCACTCAGTGGACGGGAACTGGAATGAATGGTCGAGCTGGAGCTCGTGTTCCACCTCCTGCTCCAACGGCACTCAGCAGCGGACCAGAGAATGTAACGGGCCGTCGTATGGAGGAGCAGAATGCCAGGGACACTGGGTGGAGACCCGCGACTGCTTCCTCAGGCAGTGCCCAGGTGGGTCAAATATAGCATGTTACCTGACTTTATGGACTCAACAGCCATACCATTTGTGCATGAAGCCATTTTTCACGTTAGATCCAGCGTGAATCGAATGTGGAAAAATTGGACTATGGCTGAAACCGATCGCCATGAATATGGGGGGCTTTGTATTCATGCACAAATATTCACATGAATATTCATTCACAAAATTAATGCAACCTCCCCCTCTCTTTCCTCCCCCCCACTTACCTGTCCTCCTCGGTCACTACCGCCATGCCGTCTCCTAAGGTACTTCTGAGTCTGCGTGTACAGAACTGGAAGTGCCTTTTCAGCTTCAGAGGGTGCCAAAATAGGTTCGGGATGCCACTGGAGCCCCCTCAGAAAAGATAAGGGGGGATCTGATATCCACCAAAACTTCAACGGATACCTGAATATCTGATTCATGGTTGAATAGGGCCTACCCCAATTGGATTCATTCACAAATGTTGGAATTTGTCCCTACTCAGATGAAGATTGCCTGATTTAGGGAACAGAAGAAGTCCCTGGGCTGCTGGGCCTGGCAGGGCCGCAGCGCACACGTACGCAATCGATGCCGGCCCTGCCAGCCCCAGAATCTGGCCAGTGATGACAAGGTAAGGAGGAGGGCATGGGCGCAGGGCTCTTGGTGGGGGTGAGGGGGTGAGAGTAGGACTCGCCTTCCCCTGGCCAGAGAACGGTGGATTGCCGGTTCTCTTGACAGAGGGAAGGCAGGGAAGCCGGCCGCCACACTCGCCCACCTGTCACAGACACAGAGCATGCACTCTGCCTCTCTGATAGCTGGGCATGCACCGTCAAGGCCAGTTTTGGATGGGTTCTGGTGCATCTGTACAGCACCCACCCCAATCCGTTTCCCCATTCGGCCCTGCCGCTGCTACCCCGCACATGTGCGTACGTGCGGGGCCTCCGAGAATCTGACCCTCTATGGGTCAGATTCCTTTTTAAAACGTTCCGCCTGAAAATGGATCTTTGAGATCCGTTTTCCAGCGGCACGTGCGGAAAGGCCCTTAGTTTCCAAGGTGACTCAAAAACTGGTGTTCAGCATGGAGAGGAACTTTTGTTTGTATTTGCAAGTATTGGCTACTCTGACAGATAGCATGTCAGATCTCAGCTTTCCTTGCCCTGCTACAGTGGATTTCTCAGCTCCTTTTTCTTCCTTCTTTGTTCAGTGGATGGAAAGTGGCAAGCCTGGGGTCCCTGGGGGAGCTGCACTGCCACCTGTGGAGGAGGAACCCAGAGACGCGACAGGGTGTGCTATGGTCCTTTCTATGGAGGGGAGGCCTGCCAAGGTTCCAAAGAGGAATACAAGCAATGCAATGAGAAAAGGTGCCCAGGTAAGTGCCTTCTCCAGGGAAGCCAGGCAAGGGATGGAGTTTTCAAATGCTCAGTTCATCTCATAAGAACAGAAGATGAGGCCTGCTGGATCAGGCCACAACCCATCTACTTCAGTGTCCTTCTGCACACAGTGGCCCACCAATGGCTTCTGGGCAAAACCTGCTCCTGCAGATGGCCTTTGAGACATCCTACCTGCCTGTCTCCAACATGGGGGTAATACTTAGGCATTCATTCTAGTAGCCATTGATGCACCTGTCCTCCATGAATTTATCCGATCATTTAAGAACATAAAAGGAGCCCTGCTGGAGCAGGCCACAACCGATCTTCTCCAGCTTCCTGTCTCATACAGTGGACCACTAATTGCTTCCAGACATCTCAAGAAGAAGGCAAAAGCAAAATCTTCATCTGTTCGTGACTCCCTGCAAATGGCCTTTAGAGGCATCCTGCCTGTCTCTCCACCCTGAAGCCAGTCCTTGGGCATCAATTCTGGTACTCATAGATGTACCTGACATCCATGCATTTGCTTATAAGAACCTAAGAAGAGCCCTGCAGGATCAGGCCACAGTCCATATAGTCCAACATCCTATCTCATGCAGTGGCCCACCCATTGCTTCTATGCATCTCAAGCAGAAAACAAGGGTGAAACACCCAGCTGTTCTTGGAACCTTGCAAATGGCCCTTTCTACATGTGCTTTTAGCATGGTATTGTGGCATCCCTGTCAAGTTGGTGTTGGATAATGGAGACCTCACACTAGTATGATCTATTTGCACCTTAGTCTGGTTTCCAGGCAGAGCTTGAAATTGAGATCTACCAGTGTACTAAGAGTGATGGGCTGGACCACTGGTATACCATGGAGGGCCCATTTTAGTGGTGCAATAGAGTACCCCAACAAAATATCCTCAATCCAGGAACTCTGAAGGGCAGGAACCTTTGTTCCTGGCCTTTGGAGCATTCACAGACCATTGTGGTGGTTCCAAGACAGACTTCTCCAATCTTTGTGTGTGTGTAGGACATCAGCTTCTAGATAGCTCATCATTCTCATCCCATGCATTTGATACACTCAAAAACCTTGTAAAAGTTGGATTATTGTGGTCATACTTTAACAAAAGCTTTGATGGCTGTTCTTGAGCAAAGACATATATCCCTATTGGCCATTCCATACTTAATTCCAGTGGATTTCATCAGAGCATCCCACTGATATGGTACAAGGAATCCAACTCAGGACTGGACAGATCCATCCCTGGACTGGAACAAAGCTACCTGCATTGGGATGGACTATTCTGATTCAGCTGTCATGGAGGTTCTGAAGAGTCACTTCAAAGGCTCCAACAGCCAGGGACAAATGTCTTTGGTTAGGGAGCTGGACTCTTATCTGGGAATATCAGGTTCGATTCTGCCCTCCCCCATGAAGCCAGCTGGGTGACCTTGGGCTAGTCACAGCTCTCTTCTGGGCTCTCACCGCCCCACCCCTCTCACAGGGTGTCTGTTGTGGGGAGAAGAATAGAAAAGCTTTGTCAGCCACTTTGAGTCCCCTTAAATGGGTGAGAAAAGCAGAGTAGAAAAGCCAACTCTTCTTCTTTTTGGAGCCCTCTTTCAGGAGTGCCACCAAAATAGGTCCTCTATGGTATAGTGGAATACAGAGGTTCCACACATATCCATGGACGCCTAATACACAAGTATATTTCTTTAAGGAGGTCTCCTGGTACACTGGACCAGGTGGCTAAGTCATCTAGGCTGATCTCATCCAGTCTATTCTCCAGTCTATGTGTATCAAGAGGAGGTTTGCCCTCCCTTAGACACACCAGCAGTGACGAAGGTGCTGCTCTGATATGTAGGAGGAGGAGGAGGAGGAGTTGGCTTTTCTACCCCGTTTTTCTCACCCATTTAAGAGGACTCAAAGCAGCTGACAAATCTTCTGTTCTCCCCACAACAGAACACCCTGCGAAGTAGGTGGGACTATGAGAGCTTAGAAGAGAGCTGTGACTAGCCCAAGGTCTCCCCGCTGGCTTCATGGGGGAGGCCGGAATCAAACCCGGTATTCCCAGATAAGAGTCCATTTCCCTCACCACTAGACCAAACTGGCTCACTAGACCAAACTTTAACGAGGCCTTTAAAGGTACTGAAGGAATGGTAGTCTCAGGATATTTGAAACCATATTTCTCGAGCTCTGGACTTTCTGTCTTTGATCAGTACATCTTGCAGGGTCGAACAAGACGACCCTCTTATTCTCTTGCCGTTAGATCAACGGCCAAAGATTATTGTGTTTCTCTTTCTCCTAGAGACAGGGGTCGGGCGAGGAGAGAACATCAAACCCAGACATAATCTTCTTTATTTTTTTATTTATTTATTCAAAATCAAGACGGCGAGGAGGAGGACTTGATTCTAATTGGGTTAGATGTTAAATTCTCCCAGTGCTATGAGCCTCCTTTTGTAAAAAAGAACTTTCTTACAAAGGAATATTAAAAATTACAAGGATGATGATATTCCCTCCTGAGCAAGAAAGTTCTCCCACATGCCCAGGCGAGGCTATGCAATGCATTTCTAACAAGCCTCTTTAATGCGTTATGTCATGCTTTGCTTCCCCGGAATGCAGATTAGCAGAGAAGGAAAAGTTGAAACGGTGAATGCGAGGACAAGCCCCAGTATTGGTGCTCTGGTTTCTGACCCCCTTTCGGCACTCATTCTAGAATCTATATTAAGAATCTGTGTATATACAGCAGGGATGTGCACAAATGGGTTTTTTGCATTTGATTCTTATCAAATCAAATGTAACAAAATCTATAGATCCCCTTTGAATGTGGTAGGATTCTATTCAGTACCAATATCATTGTACAAATTTGTATGAATATTCGATACAAATGCATACTTTGCCAATACGTATCCCATACATATCCAATATTTACACATATATACATATTTGATACATATCCCATAACATATCCTCTCTGAGTAATCTCATCAGCCATAGAATAACAGGACAGGTTCTGTCCTGGATTTGTGACTGGCTTAAGGGCAGGAAGCAGAGAGTAGTAATAAACGGCAAATTCTCAGAGTGGAAAGAGGTAAAAAGTGGGGTCCCTCGAGGTTCAGTACTGGGACCAATGCTTTTTAATTTATTCATCAGTGATCTAGAAGAAGGGGTACATAGTAAAATAGTAAAGTTTGCTGATGATACTAAATTATTTAGGGTAGTAAAATCTGAAAGAGATTGCCAAGAGCTCCAGAGGGATCTCTTAGCATTGGGTGAGTGAGCAACCAAGTGGCAAATGTGCTTTAATCTTAACAAGTGCAAAGTAATGCACATTGGGGCCAAGAATCCAAATTACGTCTATAAACTGATGGGGTCTGAGCTTTCTGCAACACACCAGGAAAGGGATCTCGGGGTTCTGGTGGACAGTTCAATGAAGGTGTTAACCCAGTGCGTGGCAGCGAAAAAAGCAAATTCAATGCTGGGAATATTTAGGAAGGGAATAGAAAATAAGACAGCAAGTGTCATTTTGCCCCTTTATAAATCTATGGTGAGGCCACATTGTGTACAATTCTGGTCACCACACCTCAAAAAGGATATTGTGGAACTAGAGAAGGTGCAGAGAAGGGCAACCAGAATGATTAAGGGTCTGGAACACCTCCCTTATGAAACCAGGCTGCAACATCTAGGCCTCTTCAGTCTGGAGAGACGGCGTTTAAGAGGGGAACTGGTTGAAGTATATAAAATTATGCATAGTATAGAAAAGGTGGAGAGGGAAAATTTCTTTTCTCTATCACACAATACTAGAACCAGGGAGCATCTATGAAGCTGATGGGTAGGAGAGTCAGATCCGACAAAGGGAAGTATTTCTTCACCCAGAGGGTCATCGGCTTATGGAATTTCTGCCGGAAGAGGTGGTGACAGCTACCAGTCTAGATGGCTTTAAGGATGGATTAGGGAAATTTATGAAAGTCTGGAAGGAAGTGGCAACTAGGGACATGCCTGGATATTCATAACGTTTGCTATTTGTATGAATTTGTACAGATTCGGATATCTATTATTATTTCTATAGCACCGTACATGTACGCAGCGCTGTACAAGGAAATAATCACATCAATAAGACATATAAACCTGCCCATGGTGTACAATCTAAAATAAAAAATAATAAAAGTCGGCAAGTGTCATTTTGCCCCTTTATAAATCTATGGTGAGGCCACATTTGGAGTATTGTGTACAATTCTGGTCACCACACCTCAAAAAGGATATTGTGGAACTAGAGAAGGTGCAGAGAAGGGCAACCAGAATGATTAAGGGTCTGGAACACCTCCCTTAGGAAACCAGGCTGCAATGTCTAGGCCTCTTCAGTCTGGAGAGACGGCGTTTAAGAGGGGAACTGGTTGAAGTATATAAAATTATGCATGGTATAGAAAAGGTGGATAGAGAAAATTTCTTTTCTCTATCGCACAACACTAGAACCAGGGGGCACTCTATGAAGCTGATGGGTAGGAGAATAAGGTCTGACAGGGGGAAGTATTTCTCCACCCAGAGGGTCATCGGCTTATGGAATGTGCTGCCGGAAGAGGTGGTGACAGCTACCAGTCTAGATGGCTTTAAGGTAGGGTTGGACAAATTTATGGATGACAGATGTGTCAATGGTTACTAGAACGAATGCCTAGGTGCATCCTTCAGGCTGAGGGGGGGAGGAACTGGGGCGCTTCTGAGGCCATCTGCTGGGACTCGAGAGCAGGAATAGGTTTGTCCTTGTCTCTGCTTGAGATGCCCATGAGCATTTGGTGGCCACTGTGTGCAACAGGACACTGGACTAGATGGGCTGTGGCCTGATCTAGCAGGGCTTCTCTTATGTTCCTATTTCTGAGAGCATCAAATCCACCCTGAATCCATTTTGAATCTTCTCTCAATCCATGTCGAATGCACTCTGGATCCGTTGCAGGTGTGACTGGTGCAGCCGTTTTCCCACCTTCCCGCTTCACGAAAGTTCGAAAGCATTAGTAGAAATGTTCTGATACATTCGTATGAATACGAATGTCAGTGTACAAATGTGATAACATTCGATTTGTATATGAATTCTCCGAATTTGTCCGAATTCATATGAATATCGAATGTTACAAATATTCACACACATCCCTAGTACACAATAGGGATGTACACAATTTTTTTCCCCTCATTCGCTTTGCATCGGATCAAAGGGAGTGTGCAGGAACTTCACACCCTCGTAAATACAGCCACTTCAAACATGGTAGGATTGAAATCTCCTGCGAATGCTCTTTGAATATTCTTCGAATCCAGTTTGAAACCCTTGCTGCCAATCGAGCCTTCAAATCCTCTCCAAATCTCCTCCAAACCCTCTTTGAACCCACTCTGAGTGTTTGACTCTGCTCTGAATCCATTTTGAATCCTTGCTGACAATCAACCCTTCGAATCCCCTCCAAATCCATGAGATCGCTGGCCATGAGATCTCTGTTTCTCGGTCATATTTTTTTTTATAATATTGCTCTGTGGATGGGAATTGGTTTGGGTTGGGGGATTTGGGTTATTACGGTTTTAAAGACTAATCTGAATGGATGTTTTGTATTTGATGTACAATTTATGCTTTGTATTGTATTATTTGGTATTTATATTGCTTATATTGTAAGCCGCCCAGAGCCCACTTGTGGGGTGGGCGGGGTATAAATTTCAGAGTAAAGTAAAGTAAAGTAAAGTAAATCCCACCAATCCTCTCCAAATCTCTTCCGAACCCTCATTGAATCCACTCCGAATGTTTGAATCTGCTCTGAATCCACATTGAATCCATTGCAAATGGGACTGGGCAGCTGCTTTACCGATTCACAAATGTAACGAAGCACCCCCCCCCAAAAAAAAAATGCACAAAAGCAATTGCTTCACATTTAAATGTTGATCTCGAAATATGAATGTTCAAATTCACACAGATTTAACAAATTCGATCCTGGTGAATAATTTGTGCTCATCTCTAGTCTGCAATCTGGGCCCCAATACCTGGATTTTAATGCAGATGAAGAAAAACCATCCCCCTGTTGGTCTGGCCCTATCTGCATTGGACAAATGAGCTTGACCTGGGCATTTCAAGCAGAAGATGAAGGAAAACCTTCACCTGCTCCCAACTCCGTGCAAATGGCCTTTTGAGGCATCCTACCTGTCTCTGCAACCTTCAGGTGGCACCCAGGCATCCATTTTAATAGCCATTTATCAATGTCCTCCCTGAACCTGTCCTCCTTTTTTTTCCCCAAGAATTTTTATTATTTACCAAGTCATATATAAATTACATAATTCACTATTGTTTTAGAGCTTCATCAGTCATCACGTGGATCAAATTAGTTGTCAGGTGTTATAAGAATAATCAATAAGCTTTCAATCGGGGGTTTCATAATGATAACATGCTCCATCACCTCGTTCTTCCATCAGCTGATGGGCTTCACTTTCTCTCTTCCTTAAAGCAAGTTTTTGCCCTTCAGCATCAAGGAAAGCCATGAACTTCTCATAATCCTTTTCAGGAGGATCAATGACGTAGCAAGCAATCCACCTTGTTATAGGATGTGAATAATATTCCCAGTGCTCTGGGATGTAACCGTCTGGGATTTCAGCAAGTTCAGCTTCACCAATAAAGATGTAAATAAGTGAGATAGCTATGATTACCGGGATTCCCGTTAATGATGAACATTTTTTTCCACCACCTCCCCCGCCATAGCGCACTGGAGCGATCCCTCCAGAGCGACCGGCAGCAGACCCGAGCAGGAACAAGCCGCCCCGGAGCGCAGAGGCGGGGAACGCCGCCCGCTGAACCCCCAAAGCCACCCCGGCCCAGAGCAGGAGGCTCATGGCTGCCATGTCTTGGTCTGGCAAACAAAGGTTTTTTTTTTTTTTGTGGGCTATCTATCTTTTAAGGCTATCTAGGCCAGATAATGTTCCCACGAGGTATGTGCACTATTTTTATTTTTATTTTGCATTCAGTTCATATCGAATCGAATATTAGAAAATCCAAATTCATTTGAATAGATCCCTTTCAAATGCAGTAGGATTCTATTTGATACGAATGTATTTGTACAAATATCTGATACGAATGCATACAGATCCTGGATACGGATCCTGTACATACACATACATATTGGATACGTATGCTATAGCAACACGTACGCATCAGATACATATCCTATACGAACACATACCTACCAATACGTATCCATTATGTATCTCCAGTTTAATGAATGTGCAAGCTATTCGTACAAATGTTAATGTACGAATGTTGTAACATTCGATTCGTGTACAAATGTCCAAATTCATACAAATAACACATGTTACAAACATTTCTGCACATCCCTAGTCCCCACTTCTGGGAGCCAAATCCATAGACAGATGATCCTCTGGATGGAGAAATCCTTCCCCTCGTCTGATCCGACTCTCCTGCCCATCAGCTTCATAGATGCCCCCTGGTTCTAGTCTTGTGAGATAGAGAAAATATTTTTTCTATCCCTCTTCCCCACACCTTGTATGATTTTATATACTTCAATCAGGTATGGTCTGCCGCAAAGCCATACTGTGCCATTCTGTGTGTTTAGCTGGAGACCCATGTTAGGAATAGCGGGTGGCCTTCGTGCAAGACTTGAGAGAACAGAATAATTGTCTGGTGCAGGGGGAAGTATCTTCCAATGATCTTTGAAATATTCCCCCCAATTTTTCGCTTTTAACAGCTTCAAGAACAAAAGCATTCAGGTCCTTTCACGGCAACGAACTGATATCAAACGAACAGAATAAGGGTTATTAACAATAATATAATGTAATGTGCAATTTCTTAACCAGAGTTATGCTTTCAATAATCTTTCATTGTGCCGTGCGGGTGGTTGCTTGGATTTCCTACTATTTCAAATGCTTAGCAAATAGTGCACTTTTCTCCTTCACGTTCATCAGTTGCTTTCAATTTCCATTCATGCAATGACATGCAGGACTTTAGCATACTATTCTTTTGTTTTTAATATTTAATGATTATATTTAAACCTGTCAATTAAAAAAGTACAATAGCTTGTTTTTTAAATGTATATTATTTCCTATAAATAGCAACAAAAGGCATAGAGGAAGGATTTTCTCTATTGTTTAGCTGTTAATTAATGCCTGAACATGAAAGGTACGGCTTTCTAAGTACAGTAGGCCCCAGACCCACTGATCCAGTAACCATAATTTCACTTATTCATGGTCAACTGGGCCAGCCTCTAACCCACCCGCCCCGGTGCCAGAGACTTCTCACAGGCCTGGGGCGGTCAGAAATGGTGTGACGTTGTGTAAGATTTCCCATGATCCCTGGGAAATCTCTCATGATTTCCTAGGAGCCATGGGAAATCATGTGTGATTTCCCAGGAATCATGGGAAATCATGTCTGATTTCCTGGGAATCATGGGAAATCTCATGAAATTTCCCAGCATTTCAAATTTGTGGGGGTTCGTCAGAAGATTTGGAGTGAGATGTCACCAATATGCAGATGACACCCAGCTCTATATCTCTGTGTCATCTGAATCAGGAGAGACAGTTGTAATATTTGACAAGCTCCTGGAGGAGGTAATGGGCTGGATAGGGGCCAGTAAATTGAAACTGAATCCAGACAAGATGGAGGTGCTATGTTTCACAAGGTCTCGGGTCCGTGTAGTTGGGAGACACCCTGTTTTCGATGGGGTTGCAATGCCCTGGAATGGACAGGTGCGAAATTTAGGATCGTTCTTAGACTCTATGCTGATGCTCAGAGTTCATGTGGGGGCCATGGCCAAGGGTGCTTATTCTCAACTATGGCTGCTAAGGCCCGTTCTGGACAAAGATGACTTTTCCACAGTTATCCATTCTCTGGTAACCTCCAGATTGGACTACTGTAATGTACTCTACATGGGGCTGCCCTTGAAGATGATTCGGAAGCTGCAGCTAGTGCAGAATGCAGCTGCTAGACTGCTGACCGGGACAGCTGGCTGGATGCAAATCACAATGGTTTGAAAAGAGTTGCATTGGCTGCTGTTTTGCTACCGAGCCCAATTCAAGGTGTTAACTTTCCCTTCTAAGGCCCTAAATGACTTGGGTCCCAAATATCTAAAGGAAGTCCTTCTTCCGTATTGACCTACCTATGCCTTAAGATCTGGAGGGGAGGCTCTCCTGGTTGTCCTCCCACCTTTAGTAGTAAAAGGGGTGGGCACCCAGGAGAGGACCTTCTCAATGTTGGCCCCTAAGCTATGGAATAGTCTCCCCCTTGAGGTGCCTCAGGCTACTTCACTGTACATGTTTAGGAAGACGCTTAACATGCCCCTCTTCGCCCTGGCCTTTGGCTAAATGGGAATAGATTGTCTCTTCCCACTCTACAGACACTGTTACCATTTTAATATATACTGTTGTTTTAATATATGTTTGATTTTAAATGTTGTTACCTGCCCTGAGACCTTTGGGTAAAGGGTGGTATAGAAATGTAAGTAAGTAAGTAAGGTGACTTAAAGTCGATTCAAAGTCAATACTCCTAGAGTACAGATGTGCTGGATTGGTTCAGTCTGAACCAGCTTGAGCCGAACAGCAGAGTTTGAAAGGTTTGATTTCCAACTGAACAACCTGCCTGTTCGTCGGAAACAGAGTTTGAATACAAACCAAATAAAGAGATGTTCTAATGAACCCAAGTGCACACGCCCTGTCCAATCCAAGGTTTGAAAGAATTCAAGAGTGTTTGAATCAAAGCGAACACCCTGTTTGAAGAAAAGAGATTGAATCCGAACCAAACAAAGGGTTGCTCTGGTTGATTTAATCGGAACAGTCCATCTCTTTATTTATAAATAAATAAATAAACATACTAGGGTTGTGCAAGAATACTGGAAATATTTGTTATTCAATCAAATCCGGCTGAATTTGGACATTCAAATTTGAATCGAGTGTCCAGACATTAGTTTTTTTTAACATTCGAATGAATGCATACATATCCGTATGCATCTTTATCGTGTCTGGACGCATCTGGATAGATACGTACGGGATGAAAACAGGATGCGTATGGAAGTATACAGATACATATGAATGTTGTCAACATTTGTATCATCAAATACGAATTGAATTTTCATACGAATAGATACAAATGGATATCCATCTGTATCCTAGAGTATCTATCAGGCATTTATGGATTCAGGCCTTGGAAAGAAATGAGATATGAACTCATATGAAATGGTGACTCAGCAGAAGGTGTGAACTGGTGAGTCCAATCAGATACAGGCCATCTTTGTACGAGGGTCCAGAGTTGTTGAACCGAACGGTGCAGAGTTTCCAATGCTTTCTGCTGCTGATAAATCTGTCATTCACCCTGGCCTGCCTATTGCAATAAAGCACTGATTCAGAACTTTGACTATGGTTCACTGGGTCAAGACTGAAGCCCCAGAACAGGAAATATGCAGTGCTCAGAATTCAAAGCCATAGAACTTACAGTTTCCATGGTTTTCCATTCTTAAGAAATGCATTTTTCTGAGTGTACACGTAGGCATATATTAATGTATTTCTGCCACAGCTCAACTACCTGCATAAGAACATAAGAGGCACCCTGATGGATGAGGCTACAGCCCATCTAGTCCAGCATCCTGTTTCACACAGTGGTCCACCAATTGCTCATGGGCATCTCAAGCAGAAGACAAGGGCAAACCTTCTCCTGCTCTCAAATCCCAGCAAATGGCCTTAGAGGCCTCCTGTTTGTTCCACCAGCCTGAAAGATGTACTTAGGCATCCATTCTAGAACCCATCGATACATCTTTCATCCATAAATTTGTCTAAACCTTCCAGTGGCATTTGCGCCAGAGGCTAGACAGCTGAGCAGCAGCTTGGTGGGCTTTCTGAGCTCCGTGATTGACAGGAGGGGCGGAACACCGGCTGAAGCCACACCAGCCCATTGAAAATGGACCAATGAGAGCTGCCAGATTGTGGACTATAAAAGCAGGCAGACAAAGCAGCTCAAGGTCTCTCTCCCTCTCTCGCATCTTGTCAGGGTTAGAGGGGGATCACGGAGCGTTGCTCCAAAGCACCGCATAGGCCTCTTCTCTCGCTGTCAGAGGAAAGGAGAGCTGGGGCAGGACAGAACTAACTGCTGCAGACTCTGAGTGTGCTTCTGTTTGGACTCTCCTCTCAGAGCTGAGAGGGAAAGGCCCAAGGAAAGGGCCTGTGGACTGTTAGGCTTTCACACGGAGCCTAATAGCTGTTTGCTTTCGTGGAAGCAACTGACTGAAGGGGGAGCGGAAGACCTAGTAAAGCAACATTTTTCTTTTCAAGCAACCTAAAGACTTTTAAGCTAAACTTCAAGCTTGCTTCTTTATTTCATTTTCTGTAACAATAAACTTCAAGTGTTTTGCTTTACAAGGGAGTCAGTGTGCTGCTTTAAGGGCATATAAAGCAGGTCGACAGTAAGGGAACTTTCAGATAAAGCCCCTAGGGAACTGGCAGACGACTGGGGCACTCAGCAGCTCACTCCCAACCTGTGTTACTCTGCAGAGGACGGGGAAGGGAGGGTTTGGTCAAGTCACCACACTTCCTTAAAGCCATCTAGGCTGGTTGCTGTCACCACCTCTTCCGGCAACAAATCCTACGGACTGATGGCCCTCTGGGTGAAGAAATCCTTCCCCTTGTCTGATCTGACTCTCCTACTCATCAGCTTCATAGAGTCCCTCGCTGGGTCTGGTGTTGTGTGCCATGCATAATTTTTCTTTGCCGTGCATAATTTTATTCACATACTGCATATGCCTGCATCAGATATGTTCATTTATGCAAACACATCTATTTGTATTATTGATGCCTATCAATTTATTTGCATTATTGATACATTATTTTTAACGCAATTAAAATATGCAAAATGTTTGCATAATGAAGGACCTTTGAGCTGTATGCAGATCACTTTGATCTTCATGCAAGCTGGTAGAAATGCGTTCATTCATGTGTCTGCATGCTTGAATGGAATGGAATGGAATCTATCTGATTCAATGGCTGGATCAAAAATGAAAGGGAAGGAATGAAAAATCATTCAGTGACGTTATTTGTATGGCTTTCACCTAACGCAGAAAGAGTGGCCCTTTTTCTCTCCCTTTCCTCCTCCTCTGCACTTTCAGCTTCTTTCTCTCCTTTGAGGGATTCCCAACTAAGATAATACCTCTTTTCCTCCCGGGGCCTTCTCCTCTAGTCCACTCCAAAGGGGAGCCACAGAATCCCTTCCCTGCTTCGGCCTCCACAGAAGAGGAGGAGGAGGAGGAGGAAGAAGAAACTTTACCTCCCCACTCACAACAACAACAACACCATTCACACCTTCCTTCCAGGATCGTGGAGACAAAAAGCTGTTGCTCAGCGGCTCCATGTTCTGTTGCGGGGAAAAGTTTGTACAGAGGGTGGGGTTTGGATTGCTCACCCCGATGAAGTCAGGATATGAGAGTGTCCAATTGCT
This sequence comes from Aspidoscelis tigris stejnegeri, assembly GCA_023333525.1. Taxonomy (NCBI): domain Eukaryota; kingdom Metazoa; phylum Chordata; class Lepidosauria; order Squamata; family Teiidae; genus Aspidoscelis; species Aspidoscelis tigris. The sequence continues at coordinate 4,555,946 of JALMGA010000004.1, read as the reverse complement.
GACTGCATGGGGAGGGGGTTCTGCTGGGAGGATTAGAGAGAGGAAGGAGTCCACATTATAAGCTAACAGTGGGAACGCAAAATCCAGACCTCGCTTCTGAGTAAAAAAAACAAACCCTGGTTTAAATCCAGATTAAATGACCCAGTGGGAACCTGACCTCAGAGGGACTCCCAACTCAGATAATATTTCTTTTCTTCCCAGAGCCTCACGAAATCTGCTATGAGGATAACTTTGCTTCAGTGGTTTGGAAAGAGACGCCCGCTGGAGAATCTGCTGCTGTCCGCTGCCCTCGCAATGCCACAGGTAAAAAGTGGGAGGAGCCTAGGAAGCTCCTCCCCTTCTCTTGCAGGCTCCTGGAGGAAACCTCAGCCCATGTTCTCTTGTGGAGAGAATAATGGAAAGCTTTATCAGCCGCTTTGAGTCCCCTTAAATGGGTGAGAAAAGCGGGGTAGAAAAGCCAACTCTTCTTCTTCTTCTAATAGTTGAAAATCAATGGAAATTGTTGTCCCAGACAGAAAATAAATATGAATGTTGTCAACATCTGTATCATCAAATTCGTATCTAACATTCAAACGAATAGATTTAAATGTATCGGATTTGAATCATTTTTTGTTGCATTCAGATTTTAATGCCCCGTCAAATCAAATTGAATGGGAGTATTACATATGGAGTTAAACAACATTCCGACTATCCAACTGAAGGAAATAGTAGAACAATTGTTAACATGTGCTCAAATAGTCCTAGTGAATGGATGAAAGGATAGAACGAAATGGTTTATTAATAAATGGTACAATTATATAATTAATGTGATAGCAGTAGAAATATCAGTCGTATGAATAATATAAGTAATTTGGATAGGGTTAGAATATGTAAACAAAAATGGATGATAGTTAAAATATATTTAGATAATAAGCTTAGGAGTGAAAGTGAGAAAATGAAGTTACGTTTAATTTTCTCAATGTAGTATTATGAATTGTGTAGCCTTTTCAATGTATTGTATAAAAATTTGGAATTATGTATTACCCGGGGGGGAGGGGGGTTTAAAGCAATTGTAATAAAAAACTAATAAAAAGATTTTTTAAAAAGACATTTGATTCAACTCAAGTGCAAATGCAGAAAAACCCCACACCATTCATGCACAGCCCTAATTTGTATGAATAATTCAAAATATTTGTATTTGCATGAATACTAAAGTACTAATGTCTGGACATTTGATTCATATATGAATGGCTAAAATTGTCTGGATTCGCACAAATAATGAATATTTTGCATATCCGTGTGCATCCCTAGTGGTGATCTCCGTTGCCTTATTTGTTGCTCTGTCTCTTCCTGAACTTCTACGTCCGAGAGAATTTCCGAGGCAAGAGAGCTGCCAAAGTGGCAGATGATTCTAAATTAGGAGAGGCAGGAGTCATGGACAAAAGGGAGCCCAGCTTTCACCCAGATGATGGATAACTGCTTGTTGCTTTCCAAAGAGGCTGTTGTGGCCGTTGCATATTTATTTCCTGATTTTCAGATCTCCTGGGCAGCTCTCAGCCAGTGGTGTGTGACCACCTGTAATCGTCAGGCTATGCTGGAAATCTCTTTGGTGTTTTTCCCCCACGACTGTTCTCAGACAGCTAATGAGAAGAGAAATTATACTTGAAACTCGGCAAAGGGGAATAAAAGATCAGTAAAATTCTCCTAAGCGAGGTGCAGAGTTTGAGTTATGCTAGGCTTACAGTCAAATAGCCAGGGGGATTTTGTGAGCATTACTTTCTCTTATAGCTGTTCTTACCATTCTGCAAATTCTTTCTTTCGCTGCATTCTCCATCCGTGCAGCTGTGAAAAGCTCTTGACATCCTTGATTGAACTTTTGTGTACGTCCAGAAGGAAGGATCAGGCTGCGTCCTGCGCACCAGACAATGAATGAGAAAACTGGACTCTCCAATGTTGTTTTCAGGGAAATTACATCATTGGCTGAAAGTGCAGCCCTTCTCTCCCTTTTTTTCTTTTCTTTTTTCAAGGCAAGGGAGAGAAAGGGGAGCAAATAGATGGATGAGGCAGTCAGACGGATTGCTTTAAACACAGTGCCGCTGATCAGCTTAATCTAAACGACTTGACTGCTAAGCTTTAAGTTTCCCACTCTTGAAGATAAATGAAGGACCAAGGGGAAACGGTGTGATGTCTTTTGAAGTGTGAGGGCAGAGAGGGGAAGGGCACTAACAGCTGTCTGCTTTGTCACTCCTGTGGAGGCACATAAAGGGAGGTCACTTAGGTGGTCAATTTCTACACTGGCCGCTTCTTTTGAGCACTGAAAATGGCCATATTCTAGTGGCAATTCCGGCACTGTGTGAAGTTCTCTGTGGAGAAATCCCACTGCTCTGAGGGGATATGAAGGGAGTTTCTTGTACGCCGTCTCGTAAATAGAGATGTGCACAAATATTCACCACAGTTGAAATTTAATCAAATTCATTCTAATTTAAATCAGATGAATGCAGAGCAAATGCTTCTGTACATTCGTTCAAAGCTTCGTTGTAGTTGCGAACCTGGGGAGGTGGAAAAGTGGCTGCCCCGTCATTTATCTACAGCGGCTTCCGAGTCGATTCAAAGCGGATTCAGAGTGGATTAGATATGTTCAGAGTGGATTCATAGGTGCAGTTGGCAGCAGAGATTTGAATTGTACTTGAATAGCATTCAAAGAACATTTGTATTGAATCTGAATCCAACCACATTCGAAGGGGCTTTAGGGTGTTTCCATACTGGGTGGTTAAACCGGTTTAACCACCCAGTTAACACTCAGTTAAGATACTTACCTTGGAGGCTTCCACACTGGAGACCTTTTGGATACCCCACTTCTGCATTTTGGCAGTTCTAAAATGGGTCTTGCCACTGAAAAATGGATTAAATTGAAGACCTCAAAAATTAGTTCTTCAGTCTGTCACTTCTCCTGGATCCGTGTGGAAGCAGCTCTCAGTTCACTTTGAATCCACAGCAAATGTGGCTTGTGCAGCATTCAGTTCATATTGGATGTCAGTCTTCAAATGTGCCGACATTCTATTCCAATTCAAATGTCTAAATTCGAGCAAATTCATACTAATTTTGAATTTTATGAATATTCGTGCACATAACTAGTCTGCAGGAAACATATGGAGGTTATTATTTAAGGTGAACAAAGGTACAAAGGAACTAGGTATGTTCAGAAATGGCCTATCACCAGTGCTAAGTGTTCTGGCTCTTCATCCAACGAACCAAGTGTTTTTTACCATACAAAAGAAGAAAGAGAGAACAGCAATACTTTTCTCCACTATCTACAATCCCATCAGCCTGAGCAATTAATCGGTGCAGATGGAGGCAATGCTTTCAGAATTCAAAGGCCCTTTGGAAATCGGTTTGAGCTGTGTGTTTTTGCTTTTATTTCTAGCATGGATCACCAGGATTTATTTTGCGCCCCCATGGGTGGACCTTGCAACAAGGGCAAATGTTCTGCCTCTGTTCTCTTCCCCTCCAGGGCTGATTCTCCGGCGGTGCGTCCTGGATGAAGAGGGCATTGCCTACTGGACACTCCCAACTTATGTCCGATGTGTTTCTATTGACTACAGGAATATACAGATGATGGTGAGTGGGGGAAGAGTGAAAAGGAAATAACGTTATCATCCATGCAAGCTCCAGTATCTCACTCCAAAGGCGCCCCATGTGATATAATCATCGGAGGTGCATCTGCACATCAATTAGGTGTGATGGCCAACTAACATCTGGAATGGATCTAGTGTCCACACCTTTGTGGCACCAAATCTATTCCAAGCTTAGCCGGTGCTTCCTCTAGTGCCAGCTAAGAGCAATTGCCTCTATTACTAGATGATTGCCTTGCCATGGCAACGGACATGCACAGTACCATTGCTGTGGTGAATGGGAGACACCTGTGCCACGACACACTCCATGTGCATGGATGAGGTCGAAATGGAGTGTGCCTTAGTTATGCTAGCTGCTGGCTGTAAAGTTGTAGAGCACATTTTAGTGTTCTACAGCTATATGCCCCGGGGACACTCTGGCACACATGTGGTTACTACTGGTACAGAGGCGGCTCCAAGTGGTGCAGATACTCCATGTAGAAGTAACCCTTTGGCTGTCCCAATGGAGCAAGTGTGGAAAGGTCCAGAGTGAGAGTGGTTTAAATCACAGAGGCAACTGTTTTGAAGGGCCAGAAAAATGCCTATTGAAGACCCAGAAAATCTAGCCAAGTGGTCTGACTTCTAGGTCTACTTTTGGCCCTCACCAACATATATGGTGAGATCTGTCTACAGAAAGGTTCCCCTTAGCTTGAGAAGTGAAACAGAGCCTTCAGCATTTGTCCAAGACCCTTCTGTCTTTTTGCTGGATTTGGGGGCACCTTCCCCAGTCCATCCCTGAGAAAGATGCAACATAAGACATTTGGAACCAGAACTGAAGCTGCATATTCATAATTAGCCTGGTATTTGGAAAATTGAAAGCATTTGTTTTCTTTTTTGAAGAACTCTACTCACGACTGGAGACCTGATCCCAAATTAATTGGGACTGATCCAATTAATAGTACAGTTTGCAGCTGCAACATGGGAGGTTTCACTTTAATTATCAAACCCCCTGACACAGTCCCCCCTTTCTAAGCTTTAGTAATGTCTTCTTAGTGACCTGTGCTGAGGGTCTCTCCATATGACATAGGGGAGAGGCTGAAGTTTACTCACTGGGTCCTTAAAAGAGGTTATTAGATTTGCCCATCATGAGGTTTGTTCTTGAAGGACTCGGTCCTTGGACTTCCTACCCTGCTTGTAAATTAACCTACACCTGTTTTTGATACCTATAGACCAGAGATCATCTTTCAAAAGCCCAGCGGGGTCTCATAGGGGATGGGGTGTCCGAAGTATTACAAAACCTGGTGGAGATATCTCAGGACGGAACAAGCTACAGTGGAGATCTGCTGTCTACAATGGACGTGCTCAGGAATATGACCGAGATCTTCCGCCGGGCTTATTATAGCCCCACTGCAAGTGATGTTCAGGTGAGCAAGGAGGTTGGAGGTAATGGGGCTGGTTCAGGAAGAGACTTATATCTAGTAGAGGTAAGGAACAGAGCAAGACCCTTTATCTAAACTGCATTTGTGTGTACGTCCAACACTGCTCTTCTAGGCACTGTGATCATGTGTCTTACCATCCTATCCTTTGGGTCTGTACAAATCTGAGGATGGAAGTCCATGGGTGTTTTTCCACTTAGCGCTAGAGTACCCATTGAGGACCCATTAAGGGTCCTTAATGGGTGTTTAATGAGTACTCTAGTGCTAGTGGAAAATGCTAATTATCAGTGCTAATGAATGCAAACACAAACTTCCATGCCATGAATTACTAATGTGATGAATATTTGTCCACATCTCTAGGTTCATGTCTTGTTCTCTTTGAGAGGAAGATATGCTCTAAATCTCCAAATGTGCAACTTGATGTATCACAGTGAATGAGTAGAGCAGCAAAGTTGGACAACATCATGCTTTAGGTGGTTCATGCATTCTCTCATGAAGACATGGGTGTGCTCTTGGGATATGCACATTTCTTTCTTTTCTTTTTTTGTATTTGATTCATATCAGATCAAATGCAAGAAAATTCAAATTCTCTTGAATAGATCCTCTTTGAATATTGGGTGTTTTTCCACTGCAGCCCTTAGATCGGGATCTAAAAAGATCCAGATCTAAAATGGTACATTCCTTAATTCGGATCTAGTAGATCCAGATTAAGGGAAGCACCCAATGTGTTTCCGCGGGAGGTGTAGCACCGATTAGCGATAGATACAAATCTATACATTCAAATCATTTGAATATCTGTATCAGATTCTCGGAAATCCAAAAATCCATTTGAATGTCTAAATTCAAATATCGTTAAATCTGATTTGAATTTGAATCTTGATATTTGTCAGATTTGAGTTGGATTTTTGAATATTTGTGCACATCCCTATATGGCAGGACTTTGAGGTCTTCTGGGACCTCTTTCTGCAGTTGTGTACAGAAGAATTATGCCTCTGTCCTTTAGAGGAGCTGAAAGTCATATATTTTTAAACTTGAGCCCTATCTTCTTCCATTGCTTTCCCTTGTGGTGACTCTGGTGCTTATCTCATTGGGAAAGGAATCGATGGTGTCGAAATAAATACCTACTTGCTGAATATTCAAGGCTGGGAAGCCACAAGTGAAGGCTGTGGGAGATATTTTAACAGCAGCAGGCCAGATACTGAGATTTTACGGATACAAGATGGGGCACGTAGGGTGACATCGTGTTCCCACAATGCACAATGGGATGACTTCCTAAGATCACAAATCTGGCATAAAATCAATATGCCTCCTTCTGTTTTTGATCTCTGCCTCCCCATCCTCAGACTTATTTCTCTAAGCTTCAAGAATAGGGATGTGCATGAATATTCGTAACTTTCATTATTTGTATGAATTCAGACACAAATCAAATGTTACAACATTCGTATATTAACATTCATACGCGCACAAATATTTTGGAACATCCATACAAATAGTTTGTACGTCTGTTAAACCGGGGATATGTATCAGATACGTATTGATACATATGCATTCGTATAGATTAGGTATTCAATACGTATCCAATACGTATGCGTTGGTGTAGGATCTGTATACAGGATCCATATGCAGGAAATGTATTCAGGATACATATCCAGGGTACGTATGCATTCGTATCGGATATTCATACAAATACATTCGTAGCAAATAGAATCCTGCTATATTCAAAGGGGAACGAATATGAATTTTCTAACATTCAATACATTACAAATCAAATGCCCAAAAACCCATTTGTGCACATCCCTAATCAAGGGGGGGGGTTCCACTAGCACTAAGTACTCATTAGAGACCCATTAGACTCAAAGCAGGAAGACCCAATTTTCACTGCAGACCCCCTTAGAGCCACATTTGTTTCCACCAGTTCTAGGGAAATCCGGATTGAATGGGTCCTTCAGGACCTATAATCCAGATTTCCTGTCTACAATGGGGTTTTCAGGCATCAAATCTGGATTATTAGCAGCATGTTTCCATTGTGATCGGGCAATGGGCTCGGGGGGGGGGGGGCGCACTCATGGTGGGTGCCCCAAACCCCAAAGCTCCGAAGCCTGTGCACAGTCTCCAAAGCTGGCTCCGAAGCCAACTCTGAAGAATAGCACAGGCTCCAAAGAGGACCTCACATGAGAGCAATGCCAATCCTACGGGCCTTTGTCAAAGGCTCCAGAGAATCTTCAAAGTTTGTGGAAGATGAAGAATCTTTGAAGAATCTCTGGAACATCTATGGAGATTGCAACCCCTGTCCCCCCAAAAATCTGGGGTGATGGGCGGCCCCCACATGGGTTGCTCTGGATTTGCTATATAGGTGCTCCAGTGTTTCCACTGCGGGCAGGCTAGCACCCATTGCTATTGGGTGCTGCACCGCCTGTGGGGATGCATTGGGTACTTACCTTAATCCGGATCTACTAGATCCAGATTAGTTGAAGGATCCATTCCTTAGATCCAGATCATCTTAGATGATCCAGATCTAAGGAATGACCCCCCCCCCCCGCCGCCCCCCAAGAATGCACTTTTCTGTATCCACACTATAGTACCATTCTTTTGTCCTGGGTTCCAGGCAGAGCTGGCCAGTTTTATGTGTGGTTTCTGTTATCCAAAAGTCTTTGAAGTATTGGTCAAACTTTATGCAGGGACTGTATCTATTATTTATTTATATTAATACAAAGTATGCTAAACATGAAGATTTGTTTTGCACGTAGATCACATCATTCTATGAATTTGTCTAATCCCGCTTTAATTCTAGTAGGGTTGTGCGCAGGACAGTTTTGTGTTTTGTTCCCCGTTTGGAATCTTGGAATACGCTGTTCTGACTCAGAATGTTATGAATTTGAAGTTTATTTTGCACACATCTAAATTTCAGCCAAGACATGTACTTATTATACACAGCATTTTCCTCTTTCCCCTCATCTTTACAACCTTGTGAGTTGTGTCAAATGGCAGTCACTGGTTAAAAATAACCCTGAGTGAATTTGCACTTTCCTGGCTGAATCATAGCAGAGTTCCCCTGGTGCATGTAGCAACTTTCCCAGCAGCAGGCTAGAGAGCTCAGTGTGCTTCATCTCCCCCTCTTCCAGGTGGAAGAGGTTAGCATGCAGCATGCCATCGGCAGCACGGGCATGGTTGTGTGCTGCCTTGTCCGGTCACCACGGCAATGATGCTGCACCTGCATGCTGGTGCCGTGGCAGTGTGATTGCCTCCTTAAGAGGCACGTGCATTAATATTTGTAACCTTCAATATTTGCACGAATTTGGATGAATTCAGAGGTTCGTATACAAATCGAATGATAATAACATTCATACACTGACATTCCTGTTCGTACAAATGTTTTGGAACATTCATGAAACAGGGAGGTGAGAAAGCACCTGCGCCAGTCACATCTGCAAGAGATCTAGAGTGGATTCAAAGTGGATTCAGAGCAGGTTTGATGCTTTCAGAGTGGATATGTTATGGGATATGTATCGGATATTTATTGGATGCATATGTGTTAGTATCGGATATTTGTACAAACTCTTACGAATACATTTGTATCGAATAGAATCCTACCATATTCGAAGGGGATCTATTCAAACAAATATGAATTTTCTTATGTTCAATTCAATTTGAATTGAATGCAAAAAAAACCCTCATTCATGCACATTTCTACTCCTCAGAGCCATAAGAACTAGGAATGGTGGGAAATGTTTGTCACCTTTGCAATCAGTGCAAATTCCAAAGCCACAAACTTTCACATTTGAATACTGGCTGTGTTCAAAAACAGACATTTGCGTGCAAAGTGGATGCTTTTGTGCATTCGTGAAGGAGAATTTGCAGATTCTTAGCAGGTTCAGAGTGGATTTGGAGGTGCAGCTCATGGTGGCAGGGGTCAGTGAACATTCAAAGGACATTCAAAGCTAATTCAAAGCCTAACACATTCGAAATAGCTCCATGTGCACAGGTGCAAACTTCTGTCACATTCACTTTGATGGGAAGCAAACGAGAGGGGGAAATCGTCATGTAAATCCCTATTAAGAACCTCAGAACCTAGGAGGAGCCCTACTGGAACAGGCCACAGCCCATCTTGTCCTGCCTCCTGTCTCGCACACAGTGGCTCACCGATGGCTTCTGGGCATCTCAAGCAGAAGACGAGGGCAAAACCTTTACCTGCTCTCAAATCCCAGCAAATGGCATTAGAGGAGTTCTGCTTGTCCCCCCCCCCCCAGTAGAAGCTTGGGCAGTATGCAGTTCCCCTGAGATGCTTCTATATGGACAGCTGATGTGCTTTAATTAATCTGTTAATACTACCCTGGATCTCTGCTTGTTTCCGTGTTCTCTCTTTAGAACGTTGTCCAGATAATCAGCAACATATTGACTGAGGACAACCGAGACAAGTGGGAAGAAGCTCAGCTGGTATGATGACTCTGTCTGTGTTTTGGGGGGCTGGGAGGGGAGAGAGGGGAGGGGCAAATTTTGTATATGTGCAGGTGGAACTATCAGCCTTACCATTTACCAGAATTACTTATACACACATGGTCTGCGTCTGCACTGGTTGGTATAACTAGATCAGCAAGTGCATTAGGAGCCTCCCTTCCATATCCTGGTGCAATTAAAGGGGCCTTGTTCCCCCAGCAGGCATTCTTAGGGGTAGGGTCTAAGGGTGGGGCTTTTCTTAGACCTCACCAATGTGCCAAATGGAGGCTCCTAGCACACCAGGTTGATCTAGTATGCCAGCCAGTGCAGAATTGTTTGTAGTGTCCTCAAAGCACTTGAAATGGGCCTTTCTCTGTAATCCTTGTGATCCTAGTGGTGATGCAGGCTGTCGTGTCCAGAGCGGACAGCAGCAGCAGCAACCACACGCACATGCATGCACATGGCTAGCAGATCCAAGTCAGTTTTGAGAGTCAGGATATAGAGTTTCACGGAGTCAGATGGGCCAGGAGTCAGCTTACCAGAGATTTGTCATCAGTCAGTAGTCCATCAGAGTCAGGAGTGCAGAGGATACATGAGTCGGGGGTTGCCAAGAAGATCCTTTGTCTGCAATGAAGGCTGCTGGGTGTGACTTCCCTATGTTGGGTTCAGGCTGCCGCGTCCCTGCAGGCACAGCTGTTTGGCATGGAGGTGGACTGAGCACAGCAGGTGTTCTCATTTTCTCCAGAAAGAACTCAGCTCTGGGCTTTGCCCGGCATCTGAGTCCGAGCCCTCGACCTCTGGGGTGGGGGATGCCAACAGTTTCCAAAGCTGGCCCTAGAGGTGGGGCTCCCTGGTCTTGGTTGGGAGGGCAGGGGCCCTCAACATCTGAGAAGTCAGAGAGGGCACGAGGCATGACATGGGGTGTTTTTCCACCACAGCCCTTAGATCCAGATCTAAGAAGCACCCAATGTGCGGAAACACCTTTGCACCCATGTGGGGAATCTGGATCGACCCCCAAGGGGTCGGTCCGTCACCCCAGGTATCTCTGGGGATGGGGTGTGTGATCTCCGGAGTCCCAGCTTCGGACTTCGGAGTCATTTCAAAATCATTTCGAAATGACTCCGAAGTCCCTGTAAGGAGATTGCCAAGGACTTTGGAGAGGCTCTGGAGCTGTCAGCGCAGTCCGTGCACCATTAGTGCAGACCGCGCTGACTTCCCTCCGAAGTACCTCCGAAGAGATTGGCAGCGAGACTCCGGAGTCAGCACTGACCTCTTCGTCGAGACCGGCGGCGAGACCCCGGAGTTCCTCCGAAGCGATCAGCAGACTTCGGAGTCTTGCCGCCGGTGTCTTCAGAGAGATCAGCGCAGACTTCAAAGCTGCTCTGGAGTCCCTTTGGAGCACCTCCAAAGTCTGCTCTGATCTCTTTGGAGAGACCAGCAGCAAGACTCTGAAGTCTCTGCTGATCGCTTCGGAGGGAAGTGAGCACGGTCTGCGCTAATAGCAAACAGACCACGCTGACAGCTCCGGAGCCTCTCCGAAGTCCATGGCGATCTCTTCGGAGGAACTTCAAAGTCATTTCAGAATGATTCTGAAATGGCCCCGAAATGACTCCGAAGCTGGGACTTGGGGCTCCCCCACCCCATAGGTGCATCCCCTCCCCATAGCCACCTCTAGGCCCCATTGCCTGTTTCCAGTGGAAACAGGCTCCCTTTCATCCAGATTTTCTGGGAGAAGACCCCATTGTAGACAGAAAATCCGGATTAAAGCCCAAAAAGTACCCATTAGATCTGGATTTCCCTCACGGCAGTCGAAACAATTGGGTCCCAAATGGGTGCCGTGGTGGAAATGGGATCATCCGGCTCACACCCAAATGGGTCCTTAATGGGTGCAAAAATGGGTACTTTTTGACAGTTAAAGTGCTAATTTAACTAGTCAGAAAATTCACAATATTCATAGGAATATGGATGAGGTCACTTATTCGCTTTAGCTCCCTAGTAAATGGAAACCAAAACCATCCCTCTCAAAATAGATATGGCCATTGAATTCTCTCATTACACATTTGCTGTTCTAAAGCCCCAGAGAAGCAGATGCCATGGCCCCCTGTAGATTCAGATGTATGTAATTCAGATCTGGTTAGCGTGGGTATGCTAATCTGGATTTAGTTGGTGCATATCCTACTCAGGTAAGTGCAGAAAGGCTGGAGATTCTCCTGCAGCGCTCTGGTGTGTGGGTTTGTTTGCTTGCAAGAAGAGAAAGAACTGATTTTTTCTTGCATTACTGTTTATTATGGTCATGTGTTCACCCCAACCCCTCCCCGAAATATCCAATATCTTTGCAGATGGGTCCAAATGTTAAGGAGCTGTTTAGGCTGGTGGAAGATTTCATTGACGTCATAGGATTTCGCATGAAAGACTTCCAGGATTCCTATCAGGTCACCGACAACCTCGGTGAGTAGATGTAACTGGACTGTGGCCTGACCTTTCAAAGATGGAGAAGATAATCTGCATTAGGGGTGTGGACGAATGGGGGTTTTTTTTGCATTTGAATCTGAGTCATATCAAATGTCAAAACATTTGATTCAATCTGAATGTTTAAAATTCGAATGCAATAAAACCCAATTCAAATCTGTTACATTCAAATCTATTCATTTGAATGCTGGATACGAATTTGAAGGTACAAATGTCGACAACATTTGTATTTAAAGATGCAAATGTCTACAACATTTGTACATGTTATATGTATCTGAATTCGGCCAAATTTGGGCGTTCGTTTGCAAATCAAAAGTTACAACATTCGTACATTGACTTTCATATTTGTACAAATGTTTTGGAACATTCGTATGAAGCTTCGGAACATTTGTGAACTGGGGAGGTGGGAAAGCAGGTGCACCAGTCACATCTGCAATGGCACCGGAGTGAATTCGACTTGGTATGAGAGCAGATTCAAAGTGGATTCAGGGCGGATTTGATGCTTTCAGGGTGGATATGTTATAGTTACGGATGTGCATGAATGAGGTTTTTGGCATTCAATTCATGACAAATGTTAGAAAATTCATATTCGTTTGAATAGATCCCCATCAAATGTGGTAGGATTCTATTCGATATGAATGTATCTGTATGAATTCGTATAAAAAGCCAATATGAATGCATATGGACCCTGGATATGGATCCAAGATATGCATCCTGGATACAGATCCGATACGAGTGCATACATATCAGATTTGTATCCTATACGAATGCATGCATATCAATACGTATCTGATATATATCCCCAGTTTAATGATTGTATGAACTATTTGTATGAATATTCTGAAACGTTCATGTCCGTACTTAATGTTAATGTACAAATGTTGTAATGAATAAAGAATAAAGTATTTGTACACATCCTTAGTTATGGATACAAATCAAATGCAATCCCCCCCCCCACCTCATTTCTGACATCCCTAGTTTAAACTCAAACCAGGTGGAGGCTCTCTGAGCTGGTATGAATTAGAGCCAAAGACCATGTGGTTCATTTTGGTTCAATTCAATTCAAAGCAAACCACAACTTTTGAATTTCTGAATATGTCTAGTATAGGGTTAAGATTAACATCCAAATCATCACATTGGGAGACAATCATTTCTCTATGCCAATGTCATGGGTGGAAAGCTTTGTACCTGCTAACGACGCTTCTGAGATTTTATCGCTCTGATTCCGAATTTGCATTTGCAGTGTTAGAGAACTCCGAGACCATTGCTGCATGCAGCATCTGCATTTCCTGGAACACATATTGTTCCAGGGCAGCTGCATCCATGCAGAAATCGTGCTCCACACTTTTGCCAACGTTTACCTGACACTTACCTAAAGCATCCAGCGGCAGGACCTTTCGCTCCTGCCAATGCTTTGAGGTGTCGTGCAAGCATGCTGGCACCTCAAGCAACTCTAGACGTGACTGTGTGAGCACAGAGCATTGGTGTCGTCAAGGCAATGGCAGTGATGTGTTGTGCACAGTCCTGGAGGTGCTGCTGCCAAATTGTCGGGACCCAAAGGAGTACCGGGCCCCGGGATCTAATGTGTTGAGTATCCAATCCCAGTGGGCGGGGGCGGGTAAAGTTGACTAGCACTAGTCAACGTTTGGTCATCACACTCCCTTTCTGTCCAGTGGATGGGAAGGGTAGTGCAAAAAGGCCTCAGTTGAGGTTAGGCCATCCAGTGTTTCACAATCAACGTTCCTCCTTTCGCTCTCTCTTTTGTTCCTCTTTTATGCAGCTTCTGCATTCATAATATTATAAAATGCAAAGACCCACAATTTCCCGAGCCAAATTATAATATGAGCAGGAAAGAGACGCTCAGTGCCAGTCCAGGGTTGCAGCAAATCATGTAAATCATTACGGCTTAATGGCTACAAAAATTCAACGGGTTTGTTTACGCTGCCTTGATTGTTAGCACATTTACCCGGGAATAAAAGCCAGTTTGTTGTAACAGTTGACACTATATTTTTATAATCAAAGCCATAAATGGTGCACCTGTAACCATGCATATGCCAGTCGGGCGCTAATTGCAAAGTAAGAAAGCAGGATTTCACAGTGCCCAGTGGCACCATGGTGGAGTTGGCACATATATGCCAGCCCAGGTGTGAAAACTGCTTTTGTTTGGTCATTCGGAGGCCTCCTTGGCTGCTCAGTCCTGAAAGTGAAGCCCAATTATGGATCCTGCATACAGATCCTGCATACAGACCCTATACAAATGCATACATATCAGATACATTTCCTATGCCAATGCATGCATATCTGATACGTATCTCCAGTTTAATGAATGTACAAACTATTCATAGAATCACAGAATCCAGGAGCTGTAAGGGACCTCCAGGGTCCTCAAGTCCAACCCCCTGCTCAATGCCGGATTTCCTAAACCATCCCAGACAGATGTAGGTCCAGCCTCTGCTTGAAGACCTCCAGGGAAGGAGAACCCACTACCTCCCATGGCATCCTATTCCATTCGTATTCTGTCCAAAACTAGGATGTATTTCTGACATTCGAATCCAAGTAGATTCAAATGTCATAAAATTTTATTCAATCCGGATATTTATGATTTGAATGTCTTAAAATCTGATTCAAATCCGTAAGATTCGCATACGTTCAAATGTTAGATTCGTATTTAAAGATATGAATGTTGACAACATTCGTATCTGTTATATGTATCTGTGTGCGTTCTGTAAAAATCCGTGTTCATCCTGTATTCATCCTGTTTTAATCCCGTGTTTTAAGCACAAGGGACGTATAACTTTCGTGCAGATCCATACATGACAGATACAAATCTACACATTCAAATCCTCTGAAAATCCGTATTGGATTTTTGAGTTTGAATCTTCAAATTTGGATTTTTGAAATCTGATTTGAGTCCGAATGTCAACATTTGTCAGATTCGAAATGAATATTTGGGTTTTCGAATATTCATGCACATCGCTATACAAAGTATTTGTATTTCTTAGTGTACAAATGTTGTAACATTCTATTCGTGTATGATCGTCCCAAATTCGTATGAATAATGAATGTTACAAATATTTGTGCCCATCCCTCCCCTAAATACATAATTGTAGATTTCTAGGACATGTATGCCATTTTTATTACCAATGCAGTTACATGAGAGTTAAGAGTTTGTTGATCTCAGCCATTATTTTGTCTCCAGATGTCCCCAGGCTAGATTGGCCCAAACCTACCTTGTGGTAGGTTCTGTTGCTCTCAATGTCTTGCTCCAAGCGCATGTGGGAATCTGTTTTATTTCTTCCTTCTTCCTTCTTCCTGTCTCTCTTCCTCTTTGCTCAAGTCCTCAGCATCCAAAAGCTTCCTGCCAAGGCAGCCAAAGACATTAGCTTCCCTATGAAAGGATGGCGGGGAATGGTGGATTGGGCCCGCACAGCCGAAGACAAGGTCACAGTGTCCAAAAACATCCTATCCACAGGGGTTTCAGGTAAGCAAAGCGGAATCCTTTGGGGTAATCTTGTTCCAGCTGTTGCAGAATGCAACCTAAAACATGATTTACAGGCAACAAATTTGGGGAATTTGAACATTTCTTAATTGAAACTAAGGCCAAAACAGGGATGAAGAAAGAGAAGACTAGATTTGAAGATATTATTTTTCATTTTCATTTTTATTTGTAGAAGAAGAGGAAGAGTTGGCTTTTCTACCCCGCTTTTCTCACCCATTTAAGGGGACTCAAAGCAGCTGACAAACCTTCTGTTCTTCTCCCCACACCAGACACCCTGTGAGGTAGGTGGGGCTGTGGGAGCTCAGAAGAGAGCTGCGACTAGCCAAAGGTCACCCAGCTGGCTTCATGGGGGAGGGCGGAATCAAACCCAGTATTCCCAGATAAGAGTCTGGCTCCCTAACCACTAGACCAAACTGGCTCACTGTATCCCACCTTTCCAAAATAAAATTTCGCCCAAATTTCGCCCAAGGCAGTTTACAACAAACAATGCAAATACAACAGTCGCATCAGAGAAATACAGTAAAGAAATCAATTTCGATAACTAAAACATCAAATATATATCATAAACAATGCTGGATAAAATGGAGGGGGGAAATGGATTGAGAAGTGTGTGTGGGGTGGTGGTGGTGGTTATTGAAGTCTGATAGGAGAAAAAGGAAGATTGGAAAGTTTATTTTCCAACAGTGGAGCCAGGAAATTCGTGTTAATAACTTGGGGGAACATGTGGATAGCAGTGGAGGCTGTTGTGGTTGCAGATGCAGCTCCTCCAAAGGTAAGGGGGGATTGTGTGAGGGAACAGAAGGCTGGGCCTGGGCCTCCACCACCATTCATGGACTCCTCCGAGGCCTCACTAAACCTGGAGGCGCATACACACCTCCCCATTCTGGGAATTGCAGCAATTTGCAGATGTGGGAGGTGCACGTGGACCACCGTAGTATCTAGTTGGGCCACGGAGGAGACACAAATGGTGGCGGAGGACACAGAGTCTGCAGGTGTGGCTGCACCCAAAGGGGCACAGCCAGGGGAGACAGGGGTGGGGTGATCCCGCCCTCATGGAAGCTTCTACAAATGAAGGCTGGATCCATTTGATTCACAGATGAATGGTGGCCCCTGTCGATTCGCCCATAAATGTTGAAATTTGCCTGAATTCATCTGAAATTTAGATCGCACAAATATCCGTGTACACTCCTGCTTTGCACATCTCTATCGCTGTATCATCATCGCTTGCAGAAACCTGGGGTCTTTTCACACTTCCTTACCATTGCAGTTGAGTGGTGGTCAACTTTGGCCATTCCCTGCCCCCTGGAATTGGGTACTCACCTTATTCGGTCCAGGGGCCTTCCCTCTGCTGGGCACCACCATTTGGCTGTGGTGCCCTCCATGACTGCGTGTGCATCAGCGCCATAACTTTGACAATGCTGATGCTGTGTACACATGCAGTCACATCTAGGGTTGCCTGAGGTGCCAGCACTACGTAAGAACATAAGAGAGGCCCTGCTGGATCAGGCCACAGCCCATCTAGTCCAGCATCCTGCCGCACACAGTGGCCCACCAAATGCTCATGGGCATCTCAAGCAGAGACAAGGACAAGCCTTCTCCTGCTCTCGAGTCCCAGCAGATGGCCTTAGAAGTGCCCCAGTTCCTCCCTGCCCCCAGCCTGAAAGATGCACCTAGGCATTCGTTCTAGCAGCCGCCAGCGCACTGGCGAGAGCGAATAGTCGCACTGCTGAACACTTCAGGTAAGTCCCTGGTTAACATTGGTTAATGTGTGGAGCAAGATTTTGTGCTCCACACCTAATCAACTATTAGTGAACCTCTGGGGAGGGCAGGCATGCTTGGAGAGTGTAACAGCCTACTCCACAGAAGTTCACTTACCAGAAGTTCACTAGAGGCCGTAGTGTGAACAGGCCTCTGTTTCTGCCCTGGGCTGGCTGATTGGAGAAAGCTGCATAGGGTTGCTGACTGATGCCAAGTAATAAAGACAAGCGGGGGCTAAAACGTCTCTTGTCATTGTGAGCTGCTAGTTTCTGTTTTTGAGCAAGTTCAGTCTAGTGGTCAGGGAGCCAGACTCTTATCTGGGAATCACCAGGTTTGATTCCACACTCCTCCATGAAACCAGCTGGGTGATCTTGGGCAAGTCACAGCTCTCTTCTGAGCTCTCACAGCCCCACCCACCTCACAGTGTGTCGGTTGTGGGGAGAAGAACAGAAGGTTTGTCAGCCACTTTGACCCTTAAATGGATAAGGAAAGCGGTGTAGAAAAGCCAACTCTTCTTTCTCCACGAAGCCAGCTGAGTGACCTTGGGCTAGTCACAGCTCTCTTCTGAGCTCTCACAGCCCCACCCACCTCACAGGATGTCTGTTGTGGGGAGAAGAACAGAAGGTTTGTCAGACACTTTGAGTCCCCCTTAAATGAGTGAGGAAAGCAGGGTAGAGAAGCCAACTCTTCTTCCTATTATTATTATTATTATTATTATTATTATTATTATTATTATTATTATTATTATTATTATTATTATTATTATTATTATTATTATTATTATTATTATTATTATTATTATGCCACTTTGCCTACTTTGTTATTTCTCCACAGAAGCAGATGACTCTGCCGTCTTCGTGGTCGGGGCGGTACTGTACCGGAACCTAGGTGCGATCCTCTCACTTCAGAGGTAAGTCTGAGCTCTGGGCCCCCAAAGGAGGGGAGAAATTGGGCCCGTAGGCCAGATAGAGATGATATCTCTTCTCTTAAACAATATATATCTTGTGCTTCCCTGGAATGTTTCAGGGCAGCTCACAATGTTTGCTAAGGAAGGGTGGGGCTGCCCTTAAACATCACTAACACGTGGAAAGGAGGCCTCTGGACTTCTTTGTATCATAAGACAGGGACCCATGCAGGAAAGGCACTAAATTGATTATGGTGTTGAGCTTGTTTTCTGCAAGGGTGGAAAATAAATCCTTTAACTCGCGTTGTATTTCCATAATGCATAATAAAGAAAGACCCTCAAATATCAGCCTGCCCATGCCTTAAGATCTGGAGGGGAGGCCCTCCTGGTTGTCCCACCTTCTTCAGCAGCAAAAGGAGGGGGCTTCTGGGAGCGGGCTTCTCAGTGATGGCTCCTAGGCTATAGAATAGTCTCCCCATTCAGATGTGTCAGGTCCCTTCATTGTATATATTTAGGAAGGCAGTGAAGAGGCAACTCCTATGAGATAGGTGGGGCTGGAGATCTCAGAAGAGAGCTGTGACTAGCCCAAGGTCACCCAGCTGGCTTCATGGGGGAGGGTGGAATCAAACCTTGGATTCTAAGATAAGAGTCCGAATGCCTAACCAGTAGACCGAACTGGCTCACAGATATAAACAGACAGACAGACAGATATTAGATGAGATAGATAGATAGATAGATAGATAGATAGATAGATAGATAGATAGATAGATAGATAGATAGATAGATAGATAGATAGATAGATAGATAGATGATAGAAAGAGAGATGATAAACCTTCCAAAAAAAGCTGTATTTTTCCTGCCCACCAACATGGAGTTCTTTATTTCCTTCCCAGAAACACGACCATTCTGAACTCCCGAGTTATCTCAGTGACTGTGAAACCATTTCCCCGATCACTGCTCACTCCGATGGAAATTGAGTTTTCCCATTTGTACAATGTAAGCACCGACTGCTTTATTATTTATCTGTTTATTGTTTGCATTTTTATCCCGCCCTGTCCCTGAAGGTCTCAGGGCAGGTGACAACAGTAAAACCAAGTATCAAATTTGGGCCAGTACAGAGAAGGCCATGCTCCAAGATGCCATGCTTCTTATGACTGAAGACATGGGAGGGACATTGGAGTAAGGATGTGCACGAATATTAAAAAATTCAAAAATCTGATTAGAATCCAATGAATGTTGACATTCGAATTAGAATCAGGTTTAATAACATTCAAATCTAGACATTCAAACGGATTTTGGATTTTCCGAAGCATTCATTAAAATTATTTGAATGTACAGACTCGATTCGAATTATACGTATCTTACGCTTAAAATACGATTCGAATTATGTGTATCTTGCACTTAAAATACAGACTTAAAATGGGATGCATACGGAATAATATGGAATGTGTACAGAATGTGCACAGATACATATAACAGGTCCAAATGTTGTCAACATTAATATCTTTAAATATGAATCTAACATTTGAATGTATGGATTCAAATCATTTTTTTTTGACATTCAGATTTTAAACATTTGAACTGAATAGAATTTTTGACATTCAATCCAACTGAAATTCGAATGCAAAAAATACGTTTGTGGGCATCCCTACATTGGAGACCTCTCTCTCTGAAATGGCCACAGAAAAGTACTGAAAATAATGAGATCATCTCAAAAATTTGGTTTTGTTTTTCTCCTTTAACCAATATTTTAGCAATTTCCATAAAGAATCCGTTATATTTTGCGTCACCTCAAACTAGGGCTGTGCACGAGTGCAATTTTCGACTTTCAATTTGTAACAAGTTGAATATCTGAAAATCTGAATTTGTACGAACAATGAAAAATGAATGTCCAGACATTTGATGCAAATATATTCTTCCCTCCCTCCCCCTCCCTCCTTCCCTCCCTCCCTCCCTCCCTCCCCCTCCCTCCCTTTCCTTCCTTCCTTCCTTGCCTTCCTCCCTTTCCTTCCTTCCTTCCCTCCCTCCTTCCCTCCCCCCTCCCTCCCTTTCCTTCCTTCCTTCCTCCCTCCCTCCCTCCCTTCCTTCCTAATCTCTCACTCTTTTCTTATCTTGACAGGGAACTACCAACCAGACCTGCATCGTCTGGAATGAAAGTGACATGTAAGTAGCCTTTTAAAAAAGGAAAATAAATGTTTGTTCACAGC
Source organism: Aspidoscelis tigris stejnegeri (assembly GCA_023333525.1). Taxonomy (NCBI): domain Eukaryota; kingdom Metazoa; phylum Chordata; class Lepidosauria; order Squamata; family Teiidae; genus Aspidoscelis; species Aspidoscelis tigris. The sequence goes on along the minus strand of JALMGA010000004.1, from coordinate 4,535,649 downwards.
TGCTTAATTATCAGAAGGAAGGAGCAGTGATTGTGAACTGTATTTGGAATAACCTTGGATCCTTCAAACACACATGGCCTTTTCCATGCTTACTTCTAGAATGGGATAGTGTAAGGCCTAGACCTGTGGAGTGGAAGAGAGGGCCCCCAACCCCTGCTTGAGCTGCTCCAACTTCTTCATTGGATAGAGGGTAGCCTGGGGTAGGTGGCCAAAATGGCTGCCTAGATCACGAGACCAGGAGATCCATTAAAACAGGGCGTTTTCACACTTCCCTTCCTGTCCGCTGGATGGGAAAGGAACGCAATGATCCAATGTTAATTAGTGTTTGCACTCGCGAGCGCTAGGTAACGACAGCCTTAGCCCCGTGCGATTGGTCACTCACCAGAGACTGATCCCAGGGCCGGTCCTCTTCAGGGCGCCGCCATTTTGGCAGTGGCTCCCTCCAAGACTGCACATGAGCCAGTGCTGTCACCATGACAATGCTGATGCTCTGTGCCCAAACAGGCACAGTTGCATTTATGGTCATCTGAGGTGCCAGCGCACTTGTGCAGCACCTCAAACCATCCTGGAAAAATGGCCGCTGTCTTGGAAGGCGGGGCATGCTTGAAGGTGAGTGCAGGTGCTCTTCCCCAGGTATTCACTAATTGTTGACTACCAGCCTCAGTGTGAATAGGTCTCAGGTCTACTGCCAGTTCAGGGTCTCCTAGCCAGGCTCAAGGAAACAAGCAGAAGGGTGCATGCTTCCATGGATCAATTTAGCAGGGGGACCCATTTCAGCAGTGCACAAAATTGCACTGACCTTTTTGCACTGGCAGTTTACAGAGAATTTAGCTTGCTTTACTTCTGTATGTCTGACAGATTCCAATACAGCCCATCAAGTGCTGCAATCTCTAAAGTGTGTAGGGAGAGGCAGCGTTGGGAAAATGGATTGATTCAGGAGAGGTGGTTGAAGTGCTTGACATATGCCTGGAGGTGGTAATAGGCTGGATGGGGGGCCACCAAATTGAAGCTGAATCTAGACAGGACAGAGGTGCTGTGTGTCACAGGGTCTCAGGTCCATGTAGTTGTGAGACACCCTGTCCTTGATGGGATTGTAATTCCCTGGAAAGGACAGGTGCAAAATTTGGGAAGGCTCTTGGACTCTGCACTGACGCTTGAAGCTCAGGTGGAGACCGTGGTCAAGTGTGCCTCTTCCCTACTATAGCTGGTGCGCCAGTTGAAGCCTTTTCTGGACAGAGATGACTTTGCCACAGTTATCCATGCTCTGGTATCCTCCACACTAGACTATTGTAATGCTCTCTATATGGGGCTGCCCTTGCAGACGGTTCAGAAGCTGCAGCTAGTGCAGAATGCAGCTGCTAGATTGCTTGCTGGGTCACCTGGCTGGATGCGCATCATGCTCCTCTTAAAAGAGTTGCACTGGCTGCCAGTTTGCTACTGAGCTCAATTCAAGGTGTTAACTTGTAAGTAAAAGGCCCCAAATGAATTGGGCCCCAAGTATCTGATAGAACACCTGCTCCCATATTGACCTGCCTGCGCCTTAAGATCTGGGAGGGAGGCCGTCCTGGTTGTCCCATCATCCTCACCAGCAAAAGAGTTGGGCTCCCAGGAGAAGGCCCTCTCAGTGATGGCCCCTAGGCTGTGGAATAATCTCCCCTTGGGGTGCATCTAACACCTTGACTGTACATTTTTAGGAAGACAGTGAAGACACATCTCTTTGCCCTGGCTTTCAGTTAGATGGGGATACACTTTCTCTTCACACTAGCAGACACTGTTGTTTTGATATATACTGTTATTGTTTCAATAATGTTGGATTTTAGATGTTGTTACCCGTGGACACCTCCAGGCATAGCGCAGGATAAAAATGTAAATAGAGACAGACAGACAGATAGATAGATAGATAGATAGATAGATAGATAGATAGATAGATAGATAGATAGATAGATAGACAGACAGACAGACAGACAGACAGACAGACAGACAGACAGACAGACAGACAGACAGACAGACAGACAGACAAGATGGACAGAGAGATAGACAGAGAGATGAGAGAAAGGGAGAGAGAGATAAATATAAATAAATATGCATTCGTTCAAATATTTGATATGTATCCAATGATAAGTATCTCGTATGCATCTGTATACATCCATACGCATCCCATTTTCATCCTGTATGTATCCAGACAGATGCGTAAGGATACGCACAAGATGTATTCGGACAATTTGTACGAATAACTCAGAATATTCATATTTGTACCAATTATGGATGTGCATTTTTTTTATATTCTAGTCGAGTCAATTTGAAGAATCAAAAATTCAATTCAATTCAATCGAATCAAGCAAATTTGAATCGATTCATTGAATTTTTGATCCGAATTTGCACTTAGGAATGTCGACAAGATGCATAGATGCCCGTACGCATCTTCCTGACATCTGTACACATCTGTATACGTGTGTATGCATCTCGTACTTATCCCGTATTTATCCCGTACGCAACCCATTTTTGTCCCGTACGGATCAGTACAAATGCGTACAGATGCGGGAAAGGTGAACATCCCTAAATCCACCTTACCTGTGTCCATTCATTAGGAAGTTTTAGATTTTCCCTGCCCGTGATACGAAATCCTTAAGGGGGTGTTATTGATGAGTTCGGTATTGGCTTTGTAACAAGAAAGAACAGCGGAATGTGTAGCCATCTTTTATTTTGGGAATTGCTACTGGGGCAGAAGCTACAAAACCTGGCAATCTATTTTGGGCTGTTTGTCTTCTAAAGGTTATTTAAATTCCCAGATCATGCAACGATAAGACCCTTTCTGCTGTGACGTCTTGACATCATCTCCCCCTTTTGGCCACGCAGAAGGATTCTTTCTCACACGAAACTGTCTCACAAAGCGTTTCATTCATTCATTCATTCACACTCACAAACTACAATCCCTCATGCGCTCATTTGCATTTAGATAGATATTTAAGCTGCATTGTTAATAATGTCTCCCTGATTTAATAAATCTCATCTGCTTGGATGACTGAATTCGACTAGGGTGGACTCAGGCTCGTGTTTCGTCCCTCTGTTCCCACCTCTTATGCTCAGATGGCCGAGCTGGAATTGCCTGTTCTTGTTTGTGTTTGCAGGAGGGCATGTGATGAATGGGCTTTCCTGGAGGTGGTGAAATTGAAAGCTTCAACCATGCAGTAATTTGGGTTTCACTGGTGCATTCCTCGGAAGTAATTATTAGCTGGTTAGCAGCACAATTTGAGTTGTGATCTTGGCAGCTTCCTCACCAAGTTCTGTGGGAGGGAACAGATGTGCTTCTGGAACTGAAGCAAGGAAGGTCTCTGGCCTAGATGTCAACCTAGATGGCTTTAAGGTAGGGTTAGACAAACTTATGGATGACAGATGTATCAATGGCTACTAGAATGAATGCCTAAGTACACCCTCCAGGTTGGGGGGACAAGCAGGACTCTTCTAAGGCCATTTGTTGGGATTCGAGAGCAGGAGAAGGTTGGCCCTTGTCTCTGCTTGAGATGCCCATGGGCAGTTGGTGGCCACTGTGTGTGATGGGATGCTGGACTAGATGGGCTGTGGCCTGATCCAGCAGTGCTTCTCTTATGTTCTTAATGAGGAGATGATATTTCCATCCACCCTGAACAGTGTTGGCTGGTACACTATGGTCAATCCTTCCCCCTCCCCTTGGACTGAGGGGGCAAATGGAGGGGCGGCAGCCAACAACCTCTGTTGGCAAAGCAGATGCAAAGGTTACCTGTGTGGGAGGTCAGAACGTGTCTCCTGCTTCACTGAGAAGCAACACAATTGTCTCAACCTTTGGAGGGCTATGGGGAAGGGGCAGTTTGGGGATTGTTCTAACATGGGGCTTATTCCAAGATGGCTGAACTTTACAGTTTGCAAATATACGCTCCCTGTATGTGTTTGCGTGTCAGTGTATGCATGGTGTCCATCTATCGCTGAGGCTTTCATACATGACCCTTCATTTGACAGGGTCGTTCCTTGAATGTGCTAAGTTACTTCTTCCCAAACCCTGTGTGGCCACAGAGAAATCTCTTTCTATCTCTTGGTATATTGTTGCAAGTGTACATCACTTCAGTGCAAAAGGGGTTAATTATCATGTATGTTAGTGTTGCAGTGTGGGAACTTCTGATTGGTTAACTCTGCTGTAACAGTTTGCATATCTCATGCTCTTCATGCTAGTAGTGAATAGATGGACTCCTACATCTCTAGACTTGGAGATCTGATGTGAATAAGTTACAAGGAGGGTTGTGCGCAATTTCTTTTTTTGTATTCGATTTGTATCAAATTCAATGCAAGAAAATTCTTAGCCATTCTTATTCATTCAAATAGATCCCTTGTGAATGTGGTAGGATTTGTATTTGATACATTCAGTCCCATGAATATCCCATATGAATGCATACGAATAGCATACGAATCCCATATGAAGCTTCAAACCAATTCATCAAAAGGTTCAATTTGAATTCGAGTGTCAATCTTTGAAGGTGACAACCTTCCATTCAAATTTGAATGTTTGAATTGAGCCAAATTCATACGAATTTTGAATGTTATGAATATTCGTGAACATCTCTAGTTACAAGGCTCACAAGTTTACGTAAGAAAACAAATCAAGAAGGTGAATGCTTCAAGTCTGTTCTTCACGTGCTCTCTGAGAAGGTATAGTTTTCTGAGTGTAAAGGAATACAACTCTTTTTCTTTCTTTTTTCTTTCTTTCTTTCTTTCTTTCTTTCCTTCCTTCTTCCTTTCATTTTCTTTCATTTTCTTTCATTCCCTCCTTTCTTCTTCCTTCCATTTTCTTTCTTACTCTCTCTTTCTCTTTCTTCTTTCTTCCTTTATTTCCTTCCTTTTATTTCCTTCCTTCCTTTCTCTCTCTTTTTCTTTATTTCTTTCCCTCCTTGCTTCTTCCTTCCATTTTCTTTCTTTCTCTCTCTCTGTTTTCTTTCTTTCTTTCTTTAAGAACATAAGAACATAAGAACATAAGAGAAGCCTTGCTGGATCAGGCCACAGCCCATCTAGTCCAGCATCCTGTCGCACACAGTGGCCCACCAAATGCTCATGGGCATCTCAAGCAGAGACAAGGACAAACCTTCTCCTGCTCTCGAGTCCCAGCAGATGGCCCTAGAAGCGCCCCATTTCCTCCCCCCCCCCTCAGCCTGAAAGATGCACCTAGGCATTCGTTCTAGTAGCCAGTGATACATCTGTCATCCATAAATTTGTCTAACCCTACCTTAAAGCCATCCAGACTGGTAGCTGTCACCACCTCTTCTGGCAGCACATTCCATAGGCCGATGACCCTCTGTGTGAAGAAATACTTCCCCCTGTCAGACCTTACGCTCCTACCCATCAGCTTCATAGAGTGCCCCCTGGTTCTAGTGTTGTGCGATAGAGAAAAGAAATTTTCTCTATCCACCTTTTCTATGCCGTGCATAATTTTATATACTTCAATCAGGTCCCCTCTCAAACGCCGTCTCTCCAGACTGAAGAGGCCTAGACGTTGCAGCCTGGTTTCGTAAGGGAGGTGTTCCAGACCCTTAATCATTCCGGTTGCCCTTCTCTGCACCTTCTCTAGTTCCACAATATCCTTTTTGAGGTGTGGTGACCAGAATTGTACACAGTATTCCAAATGTGGCCTCACTATAGATTTATAAAGGGGCAAAATGACACTTGCTGACTTATTTTCTATTCCCTTCCTAATTATTCCCAGCATTGAATTTGCTTTTTTCGCTGCTGCCGCACACTGGGTTGACACCTTCATTGAACTGTCCACCAAAACCCCGAGATCCCTTTCCTGGCGTGTTGCAGAAAGCTCAGACCCCATCAGTTTATAGACGTAATTTGGATTCTTGGCCCCAATGTGCATTACTTTACACTTGTTAAGATTAAAGCACATTTGCCACTTGGTTGCCCACTCACCCAATGCTAAGAGATCCCTCTGGAGCTCTTGGCAATCTCTTTCAGATTTTACTACCCTAAATAATTTAGTATCATCAGCAAACTTTGCTATTTTACTATGTACCCCCTTTTTCTAGATCATTGATGAATAAATTAAAAAGCATTGGTCCCAGTACTGAGCCTTGAGGGACCCCACTTTTTACTTCTTTCCACCCTGAGAAATTGCCGTTTACTACTACTCTCTGCTTTCTGCCCTTAAGCCAGTCACAAATCCAGGACAGAACCTGTCCTTTTATTCCATGGCTGGTGAGTTTACTCAGTAGCCTTTGATGTGGGACTTTGTCAAAAGCCTTCTGAAAGTCCAGATAGACAATGTCTACTGGTTCACCTTTATCCACGTGTTTATTGACACTCTCAAAGAATTCCAACAAATTTGTGAGGCATGATTTACCTTTGCAGAAGCCATGCTGGCTTTTGTTCAGCAATGCCTGCTGCTCCATATGCACACTAATTTTGTCTTTAATAATGGTTTCCATCACCTTACACGGAACTGACGTTAAGCTAACCGGTCTGTAGTTGCCTGGATCACCCCTGGATCCTTTTTTGAATATTGGTGTTACATTTGCTACCCTCCAGTCCTCAGGTACGGAGCCTGATGTTAGGGAAAGATTATATATTTTTGCTAGAAGGTCGGCAATTTCGCATTTGAGTTCCTTAAGGACTCTTGGATGAATACCATCTGGTCCCGGTGACTTGTTAACATTTAGTTTATTAAGACATGCCAGGACCTCTTCCTTGGTTATTTCTGTACAGTTTAACTCTTCAGAAAACACAGGCTCAGCTACTGGCATGTGTCTTCTGTCTTCCTCCGTGAATACAGAAGCAAAAAATTCGTTTAGTCTCTCTGCAATCTCCGTGTCTTCTTTAATTACCCCTTTCTCTCCTTTACTATCTAGTGGTCCAACTGCTCTCCTGGTTGGATTCCTACTTCTGATATACTTAAAGAAGTTCTTGTTATTTCTTTTGATGTTTTTAGCAATGTGCTCCTCAAAATCTTTCTTAGCTTTCCTAATGGCCGTCTTGCATTCGTGTTGCCAGTGTCTATGTTCCCTCCTGTTCTCCTCATTTGGACAAGCCTTCCATTTCCTAAATGAACTCTTCTTGTTTTTAATGACTTCATCTACTGCATTTGTGAGCCACATTGGTTTCTTCTTGGACCTAGAAGTCCCCTTTCTTCTTTTAGGAATGCATTCTAGTTGCACTTCCGTTATTGTGTTTTTAAGTAGTCTCCATGCATTTTGAACTGATTTAACTCTTTTGACTTTCCCTTTCAATTTCCTTTTCACTAATTTCCTCATTTTGGGGAAGTTTCCCTTGTGAAAGTTTAAGGTCTCTGTGTTAGACTTTATTAAGAACTTACTCCCTGTATTTAAGTTGAAGGTTATTGCATTGTGGTCACTGTTCCCAATTGGATCAGCTACAGTGACGTCCTTTACCAGGTCCTGAGCATTACTTAGGATCAAGTCCAGGACTGCATTTCCCCTGGTTGGTTCCATGACCATTTGTTCCATGGAACAGTCATTTAGCAGGTCTAGGAATTTTCTCTCTCTTTCCTGAGTTGAACAGGAGTTCACCCAGTCTATGTGAGGATAATTGAAGTCCCCCATTATAACTACCCTATCTTTATGGGCTACCTCCTTTACCTCCTTCTCCAATTGTTCATCTCCTTCGGACGTATGGTTGGGAGGACGGTAGCATGTCCCTATTGTTAGACTTCCTTTTTGGCTTGGTATTTTTATCCACACTGCTTCTGTGGAAGAGCCAGACTCACTTGGACATTCCAGTTCATAAGATTCTATCTCTTCTTTAATATACAAGGCTACACCACCTCCATGTCGCCCTTCCCTGTCTTTCCTGTACAGTTTGTATCCTGGGATGACTGTATCCCATTGGTTTTCGCTGGTCCACCAGGTTTCAGTTATGCCAATAATATCAATCCTATTTTCCATAACTAAGCTTTCTAGCTCCCCTATTTTGGCTCGAAGGCTCCTGGCGTTTGCATATATACATTTATATTCATTCCTTTTGACCAAGTTCTGCCGTCGAGGAACATGTGAAACTAATCCCGCACTTAGCTCAGCATTTTCTGCATGTTTCCAGCCCTCCTCACTTGAGGGTGCGCTCTCCCGAACCGGATGCTGCCCAGCTCCTGTCGGCTTTCCCCCAGGGATCAGTTTAAAAGCTGCTCTGCAACCTTTTTAATGTTAATCGCCAGCAATCTGGTTCCCTCCTGGTTCAAGTGTAACCCGTCCCTCTTGTACAGGTTTGGCTTGTCCCAAAAAGTTCCCCAGTTCCTTACAAATCTAAACCCCTCCTCGCAACACCACTGCCTCATCCACGCATTGAGGCTCCTGAGCTCTGCCTGTCTAGCTGGCCCTGCACGTGGAACAGGTAGCATTTCTGAGAATGCGACCCTAGAGGTCCTGGACTTTAGTCTTCTACCTAACAACCTAAATTTGGCTTCCAGGACGCTCCGTCTCGCCTTCCCAACATCATTGGTACCGACATGTACCATGACGACTGGCTCCTCCCCAGCGCTGTCTACTAACCTATCTAGATGTCGCGTGATGTCCGCAACCTTTGCACCAGGCAGGCAAGTCACCATGCGGTCAACACGCCCATCACAAACCCGGCTCTCTATATTCCTGATAATCGAATCTCCCACTACAAGAAGCCCCCCTCCCACTACCCGTGGAGGAGTATCCTCGGTGCAAGAGGACACAGGCACATCCACTGAGGAAGGGGTCCCAACTAAGGGAGCCTGCCCCTCTTCCTCGGCTTGATGTCCTCCCTGCCTGAGGCTTCGACTCTCCGAGGCAGCTGGAGAGCTGCTTGTCATGGAGTGGGATGCTCCTACTGCATCCCTGAAGACCTCACCCTCAGCCCTCCTACTCTCTATCTGCTTCTCCAGGTCCGCTACCTTGGCTTCGAGGGAAGAAACATGTTCCCTGAGAGCCCGGAGCTCATTGCACCGAACACATACCCACGACTGCTGCCCCATGGGCAGGTAGTCATACATATGACACTCAGTGCAAAACACTGGGAAGCCCCCCTCTCCCTGCTGGCATTCTACCTTCATTGTATTTAATAGATTTGTGTTATTTATGAAAAATTACCTAAAAAAAAACTCTAAAACACTTTCTTTAAGATAAACTTTGGTTATGCTATATTATGTTTCGCGCGCCGTTAGGCGCGCGGTCCCCCAAAACTGTCCAAAAACCAGAGGACTTACCTCCCACACTTACCACAGCACAGCAGCAGTTTTCCCAGGTTATTTTGTCAAAATCCCAGTTATTTTCTGGTTAGTTATAGCAGAGAGATCTTCCTCCCACGGAGTTTACTCTCAACTGAAGTTCAAACTGAAACTAAGGCACTCCCACAAGCTCAGGAGTGGCTAGCCCTCTTTGCTAATGCTAATGCTTTGTCCCTTTTGTTATTTTGATGTGATCTCCTAGGAATCTGCCTAGAGTAACCTGAGCTGACCACACCTAAACTGACCTAGGTTTTATTTTAGCTGGCTTCTAAAAGCAGTCCCCCAAAACTGTCCAAAAACCAGAGGACTTACCTCCCACACTTACCACAGCACAGCAGCAGTTTTCCCAGGTTATTTTGTCAAAATCCCAGTTATTTTCTGGTTAGTTATAGCAGAGAGATCTTCCTCCCACGGAGTTTACTCTCAACTGAAGTTCAAACTGAAACTAAGGCACTCCCACAAGCTCAGGAGTGGCTAGCCCTCTTTGCTAATGCTAATGCTTTGTCCCTTTTGTTATTTTGATGTGATCTCCTAGGAATCTGCCTAGAGTAACCTGAGCTGACCACACCTAAACTGACCTAGGTTTTATTTTAGCTGGCTTCTAAAAGCAGTCCCCCAAAACTGTCCAAAAACCAGAGGACTTACCTCCCACACTTACCACAGCACAGCAGCAGTTTTCCCAGGTTATTTTGTCAAAATCCCAGTTATTTTCTGGTTAGTTATAGCAGAGAGATCTTCCTCCCACGGAGTTTACTCTCAACTGAAGTTCAAACTGAAACTAAGGCACTCCCACAAGCTCAGGAGTGGCTAGCCCTCTTTGCTAATGCTAATGCTTTGTCCCTTTTGTTATTTTGATGTGATCTCCTAGGAATCTGCCTAGAGTAACCTGAGCTGACCACACCTAAACTGACCTAGGTTTTATTTTAGCTGGCTTCTAAAAGCAGTCCCCCAAAACTGTCCAAAAACCAGAGGACTTACCTCCCACACTTACCACAGCACAGCAGCAGTTTTCCCAGGTTATTTTGTCAAAATCCCAGTTATTTTCTGGTTAGTTATAGCAGAGAGATCTTCCTCCCACGGAGTTTACTCTCAACTGAAGTTCAAACTGAAACTAAGGCACTCCCACAAGCTCAGGAGTGGCTAGCCCTCTTTGCTAATGCTAATGCTTTGTCCCTTTTGTTATTTTGATGTGATCTCCTAGGAATCTGCCTAGAGTAACCTGAGCTGACCACACCTAAACTGACCTAGGTTTTATTTTAGCTGGCTTCTAAAAGCAGTCCCCCAAAACTGTCCAAAAACCAGAGGACTTACCTCCCACACTTACCACAGCACAGCAGCAGTTTTCCCAGGTTATTTTGTCAAAATCCCAGTTATTTTCTGGTTAGTTATAGCAGAGAGATCTTCCTCCCACGGAGTTTACTCTCAACTGAAGTTCAAACTGAAACTAAGGCACTCCCACAAGCTCAGGAGTGGCTAGCCCTCTTTGCTAATGCTAATGCTTTGTCCCTTTTGTTATTTTGATGTGATCTCCTAGGAATCTGCCTAGAGTAACCTGAGCTGACCACACCTAAACTGACCTAGGTTTTATTTTAGCTGGCTTCTAAAAGCAGTCCCCCAAAACTGTCCAAAAACCAGAGGACTTACCTCCCACACTTACCACAGCACAGCAGCAGTTTTCCCAGGTTATTTTGTCAAAATCCCAGTTATTTTCTGGTTAGTTATAGCAGAGAGATCTTCCTCCCACGGAGTTTACTCTCAACTGAAGTTCAAACTGAAACTAAGGCACTCCCACAAGCTCAGGAGTGGCTAGCCCTCTTTGCTAATGCTAATGCTTTGTCCCTTTTGTTATTTTGATGTGATCTCCTAGGAATCTGCCTAGAGTAACCTGAGCTGACCACACCTAAACTGACCTAGGTTTTATTTTAGCTGGCTTCTAAAAGCAGTCCCCCCAAACTGTCCAAAAACCAGAGGACTTACCTCCCACACTTACCACAGCACAGCAGCAGTTTTCCCAGGTTATTTTGTCAAAATCCCAGTTATTTTCTGGTTAGTTATAGCAGAGAGATCTTCCTCCCACGGAGTTTACTCTCAACTGAAGTTCAAACTGAAACTAAGGCACTCCCACAAGCTCAGGAGTGGCTAGCCCTCTTTGCTAATGCTAATGCTTTGTCCCTTTTGTTATTTTGATGTGATCTCCTAGGAATCTGCCTAGAGTAACCTGAGCTGACCACACCTAAACTGACCTAGGTTTTATTTTAGCTGGCTTCTAAAAGCAGTCCCCCAAAACTGTCCAAAAACCAGAGGACTTACCTCCCACACTTACCACAGCACAGCAGCAGTTTTCCCAGGTTATTTTGTCAAAATCCCAGTTATTTTCTGGTTAGTTATAGCAGAGAGATCTTCCTCCCACGGAGTTTACTCTCAACTGAAGTTCAAACTGAAACTAAGGCACTCCCACAAGCTCAGGAGTGGCTAGCCCTCTTTGCTAATGCTAATGCTTTGTCCCTTTTGTTATTTTGATGTGATCTCCTAGGAATCTGCCTAGAGTAACCTGAGCTGACCACACCTAAACTGACCTAGGTTTTATTTTAGCTGGCTTCTAAAAGCAGTCCCCCAAAACTGTCCAAAAACCAGAGGACTTACCTCCCACACTTACCACAGCACAGCAGCAGTTTTCCCAGGTTATTTTGTCAAAATCCCAGTTATTTTCTGGTTAGTTATAGCAGAGAGATCTTCCTCCCACGGAGTTTACTCTCAACTGAAGTTCAAACTGAAACTAAGGCACTCCCACAAGCTCAGGAGTGGCTAGCCCTCTTTGCTAATGCTAATGCTTTGTCCCTTTTGTTATTTTGATGTGATCTCCTAGGAATCTGCCTAGAGTAACCTGAGCTGACCACACCTAAACTGACCTAGGTTTTATTTTAGCTGGCTTCTAAAAGCAGTCCCCCAAAACTGTCCAAAAACCAGAGGACTTACCTCCCACACTTACCACAGCACAGCAGCAGTTTTCCCAGGTTATTTTGTCAAAATCCCAGTTATTTTCTGGTTAGTTATAGCAGAGAGATCTTCCTCCCACGGAGTTTACTCTCAACTGAAGTTCAAACTGAAACTAAGGCACTCCCACAAGCTCAGGAGTGGCTAGCCCTCTTTGCTAATGCTAATGCTTTGTCCCTTTTGTTATTTTGATGTGATCTCCTAGGAATCTGCCTAGAGTAACCTGAGCTGACCACACCTAAACTGACCTAGGTTTTATTTTAGCTGGCTTCTAAAAGCAGTCCCCCAAAACTGTCCAAAAACCAGAGGACTTTCTTTCTTTCTTTCTTTCTTTCTTTCTTTCTTTCCTTCCTTCCTTCCTTTCTTCCTTTTCTTTCTTTCTTTTTTCTTTCCTTCATTCCTTTCTCTCTTTCTTTTTCTTTCTTTACTCCCTTCTTCCTTCCATTTTCTTTCTATCTGTTTTTTTTCCTTCCTTCCTTCCTTCTTTATCTCTGTCTTACTCAGAGTGATCCCTTTGAGCTCCCCCTTCAGCAGGAAGTGGTTGATTTGTCCCACTTGGTGGCACATGGAGGAATTTCCCCCCTTTCTTTTTGCAGAAGTTTGGAGCAAATGCAGCCAGTAGTGTTTTAATGGGGCTGGATGGGTTGTCCCTCCCCTGATACAAATCTGGACCCCATTGTCACTTGTTGGAGCTTACTTCAAATGTGCCAAGAATTGCTAATGGACTGGGAGTTGCCTTGGTATTCACAAAGGCCGCCCTGAACATTTATATGGCACAAATAGAAAGATGGGCCGGCAAACATTTTGTCCCAAACCCCTTGCGTGTCTGGAAGCATCAGGGAGACGAGTTCACCGGCTTGCAGGCAGGAATTTAAAGAGCCCATTTCTCCTCCTGAAATCTCAAGGCAAGCTTCCTTTGTTCTCTTTTTTGGAGAAATGCCATGGAGGCGTTTTCTCTTGTTTTGCTTTTTTAAGCAGAAATTATGGCCTATTCCGTGCTTCAAATAAGAACCTTGGTTCTTTATTACGCAAAATAACAACATTGGGATGAGGCTGAAGAAACTAAACAGATGCTGTGTCTACACCAAAGTTTTAACCCAGCTCCGGTCCACCTTCTGGGTGGAAGAACCCATCAGCAAAGTGACCTGTCATTTTCTTTGCACATTATCTGGCCCAAAGGTAGATTTTCTCAGTTAGATAAAGCCAAAAGCAAATAGGGATGTGCACAAATTATTCATACATTCAGAATCTGGATTAATGTCCATGTTCCAAGATTCATGGATGGATCAAATAGGGCCCTATTGGAAGGGCCCTATCCGTCCACAGATCAGGTAATCCAGTATCTGTAGAAGCTTCGGTAGAAGCTTCTGCAGATACCGGATGTGCCAGGGCCTCCCTTTCCTGGCCACCCTCTCCCCAAACTTCACCCCCAGGGCTCCTTTACTTGCTCCAGTAGTGACCCAGGCGTCTTCCAGGACCCTCTGGAAGCGAGGGCCCAGGAAGAGGCCCGGGCCACCACTGGAGCACTCCTGCACAGCTCCCGGGGCCCACTTACCTGGGGTGGTGCTGCAGTGGCAGCCTGGTCCTCTTCTAGCACCCGCTGGAACCGCAAAAAGCTTTCCAGGAGCTAAATACAGGCCTTCCGGTTTAGCTCCTGGAAAGCCTTTCATGGTTCCAGAGGGCCCTGGAAGAGGCCCAGTGCAGTGGCAGTGCCACAGAGAACATGGTGTGGAGAAGGCGGCAGCGGTGTTCAGGTGAATGGAGGAGGGGGTGGGAATGGGGGGGTGGGAATAGGGGGTGAGGGAGGGTTTATTCACACAGCCATATCCGTGTGTGTGGGGTTATTACAAACAGAGCCAAATTTTCATAGAATGTGGAAAACTGGCTCCATGCACACCCCTAAAAGCAAACAACTTGTCACTTTGCCAATGCATTATTTCGTTCTGAAAGCAGACTGAAACTGGATTAAAATGTAGGTGTGCACACAGCCAGTGACAGATAATGGAGAATGAATGAACTATAGATAATCAATCTTGCATTCCAAGTTTCACATTAGTCCAAGGCCAACTTTTGCCATTTCTCTTTGGAAAGGATGAAACCCAGTCTCTTGTTTGTTTCAAGAGACACTGTCCTGCTTCTGGAACCGAACACCTTCCGTGTGATCCAGGAAGCAAAGGAGTTTGGTCTAGTAGTTTGGGAACCAGACTCTTATCTGGGAATACTGGGTTTGATTCCACCCTCTCCCATGAAGCCAGCTGGGTGACCTTGGGCTAGTCACAGCTCTCTTCTGAGCTCCCACAGCCCCACCTGCCTCACTGGGTGTTCTGTTGTGGGGAGAAGAACAGAAAGCTTTATCAGCTGCTTTGAGTACCCTTGAATGAGTGAGAAAAGCAGGGTAGAAAAGCCAACTCTTCTTCTTCTTCTTCTTCTTCTTCTTCTTCTTCTTCTCTTCCTCCTCCTCCTCTTCTTCTTTTGTTGTGACAAACCTGTTGTGTATGTCAGCCCCCATTCCAGGCTCTGCATTTAGTTCGTTTGACGTGGCTTCGTCTGAAATTGGTCTGAGAATACTTTTATACAGAGCCAGAGCATGGAAACTCTGCTTTCTCCAAACCTGTCACTAGGGGGCAGCACCTCTCGTATGTACATAGAAATAGCAAAGGCTGCAACCTTTATTTATTTTAGAAGAAAACCCTAAAAACTAATTAAGCCAAAGCTTGTTTTCTCCCTCCGTCTCTTTCTTCTCCTTCTCTCTTTTTAAAAATCTGCCTTGTTTATTTGGTTAGTAGGAATCAGAAAGAATGTATCTGTATGACAGATGGATTGTGCTGAGGAAAACATGGAACCGGAAAATGTGCAGAAAAGGGGAACATCAGTGATTAACGGGATGAACAGCTTCCTTGTGAAATCAGACCGCAGCCTAATTTGAGTGTATAAAATCACACACCGTGTGGAAAAGGGGATAGGAACTAAGGATGTGCATGAATTTTCATGCTATTCGTTATTCGTATGAATTTGTACGTGTAACGAGATTTGTGGACAAATTAAATAGGGCCTGTAGGCCCTATTCATCTGCAAATTGGATTTTCTTTGTTCGAAGTGTCAGCCAAGGCTGGACCCCCCATGTTCCCCCATGGCCTCCTGCCCCCCTGTTCCCCCATGGCCTCCCCCCCCCACCCCGTGGCCTCCTGTCCTGCCCCTCTTATCTTTGGTTATGCTGCTGCTGCAAGCTTTGAAAGAAAGCAGAAAACATTTTTAATCCATCTTGCACATCTATTAGGTCTGCACTGGCTACCTCTTTGTGGCCAAGCCCAATTCAAGGTGTTAATGCTAACATTTAAAGCCTGTGTGGCTTGGGCCCTGGTTGTCTGAAGAAATACCTTCTCTTGTATTGACATGACTAAGTACTGAGTTCTCAAGGAGAAGACCTTCTTCTTGTTCTGCTACTTGCAGAGGGGTGGAGACACACGGGAGAGCCTTTTCTGTGGTGGCCCAAGACTCTCTCTGCGGATACGCCTGGAACCAATGCTATATGGCTTTTGGTGCCTGATTAAAACCTACTCTTGTCCTGCCAGGGAGGGAGGGAGGGAAGGGGAAAATGAGTTGTATTTTAAGTATGTTTTAGGTTGTTTTATGGTTTTCAGCATTTTATATCCTTTAGGAGGGAGGGAGGGAGGGAGAGAGATGGAGGAACAGAGAGAGGGAAAGAGAAAAAAGAATGAGGAAGAGAATGAGGAAGGAGAGCAAATGGAGGGAGGGAAAGAGAAAAAGAAAGAGGGAGGGAGGGAGGGAGATGAAGAGAGAAAGAAAGAGAAAGAAAGGGAAAGGGAGGGAGGGAGGGAAGGAAGGAGGGGAGATGGAGTGAGAGCGAGAAAGGGAAAGAAAGAGAAAGGGAGGGAGGGAGGAAAGGAAGGAAGATGGAGGAATGGAGGGAGGGAAAGAGAAAAAGAAAGAGAGGGAGGGAGGATCTGGGTTAGGTGGGCAAATGTCACTCTGGTCAAGTAGAAACCAAGCAGTGCAGGCAACGTGACCATGACTGCATCAGAGGCATCACTTACTTATTCCACTATATTTGGACATTCCAAAATAAAGTGCATGCTTTATTCCAGAACATCCAAATATCATGGGATAATTAAGTGACACCTGAATGAAGCTCTAGGTTGCTAGGGGTACTTTGGCTCATCAACCGTGCAGGTTCTTCAAAGTAAACAGCATCACCAGAGCTGATTCTCTCTCGACTCTGGATTTCTCTGTGCTTTGTTCTCCTTCGTACAGCATTGATACTTATTTGTTCTCCCCGAATGAGCCTCAGTTGTCTCTCCTCTTTCCAACCTTACAAGAGCTGAAGGGGCCAAAGCAAATCATTAACCCTCATGTTCAATTCTGCCTGTGTCTGACGTAGAGGAGAGACTTCCTTGTGCAAAAGGGCAGGAGACCCATGGCCCTCCAGAAATGCCCAGAAAGCATTTTGCATCATGCCAGCTATGGCTGATTATGCCCAGGATAGATGAATGTGTGCGCCTTTGCATTTCTAGGAAGCCACAGGTTCTCCACACCTGCCCTAGAGGAATGACATGCCAGCACACTACTGATTATTTAGACAGCTAAGAACCTTGGCTTCTTAGCAGACTAGCAAAGCAGATTAGTGCAAAGCGGCGTGAGTGAGCCAGAGCTGACAGCCGGATCAATACTAAGTCCTGGCAGCTTCTTGGGACTCATGAGTGCAAGGGTCAAATAGCTACTGCACAGATGACCGACTGCTTGGAAAGAGTGGCGGATGCTCCACACGGCTGGGTGGAGATAGGCAGCTCTAAGCCCACGTCGGGGACGGAGGGGATGCCCCGTGGTGCTGAAAGGACAGCTCCATTAGGCCAAATCTCATTTCAAGGGTTTCTCTGAATTTGATTCGACTTCAGCTCAGCTGCCGAAGGCACAGGACTCAGAGGGGCTGCTAACTCAGAGTATCCTTCTTGAGGTGTCTGCGACACAAGGAAACATATTTCAAGAATGAATCCAGACCTTCTCCTATGTTTTCACCAATGCTCAAGACCATCCATATCCATCCACCCGCCCGCCCGCCCGCCCGCCCGCCCATCCATCCATCCATCCATCCATCCATCCATCCATCCATCCATCCATCCATCCATCCATCCATCCATCCATCCATCCATCTGGGGCACTCTAAGGCCATCTGCTGGGACTCGAGAGCAGGAGAAGGTTTGTCCTTGTCTCTGCTAGAGATGCCCGTGAGCATTTGGTGGGCCACTGTGTGCAACAGGATGCTGGACTAGATGGGCTGTGGCCTGATCCAGCAAGGCTTCTCTTATGTTCTTATGTTCTATGTTCCATCCATCCATCCATCTCTACATTTTTCTCCCACCCTACACCCAAAGGTCTCTGGGTGGATAACAACATCTAAAATCGAACATTATTTAGCATCAGCATATCCAGTTACAAAACAATTGCAATTAATTATTCTGTACAATTAATTGCAATTGTTTTGTTATTGGTTATAAAATGAAAAAAAAAAGTCAGCATATCCAAACTGTGTTTTGAAAAGATCCAATGTCCCTTGAGATATAGGAAGACATCTGATAGCTTCTTCCTAGGTCAAGGCCTTTTCTGCACTTGCCGTTTTTAATCTGGATTTGCTAGATCTGGATAGGCAAGATCTGTGATAATGAAATCTGGATCAGCTAGATTCGGACCTGCAGGAGTCTGCAGCATCTACATTGCATTGCATTAGGCTTTAGAGTAGCAGGTGTGTACTAAAGAGTATGGGTGGGCACGGATATTCGTAACATTCAAAATTCATACAAATTTGGACTGAATTTGGACTTTTGAATTCAAATTGAATGTTGACGCATTCGAAGACTGGCATTTCAATTTGAATCAAATGTTTCGATATATTCATACAAAGCTTCATTATGGATTTGTATGGGATTCGTATATAGGGATGTGCATGAATGGTTTTTTTGTTTTGCATTCAATTCTTTTTGACTGGAATGTAAGAAAATTCATATTTGTTTCATATATCCCCTTTGAATGTGGTAGCATTGTATTCAATATGAAGGTATTCATACAAATTTGTATGAATATTCAATAAGGATGTATACATATCCCATATATATCCGATACATATCTGATATGTATCCGATACATATCCCATAACATATCCGCCCAGAGAGCATCAAATCTGCCCTGAATCCACTTTGACTCTCCTCTCTATCCATGTTGAATGCACTCTAGATCCATTGCAGATGTGACAGGTACAACCACTTTCCCACAACCCTGGTTCATGAACGTTCCAAAGCATTCATAGGAATGTTCTGAAACATTACGAATGTCAACGTACGAATGCTGCATCCAATCCATATATGAATGTCCGAATATCAAAGGTTACAAATATTCGTGAACATCCCTATTTGTATGGGATTTATATGGGATTCGTAGGCGAATTTGTACTGAACATTCATATTGAATTTGAATCCTACCACATTCAAAGGGGATCAATTTGAATGAATATTAAATGGCTTGCATTCGAATCAATACAAATCAAGTACCCCCCCCCCCAAAAAAATGTGCATATCCGTCCTTAAGGACAATGTAATGCAGATTCCTATGCCCTCTTCTGGGTCTGTGGATGTGTTCTACCTCCGTTCAGACTGCCCACGCTGTGCTGCATTTGACCCACAGTATCTCCAATACCTGATGTAACTTGCCATGTTCCTGTCAATCACATCTTACATCCTGGGTGGTGGTGGTGGTGGTACCTTCAGAAGCACTCAAAGGGTATTTTTCCACTGGCAGAAAGTACCCATTTTTGCACCCATTAAGGAACCATTTCGGTGTGACACAGATGACCCCCTTTCCACCACGGCACCCATTTGGGACACATTTGTTTCCACCGCCGCTGGGGAAATCTGGATCATATGGGTACATCTCAGCCTTTAATCCGGATGTTCTGTAGACCCCATTAATGGGGTCTACAATGGGGTCTTCAGCCAGAAAATCTGGATTAAAGGGAGCCTGTTTCCACATTAGTTTGGCAATGGGGTCTAGAGGAGGCTAGGGGGAGGGGCCACCCTTGGGGGGGATCCCCAAAACCTAGGCTTTCAAATCATTTCAAAATCATTTTGAAGCCATTTCGAAGTTACCTCGAAGTTGCCTTCAGAGATTAGCAAAGACTCTGAAGTCCCTCCGAAGGCAACTTCAAAGATTAGCACAGGCTCCGAAGACAAACCTCCAATAACAAAGGGAGATCAAAGCAGACTGTTACCTTCAGGCATAGAAAGAGGTACATATTTAATGAGTCTGACTCATCCCTGCTCACAAGGAGCTCTTGCAAGGGGTTTGTCTTTGGAGCATTTGCTAATCTCTGAAGTTGCCTTTGGAGGGACTTCGGAGCTTTTGCTAACCTTCGAAGGCAACTTCAGAGGGACTTTGGAGGGACTTCGGAGATTGCATCCCCTGTTCCCCAAAACACCTGGGGTGACAGGCAGACCCCTTGTGGGTCAATCCAGATTCCCCATATGGGTGCAAAGGTGTTTCCACGGCAGGGGGGTTAGCACCCATTGCTAATGGGTGCTACACCTCCTGTGAAAACACATTGGGTGCTTCCCTTAACCCGGATCTTCTAGGGGTGTTTCTCCACTGTCACTAAAAGTGCCCATTAAGTACCCATTAATAGGTACTTAATGGGTACTTCTAATGACAGTGGAAAAACACCCATGATCTGGATTAAGGAATGTACCCATTCCTTAGATCTGGATCTTCTTAGATCTGGATCTAAGAGCTGTGGTGGAAAAACACCCAAAGATACCTTCTCCCCAGAGGTGAGGTGTCTTGCAAATAGGACAGGAATGATTGTTGCTGTTGTTGTTTTTGTAGGGTATCTTGGGTTCGAATTTCAGCAGTTTCGTGTACTTGGATGATATTGAGCTAACTGGAAACAGACTGGCATGGTCCAAGACTCATATTTATGTATTTACCTATGGCTAAGGGCTAGCTAGCAAGCAAACTGGTCTTGGTTCAGTCTTTTATCTTTTGAAACCCAATGATCCAAGACAGAAATCCAATATGGTGCCCATCCACAGAATGGTGCTCTATCCTTGTGCAGCCTGTCTAAGGAGCCAGAAGGAGAGACTTGTTCCATCTGAGTTCCGGCACATGATTGACTTCCCCCCTCCTTGCTGTTTTAATTGGAAGCCTCCTTTTCTCTTCTGCTTCTACTTTAGCAGGTATTTAATTAGCAAAATCACAATCATGTGTTCTCACACCAGAGCGCAAGAGGAAGTTCCCTTTAGGGAAAACTCTTTTAAATCCCTCTGCTGCTCTTTCCTGCAGCTGTGTGAAAAGCAGCTGACAAGCCTGCACAGATGTTTTGACATCTGTCCCAGTTTGGAGCAAACTGATTGGCTGTGGGGATGTTGAAATGAGATTTCTTTCTTTCTTTCTCTCTTTCTTTTTCTTCCTTCCTTCCGTCCATCTTTGCTGACCTTAGAAGGTAAAAAATAGAAAGCAAATCCTCAATTGACAGGCATAGCCCACAAGACTTAGATTTTTGTTTCTTCTTCATCCAGAAAACAACCAAACCACCTTTTTTTCTCACTTCCACTTAGAATAATTGAAGGAAACAGACTCTCTGTGTGTCTGTGTGTGTGCCCGTCTGAATGCACACACACACACACAGTTTGCAAAACATTTGGCAAGGAAACCGGGAAATTAAATATTTTCACTGGATATGTTGCCAAACTGCAATTAATTGATAATAAAGATGCTAAATAATTTTGGAACAGAAACAAAGAGAAAAAAGAAGGAAGAAATGTATGTGGCTCATTAATAATACTTTTAAGAATAGGCACCTGCCCTCTGAAAATAATGCCGGGAGGACAGAACCTCAAGCTACTGTGGAAGGCATGAACTCCCAAATTAGCCACATGAAAGAAGGATGTGGAGAATAAAAATCACATGTTGGGTTCACCAGTCAAACCAAATATTAGGGTTGTACACAAATATTCGTAACATTCAAAATTAGTTCAAATTTGGTTGAATTCAAACATTCGTATTCTAATTGAACGTTGGCACAAATTTGAACGGACATTTCAGTACATTCGTATGAAGCTTCGTATGGGATTTATATGGGCTTGAACATTTACATTGAATCCGGATCCCGCTACATTCGAAGGGGATCTATTCGAATTTATTTGCATTCAATTCAATACACATCGAATACAAAAAATAATTGTGCACATCCCTACATAACATCCATTTATTTGAATGGCAAACTATTTAGATGAATAAATGGTTGCTTGCGTTTGATTCTGTAGATTTGAATGGATATTTATCACATTTGAAATTTGCATAAATTTATATGTATTAATACATTGGGTGTTTATTCACTAGCACTAAGTACTCATTAAGTACCCACTAGGGACCCATTAACAACCCATTAGGCTCAGAGCAGGAAGACCCCATTTCCACTGCATACCCCATTAGAGCCACATTTGTTTCCACCTGTTCTAGGGGGTCCTTCAAGACCTATAATCCGGATTTCCTGTAGACCCCATTAAAGGGGTCTACAATGGGGTCTTCATGCTTCAAATCTGGATTATACAGAGCCTGTTTCCACCACAATTGGTCAATGGGGTCTAGGGGGGCACACCCATGGGGGAGTGCCCCCAAACCCAAAGCTCCGATGTCTGTGCACAACCCCCACTATGAGCAAGCTAGCACCCATTGCTATTGGGTACTACTAGACCACCCGTGGAAACACATTTGGTATTTTCCTTAATCCAGATCTACTAGATCCAGATTAGTTGAAGGACCCATTCCTTAGATCCGGATCATCTTAGATCCAGATTAAGGGAGGTCAGTAGAAAAAACTCCTTTCACATTCAAATTGAATGTTGGCTGTATATGAAGTCTGACATTCAAATGCAAAGCAAATACTTTTGCGCATTCGTTTGAAGCTTTGTTATATTTGCAAACATGGGGAGGTGGGAAAGTGGCTACCGACTCAGATTTGCAGTAGATTCAGAGTAGATTTAAAGAGAATTCGAAGTGGATTGAAAATGGATTCACAGAGGACCTGAAGTGTTCAGGGTGGATCTAGAGCAGATTCAGAGGTGTGACCAGCAGCAGAGATTCAAATTGGGTTCAAATAATATTTGAACAACATTTGCAGCAGATTCAAATCCTACCACATTCATATGAATGCAAATATTGTTCGTGTTTGTTCTCTGTGAATCAAACCAAAAAATGGTTCATATCCCTATTAGATTCTAAACTTTCTCAAAACCAAAAAAAAACCCTATGATTTTTTGTTGTTGTTGAAACAACAAAGCCCTTTTAAATGGCAAAGCCACAGTAAACCATGACCCAGTTTGGTGTACTGGTCAGGGAGCCGGACTCTTGTCTGGGAACACCGGGTTCGATTCCGCCCTCCCCCATGAAGCCAGTTGGGCAACCTTGGGCTAATCACAGCTCTCTTCTGAGCTCTCACAGCCCCACCTACCTCACACGGTGTTCTGTTGTGGGGAAAAGAGCAGAAGGTTTCTCAGCTGCTTTGGGTTCCCTTAAATGGGTGAGAAAAGTGGGGTAGAAAAGCCAAATCTTCTTCTTCAACCACAAACTGTTCAATTCAATCATTTGTGTTCAAGAGCAGGAAGTTGGTTCAGTTTGTTCAAATTTCTGGATATGCGAACCACAATGTGTTCATTTAATGGAACATCTGCCAACAAACTATTATTGAATTTTTCAGACACAAACTGAATTTTCCGCACCTCTAATATGACAAATTTACTACTATATATTTTGGGTGAGGGGGCCTTGAACTGAACAGATTTATATTTCTCTGCCTCCATCCCAACATTTAGGACTTTCCTTTGCTCTCCGTCTTCTATCTACATGTGCAGAAAATTTGGCAGCTATAAAATCTTGCACGTTAGGAAAAGCCTGATAGGAAATGTCATTTTGCAATGTGCACTGAAGCAAGTCATAGCCTCAAAATCCTGCAGTGAAATCTTGTGAAGGGTAGATTGAGGTGGGAGCTGTCGGGTCGGTTAAACCCTTTACCATAATAATGCTTAGGAAGGAGCTGGAGGGACCTTTTGTTTCTTTTCCTGATCATTGGGAACTCAAACCAGAAGAATTAAAATGTTAAAAAGAAGCAGCGTTGGCTTTTCTACTCGGCTTTCCTCATCCTTTTAAGGGGACTCAAAGCAGCTGACAAACCTTCTGTTCTTCTCCCCAAAACAGAACCCTGCAGGGATGTGCACTTTTTATTTTTTGCCTTTGGTTCATATTGAATTGAATGTAAGAAAATCTGTATTTGTTTAAATAGATCCCCTTTGAATGCGGTAGGATTCTATTCAATACAAAGCTATTCATACAAATTTGTATGCATATCCCATACAAATGCATATGTATCCAATACGTATCTGATATGTATCTCATAACATATCCACTCTGAAAGCGTCAAATCCACCCTGAGTCCACTTTAAATCGGCTCTCAAACCATGTGGAATGCACTGTGGCTCTGTTGCAGATGTGACAAGTGCAGCGGCTTTCTCACCTCCCCATTTTGCGAATGTTCTGAAACATTCATATGAATATGAATGTCAGTGTACCAATGTAACATTTGATTCATATATGAATGCCCAAATTCATATGAATTCATACGAATATCGAATGTTACAAATATTCATGCATATTATCTGGAAATACTAACTCTTACCTGGGAATACTTTGATTCCACACTCCTACATGAAGCCAGCTGGGTGACCTTGGGCTAGTCACAGCTCTCTTCTGAGCTCTCACAGCCCCACCTGCCTCACTGGGTGTTCTGTTGTGGGGAGAAGAACAGAAAGCTTTATCAGCTGCTTTGAGTACCCTTGAATGGGTGAGAAAAGCAGGGTAGAAAAGCCAACTCTTCTTCTTCTTCTTCTTCTTCTTCTTCTTCTTCTTCTTCTTCTTCTTCTTCTTCTTCTTCTTCTTCTTCTTCTTCTTCTTCTTCTTCTTCTTGAGTGGTGCACCATGACTGCTGGTGACCCAGCCCTGCTCTGGAGAATTTGCCATGATAATTAGGTAAGAGTCATAAAATAGGGTCCTATTTAAAATTGGATGCCTAAGTACATCTTTCAGGCTGGGGGGGACAAGCAGGATGCTTATAGGGCCATTTGCTGGGATTCGAGAGCAGGAGAAGATTTTCTCTTGTCTCTGCTTGAGATGCCCATGGGCAGTTGGTGGGCCACTGTGTGAGACAGGATGCTGGACTAGATGGACTGTGACCTGATCCAGCAGGGTTCCTCTTAGGATCTTAGGTTCTAAAATTCAAGCAGAAGTTTTGAGATAGTGTTCAAACACAATTCAAGGGCTAGATTCTGTTAGGACATTACTTCCATTCACCTGTGAATAGCCACGATACTCTGAATAGCTTTAGGAAAGAGACAAGTTCATGGAGGTTTTACCAATGGGTACTACAACCAATGCCTAGCAACCACCTCTGGGTTGGATTGACAGGCAGGATTTCCAGGGAGTCTGACACAGTTTTCCACCAACCTAGAATAGTCCTGGTTCTAGATATGGTCCTGTTCTGCAAACGCTGAACCTCCTCCAAGTTCAGGTATTATTTATTTATTTATTTATTTATTTATTTATTTATTTATTTATTTATTTATTTATTTATTTCCATTTCCATTTCCATTTCCATTTCCATTTCCATTTCCATTTCCATTTCTATCCCGCCCCATACCCGAAGGTCTCTGGGCGGGTAACAACGGATCAAGGTATACAGATGTTGTGTCTAGAAGACTAGAAATAAAACAAAGCATGGGGCTGATGGATCTGGGGGCAGTGTTTTAGGAAGCTTCCTGGGGTTTCCCCAGACTCTACTGACTGACTTTCTGTCTGCTCATATCACAGCAGATGCTTTTCTCAGTTCTGCATACTGTGAACTTTTCTAATGGAAAAACCATATTGTCTCTACATAGCTTGTACTCTCTGCTACTGAACTCTGGTTCCTTGTAGCAGACATCTTCCAGGTAATTGATCAGGATACTGACTAATTATTCTTTGAGAACAGCAGGAGTCAATATGAAACAGTTTCAACCTATCCATGAAGATCCTCAGGGAAAGGAAGACCAGGTCATCATGGATAGGTTGAAATTGTTTCATATTTGGGGAAACTAAAAGGAGAGCCTATCTCTGCTCATGCCACAGGTCCCTTAGAGTATAAGAACATGAGAGGAACCCTGCTGAACTAGTCTGCAACCCAGTATCCTCATTCAGTATCCTGTCCCTCGGTCCATCAACTGCATCTGGCCATCTCAAGTAGAAGACAAAAGCAAAAGCTTCACCTGCTCTTGACTCACTGCAAATGGTCTTTAGAGACAGCCTCTATCGAACCCACTCTTTGGAACCCAGAGGTATTTCCTAGGAATGCACTGTTGTAGTATCCATTGATGCAACCCAGATATTCCATGTAGGCATTCTAGTAGCCATTGATACACCTGTCTTCTATTCTTAAAGCTATCCAGGCTGGTTGCTATCAGCACCATGTCTGGCAGTAAATTTCATGGAAGAGTGACTATCTGGGTAAAAAAATATACTTTGCCTTGTTGATCCTGGTTCTCCTGCCCATCAGCTTCATTGAACAACCGCTGGTTCTGCTGTTGCACGACAGACAAAAGTCT
Organism: Aspidoscelis tigris stejnegeri; assembly: GCA_023333525.1. Lineage (NCBI taxonomy): Eukaryota > Metazoa > Chordata > Lepidosauria > Squamata > Teiidae > Aspidoscelis > Aspidoscelis tigris. The sequence goes on along the minus strand of JALMGA010000004.1, from coordinate 4,509,738 downwards.
TTCTTTATCTTTCTTTTCCCCATATATCTAGGGATGTGCACACATTTTTTGTGATATATTTTGAATCAAATTGAATGTGAGGAAATCTGCATTTGTTCAAATAGAATAGAGCCCCTTCGAAATTAGTAGGATTAGAATTGGATACGAATGTTCTTCAAATGCTATTTGAATCCCTGCTGCCGGTCACTCCCATGAATCCCCTAGGAATCCCTTCTGAACATGTCAACTCTGCTCTGAATCCACTTTGAATCCACTCTGGAGCCACTGCAAATGTGACTGGGCAGCCACATTCCCACCTCCCCAGGTTCACAAATGTAACTAAGCTTCATAAGTATGTATAGAAGCATTTGATTTGCCTTCGAATGTCAATCTTCCAATGTGCCGACATGCCATTCAGGTTCAGATGTCCGAATCGGAAGAAACTCCTATGAATTTCAAATGTGACAAATATCCATGTGCATCCCTCCATGTGACCGACATGTAGCAAATAGGTAAACCTGTACAGTAGGGTGCTTCTGAACATGGAGAACATCTATAGTCCGCTGTCTCCTTCTGCTCTTGTTATATAGCTTCACGGCCTGATGTGAAGTGGCATGTATTAGGGGCAAAGGCAGCAAAATGTTGAGAACAAGGAGCAATTCAGCACTTTCTCAGCTGGGATCAGAGCAGGGCAGCCCGAGACTTTTGTAGTGCAAATAGCACATGACAGCTTTGAGTCAAGCATGCATCCACGGGGGATGGGAAATTGTTGGACTAATAATCCAGCTGCCATTGATTCTTCCTTCACAGATCCAGGGCACCAGGCTTTTCCCCAAGAAATGAGCATATTTGGCCTATTTCATGACTGATAGAAATACATAATAACTTGATAGGTACGTGGGTGCATGGGTGTTCTAATAGGTACCTACAAAAATGCTTCAATAGAGTGGATCAGTGGTCCTTCTTTTTCAGCCACTTATTGTCATACTGAACAGAAGAACATAAAAGGAACTTTGCTAGATCAGGCCACAGTGCATCTAGTCCAGCATGTGGTCCAACACAATGGTCCACCAACTGCTTCTGGGCAACTCAAGCAGAAGACCAAGGCAGAACCCTTCACCTGCTCTTGAATCCCCTTGAATGGCCTTTATGTTCACATTGTGTTGGTGTCGTGTCCCAGGCTGGCAAGGGCAGCAAGGCAGACACAGGTGCACGCTTACGGTAGTCCTTTTGGGCTCAGAAGTAGTCAGCGTCCATTCAGTCCAAGGTCAGGGTTCCAGAGGTACAGGAAAAGTCACAGCAAGAGTCAGTCACTCCAAGATTGGGGTTCCAGAAGTTCGGCAAGTCACAAGAGGGTCCAAGACTCAGAATACAGGCACGGCGGGAGTTGCATCAAAGTTGTCTGCAACACTGGCTCAGCGTGTGCTGCTCAATTAATTAGGGGATTCACCACCACACCCTTTCTGGTGCTGCTGAGCCAGACGCTGCAACTGGTGAGTCAACTGTTTCTGCTGCCGAAGAAGCAGAGGGGAGGGGTGCTCTTGGGGTTGACTTGTCCCCCAGAGCTGTCTGTGTGCTCCCCCAAAACTGGCCCCATACCCTGAATGTCTGCAGCGCTGTGCCCCGGTTCCTGCCCAGGCTGTTGCACTGTTGCAACCACACCTTCCTCTTCCAAGGAGACTGGAGAGGCAGGACTGGACATGATAGTTGGTGGGTTTCCTGGTACAGCTAGTTGGCTGTAGGCATGGGCAAGAATATTTGAAACCTTCAAAATTCAATCAAATTTGTTCATTCACATTTGAAATCAAATGTCTATAGATTTATTTTTTGACATTTGAACAAATTCAAATGTTTTGAATCATCTGCACAAATTATTTGGACATTTGTATGTGTACAGATACATATGCATTACATATGCATCCGTATGCATCTTATTCGTATCTGTGCGCATTTGTACGGATACATACAGGATGAAAATGGGATGCATACTGGATACAAACAAGATGTGTACGAATGCATATGGATGTGTGTGGACACATACAAATATTGTCGACATTCATATCGTCAAATACAATTCTAATATTTGTATGAATAGATACGCATGCACTCAAATTGGTTCAAATTTAAATACATTCATTTTTCTCTACAAATTCGAACATTCAAAGATTCAATTTTAATCTAATCGAATGTCAAAAATTGCATTTCTGCACATCCCTAGTTGGCTGTTTTGATAACAGACAGCAGGACTAAATGACCCATGAATTGGATTGTATGCCGTATGCTCCTGCACTTAAGCGGTCATTTCTGAGCTGGAAACAGCCCCTTCAATTGCGGATCCTCCATCTGGGAGCATGCTACACACAAACTATTCGGCCAAATGCAAAAAGACTCCTTCTTAGAGACAATGAAGGCAGCATGCTATTGTAGACTAGATCGTGTTTTGGCCTACAAAGTTCTTCTTAATATTAACTAACTAATTTTGTAATTCAAAATTCAATCGAAATCAACCAAATGTGGACATTCAGATTTGAATGTAGGCATTCAAATTTGAATAGAGTATCTTCACATTCAAATTTAAACACTTGAATTTTGAATGTTCCAAAACATTGATTTGAATCATTTGAATGTACGGATATGTATGTACGAATCTCATACGTATCTGTACGCGTTTGTGCTTATAATTCAGGACCAAACAGGATGCATATGAGATAAAACAGGATGCGTGCCAAATGTATACAGATACATATAACACACACGATTGTTGTCGACATTTGTATCTTCAAATTCAAATCTAACATTCCAACGAATAGATTTGAATGTACTAGATTTGGATTGGGTTTTACATAAGAACATAAGAACATAAGAGAAGCCTTGCTGGATCAGGCCACAGCCCATCTAGTCCAGCATCCTGTCGCACACAGTGGCCCACCAAATGCTCACGGGCATCTCGAGCAGAGACAAGGACAAACCCTCTCCTGCTCTCGAGTCCCAGCAGATGGCCTTAGAAGCGCCCCAGTTCCTCCCCCCCCTCAGCCTGAAAGATGCATCTAGGCATTCGTTCTAGTAGCCATTGATACATCTGTCATCCATGAATTTGTCTAACCCTACCTTAAAGCCATCCAGACTGGTAGCTGTCTCCACCTCTTCCGGCAGCACATTCCATAAGCGGATGACCCTCTCGGTGAAGAAATACTTCCCCCTGTCAGACCTTATTCTCCTACCCATCAGCTTCATAGAGTGCCCCCTCTTTCTAGTGTTGTGCGATAGAGAAAAGAAATGTTCTCTATCCACCCTTTCTATACCGTGCATAATTTTATATACTTCAATCAGGTCCCCTCTCAAATGCCATCTCTCCAGACTGAAAAGGCCTAGACGTTGCAGCCTGGTTTCCTAAGGGAGCTGTTCCAGACCCTTAATCATTCTGGTTGCCCTTCTCTGCACCTTCTCTAGTTCCACAATATCCTTTTTGTTGCATTTGGATTCCAAACATTCAAATCGAATTGAATGTTTTGACATTTGATTTGATTCAAATTAGAATGCAAGAAACATCCATGCAGTCCCTATTACTGAGAAGGTATATTTAAGCCCAGTCACACAGCACACACCATGTGCTTTGCAAGTGATGCAGCAGTGTGGAAAGGAAGAAAACCAAACTAAAATCCCCACCACTTCTTCAGCATGTGTAGAATGAACAAGGGTGATGTTGTAACCAGGGGTGTTTTTCCACTGTCCCTAGAAGTACCCATTAAGTACTCATTAATGGGTACAAAAATGCCGTTACGTACCCATTAATGGGTACTTAATGGGTACTTTTAGTGACAGTGGAAAAGCGCCCCAGAATGCGCACGGATGTACAGAGCAAAGGGGACATCTTCAAGTCCAGCACCTGCCAAATTTGTAGTTAGTGCTGGTTTGGAGCTGGTAAATGGAGTCTCCTTTCAAAGGGCCACTTTACTACATCGCTCGCACATCCAGTGATGTAGCTGTTTTTTTTTTTAAGACACCAGCCTTCCCCCAGGACAAAGTGCAAAACCTGCCCATTGCTTTCTCTCACAGAGAGCCTTCTTTCTCACAGCTGACTGAACAAATCAGCCAAGAGTGCTTTTCACTTAGTGATGCATTTTCTTGCTCTACTTTTAAACCTTTCTCCTTCTTCTGGGGAAAAGTGGGGCGTATGCAATAGGAAGACCCATCGGACTCAAATCGGCGTGTTCGCATTTTTTAATCTTGGGGGTTTTCTCTTCCGTTTACCAAATGGAAAATCAGCCCCCACCCACCCTACCTTCTTCCCTCTTAGCACCAGTCAATCTGGCAGGGGCTTTGGATTGGGGTTGGAGGTTGTGGTTTTGTGATCCGGGGGGTGGGTGGGGGGTGGGAATCATGTGTCCTGAAAATCCCAGTCTTTCCCCACTATGGATGTGCATGGATATTTGTAACATTCAAAATTCATCTGAATTTGGATACATTCAGACATTCATATTCTAATCTGATATTGGCACATTCGAAGACAGACGTTCATGATACATTTGTATGAAGCTTCTTATGGGATCCGTAAGGGATTTGGCTGGAATATCTATGAGATTTGTATGCGATTGAACATTCATATTGAGTTTGAATCCTACTACATTTGAAGGGGATCTATTCAAATGAATACTAATTTTCTTGCATTGGATTCAATACTAGCCATGTGCCCGAATTTAATTTTTGGATTTGAATTGAATTGAATGGAATATTCGAATGTTTGAATTTGTACGAGTAGAGAAAAAATGAATGTATTCAAATCTGAACTGATTCAAATACATTTGTATCTATTCGTGTGAATATTCAATTTGTATTTGAAGGTACGAATGTCGACAACATTCGTATGTGTTTGTACGCATCCGTACGCATCCCGTTTTTATCCGATATGCATCCTGTTTTCATTCTGTATGTATCCATAGAAATGCGTACAGCTACGTATAAGGTGCATAAGGATACGTGTGAAATCCGTATGTATCTGCACACTTACAAATGTCCAAATAATTTGTACAAATGATTCAAAGCATTGGAATTTGTTCAAATGTTAATGAATACGTATTGAATACAACCCCTCCCCCAAACATTTGTGCATATCCCTGTTCCCTGCTTTTGTAAACTCCATCTGGGTGGTGGTAGAAATTCTAATCCAGCTGAAAGTTCATTGTGACTAAGTTGAAGACCTCTCTCTTTGAGCTTGGCTCCTGGTGGCACCATGGGCATCTGCATGTGATTGGCTTGGCAAGGATGCCTGCTGGGGATAAAAGCAATGTGGCTGCTTCTGGTCATAGGTGGCAGTGATCTACCTCTGAAGGGCAGCAACTGGGTGATGTTCAGTAGAGCAAGCTTTCTGCTTGTGCCCTGCTATTGGGGTTCTTTGTGTAGTTGCTTGGCCACTTGGAGAGCAGGCGGCTGGACCGGATGGACTGTGGCTCCAGCGCTGTTATGAAAATGAAATGGGTGGAAACAGTGTGTACCACCTGGAGCATCTTGGAAGGAAGGTGGGCAATTAGTGTGCCCTAGGAATGTGCACTTTTAAGTTCACTCTGAAGATCAGCACAGACTTCAAAGACACTCCAGAGCTATTTTGCACAGACTTCGAAATGACTTTGAAGCTTAGGTTTTGGGGCTCCCCCCCATCGGTGCCCCCTCCCCCAAGCCTCCTCTAGACCCCATTGCCACACAAGCATGAAAACAGGCTCCCTTTAATCCAGATTTTCTGCCTGAAGACCCCATTGTAGACCCCATTAATTGGGTCTACAGAAAATCCAGATTAAAAGCCAGAGAGTACCCATTTGATCCGGATTTCCCCAGTGGCAGTGGAAACAATCAGGTCCCAAATGGGTGCTGTGGTGGAAATGGGATCATCCGGCACACAGCCAAATGGGTCCTTAATGGGTGCAAAAATGGGTACTTTCTGACAGTGGAAAGACACCCATAAAATAACTTGGTGGGATAGGGGCTTCTGGGTGTGTAATGAGGAGTCCCCATTAGGGAGGCGCACAAATGGATTTTTTGCATCCAATTTGTATGGAGCAAAATGAAAGAAATCCGTATAATTTCAAATCGATCCCCTTTGAACATGGGAGGATTATATTCAATACAAATGTATTTATATGAATTCCTGTGAATATCTGATATGAACACATACATATGTGATACATATAAAATACGTATCCTGCAAATCCATTCTGAAAGCATCAAATCCACCCTGAATTCACTTTGAATCTGCGCTCAACCCATGTCAAATTCACTCTGTTGCAGATGTGATTGGAGAAGCCTCTTTCCCACCTCTGCAGTTTAACAAATATCCAATGTATGAATGTCCCAAACATTCGTATCTGTATGAATGTCAATGTATTAATGTCATAAGAACCTAAGAACCTAAGAGAAGCCCTGCTGGATCACGCCACAGCCCATCTAGTCCATAAGAACGTAAGAGGAGCCCTGCTGGATCAGGCCACAGCCCATCTAGTCCATAAGAACCTAAGAGGAACCCTGCTGGATCAGGCCACAGCCCACCTAGTCCATAAGAACCTAAGAGAAGCCCTGCTGGATCACGCCACAGCCCATCTAGTCCATAAGAACCTAAGAAGAGCCCTGCTGGATCAGGCCACAGCCCATCTAGCCCATAAGAACCTAAGAGGAGCCCTGCTGGATCAGGCCACAGCCCATCTAGTCCAGCGTCCCATCGCACATGGTAATCCACCAAATGCTCATGAGCATCTCAAGCAGAGACAAGGGCAGACCTTCTTCTACTCTTGGATCCCAGCAAATGGCGTTAGAGGAATCCTGCTTGTCCCCCAACCTGAAAGATGCACTTAGGCATCCATTCTAGTAGCCATTGATACATCTGTCACCCATAAACTTGTCCAACCCTTCCTTAAAGCCATCTTGGCTGGTAGCTGTCACCACCTCTTCCGGCAGCAAATTCCATAAGCCGATGACCCTCTGGGTGAAGAAGTACTTCCCTTTGTCGGATCTCACTCTCCTACCCATCAGCTTCATAGATGCCCCCTGGTTCTAGTGTTGTGTGATAGAGAAAAGCAATTTCCTCTATCCACCTTTTCTGTACCATGCATGATTTTATATACTTCAATGTCCTAATGTTCAATTCATGTACAAATGTGCGGATTCATACAAATATCAAATGTTATGAATATTCATGCACATTCCAAATTCCTTTGCCTTTCCAGGGCAAATACTCAGCAGCTAGAACTTCCTGGTGAACTATCCTAGGCCCTGAGATGCAACAGCTGTATTTATGGTGTCTGGACATCATAATCTTCTCTCTCGCACCCAGATAATCTTCTGGGTATTTAGTGAGCCATATGCTTTATTTTGGTGCTGATCTGTATCTCTTGATACAACGAAATGTTTCTGCTGTTAATTAAGGCATCAGACTGAGGCTGAAGTATTAGCCTGCCTCCCTCTTCTCCCCCATCACTAATTGGCGGATGGTGCTCTTGTCTTTTGTGCAAAGCTGTGGTTCAGCTAGATGCCATTAGTGTTGGAAACACAGATGGGGAAATGACTCATCCTTTGTTCTCCCCCCTCCCCTTTCCCTCCCTCCCTTCTTAACACATTTCTGTTTTCAGATCCACTGATTCCTTTTGTGCCCACACAGGGCAATGGGTGGGGGAGAATCCCTGCTGTTGTCATTTGTTTTCACAACCCGGCTAACTTGATCAATAGCAATCTTTTTTGGTTTATGGAGAGATAATTGAGTAATAAATGCTAATCGCATTAAAGATCTCTTAACAGAGTACAGAACCTGCCAGCAGTAAGAATTTCAAGGAATGCAACCAACAAAATACAATAGAGATCTGCGCAAATGGGTTTGGGGGCATTCGATTTGTAACAAACACTTTAGGAATGTTAGAAAATTTGTATTTGTTGAATAGATCCCACTCGAATGTGGTAAGATTCTATTCAATACAAATGTATTCGTACTAATTCGTATGAATATCCAAAAAGAACAGATATGTATCTGATACAAAGGCATATGTATCGATAAATATCCGATATGTATCACCAGTTTAATGAATGTCCAAACTATTTGTATGGATATTACAAAGCATTGGAATGAATTTGTTAGAAAATTCATATTTGTTTGACTAGGCCCCCTTTGAATGTGGTAGGATTCTATTAGATACGGATGTATTTGTATAAATTCGTATGAATATCTGATATGAACAGATATGTGTTTGATACAAATGCATACATTTCAGATACGTATCCAATACACATCCAATATGTTTCCCCAGTTTAACAAATGTCCAAACTGTTTGTATGAATGTCTGAGAGGCGTGGAGATTAGGGGCACACATGAATGCAATTCTGGGGTGTTTTTCCACTGTCAAAAAGTACCCATTTTTGCACCCATTAAGGACCCATTTGGGCATGAGCTGGATGATCCCATTTCCACCACAGCACCCATTTGGGACCCAATTGTTTTGACTGCTGTGGGGGAAATCCGGATCTAATGGGTACTTTTTGACCTTTAATCCAGATTTTCTGTAGACCCCATTAATGGGGTCTACAATGGGGTCTTCTCCCAGAAAATCTGGATTAAAGGAAGCCTGTTTCCACTGGAAACAGGCAAAGAGGTCTAAAGGTGGCTAGGGGAAGGGGGCACCTATGGGGGGGGAGCTGCAAAGTCCCAGCTTTGGAGTGATTTCAGAGTGATTTCGGAATCATTCCGAAATGACTCCGAAGTCCTTCCGAAGCGATCGCCACAGACTTCAGAGAGGCTCCGGAGCTGTCAGCACGGTCTGTTCGTTATTAGCGCAGACCGTGCTGACTTCCCTCCGAAGTCCCTCCAAAGTGATCGGCAGAGACTTCGGAGTCTTGCCGCTGGTCTCTCCAAAGAGATCAGTGCAGACTTTGGAGGCGCTCCAAAGGGACTCCGGAGCGGCTCCGAAGTCTGCACTGATCTCTCCGAAGAGACCGGCAGCAAGACTCCGAAGTCTCTGCCGATCGCTTTGGCGAGACCAGCGTTGAGACCCTGAAGTCTCTGCCGATCACTTCAGAGGAACAACGGGGTCTTGCTGCCAGTCTCACCAAAGAGATCAGCGCTGACTCCGGAGTCTCGCTGCCGATCTCTTCGGAGGGACTTCGGAGGGAAGTCAGCGCAGTCTGCGTTAATAGCACACGGACCGTGCTGACAGCTCTGGAACCTCTCCGAAGTTTGTCGCGATCGCTTCAGAGGGATTTCTGAGTCATTTTGGAATGATTCCAAAATGACTCCGAAATCACTCCGAAGCTGGGACTTCGGAGATTGCACCCCCCTGTCCCCAGAGACACCTGGGGTGATGGACCGGCCCCTTGGGGGTCGATTCCCCAGATGGGTGCAAAGGTGTTTCCACGGAAGGGGGGTTACAGATGTGGAAACACATTGGGTGCTTCCCTTAATCTGGATCTACTAGATCTGTACCCATTCCTTAGATCCAGATCTTCTTAGATCCGGATCTAAGGGCTGCAGTGGAAAAACACCCTTTGACATTCTATTCTGTTTGAATCGAATATCCAAATATCCAAATTTGTTTGAATAAAGAAAAAATGAATGTCTGGGCATTCAAACTGATACAAATACATTCATATCTATTCATAAAAATATTTTATACGTATTCAATGATACAAATCTCATACACATCTATATGTATCCATTTGCATCACATTTTTATCCTGTATGCATCCTGTTTTCATCCTGTACATATCCATACGGATGCATACACGAAGGTCCAAATCATTCTTATGAATATCTTGAAATTTTCATATTCATATGAATGCTAAAAAATGAATGTCTGGACATTTAATTCATATACATAAGAACATAAGAACATAAGAGAAGCCCTGCTGTATCAGGCCACATCCCATCTAGTCCAGCATCCTGTTGCACACAGTGGCCCACCGAATGCTCATGGGCATCTCAAGCAGAGACAAGGACAAACCTTCTCCTGCTCTCGAGTCCCAGCAGATGGCCCTAGAAGCGCCCCATTTCCTCCCCCCCCAGCCTGAAAGATGCACCTAGGCATTCGTTCTAGTAGCCTTTGATACATCTGTCATCCATAAATTTGTCTAACCCTTCCTTAAAGCCATCCAGACTGGTAGCTGTCACCACCTCTTCTGGCAGCACATTCCATAGGCCGATGACCCTCTGTCTGAAGAAATGTCCAAATTTGCCCAAATAACAAATATTTTGAATATTTGTGCACATCCCTAGTGCAAATAGGGTATTCCTGAACCTCAGCCCTATAAACCGTTTCCACGACAACTTTGCCCCATGTCTTTCCATTCTCCTGGGCAGTTGGGCTTTTTTGAAGATTCGAAAGGAGTTTTGAAGCTGCCAAGTTTGCAAATGAAAATTGCTTTGGGGGATTCTTAGAAGAAGAATCAACCCTGCCTCTCTCTCCTGCTTTCTGAATTAGTAATCAACCTGGCAGATGGATGTCAGCCAGAAGCCTGGGTGACCTCAGAAGCAGAGAAGCAGAGACCCCAGCTGAGTAGAGTTCTTTTATTTCGGAGTGGAAGGAGCTGATTCCACTTAGAATGGATTCCTTAATTCTCCGTATCCCCAGGGCCAAGGAGATGCTGTTCCTTACTACAGACTTGACCTAGAAACTACAACTGAGGAAAGTCACACCACAGAGAGATGAGATTTAGGGTCTGGAAGTTTGCTTAGATGAATCAGAGCCTGGCACATTCATTTACGAACTTAGCTGACTATGTACTTCCCTGATCATTAAATTGTTATTTTTGGATTGCAACCACCTCAAATATTATTCCAAAATGATCGGCCCCAGATTACATTTCAGATGATCAGAATTAGGGATGTACATGAGTGATTTTTTTGTATTCGATACGTATTGAATTGCTTGCAAGAAAATTCATATTCGTTAAAATAGATGTGGTAGAATTTGAATATGGTATGAATTTCAATCCCATAGAAATCCCAAATGAAGCTTCATATGAATGTAAGAAGACATTCAATTCAAATTCAAATGGCAATTTTCAAACATGCCAACATTCAATTTGAATTTGAATTTCCGAATTTGGCCGAATTTGTTTGAAGTTATGAATATGCGTGCACATATTGGTACCTAAGGACATCTTTCAGGTCATGGGGACAAGCAGGATATTTCTAAGGCCATTTACTGGGATTCAAGAGGAGGAGAAGATTTGCCCTTATTTCTGCTTGATATGCCCATGGGCAACTGGTGGGCCACTGTGTGCAACAGGATGCTGGACTAGATGAGCTGTGGCCTGATCCAGCAGGGCTTCTCTTAGGTTCTTATGGACTAGATGGGCTGTGGCCTGATACAACAGGGCTCCTCTTAGGTTCTTATGGAATAGATGGGCTGTGGCCTGATCCGGCAGGGTCCTCTTAGGTTCTTATGGACTAGATGGGCTGTGGCCTGGTCCAGCAGGGCTCCTCTTAAGTTCATATGGACTAGATGGCCGTGGCCGGATCCAGCAGGTTTCCTCTTAGGTTCTTATGGACTAGATGGGTTGTGGCCTGATCCAGCAGGGCTGCTCTTAGATTCTTATTTTCTTATCCCTAATCAGAATGAATCTGATAGTAAGTCTTCATTGAGAGAATGTACTTTGAAAATACATACTGAGATGCAAACTCCGATGTGAAAACTAGGAATGTGCACAAATATTCAGCACATTCAAAATTCATACAAATTCTTATGCATTTTGAGATTTGCAGGTGAATCACAACTCCCATGAACTGAATAGATCCAGCCTTCGTCAAAGATTCAGAGAAGGTTCAATTAAGGACAGATCTTCCCCCCACCCCACTGTCCCCCCTGCCCCCCTCTTTCTCCTCTTACATTTGGCTGTGCATATTCATAGAAATAGATCCCCGCTGAATGTGGTAGGATTCTATCCAATGAGTGTATTTGTACAAATGTGTATGAATGTCCAATGCGAACACATAGATATCCGATACGTAGTATCCCGTAACATATCTGCTCTGAAACTGTCAAGTCTGCCCTGAATCCACTTTGAATCTGCACTCAGACCATGTTGAATTCACTCTGGATCCGTTGCAGATGTGACTGGCACAGCCGCTTTCCCACATCCCCAGGTTCACAAATGTTCCAAAGGTTCGTATGAATATTCCAAAACATTGTATTCATACGAATGCCAATGTACGAATGTCATAACATTAGATTAGTATACAAATATCCAAATTCATCTGAATTCATGTGGATAATGAATATTATGATAATGAATCCCTAATTTGCATCAAATAGAATGGGGGAATCTGGCTTTGTGCACATCTCCAGTGAAAACCAAAGCAGATGATGGAGTGTGCAGAATCAATCAAGCTGTGCCCATATATCACTTATTCCACTGTTTTTTATATTCTGGAATAAAGGGTATGCATATCCTAGGGACGTGCACAAATGTTCTAAACATTCAAAATTTGATCAAATTTGATTGAATGTGGACATTCAAGACATTTGAATTTAATGATTCCAATGAATTGTGAGTGTTCCAAAACATTCATTCGAATGATTCAAACCATTCAAATGCACAGATATGTACGTATCTGTACGGATATCATACGTATCTGTATGCATTTGCGCTTAAAATACGGAACGAAAACGTGATGCATATAAAACAGGATGCACACACAATGCATACAGGTAAGCATACATACGGATGGTGTCGACATTTGTATCTTTAAATACGAATGTTGTCAACATTCAAATCTTCAGATTCGTATCTAACATTCAAACAAATAGATTTGAATGCATTCAGATTCTGAACATTTAAATCAAATGGAATGTTTTGCGATTCTATTCAACGAAAATTCGAATGAAAAACAAAACACATTTGTGAACATCCCTAGTATATTCCACAACAAAATACTCCCAGGAGCATTTAATGGAATAAATAAGCAACATCTGGATGGACATTCAGATACCACCACCTCTTCTAAATTGCACATTCCAGATTTATAGTGGGAGAAGACATAAGAAAACAGAACTGAGGCTAGATTAGCTATTGCCATGGAGAACCTTTTATTAATGCTTTTTTTGTTTAAAAAAAAACCCTAGGTTGTGTCAAAAAGAAAGTAGTTAAAAACAGTATCACATCCTTAGGAGGAAGGGAATTGCCTATTTTGCCAAAAAAAAAAAAAAAAAAAGAGCTATGTCTGCACCATAGAGTGGTGGAGCTTGACTCACCTCAAACAGGAAGCAATTACACACCTCAAACAGGAAGCAATTACACAGCACTGGGGCCATCACAAAGAAGGCCCTGTCACACATTCGTGCCCCACGGCCTCTGAGGTCCTTTTGCGTTTGGAAATAGTATAGCTAGCACCCTCGATACCCAACCATCCACACAAGGGCAGAAGCAGGGCATAAAATTAAAACTATTGGAGAATTACAGAGGAGGGGGTTACTGATGCTCTACCCATATGCAATGAGAGTCTCGTGTTTTTGCTTTCACTATGATCGCCTCTGTCTTGCTGGGGTTTTTTTCGGATGGATCTTCCGGAGGACAGATCACTGAAAAACAGATCTTCTTTGATCCGTTTTTCGGATCAGATATTCATGTGAATTTGTTTGCATTTGTATCGAATAGAATCCTACCACATTCGAAGTGGGTCTATTCAAATGAATACAAATTTTCTAACATTCATGCACATTCCTAGTCTGAAGGTACCCTACGATGTTGTTTTATTTCAGACATTCTGTCCACAAAGTCTATATGTATAGATGGAGCAATTCCCCCCCACACACACACATATTTTCACATTCGCCCACCGTCTTCCAGAAGTGGGTGTTTTTTCACCAGTATTCCCCTACGTTCTGGCCAGCATGTGCACAGTGTGTTTTCTACTCTAGCTCCATTCTCTTCTAGCCTGGCCTCATTCTTAGGACATGGTGAACATAATTAGGACTGACAACATAGTTTTAAGGATTGGCTTTAACTAATCATCTCCTTTGTTCATTACTCATGAGCTGAATTGAGCCTGCTCTCTCCTACTCCGTTATCCACACCCCTTTCTTCCTTTGTTCTCAGGCTGCAGGTAGATGCTCCGTATTCTGTGTGATTCAGAAAATACCTGTTTTCATGGTTAGCTGCTGTTCTGTGATCCCTCTAGGGAGACCATTTATCTTGGTATCATCCATCTTACCCTAATATCTCTTCTCTTTTTTTACTTTCACACATATAAAAATACTGTGTATTCACCCGCCCAGTTGTGACTCACACAGCCAAAGTGGATGAATACCAGAGGAAAGGGAAGATGTTCTAGGGAAAGCTTCATGTTTCATCTCTTTGAAGTATGCTTTATCATTTCTAGAATGCATCTAGAGGAGCCTAGAGCCTAGGGTTTTTTTCCCCACTTACCTCCCTTAATCCAGATCTAAGATGATCCAGATCTAAGGAATGGGTCCTTCAACTAATCTGGATTTAGTAGATCCAGATCTAAGGAGGTACCCAACGCATCTTTACGGGTGGTGTAGCACCTAACAGCAATATGTGCTAGTGTGCTCGCAGTGGAAACACCAGAACACCCAAGTAGCAAATCCGGATCTACCCACATGGGGCCTGCCCATCACCGATTGTTTTTTGGAGGGTGCCATTGGGGGTGCAAACTCTATAGATACTCAGGAGTTTCTTCCAAGTTCCTCTGGAGAATCTTCAGAGTTTGTGGCAAATCGCTCCAGAAATTTTCCAGAGCTTTGGACAAAGCTCCATAGAAATGGCATTGCTATGATGGTCATCTTTGAAGCCCATGCCATTCCCCGGAGTTGTCTTTGGAGCTGTCTTAAGAGATTATGCACAGGCTTTGGAGCTTTGGGTTTGGGGGCACCCACCCCCATGGGTTCCCACCCCGGAGCCCACCCCTAGACCTCATTGCCCGATTGCGATGGAAACACACTCCGTATAATCCGGATTTGATGCCTGAGGACCCCATTGTAGACTCCTTTAATGGGGTCTACAGGAAATCTGGATTATAAATCCTGAAGGGCCCATTTAATCTGGATTTCCCTAGATCAGCTGGAAACAAGTGTGGCTCTAACGGGGTCTGCAGTGAAAACAGGATCTTCCTGCTCTGAGCCTAATGGGTCCTTAATAGGTTCCTAATGGGTACTTAGTGCTAGTGGGGGAAAAAAGCCTACATCACAAGAAGTCATTTTTATTCTACCTTGGTCAGACCCTATCTAGAGCACTGTCTGGTCACCCCAATGTCAAAAAAAAAAGAAAAAGAAAAAAAAAGACAAACTAGGGCAAGTTTAAAGGAGGGCTACCAAAATGGTGAGTGGTCTGGAAACTGTGTCCTATGAGGAAAGGTTGAAAGATCTAGGAGTGTTTATCCTGCAGAAGAGAAGACTGAGAGGAGACGTGATGGTGGTCTTCAAGTATCCAAATGTGGGATGTGCATGAATATTTGTAACATTCGTTAAGTGTATGAATTCCGATGAGTTTGGACATTCTTACATGTATTGAATGTTACGACATTCATATATTAACCTTCATATGAATACAAGGGTGCTTCCACACCTGCTGCTGAAAAATGGATCAAAGAATATCCGTTTTTCAGTGATCCGTCCTCTGGAGGATTTGTCCAAAATAGCAACAGATCCAAAGGGGCCTTGAGCATCCACACACGTGCGGGGAGGACGGATCCTGAGGGCTGGGTGGTCTGTGTGCTGTGCGGAAGCCATAGCACCCATTCAAAAACGCAGCCGGCTTCCCGTGCCACTGACGCCGCCCCCGGAGCCACAGGACTGGAGCAGTCAGCTGCCAGTCACTGCACATTTCCAGCGGTGTGCAGTGCCTGGGGGAGGGCCTTCTGAGGCAGACCATCCTACTTCCACCCCTTCCAAGATGGCGGCCGCAGTGACATCGGTCCCTTCACCTGTCCATTTGTGGAAGTATCCTGCTTCCACATGGATCCAGGTGAAGGGACAGATTGAAGACCTAATTTTTTAGGTCTTCATTTAGATCCAGTTTTTGGCAGCAAGACCTGATTTAAAGACGGATCTCGCACGCCAAAATGCAGAAGCGGCTGCCTGGAAGGGTCCCTAAAGAGGTTTGCAATGCAGAAGGTAAGTACCCAAGGGTTTAAAATGTGTTCTAACTGGGTTGTTAAACCGGTTTCCGTGGCCAGTGCGGAAACACCCCAAATATTTTCAGACATTTGTACAAATAGTTTGGAAATTCTTGAAACTAGGGAGGTGGGAAAGCAGCTACACCAGTCACATCTGCAATGGATCCATAGCATTTGCCATGGATCGAGAGTAGATTAAGAATGGATTCAGGTTGGATTTGACCCTTTCAGAATGGATATGTTACGGGATACATATCTGATACATATTCCATCATATTGGATATTCGTACAAATTTGTATGAACACATTTGTATTGAATAGAATCCTACCACATTTGAAGGAGATCTATTCGAATGAATATGAATTCTCTAACATTCAATTCATTATGACATCTGTGTACATCTGTAATCTGGAGGGCTGTCATATTCTTGCTTACACAAGATGGGAGGACTAGAAACAACAGGGTGAAACTTCAAGGGAGTCAACACAGATGAGCTATTAGGAAAAACTTCCTAATAGGTTGCCACGGGAGGTAGTGGGTTCTCCTTCGCTGGAGGTTTTCAAGCAGAGGCTGGACAGACATCTGTCTGGAATGGTTTAGGAAATCCTGCACTGAGGAGGGGGTTGGACTTGATGACCCTAGAGGTCCCTTCCAACTCTATTATTCTGTGATATTTGGGCTCAAGTCATTTGGGGCTTGGAGCTTCAGAATCAAAACTTTGAATTGGATGGTGAAGTAAACTGGCAAGCAGTATACGCGTACGCACAGTTGCACAAGGTGCTGCAATCAAAATGGTGGTGTCTGGGGGAGGATTGGATGTGCGACCAGACTCAGGTGTGTGTCTGGGCATATGGGGGCTAGGCTAACGTATACTACTGTTCTCTACTGCAAATGCTAGTACGTGTTAGTCTCTTCTGCACCTTTCCTATCCCCTGGTGAGTGGCAAGTGCAGAAACACCCCTGGTATCCACAATGAAAATCCAGGTGGGTGAAAAGAAATAGGAAAAAATGCATTTGCTTTTTTGTGTCCTACTGCCTTGCTATTCCACCAGATTGACCTGCCCATGCCCTAAGATCAGCAGGGGTGGCCTCCTGGTGTACCACCACCCTCAGTAGCAAAAAGAGGTGGGCCCTTGGGATAGGGCCTTTTCAGTGCTGGCTCCCAGACTGTGGAATGGCCTCCCTCCTGAGGAGCATCAGGCACCTTCACTTTATGCATTCAGGAGAGCTGTGAAGATGCACCTCTTTGCCCTGGCCTTTGGCTAAATGAGGGAACAGCTTTTCTTCCCCACGTTCAGGCACTGTTATGGTTTTAATATGTTCATTTTATATGGTCACTGGTTTTTAAGGTAGGCACCTGCCCTGGAACCTTGGAGTATAAAGCAGAATAAAGATTCAAATATATATAAATAAATCACTTGCTTAATGCCTGTCGTGAAGGAGCAAAAGCCCCTTGGTGAGAACTTAGCTGTGGGTAAATGGTTTTCCACCAAGCTGCCACATCATTCATTCATTCATTCATTCATTCATTCATTCATTCATTCATTTTTCTATCTCGCACTATACCTGTAGGTCTCAGGGTGGGTAACAACATCCAGTGCATTAAACAAAACAATATATCTTAAAACAGTAATGTCTACGACATTTAAAAACCAACGTTAAAACAAAACTAATATATTAAAAAAAACAGTACTACCTAAAAGTGGGGGGAAAGTGTAACTGTATTTAGCCGAAGGCCAAGACAAAGAGGTGTGTTTTCACCACCTTCCTAAACATATACAGAGAAGGAGCCTGACGCACCTCAAGGGGGAGACTATTCCATAGCCTGGGGGCCATCACTGAGAAGGCTCTCTCCCGGGTGCCCACCCATTTCACTACTGAGGGTGGTGGGACAGCCAGGAGGGCCTCCCCTCCAAATCTTAAGGCATGGGCAGGTTGGTGTGGGAAAAGGCGTTCCTTTAGATGTTTGGAGCGCAAATCATTTAGGGCCTGATAAGTTAGAGTTAACCCCTTGAATTGGGCTTGGTAGTGGATGGGTAGCCAAGGACTATGGCACAAGGACCCCCTTAATCTGGATTTGGCTCCATCCAGTGCAATCAGAGCAGAACAAATGGGATTGGCACCTCCATGCTCTGATGAGGAGGATTGTGTTCCAGATTAAGAGGCTCCTTAATCCAGATCAGGAGTAAGTGCTGAAAAGGCCAAAGACAGGTTTATAGAAACCTCAGCCACAAATTCTCCAGAAAGCCAGGACTGGCGTCTGCCACTTCTGAAGGAGTTGTGTCAGTGGCTCACCAGATAGCATGCAGGTGGCTGCTGGGGTCCTTTATATCAGGCCTGAGGGTGGGCGTGTGGACAGCACAAAACCCATTTGTGTTTTGGGTTTGTGCCTGAGAGAGAAAGAGAGACAGACAGAGAGAGATATGTAGAAGTGGGTGGGAAGCCAGCATCTGCCCAACATCACCTGTGGGACATTTTGGAATTGGAAGTGAGTGTCCTCATGAAAAATTGGTGGCCTTGTCTCCAGAACAGAAGCGAGGGGTGATTCGCTGGAAAGAAGGTTCTCAAATGTGTGTTGCATGTAAGCATGTTGCCTAGGAAGGAAATATCCCTTCTGGGCAAAAAAGGACCTCGCTGTGGGCGTGTGGCCATGCGGGTGAGAGAGAAGGGAAACACGTTCTGTCTCCTCATCCACCCCTGATGAAATGAAATGTGTTGGTTAGGGAGCTGGAGTCTTATCTGGGAATACCGGATTTGATTCCACACTCCTCCATGAAACCAGCTGGTTGACCTTGGGCTAGTCACAGCTCTCTTCTGAGCTTTCACAGCCCCACCTACCCCACAGGGAGAAGAACAGAAATCTTTGTCAGCCGCTTTGAGTCCCCTTCAATTGGGTGAGAAAAGCAGGATAGAAAAGCCAACTCTTCTCTTTTTCCTCCTCAGGAGGAAAGTTCTGTAGATGTTCAGGACTGTATCGTGAGGGCAGGCTGAGGTGGATCGTGAGGAGGTTCTGAAGAGGAGCAGAAGGGCCTGCTTCTGAGGGGGGGGGTTGCTACTTGTGGTCCATGAGTCACAAGGGGGAGCGTGGCCCATGGGTGTGCTCTGTTGCAGATCGCTGGGGCGGCGTTCCAGGTGTGTAGGAAGGCGTTGTATTTCTCTGTGTGTCACTGGAGGGGTGTCATGTGGGGGGTTGGAAGAAGGCCACGTGTGGAGTAGGCAGAGGGGGTTGGCTGTTGCCTGGCTGTTTTTCTCTTACAATTTTTAAGTGATACTTGTTTTCTCTCTCTCTCTCTCTCCCTCTCTCCCTGTGTATTGCGCCTCTCACTCCCTTTCTCTTTTGCTCTCTCTGCACTCTGCTACCCTCCCTCTCTTCCCTTCCCTCCCTCCACAGACCCTCCTCCACCACCACCACCTCCTCCTCCTCCTCCTCCTCGTCCTCCTCCTTCTCTTCATCTCAGCTTGGTGCTTGGTCCTGGCGTGGCTGCCGAACGGTCCCGGTCGATCCTTTCCGAACTAAATGCCTCTGTGACCGAATTTCTTCTTTCGCCATTTTAGCCCAGCGCACTACCGAAATGGTAAGTGATGCCAGCAGGACATCTGAGCAAGCGATGCATCGAGGGCTTAGCGTCTGGCTGAGGAGGTGGAGAGCGAGGAAGAGAAAGGGAAGCAAAAGGAAACTGTCCAACGCAGCATGACATGTCAGTGTGATGGGGGGGGGGATGCAAGGCTGGGTGTGCACATTTGTGTATGTGTGTGTGTGAGCATGCACGCCTCTGTGTGTGTTTGTGTGTATGCATGCATGGGGTGGATACTGTGTAGGCAACCTGTGCGTGTCTGTGTGTGAAATTACGACAATCCCCAGAATAATAAGAGAGGAATTTGCATGTGTCTTTGAGAATCTGTGACCTAAATAACAACAAAGCATGGAGCTTAAGAGACTTGCTGCAATGAAATGCCACAATTGTCTTTCGCCGAGGTCAAGGATCTACCTTGGATGGGTCCCTCCTTTCCAATGGATGCGCATGCCTGGGTACCCCAATCTGACCCCCTTCCCCACATATGTCACATCCATTCCTGCCTGGCTAGCTGGCTGGCTGCCCGGGATGGGGAAGCTGAAGGCTTCTTGTTGCTTTGGCTGCATTTGGGGTACAGGCCTTGTGCTGTGAATTTGAATAGAAGTGCTGGCAGAGAAGTGGAGGAACTAATGGGAAAGGAGGGGGGGAGAAAGGGGGTTACGCACCTAGCCGGTCCTTTTCAGGAATGCTTTTGGGCGATTTAACTCTTTCCCGGCAGCTGTTGTTGGTTTCAGCAGCTCTTGGCTGCCCCAGGTTCCCTTTTGGGAACCCCTTGTGATTTTTGGGCTCCATGCCTTTGTCTACCATCAATTTGATGCCTTCCTTAGACCTGCCTTGAGATGGGGTCAAAAGGGCACATTTGCATTGGCCAAATAAAGGACTCGGTTGGAGGCTTTGCACAATAAGTCAAGGGATTCTTTGAAGACAGACAGTTTGTGTGTGGCTGTGATCCGTTTGTCACAACTGGGGCAAGAAGAGTATGTAAACTGGAGCCCAGCGAGGACGTACATTTTCTTTTAAAATAGATGGTGTTTGGATGCCCCCTGTCACTTTTGACTGACACCCTGTCCCTCATTTCCAATGGGATTTTCTGGCCCCAGCCATGAACAAGTCCCACTGGCACCTTGGTACCCATCACCTTGGCTTTGGATGCTCTGAGGTTGGTTCTTCCAGCAATTCTCTTGCTTCCTCTCTCCTGGCGAGGAGTGGTCCATCCCAGGAAAGGGAGGGCAAAGGAAGATAATGGGGGGTGGGGGAGGGGCAGGAAAGGGGAGGGGTGTAGAGGGGAGGCAGGTTTTTCCGAGATGAAGGTTGGGTTTATTATTAGAAACACTAATGTATTTGGTCCACTAGTTGCCATGGAAACCTCTGCACTGAAGTGGCTTTAAGGATGCGGCGTTGTCTGTGTTTGCCTGTGCCCAAGGCAGGCCCAAACTCTGCCCCCTTTTCAAAATTGCAGGTTGGAGTGGCCAGCCTTGGGGTGATTATCAGGCTTAAGGGAAGCTGTGCTTGCAAACAAGGTTGGAGAAGGTGGGGAAGGAGAACCTCTCCTGAGTTCTTCTGGGTGATCTGCAGGTAGTCAAGAGCAGGTGAAGGTTTTGCCTTTGTCTGCTGCTGGAGATGCCCAGAAGCAATTAGTAGGCCACTGTGTGAAATGGGATGCAGGACCAGAGGGACTGGGGCCTGATCCAGCAGGGCTCCTTTTGTATTCTTCTAGATAAATTCAAGATTTACCAATGACTACAAGAATGGATGTCCGGATACCACCTCCTGGTTGGAGAGACAGGCAGGATGCCTCTAAAGGCCATTTGCAGAAATCTGAGACCAGGTTGATGGGCTACTGTGTTAAGACAGGGTGCTGGACTAGATGGGCTGTGGCCTGATCCACCAAGGCTTCTCTCATGTTCTAGTCAAATTCAAGGAGGACATTTATCAGTGGCTACAAGAATGGGTACTTGGGTACCATCTCCAGGCTGGTGAGACAGGCAGGATGCCTCTAAAGGCCATTTGCAGAGATTTGAGACCAGGTGGAGGTTTTGCCTTTGTCTTCTGCTTGAGATGCCCCAAAGCAGTTGATGGGCTACTGTGTTGAGACAGGATGCTGGACTAGATGGGCTGTGGCCTGGCCTTGCGGGACTCCTCTTATGTTCTCTTGTGTTCATCAGGTGGAAACAGCCTCTTTGCCTTACTTGTGATTTCTTCTCCCCATCAGTCTCTTTTTTTAGCAGATGGACTGAAGGATGTTTGTGATGGCTTGAGGCAAGTTATATTTCTACGTGAATCAGTTTCATGGTGGTGCTATATGTTCACAGTGTATCTGTGGTTCCTCTTCTCAATTCCATGTCTCTCTTTGAATGCCATGATAAACTGATTTATCACAGCAGAAGGTGCAGCAGCAGTCCCTTTACACCTGCAAACTCCATGCACCTCTTCCCCAGTATGACTGCAAAGAGAAGACGGAGGGGTTTTCCTCCTGTGCTTGAGAAACTATAGCATTGGCTGAACGTGAACAAACTGTGGCTTCCACCCTTGATCCGATGTCAAACCTCAGTTTATGAAGCTGCCTTGTTGATAACAAATGATATCCAAGATAAAGTACAGAATAAGCTTTGCACAGTTCATTGAACAATAGCTAATTAGTGCTGTAGTTTTACTAGAGAAGATGGGCAGAAGCTTGTTGAATCAAAGTGCTCTGAAAGAGCTTGTAGTATTTAGAAGAAGGCTTATATGGACCCTCCAAAGACAAGTATGCAACAATCTGGTTTATGAGATTTGCCATGTAAATGTGCTAAGTAAGTAGAGCAACAGATACCAAGTTGGTACCAAGCGGCAGCTAATGGAGGTGGCAACCTGGCTTCCAGGAGCAGAACATCTGACCACTGAGAAAGACAGTAGAATGTAATGGTAGGTCCTAAGAGGCTCTAAGTAGGGATGGGCATGAATGGGATTTTTGGCATTCAATTCGTAACAAATCAAATGTTAGAAAATTCATATTTGTTTGAATAGACCCCCTTTGAATGTGGTAGGATTCTATTTTAAGGTTGTTACCCACCCAAAGACCTTTGGGTATAGGGCAGGATGGATGGATGGATGGATGGATGGATGGATGGATGGATGGATGGATGGATGGATGGATGGATGGATGGATGGATGGATGGATGGATGGATGTTTGATACAAATAGCCAGTACGAATGCATACGGATCCTGGATACGGAGTCTATACAAACACATACATATTGGATACATATCCTGTACTAGGGATGTGCATGAATGGTTATTTTTAAATTTGAATTCAGATCAAATTGACTATCCAAACATTTGATTTGATTCAAATGTTTAGAATCCAAATGCAACAAAATCTGATTCACATTGAATACATTAGAATCTATTGGTTTGAAAGTTGGATTCAAGTCTGGAGATACGAATGTTGACAAATTTGTATGTGTTATACGTATCTGTACACATTTCATACGTGCCCCATTTTATCCCGTATGCATCCCGTTTTTGTCCCATACTATCAGCGCAAATGTGTACAGATACATATGAGATTTGTACAGATAGGTATGTAATCATTCGAACGAATGTTTCAGAACATTTGAAGTTCGTTCAGATGTTTAAATTTGAATGTGTAGATATTCTATCCAAATTCAAATGTCCTCATTCGATCAAATTCAATTGAATTTTGAATGTTTAGAACATATGTGTACATCCTTAGTCTATACCAGCACATACGTATCTTATGCAAACGCATATGTATTGATATATATCCAATATGTATCCACAGTTTAATGACTGTACAAACTATTTATATGAATATTCATATTAATACAAATGTTAGTGTACAAATGTCATAACATTCAATTCGCATACGGATGTCCGAATTCATATGAATTTGTATGGATAACGAATGTTATAAGTATTTGTGTGCTTCCCTAGGTTTAAATGAACTAGGGCCTGTCACCGACTGCCTCCAGATGACTGCA
Source organism: Aspidoscelis tigris stejnegeri (assembly GCA_023333525.1). Lineage (NCBI taxonomy): Eukaryota > Metazoa > Chordata > Lepidosauria > Squamata > Teiidae > Aspidoscelis > Aspidoscelis tigris. The sequence goes on along the minus strand of JALMGA010000004.1, from coordinate 4,486,097 downwards.
TGTTTAGATGGGTACATGTGTCTAGCATTGCCCTGGAATATTGGGGTGTTTCCTCACAATTTTGTTATTGTGGGGAAATCAACTCCCAACTTGGATTTTGCTATAAAGCAGAAGGACTTGCCTTGTCTGGATGGCAGCTTGTGTGGTCCTCTGGTCTGGAAATGACCACCACCCATGTACGGGGCCGAACAGAATCCAAAATGGTGGCCACACATATGCAAGGGGCGGTGATCAAGCTGGCTACATTGCAGGAAGAAGCACCCAATGAACAATCATTCAGGAAGCACTTTCTTCTGGAAGATCATTATGTTTCATAGTATTTAGCCATTGCCATAGTAAAATGTTGTGTACTGCACTGAGCACTTAGAAAAAAGATCCACAAGAAGGTTTCATGACTACACAAATTCCATCACACATACTGTATCTTAGGGGTGTGCATGAATGCAATTTTCGGGATTCTAATTGAATCAAATATTCAAAAATTCAATCTGATTTGAATGTTTAAAATTTGAATTTAATCAAATTTGATTTGAATTAAGCAAATCTGAATCTATTCATTTAATTTTTTTAAAACTCGAATTTGTACTTACGATGTCGGCAACATTCGTAGATGCCTGTACGCATCTTCCCTGGATCCGTACACATCCATACATGTCCGTATGCATCCCATAGTTATCCTTTTTACAACCTGTTTTCATCCTGTATGGATCCGTACAGATGAAGGAAAGATGTGAATCTTCAAGTATGCATCATTTGTAAACACATACGCACACGAATGTCCAAATAAGTTGAATGGATAGATCCGAAATTCAGAATTCAAATCAAATATTTAAATTCAAATTTAAGGACATTCGATTCAAATTCAAGTGTTGAAATTCGCGCGATTTGCTTGAATTTCAAATGCATTTGAATATCCATGCACATCCCTTTCCCTGTCATGGCCTCTGCTGCCATTGCCACTCTCCAAGGCTCATCTAGGCCTTCTGGAGGTGGGCACTCAGGTTTAGAGGCCACTCCCATTCTCAAAGCCTTTGAGGATGGTGGAATGGTGGTGTCAAAGGCCAGGTTTGCAGGTAAGGGGGCGGGGCTGGGGGGAGAATGGAAGACCAGGGGTGAGCAGATCTAGTCTTCATCAAACCTTCTATGGAGCTCTAACCAAGGCTGGATGCATTTGATTTGGAAACAAATGGGGGCCTACATAAGAACATAAGAGGAGCCCTGTTCAATCAGGCCACAGCCCATCTAGTCCAGCGTCCTGTCACACACAGTGGCCCACCAAATGCTCATGGGCATCTCAAGCAGAGACAAGGACAGACCTATTCCTGCTCTAGAATCCCAGCAAATGGCCTTAGAAGCGTCCTGCTCCCCGCCCAGCCTGAAAGATGTACTTAGGCAACCATTCTAGTAGCCATTGATACATCTGTCTTCCATAAGTTTGTCTAACCCTTCCTTGAAGCCATCTAGGCTGGTAGCTGTTACCACCTCCTCCTTTTTTATTCATCTGTGTATAGGATATGCACATATTTTTGTATTCAATTCGTATCAAATTGAATGCAAGAAAATTCATATTCATCCAAATAGATCTTCTTTGAATATGGTGGGACTCCTATTTAATACAAATGTTTGATTCCATATGAATCCCATATGATAGCATACAAATCCCAAACGAATCCCATACGAATCCCATATGAAACTTCAGTTCAGATTTGAATGTCAATCTTCGAATGTGCCAACGTTCAATTCGAATTCGAATGTCTGAATTTGGCCAAATTCATACAAATTTCAAACATTACACATATTCATGCACATCCCTACTTGTGAATATTTAAATTCATATACACTTGTATGAATGCGAACCTGACAAATATTTTCCCGTCCCTAACTTGCATGTTAACTGATATTCTTACCTAAAGTGTAATAAGTTCTGGGCAGAGGCAATCTTTCAATTTATTAAGATTTGAGTAAGAATTTGTGTGAGCCAGTTTGGACTTGTGGTCAGAGTGTCAGAAACCTATCCTGGTAGTCTCCCAGTTCAATTTTGCACTCCTCCAGCAAGCCTGCTGGGTAACCTTGAGCTAGTCACAGCTCTCTTCTGAGCAATCAATGCCACACCAACCTCACAGTGTGTCTGTTGTGGGGAGAAGAACAGAAGTTTTGCCAGCTCATTTGAGTACCCTTAAATGTTTGCTGAATCGCTTCTATAAATGAGGCATGTCTTTCCTTGAAACATGGTGATTTGGTGAACTGCAGGAAATATTCTGAGACATGTGTGAACCACACAGATTGCAAAGGGTATGAAAAATATTCAAACGTGAAATCTTGGCACAGTGGCAAGGGTAGGCTTTTGGGATGTCTTCTTCAAATGCTCCATGGCCATGGCCACCTTATGATGAAAATTGCTGCCAGGCTGTGGTGTGAACGTCCACAATAACCTGCTGGTGCTATGGGGAGCCAAAATGCCAGTGGCCTTCACCCAGCATTTCTGCTTCCCACATGGTGATGGTGCCGCATGTTTGGAGCAACGTCTTTCTGATGCTGCAGCATTCCCCAAGGTTCTTTGATGGACATTTGGCATAGATGATCAGATCAGCCATGCCTTATTTCTACATGGATCCTCAGATGGTTCTGATAGAAGGTATGGCTTGACAACATTAAAAGCGCTGAAATATTTTGACCACCAGTGTCTTGGTGGAAGGAGAAGAGGTGTCTTCGGAGGTTGTGCAAATGCTGTGAAAACTGCTGAGAGCATCTGTGGTCTTTTCTGCACTTACCTGCTTTGGGGCAGGATCCGTGGGCAAGGAATAGTCAGGCCCACTGATCATGACCATGGGATGGTGTGGGCAGGATCGGCACTGTCCGCATTGATGGTGTTGAATCAGGTCAGCAGATGCCACAGCCTCAAGCTTGCAGGAGCTGCTTTGGCCTCACCCCCATGCCTCCAAAGCTTAATCTATGTTCTGGATCATGCCTCTGAGGGTTAACACGGGGTCTGTATGCCTCTTGGGTTCTGCATCAGGACCACACTGGTTCAATTAAAGGGGTCTACCAGTGATCTCCGGATTAGGGCCTCCTTAATTTGGATCAGGTACCAGCAGGGGTGAGGACCTCCTAGATCTGCATTAACATGCGGATCTGGAGGCCTAGATACATACTAGGCAGGGCATGAATACAGATTAAACTCCCATCCAGAAAGGGCCTATGTCTTCACAGCAGTTTGTTCAACCTGCACTCAATGGACCCCACTGCATCACATGTAGGGTATACATACCATCTGTGCTTTTTGTGCAACACTCACAAAGCTTATTTCCTTTCTAGCTTCTTCTTCTTCATCCTCTTCCTCTCCTCCTCCTCCTCCTCCTTCTCTTTCTTCCTCTTCCTCTTCTCCTCCTTCTCCTTCACCATACAAATATGAATAGCAGGGCAGCATCAGAGAGCTTGGTTTCTCCCAGCCTGAAGCGTGGGCCAATGCACAGCTCTTTGCTTATTTATTTAAATATTCATTTCCAGTCCTTCACATAGAGGTCCCAGGATGATAAGCAACAATAAAAAGAAGGGGAGGAGGAAAACTCATAAAAACAATCTAAAACATACTTAAAATAAACCCTCCCTCCCTGGCCGGACAACCTTCAGAGAAAGCTGAACATCAAAAGCCTGGATGAAGAGATGTATCTTAACTAGGCACCAAACGCCATATAATGTTGGTGCATGTAATATCTCCAGAGGAAAGCTGTTCTTCTCGTACGTCATCACATCTTACATCTCTGTGAGGTTGCTGCAAAGACAGGATAAAATATCTCTCCTGGAATGTAGTATCAGCATGTGTGAATAAATTTGCATCATAACTGGAGCATACTTCACGTAAACAAAAGCTTTTATTAGAGGCTGCAAGATGGGGAAAAGCTGAATGAAGGCATTACTCTCGCTGAGAATAAGTGGTAGTCCTCTCTGGAGCTTTTGGGAAAGACAGGTCTTTTACACCTCCTGCTATTTCGGCCTTTGAACTAAAGATACCAGAAACTGAGCCTATAACTTTCTGCATAGCAAACATCTACCTTAATGATACAGATTCAAACAGAATCACCTCAGAAATCCAGCCATCTATCCATTATTCATTCCCTTTCATTGCTTAGTCCAAATTCCGCATCAAAATCGAAAAAGGCAAATACAAGAGGAAAGGAGTCTAAGTGCAAACTAAAATGGATAATAAAAAAGGAAAATATTTACTGGTGCGGTTAGATTGTAACCCTAAAAACGAGCAGGGTTTCTGCAACGTTTTACAGTAGTAAATGTAACTCAGCAGCGGGAACAGTCCGACCTAGGAGTGTGCAGGAATGCAATTTTCAACATTCAACTCAATTCGAATTGAAATATTTGAACATCTGAATTTGTACAAATGAAAACTAATGTCTGGACATCCGAACCAATATGAATATATTCATGTCTATTTGTTTGAATATTTGATATGTATCCAATGATACGAATTTTGTACACATCCTTTTTTTATCCAATATGTATCCTGTTTTCATCCTGTATGTATCCCATTTTATCCCGTATGCATCCCATTTTCATCCTGTATGAAAATGGGATGCATACGCACAAGATGCGTATGGATATGTGCGTGATGCATACGTATCAGTACACATACAAATGTCTGAATTATTTGTACAAGTAATTCAAAGTATTCATATTTGTACGGATACTAAAAAATGAACGTCTGGACATTCAGTTCATATACAAATGTAGGAATTTATCTGAATTTGTCTGAATAATGAATATTTTGAATATTCATGCACATCCCTAATCCTAAGAACATAAGAGGGGCCCTGCTGGATCAGGCTACAGCCCATCTAGACCAGCATCCCGTCACACACAGTGGCCCACCAAATGCCCATGGGCATCTCAAGCAGAGACAAGGGCAATCCTACCAGCATAGGATTCTTCTCCATGCACATTAATGAAAGGGCTCCCTATGTAGCCACCTTTTTAAGGGGATGGGTTGAACTGCTTTGCTTAGTTCACAGTTTGTAGCCAACCAGGGTCTTCACACGTGCCCCAAACCACCCCATGGTTCACAGAACCCTGAGGGATTTCCGCACTGCAACGCGTTCCAAACGGAACGCGTTCAGGCAGAAAGCTTAAGACAGCTCCCGGCGCTTTCACCTTTCACACACAGACGCGCCAGAACGCGTGTAAACGCGTTCCGGCGCGTCTGTGTGCGAATGCTCAAAGCGCCGGGAGCTGTCTTAGCCGGCAAAGGCCGGCCAGGGGCGCGGAGACAGCCGTGGAGGCAGATCGGCAATCAGCTGATTGTCAAACAGCTGATTGTCGAAGCCGCGCCGGCGTCGGAGGCGAGCCCGCAGCTGTTCGGGAGACAGAAGCAGGCGCGAATGCTTCTCCTCCCGAACGCCTGCGGGCGGCTCGTCCGCGTTCGAACGCATGTAGAGCACTTTAAAGTGCTCTACATTTCGAACGCGAGAAAGACAGCTGCGGACACGTCGGAGCGCAAGCCCCGCTCGGGCAATGCGGATGCCGTGTCTGCAGCTGTCTCCCACGCATCCCGTTCAGCCCCGTGCGAAAACGTCTCTGGTTTGGATTGAAGTGGGTTGTAACAAACCAAGTGAACCATGGGTGTTTGGCTATGGTTCACATGCAAAACAAAGCATCCCATTGTTTGGGAAAAACAACAACTCTGGTTTGAATTCAACTTGAATCAAGGTTATTTGGTTCACTTAAAACTAAACCATTAAATTTTGATTTGTGTTAACATGCTGTCCAATGTGCTGGCCCTCCCGCTTTGTTCCTTTGCTGCAATCATAATTTGAAGATTGTACAGGAATGTGGTTTAGCAGTGGTAGGGCTGCCAAGAGCAGAGGCCTATTTGCACTTAGGCTGGTAGTCAGCAACTTCTGGTAAAGAGCATCCATATTTGAACTAGTATGTTGTAGCCTCCAAGCATGCTCTCCCTCCCCAGAAGTTCACAAATTGCTGATTAGGCATGGAACACTAAACCGTGCTCCACACCTTTACCAACATTGACCAGAAGCTTACCTGAAGTGTCCAGCAGGGCGACCATTTGCTCTTCTTCTGGGTGTTGGGCGAGGGAAGCAGCATCCATGCAAGTGTGGTGGCATTGATGGCCGTGATCAATTGCTGACCTCTGACCGCTGACCCTGATCCCCAGGAGTGGCTTCCAGTCATTGAGTCATGAGAGGGGCATTTGATTAGCAACCGAGTAGTGGGCACTGCACATACGATCAGGGGTGCTGATGTGATAGGCCACTATATGTCCCTCTGCTTGAAAACACCCCTCTGTAGCAGCATCCAAGCATGTCACAGAACAGCCAATCACAGCAGCAAAGAGGTGGAACTTCCAGCTTTGTATGCCGTGGCGCTTCCAAATGTGGTCCATTCATGATGCCATAGAAGGAAAGAAGAAGAAGAGTTGGCTTTTCTACCCCACTTTTCTCCCCACACCAGACACCCTGTGAGGTAGGCAGGGCTGTGAGAGCCCAGAAGAGAGCTGTGACTAGCCCAAGGTCACCCAGCTGGCTTCATGGGGGAGGGCGGAATCGAACCCAGTATTCTCAGATAAGAGTCCAGCTCCCTAACCACTAGACCAAACTGGCTCACATGCACGCAAACTAAGGATGTGCAAGAATATTTGAAACACTCAAAATTCCATTGAATTGGATTGAATTTGGACATCTGAATTTGCATCAAATGTCTACGTTCTTTTTTAAACATTCAAATGAATTTTGAATATTTCAAATCATTCTTATGAATTATTCAGACATTCCTATGCATACGTATCCATATGCATTACATACGTATCTGTATGCATCTTATTCGTAACACTATCCATCTTATTCGTATCCGTATGCATAGAATGGATGAAAATTCATACACATTCATACCATGAAAACGGGATGCATACAGGATAAAAACGGGATGTGTACGGGTGCGTTCAGATGTGTACAGACACATACAAGTGTTGTCAACATTTGTATCTTCAGATATGAATTGGATATTTATGCAAATAGATACAAATGTATTTGAATCAGATTCGAATCAAATACATTAATTTTTTTCTCTGTTCATTCAAATAGTCAATTTGAATCAAACCCTAAAGTTGCATTTGTGCATACCCCTAACACACACACACACACACACAACCACTTTTTCAGCTGAATTTTGATATCTCCGATTTTTTCGGCTTTGACATAAATCTGGATGCTTTTATCAAACAGGGCTATCTAGAAATCTCTGATGCTTCCATTAATTGATTGGTTGATTTCACAGTATTTATATCCTGCCCTTCGCTCAAACATCTCAGGACAGTTCAGAAAGGTAGAGGATCCCAAGCTGACTGTTCTGGCTTGGCTCTCTGTTGCTCAAGGGCTGCCTGGCTCTGCCCCACATAGTCCCAGGTGGAGGCACCTAGGCTCAGGAGCAACTTAAGTAACTGGCAGATGTTCCTCAGGTCTGGCTTGGAGCTGACAGTTGGCTGCAGCTGGCATCCTTTCCCCAGCTGGCTGGTCTAGCTTATCTCTCAGCTGCTTAGAGAGAAAATGTGTCACGTCTTCCATGGCTGAGGCATCTCATATGGAAAAACATGATCAACAAATCTATTTAACACATGCATAGTATGTGATGTTATGGAGGGAAAGTTTCAAGTGATTGTGCACACCTGACACAGTCTCTTGAGTTGTGGAGATTTCCCAGGCCACCAAACATGAGAATGGGTTTTTTGCAGTCAGGTTTTCAGAGGCCTGGAGCTTGAACCCAAGGACCTGAGGGCAACATTCACAACCACACTAAATATGTCCCTGTGATGCAGACTCTATGTAACAATGTGAAACGGAGAGGCATGATCTCCTGTGGAATGTGATGACCACAAGGGCCCCACACCTGATCTGCTCCCAGGTGTGGAAACCAACCCTGGGAGTGCTTCAGTGGTGTCCATTTTGTGGTGGGACAGGCTGGGTCTTGGCTCCTGTTGATGCCATGTAGACAGCCAGCAGAATCAAGAGCATCCCAGGCTATGTTCCAAAGCCTGGTAACATTTTAGTGGGATCCAGAAAATGGGTCACTTCTGTAGATATTTCCAAAGGCTTGGGGAAAGATTGTCAGTCTGCAAATTTGAATCTGAGAAAAATTTGTTCCTCGGCTTTGAAGTTAGATTGTTAACAAGTTGACCATAACACAGATGGCTACTAGAGTGTTATACTTTCTACTTTCCTGGCCCAGGATGCCTTTGCAAGGACAACAGTTATCTCAGACTCAAGAGAACCATGTGGAATCTTGACCTAGATTCTGGTGCTGTGGCTGCTAACACCTGCTGGAATTTCTCCTCCATGTGGTTCCCCCATTGCAAAACTTCTGGTAACAGTTGGGCTCATGAGCAGGCAACTGGGGTCCAGCTGGCGTTTGGCCTCCATAGGGCAGTCACCTCAAATGAGGTCCCCTGGACCCCCCACCCTACCCAGAGCCATGCCCCTCCTCACACACATGTGCGTGTCTTACCTGCTCACCTCTGCAGACTGAACTAGCAAGCCCCACCCCCAGGCTTGCCCTGAGGTCCCAGGATGGGTTACAGCTATTGCTATCTCTCATCCCTTATCTTGGAATCCTGGAGCCCTGAGAGGCAGGAGGGAAGCAGCAGGGAGAGCTGTTGCTGTAAGGGCTCAGGGATGTAAGGGTAAGTGGAGAGCAGGGCTGTGGTCAGAATAACAGCGGGAGGGCTGCTGTGATAAGCTGGGTGTTGTGAAAGTTATTGCTGGATACCTGACCAGCCCAGGTTCCAGGGGTCAGCCGTGTATGATGACTGACCTTGATTAGATAAGAAAATAGGGTAAGGGTAAAAATGAAGAAACTGGAGACAGCTTACAGGTCTAGTTTAATGGTGCAAGGGGTCTTTATACAGCACAAGAAAGGGTGTGGAGGAAATGATATCAATGCAGGATCAGTGGAGTTTTTTTTTTTTTTTTTTGAGGGAAATTCCTGGCTTCTGGGTCAGAGGTCCTTCTGATGTCACATCCTGTGGTAGAAGGTGGGAAAAGTCCTCAAACAGGAAGAGAAGGGAAATTGTCCTTTAGAAACATGTGCTCGGACTCCATAATGCCCAAGGGTTGCTGCATGGAGTGGAAAGAACTCAGCACCCTGGTGTGCTGAGTTTGTGCTACAAGCTTATGGAACAGGAAAATAGTTGCTCCTTTTACTCTGAGGCTTCAGAAATGGAAGACTGAAGAAAAGGAAGCCATGGGAAAAGCTGTGCAGCTTTTGTGGTTACTACACACAGCATATGATAAAACAAACACAACTGACCCTGAATAACGTTTAGGAACTCTGTTCCCATGCTGGACCTCCATCCAAATGTAATTTCAGTCCTTTGGGCCTTTTCTTCACTCACTATATTGTGATCCAGAATAGTGAGACCCATTGATGCGGACTATGTGGAGACCTACTAATCCAGATTGCATGCAGGCATGGGCTGGGTCAGCACCATTGCTGATCCAGCCCATGCCTCCCCATGGCTATGAAGTTCACCCAAGCTTAGTATCCACCTACCATTCTCCTGAATGATAGGAACTGTTGTTGAGCTTGGGGTGCTTGTTTTTACAACAGAACATTAGAGGAGCCCTGCTGGATCAGGCCACAGCCCCTCTAGTTCAGCATCCTGTCTCACACAGTGGCCCACCAATTGCTTCTGGGCATCTCAAGCAGTGACAAGGGCAAACCTTCTCCTGCTCTCGAATACCAGCAAATGGCTTTAGAGGCATCCTGCTAGTCCCCACTGCCTGAAAGATGCACTTAGGCATCCATTCTAGTAGCCATTGATACATCTGTCATCCATGAATTTGTCCAACCCTTCCTTAAAGCCATCTAGGCTGGTTGCTGTTGCCACCTCTTTTGGTGGTGCAGCAAATTACCCCTCAGTAGTTTTAGATCAGGGAGGTTTGTAATCTGCATGCATCCTGTGGTCCGCTTTGGCCCACCACCAAAATGGGTTCCCCAGTAGTCCAGAAAACAGAGGCAAGCTTCCTGGATTCCCCCATGTTCCACACTTCGACCTTCTGGTCTACAGGCCTATTTGGACTCCAGCCAGTGCATGATTAGGGAACTTCTAAGGAAGGGTATCTGGACTTGGAGGAGGCTGCTCCACCTTCCAAGTGCCCCCTTCCTTCCCAGAAGTTCACTAGTTGTTGTTTAGGTGTGGAACACGAAATCGTGCTCCACACGTTAACCAACGTTTACCAGAACTCACCTTAAGCATCCATTGGCACGACCATCCACAACACTTCAGGTGTTCTGGAATCATCTGAGGTGTCACACAAGCGCACTGTCATTTCAGACGACCATAGAGATGACTGAGCGTGCACAGAGCATCAACGTTGTCATGAAGTACACGTTGTGCTGACGTATATGCAGTTGCGCAGGGTGCCGCAGCTAAAATGGCGGCCCTGCGATTGAATTAAGGGGAAGGGGGATGATTAACGTTGACTAGCACTCCAAGTGTGAGTGCTAGTCAATGTTGGTTAATGACTCTCCTTTCTCATCCAGTGGATGGGAAGGGAACAAGGGTCCCTTGATCTGGATTAAGCTCTGTCCCATGCAGATGGAATGTCCTGGTTGTTGCTGGGCCCTCCCTTGGACTGCTCTACAATACACAAGGGAGGCCCATTAGTGCAAATCTTAGACCAGTCCAAAGGTTATAGGGGAAAGGCCCTTGGATTTGCAGCAACTAGAGGGTGATGGTAACACTTATCTCCATGGCTTCCACAGTTTCTGCCTGAATAATATTTTCACAGTTATGGAGCTTGCCTGAGAAGTTGAAAACCCCTATTTTCTTCTCCAATGTGAGCTTCTATGGGTAGCAGAGCATAGAGCAAATGGCACATATTTATGGAGAAGCACAGACAGATGGTGCCTTGAAAAGTAGGCAGGGGGTGTCAAGCAATGTTTTATACACTAAAAGATGCCAGGGACATTATTAATATCTCTAAAGGGGTGTTTTGTTTTGTTTTTAATTAGACCTGCTATTTTCAAATTCTGTTTGCATTTGTCGTATTTCTTCAAATATCAAATAACCCAAATAACTAGGTATCTGCACAAATACCTAGTTGTCTCTTTCCTGGTGAAGTGAAGAAAGATCTGCACTAGGCCTGATTCTGGAATCTGTTTTGGAAAAGAGGCTTATCATCTACATGCAAGTGCAGACAATGCCGTACGTATCTTATTCATATCTGTACACATTTGTATGGATACGTACAGGGTTAAAATAGGATGCATACAGGATAAAAACGGGACATGTATGAATGCCAATGCGTATGGACACATACCAATGTTGTCGGCATTCGTATCTTCAAATACGAATTGAAAATTCATATGAATACATACAAATGTATTTTAATCGGATTCTAATTTGAATACAATTTGTATTTTAAACATTCGGATTGATTCGAATTTTTGGATATTCGATTTGAATTGAATTGAATGCCAAAAATTGCATTCATGCACACCATACTAGGGAAACATTTTGCACAGAAAGGTCTGTGGTTGGAATCTTGTGTACCTTCTTGCTCAGGATCAGGGCCCACTGGTCTGCTGGTAAACTTGTTTAAATGAGTCCAGCAAGGTAGTTAGAAAAACTTTTAGGCTAAGAGGAGAAGGGTTGGTGGCATGAGCTTTCATAGACATGTCTACGGGAGAGGCCTGTTGGATCAGGCCACAATGCATTTGATCCAGCAGTCTGTCTGACATAGTGGTCACCAATTGCTTCTGGGCATCTGAAGCAGAAAATGAAGCCAAAACCCTCCTATGCGCTCAGATCACTTCCAATGGCCTTTAGAAGCATTCTGCCTGTCTCTCAAACCTTGAGGTGGTACTTAGGCATCCATTACAGGAGTCACTGAAGCATCTGGTCTCCAGGAATTTGTAAATAAGGTCCACGGGCCATCTGATCCAGCCTCTTTCTCACACAGTGACCCACAAAGCCATCACTCACTCTCAATCCCTGCAAATGGCCTTAAGTCTACCAATATTCCTGATCAGGCCCTTCCTGATTGGGATAACACTCCATCTAATTCAGACAGAGCATACCAGCGGGAAGCCCAGAAAACAACCATGGAGGCCCTTAGTTGGGATCAGAGTCCTATGCAGAAAGGGCCCACAACTCTAAATAGAGCCTACAGCAAGCCTTTGCTCAGTCTCTCTCTCTCCAGATCCTAGAATACCTGAATCTAAAGTCTCAAGTATTGTAAAAGCATCCAGGGCAGCCATTCTACCAGTAGGCTGCAGGAAAGGGAGACTGGATGGCAGGGCAGGGACCCTCCATCTCTTCTTCCCCTAATCAACAAAACCAGGTGTCCCCCCCCCCCCCCAGCATTGTCCTTTCCCTCCTCCATCCCCTTTTCCTTAGACCGGTGATGGCCAACCTATGACACGTGTGTCACAGGTGACACACCAAGCTCTTTTGGGTGACACACATGGTCACCCTGGCACCTGGGCATGTAGTGCTTGCTTGTTCTTGAAGTGTACGAAATACCAACTTTCAATTGAAGATTTAGCAAACGAAGTTCAGCAACAAAAGTCACTAATGTAAAGAATTATTTGTTTTTGCTTTTAATAAAATATTACTAGAGCTACAAAATTCACAAAATTATGGATATTTCTAGAAGTAACACAGCACCTGAGTTAAGCAAGGTTTTCTTGCGAATTTTGACACACCGAGCTCAAAAGGTTCACCATCACTGCCTTAGACACTATGTCTCAGACTGTAAACCTGAGAACAGGCAATTTCCTAGCATTACATAAGAACCCAAGAGGAACCCTGCTGGATCAGGCCACAGACCACCTAGTCCAGCATCCCATTTCACACAGTGGCCACCAATTGCCCATGGGCATCTCAAGCAGAAGATGAAGACCTTCACCTGCTATCAAATCCCAGCAAATGGCCTTAGAGGTATCCTGCCTGTCTCTCCAACCTGGAGGTGGTACTTGGCCATTCATTCTAGTAGGCGTTGATAGCCCTGTCCTCCATGAATCTGTCTGTAAGAACCTAAGAGGAGCCCTGCTGGATCAGGCCACAGACCACCTAGTCCAGCATCCCATTTTACACAGTGGCCCACTAATTGTCCATGGGCATCAGAAGCAGAAGATCAAGACCTTCACCTGCTGTCCAGTCCCAGCAAATGGCCTTAGAGGCATCCTGTCTGTCCCGTGTTACACATTGTAATTGCTCTGTGAACATTATTAGGATGAAGGACGGGCTAAAAATGCACTGAATGGATGAACAAAGATCTGCTTGCAACAGTAGTGTTGGCTAAATGGCGCAAAATCAGACACATCCCAGTGACATTTGTTTTTTGTGTGCGGCGTAGTTGTGAGGTTCCCCCTGGAATCTCTCTCCAGGCCCTGTTCTGCAACCTGTTCGCTTGGATGGTGTTATTGTTCCCTGGGAGCAGCCGGCTGCTTGAGAATCCCTGGCCCCGAGCATGCTGCCTGCCCCGTCTTTGCAAAGAGTGTTGCCCTTACTTTTGGTTTACTCGCCTCTTCTCTCTCCATTGATTAACGCACCCCGGTAGTAATTAGCTCAGTGGGATGTCAGCTTGTCAGACCACATCGACTTCATTCAGGCCTTGTTAATTTTTCCTCCCTCTGGCAATTTCACCCTAGCAGCCACCTTTGTACATGACAATTTGGCAGCATGGCTCAGCTTTAAGAGGGGATGAGAGCTGACAGGGGCAGTTTTGCAAGTTGCTTCCCTGTGGAAGGGTTAGAAACCCTGAGGCAGATCGACCTTTGCCTAGTTGGTACCTTCCCGTGTTTTAAGTCTAACTCCTTGCTCATTGGGACTATAGAAGTTGCAGCCCAGGAGAACATGAAGGCAACATCTAAAGCCCTAAACAGCTTGGCTCTCGGTTAGCTGAAGGAGCACTTTCCCCCATATAGCCCTGCCCGTGTACTTAGATCTCAGGGAAAGGGACTTCTTAGAGTTCCTTCTCTCTTAGAAGGGGGGAAAGTAGGGACATGCAGGAGAGCCTTGTCTGTGTTGGCCCCCAGACTATGGAAAAACCTTCCTCCCTTCCTCAGGCACCTGCATTATATGATTTTAAGCACCAGGTTAAAACCTCTGGGTGCTGTCCTGCCAGGGGAGGTGGGTTAGAGGGAGGGAGGATTATATTTTAAATATGTTTTGTTTTTGTTATTATAAATGCATATTTACAATTGTGACTTGCCCTAGGACCTTTTGGTGAAGGGCAGGAAATGGATGGATGGGTGGATGGATGGATGGATGGATGGATGGATGGATGGATGGATGGATGGATGGATGGATGGATGGATGGATGGATGGATGGATGGATGATCACCCACATGGTCTGTTTGGACTGCACCAGATTAGAGATGTGCAAGAATGTTCAGAACATTCATTATTCGGACAAATTTGGACAAATTCAGACATTTATCTACGGATCAAATGTTATGACATTCATACATTGACATTTGTATGAATACGAATGTTTCAGGACATTCGTATGAAGCTTTGGAACATTCATGAAACAGGGAGGTGGGAAATTGGCTGTACCAGTCACATCTGCAATGGATTTATTTATTTATTTATAAATAAATAAATAAATAAACTGCCATATTCTATTATTGTTGAGGTTCTCCATCTTGCTTCGTTGGGTTGTCCAGGCTTACTCTCTTGTCTGCAGATATTTTGCCACTGGATTAGATACCATCATCAAACGAAGAATCCTTCAGTTGGTTGTGGGATAGGCAGCCATTGGTTACCTGTGCTTTTTGGTTGTGACTGGTGGTTGAATGTGCTTTGCATTGTCAACGGTCGTTCTTTATTGTTTCCTTGCTCGGTACCTTTGTTTATGTAAAGGTTCTTCTTTAAGGTCCCCGTTGATTTGCAGCATCCATTATACTCTGATGGTCTTTATTATCTATTCTCCTTGGGGATTATTTATTGCTGAGGTGTTGAACGTGACTAAGGATAGAGGAAAACACACGCCTGTTATGGGGGGATTTTAAGAAGGTCGCTGTGGCTCAGGGAATACGGCTAAATTTATATGGTTCACGGATTTGTTTCCATTTGTATCCTGCCCTATACCATACAATCTCAGGATGAGCTACAATTAATTAAACATGCGTGCCATTTAATATTAAAAATGAGTTTTAAATGTGTGAATAAAAATAGAAGAACAGTGCACCAAGAGTATAAAGAAACCCAATTATTTGCAGGTCAGAAAACCTCAGAGAATACTGAATTTCCCCATCTGCAGATTGTTGTCACTAGCACCACAATCTGTGCTGGGCTTTTGATTTTCAGATTCTATGATAAAGTTTGGCTCCAGTTTTAACTGCTCTGCCTCTATCCCAGTGGCAGGGCTGGGAAATCACTTTCACACGCCATTTGTACCTCTTCCAGGTGGGTGACATGGGGCCAGAGCCCATCTAGTCCAGCATCCTATCTCACACAATGGCCCACCAATTCCCCATGGGCATCTCAAGCAGAGATAAGGGCAAACCTCCGACTCTCGAATCCCAGCAAAGGATCTTAAAAGCATCCTGCTTGTCCCCCCAGCCTGAAAGATGTACTTAGGCATTCATTCTAGCAGCCATTGATACATCTGTCATCCGTAAATCTGTTTAACCCTTCCTTAAAGCCATCTAGGCTGGTAGTTGTTACCACCTCTTCTGGCGGCCAATTCCATAGACCAATGACCTCTGGGTGAAGAGATCCTTCCCCTTGTCTGATCCGACTCTCCTACCCATCAGCTTCATAGATGCCCCCTGGTTCTAATGTTCTACAACAGAGAAATGTTCTCTACCACTCTGATTATATACTTCAACCATATCTCCTCTTAAACCCCATCTTTCAAGTTGCGCTGATGCTGAGGAATTTTGATCACCCCCTTAATGGAGGTGATTTGCACCCCACCAGTGCATAGGGAAGCCCTGGCAAGGTTTGGGATTAGACATATGCACACATATTTGTTAACATTCAAAATTTGGACCCATTTGAATTCTGTTGAATTCAGACATTCAAACCAAATATTGGCACATTCAAAGATTGACATTTGAATTCAAATTGAATGTTTTGATACATTTGTATCAAGCTTCATATGGGATTCATATGCTATTTGTATGGAATCTGTATGCTATTCATATTCATTCGTATGGAATTTATATGAGATTGAACATTTCCGTTGAATAGAATCCTACCGCATTCGAAGGGGATCTATTTGAATGAATATTAATTTTCTTGCATTCGATTTGATATGAATCAATTACAGAAAACATTTGTGCACATCCCTAATTTGTGTGCATTTTATGCATTTGTATGGGATTCATATGGGATTTGTATGCGATTAAACATTTGTATCGAATACAAATCCCACTACATTTGAAGGGATCTATTCAAATGAATACCAAGGGTGCTTCCGCACATGCCCTTAAACACCCATGAAGGACACATGTGGAAACCCGCATCCGCACAGTAACACCCATTAAGGATGCTTTGGTTGATCCGCATCCACAGAGCGGCACCCATTAAGAACGGAATGGGTAGACCGTGTCCGCACAGCGGTACCGATTAGAGACAGATAGGGGAAGCCGCTTCCGCACCTATCTGTCTCTAATGTGTGCTTAATGGGGTTTACCAGAAGACTACATACAATGTAGACTTAATGGGTGTTTCCGCTGTGAAAACGCATCCGTTTAGGATGTGTCCGCGCAGTGGAAAGGTGCCTAACTGGGGCCCTCCCCCGGCCCGCCATGATTGGCTCCGCCGGAGCCAAGTATAGCGAGCTGGGGGACTCTGATTTCACAGCTTGCCCTCACCCCACAAGCGGCGAATTGCCACTTCTGAAGCCATGGGGAGCTTCCCCAAAACCCACCCTAGCCCAGCCGGGGGAAAGCACAAGTGATTCTTCGCTGTTGCCCTGATACTGGCCGCAAGGCCCCAGGAGGCTTCGGGCCTACATGCTGTGCGCCTCCTGACTGGCCAGGGCAGCGCGCCTGCACAGAGAGCCTCCTGAAGAAAGGCACTACCAGACGCTGCCCTGGCCAGTCAGGAGGCACGCAGCACACAAGTGAAGAGCTTCCTGGGGCCTTGTGGCCAGAATCGGGGCGACAGCAAAGAGGTAAGGAGGGGATCGCTCATGCTCTCCCCCAGGTGGGCTAGGGTGGGTTTCTGGGGCGAGGGCGAGCCGTGAAATCGGAGTCCCCCGGCTCACGATGCTTGGCTCTGACGGAGCCAATCATGGCATGCTGGGGGAGGGCCTCCAGAGCACAGATTAATCTGGATCTAAAGCTTCCTTCCGCCGCATGTGTGGATGGAAGGGGTATTGGTAGATCCGCATCTAATAGATATGGATCCACCTTCATCCGGATTTACTAAATCTGGAACTACAGCAAACCGGGGTTAGCAAATCCGGATCTACTGGAAACCAGATTTACTAAATCTGGATGTAGTAGATCCGGATTTAACCTGGTAAGTGCGGGAGCACCCCAATTTTCTTGGATACAATTCAATATGAATTAATCTTTTTAAAAAAATGCATGCACATTCCTATTTGGAATAGATTTTGCGTCCTGAAGTGTGGATGCCAGATCTACCCTCTGTCTTCTCTTCCCTGAGATGTTTTAGCAGGGACATGAAAATGTAAAGAGGCCCAATGACACTCCATCTGCATTTTGTTTGGCCATGGTCTGTAAGTCAGCCATGCAGCATCCTAGATAAATGATGGTGCCCAGCAACAAGAAGCAAAATAGTCATAAATAGAGATGAGTAAACCAATTTATTTTTGGTACATTGCCCACGTCTGCCAAGAACTGTGTTTCCATTCTGTTTCCACATATATTTAAATCTAAATATTTCCAGATACCTGTCTAAATATAGAGAGCGAGATTCTCATATTTGTGTTCATTTTTTCTTCAGATGCATTTTTACAAATGTGTTTTATACCTTAAAAAAAAAAAAAAAGCTGAGAACTGCATCGGAACCCAGAATGCCTGAAAGAGCCTATTAAAGGAATGTGCATAAATATTCAAAATATTCGTAATTCAGACTAATTCAGACATTTGTACTTTAGAATTCACACAAATACGAATATTTTGAGTTATTCGAACAATAATTCAGGCATCCTTATGTTATAGATAGATATGGGATGAAAACGGGATGCATACGGATACGTATAGATGCTTTAAAATGACGAATAGATACAAGTGTATGCATGTTAGTTTCAATGTCCAGACATTCATTTTTCTTTTTAATAAGAATTCGGATTTTCTAATATTCAATTTGTTATTAATCAAATGTTGAAAATTGCATTCATGTAGCTTATTATATAAATTTGAGGCATTTTGTAACCAGAGATGCAATACTGTATTTGGTCACATTCATTGGTAGCAGAGTCCACATGGTGCTGTGATACTGGTATCATGTTGTTCCAGAGCCTTTTGCCAACACCTGAGGAAATAGTGTGCCAGTATGCCATTGCCCACTTCCGTAGTGACATGCAGACACCACCGGCTGAGGCTGAAGAGTGTGCTGGAAATTGCTGCATGAAAAGGCAATGTGGAGGTGGGATGAAGCCATCTTCATTCCACATCTTGTTCATTGCCACCCTTGTGTGGCACAAGACCAAGAATGATTCTCCAATGGACAGTCTACCAGACCAGCAAGTATATTAGAAGCTTCCTTTCTGTACCCTGGTAGGGTCCAAGGGAGGCCTTCCTTAGATCACACCAGACAAGCGGAGGAAGTTAAGGGAATTCCAATTAATGTAATGATGGAAAGAGTGTGTGTGTAAATTATTTTTCTTTTTTTAGGTTGTGGAAAAATTTCAATAAATGAAATATTTTTAAAAAAATCACACCAGCATGTGAAAGGGAGGTTCCTACTATCTTTCTTGGTCTGGTATACCAGCCAGTGGCGATTCATCTCATGACCAACATCTTAGTTGACCTTGTGCATTTTCAGGCCAAACTATGTCCTATTGTCTCAAAGTGGGCTAACATCAGTTAAAATATATTAAACATTAGGCATGTGCACAATTATTTTTTAATTCAATATGTATCAACTCGAATACAAGAAAATTCATATTTGTTTGAATAGATCCCCTTCAAATTTGGTAGGATTCAAAATCAATATCAATATTCTATCCCATATGAATCCCATACAAATCCCATATGAAACTTCTTACGAAGCTTCAATTTGAATGTTTGTCTTCGAATCTGACAGCGTGTGATTTGAATTTGAATGTCCCAATTCAGACGAATTTGTAATTTCAAACATTACATTTCAGCACTTCCCTATTAAACATACAAACATGTTTGTGTCTGATTTTGCATGTTGCACACATTATAATATCTACATATTCAATACTCCTACTAACTTTATTTGCAATTTGAACTCTGCCCAGTCCTCCACTCCTATCTAAATGAAAGATGTAACTTGTACTGTTACAGAGATTTATTTTTTAAAAAATAGCATTAGCAAATGATTGCATTCTTGTGATTTACTGCAGAGATAAAACAGGAAAAGGTAAAATGAAGGACAAAACATTCTAAGTGACTTTCATGCATCCTTTTCTGTAATATAATTTTTTTAAAGGTCTCCCTCGAAGCAGCTGTAGTGTATGATTTTGGATGGAGCAACAGGAAGGCAGAAAATAACATAAGATTGAGGATGGGTGTAACTTTGTTCTTCTTGAAAGCACCTTTTTCATGCATTTATGTTTGTATTGTATGCCAGTGGTTCTCAAACTGGACTTCCTGATGTTCTAGAACAACTCCCAGCATTCCGTGCTAGTGAAATGTTTGGAGTGGAAGGCTGGACCATTTATCAGGAATATCTGGAAGACCACAGTTTCCAAAGCACTGTTCTATGGCACCTGGGCGCTGTCTCAGGGAGAGCTGGGGCATTTTTGCACTTGGAGCGCTAGTCAACCTTGGCCGTTCCCTCTCCCCGCGATCGACTACTTACCTTATTCGATCTCAGGGCCGGTCCTCTTCTGGGTGTCGCCATTTTGGCTGTGGTGCCTTCTGTGACTGTGCATGCATCAGTGCTGTCATCCTGATGATGCAGATGCTCTGCGCACATGCAGTCATGTCTGTGGTCTTCAGAAGTGGCAGTGCACTTGCACGACACCTCAAATGGCCCCAGAGCACCGGAAGAGGTGCAAATGGTCACACCACTGGACACTTGGGGTAAGTTCCAGTAAATGTTAGCACAAATATTTCTATGCATACCTAATATATATGAACCATAGATGAAAGGAATTAGCCATTTCATTTGCAGCTTTCCCCAAGGGTACATTCCCACCCCCTTCCAACGACTTCCAAAGTCATTATTTGCCCTGTTTTGGGAAAACAAACAAATCATGTTCTCTAGGGATGAGCATGAATATCCTAACATTTCAAATTTGTCCAAATTCATCTGAATTTGAACATTCAAGTTTGAATTGAATGCTTTGGAATATTTGTACAATTCATGAACCTGGAAGGTGGGAAAGCGACCGTGCCAGTCACATCTGCAATGAAGTCAAAGTGGATTGAGAGTGCATTCAGAGTGGGTTCAGGGCAGATTTGATGTGTTCAGAGAGGATATGTAGGGGATACATATAGGATACATAGGAGATCTGTATGCAATTTGTATCGAACATCATATCAAATTTGAATTGTACCAGATTCAAAGGGGATCTATTCAAATGAATACTCATTTTCTTGCATTTGATTCAGTGTGAATCAGACCCAAAAAGCATTCAGGCAGTCCCTTATGTTCTCAGATTCTTCTTGGTGCCCACCAGTCCAAATTAAGAATGTGCACAATAGGAATCAAATGCCATAAAATGAGTATTCTTTCAAAGAGATCTCACACTCCCCCATGAAACCCAGCTGGGTGACCTTAGGCTAGTCACAGCTCTCTTCCGAGCTCTCACAGCCCCACCCACCTCACAGGATGTCTATTGTTGGGATAATAACCTAAAGCTTTGTTAGCCGCTTTGAGTCCCCTTAAATGGGTGAGAAAAGTGGGTTAGAAAAGCCAACTCTTCTTCTTAGAATGCGGTAGGATACTATTAGATATGAATATATTTGTATGAATTCATACAAATATCCAACATGTATCCAATACATATCTGATACGTATTCATATGTATCTGATACGTATCCGATATGTAACCTATAATATATCTGCTTTGAAAGTATCAAATCCACCCCAAATCCACTTTGCATCCACTCTCAAACCATGTCAAATTCACTCTGGATTCATTGCGCTTTCCCACCTCCCCATTTCATGAATGTTATAATAATATTTTTAATAATAATATTTATTTGTATACCGCCCTATGGCAAACCAATCCGGGCGGTTAACAACAGTAAAATATAAAATATAACAATTAAAAACACCTTATCCCTCCCCCCCTTAAGACAGTATTAAACAATATAACATATTAAAACACAATATCAATGCGTAAAACAATAATTTAAAAACTAAAAACCCTGATGTCCCTCTGTTGATCCTCAACCATCACTAAGATGGGGCCACGGGAGGAATCAGGGAATCTGGGCCGGGATGGTTAATCTGGAAAGGCCTGCCGGAAGAGATCCGTCTTGACCGCCTTTTTAAAGCTGTCTAATGATGTTATCTGATGGATCTCATCCGACAGGTCGTTCCAGAGTTTGGGGGCGACAGCAGAGAACGCCCTCTGGGAGGTCGCCGCAAGCCTAGATTTTAGAGGCTGCAGTAAGTTCCTCCCAGAGGACCGGAGAGTGCGGGGAGGATTGTACGGGAGGAGGCGGTCCCTGAGATAGCTTGGACCCAAGCCATTTAGGGCTTTAAAGGTGATAACCAACACCTTGTACTGGGCCCGGAAGCTGATAGGCAGCCAGTGGAGGGACCTCAAAACGGGAGTGATGTGGTCCCTCCTAGATGTTCCTGAGACAAGCCTGGCTGCCATGTTTTGAACCAGCTGTAATTTCTGAGTCAAGCACAGGGGTAGCCCCATGTAGAGTGCATTACAGAAGTCAAGGCGTGAGGTTACCAGCGCGTGCACAACAGTCTCGAGATCCCTTACTTCCAGAAAAGGGCGCAGCTGGCGTATCAGCCGAAGCTGATAACAGGCACTCCTGACCGTCGCATTTACCTGATTTGTCATCAGGAGCGACGAGTCAAGGAGCACCCCCAGACTGCGAACACAGTCACTGGAGGAGAGTGTGACCCCATCCAGGACTGGAGGTTGCAACCCAATTCTTGGTTTCGGGGCCGCTACCATGAGCACCTCCGTCTTGTCTGGATTCAGTTTCAGTCTGTTTTTCCTCATCCAGCCCATTACCGCCTGAAGACATTCATTGAGAGAAGAGATGCCATCGGAATTCGAGGCCGACGAACGAGACACGGAGAAATAGATTTGGGTGTCATCAGCGTACTGATAACACCCAGCACCATGACTCCTTATTATCTCACCCAGCGGCTTCATATAGATGTTAAATAACATCGGGGACAAAATAGCCCCCTGAGGAACCCCACAAGTGAGGTACCTCTTACTGGAGCTACAGTCCCCGAGCAGCACCCTCTGAGACCTGCCCGAGAGGAAGGACCGGAACCACTGCAAAGCAGTGCCCCCGATGCCTAACCCCTTCAGGCGGTCCAAGAGGATGCCGTGATCTATAGTGTCAAAAGCCGCTGAGAGGTCTAAGAGCACCAACAGGGTCACACTCCCCCTGTCAATGCTCAGACGCAGATCGTCGGTCAAAGCAACCATGGCGGTCTCAACCCCAAAGCCTGTCCTAAAGCCGGTTTGAAATGGGTCTAGATAATCGGTTTCATCCAAGACAGCTTGGAGCTGAAGGGCAACCGCCCTCTCGATCACCTTGCTCAAGAATGGCAGCAATGACACTGGCCTATAATTCCTCATATCCAGGGGGTCTAGGGAAGGTTTTTTCAGGAGCGGCCTAACCGCCGCTTCCTTTAAACAAGATGGAACATATCCTTCCCTAAAGGATGCACCGATGATATCCGTAAGGAATCTCATTAATGCATCCCCCCCCTGGACGGCCAGCCATGATGGGCAAGGGTCAAGAGGGCAAGTTGTCTTCCTCACCTTACCAAGCAGCTTGTCCACGTCATCAGTACTCACAGACTGGAACTGATCCAGTATGACTACATCGGCGGAGTCACTGGACGCCTCGCCTGTCGACTCTGTTTCAACGGTGGCATCTAAGTCGAATATCCATGCACATCTGTAGTCCAGGTAGAATGGAGAAACAGGAATTTTGGTCATCCATCTAGTCTAGGACTTAAATAGTAGGAAATCTTGAAGAAGCCCTCCTCCACCCTTTTGGGATTCCTGTCATTACATCTGTGTCCCCTTCATGCAAAGAAGCTTGAAAGAATTAGACAGATTGATGGAGGTCAGATGTATCAGTAGCTGTTGGAATGGATGCCTGGGTACAAGGTTGGAGAGACAGACAGGTTGACCCTAAAAGCCATTTGCAGGGAGTCGAGCAGGTGAAGGTTTAGACTTTGTCTTCGGACTCTTATCTGGGAATGGACTCCTATCTGGGAATACCGGGTTTGATTCTGCCCTCCCCCATGAAGCCAGATGGGTGACCTTGGGCTAGTCACAGCTCTCTTCTGAGCTCTCACAGCCCCACCTACTTCACAGGGTGTCTGTTGTCGGGAGAAGAATAGAAAAGCTTTGTCAGCTGCTTTGAGTCTCCTTAAATGGGTGAGAAAAGCAGGGTAGAAAAGCCAACTCTTCTTCTTCTTCTTCTTGAGTCAATTGGTGGACCACTGTGTGACGTGGGATGTTGGACTAAATGGGCTGTGGCCCAATCTGGCAGGGCTCCTCTTAGGTTCTCATAGGGTTGGACAAATCCATGGAGAAGAGGCCTATCAATGGCTACTAGAATGGATGCCTAGATGTTGCCTCCAGGTTGGAGAGACAGGCAGGATGCATCTAAGGTCTTTTGCTGGTGATCAAAAGCAAGTGTCTTCTGCTTGAGATGTCTGGAAGCAATGGGTGGGCCACTGTGTGGGACAGGATGTTGGAGTAGATGGGCTCTGGCCAGATCCAGCAGGGCTCCTCTTAGGTTTTTACATCCTTACTTTGATTATTTTTGGATATTCTAGTCACAGCCTTGGCGTCTCCCTACTCATCAGCAGTGTCCTTGCCATGCTATTGCTCTTTGAAGTCTGAGAGAGTAAGCCGAGCAGTTTACCCAGCACAAATTGCCTGCTATTCCCATGGTGCTCCTTTAATAGAGATGAGGAGATAGTAATTGCTAATGAATAGTGCCACATTAAGATGGCTCTCTGGGTCCAGTTTATTTACTATAATTATGTCGAAATGGCCCTTCTAAGATTGGTTAAAAAAATCATTTAGGGAAGGGGATTTTGAGTTCTCTAAACATGCTTTCAATAAACAGGAGTGATTATCCATGAAGGAGCCCAAAATAATTTCAAGAGCAGAGAGGGAGGAAAGGAGAATAAAAAATAAAAATCAATGACTGGAAAAGCCAATGCAGAAGATATCCTGGGTCTTTCATTCTCACCTGCCTTGGAAGTTTAACTATACTGGTCCAACTGATGGGTAGGAGAGTCAGATCTGACAAGGGGAAGAGTTTCTTCACCAAGAGGATCATCAGTTTATGGAATTTGCTGCTGGAAGAGGTGGTAACAGCTACCAGCCTAGATGGCTTTAAGGAAGGGTTAAACAGATTTATGGATGACAGATGTATCAATGGCTACTAGAATAGATGCCTGAGTACATCTTTCAGGCTTGGGCAGGGGGGAACAGGATGCTTCTAAGGCCATTTGCTGGGATTAGAGAGCAGGAGAAGGTTTGCCCTTGTCTCTGCTTGAGATGCCCATGAGCATTTGGTGGGCCACTGTGTGCAACGGGATGCTGGACTAGATGGGCTGTGGCCTGATCCGGCAGGACTTCTCTTATGTTCTTATGTTCTAACTGTTCTGTACCAAGCACAGAAGGTTTCATCCACTGTAGGGATCTGCATGTACAACAACAACGACAACATTTTGTTCAATTTGTAATTGAAGAGAATGCCTGGAGATTAATTTGTTCATCAAGTAGTTCATTTGTTGAATCGTTCAGAAGTTTGAACATCTGCATTAGTGGTAGAACATTTCCCATTGGAAAAAGGAAGTCTATTTTCATCAGCAACACGCTCCAAAAATTCAATCAAATTTTTGAATTCACAAGCCCAGCAGGACTGCTCGCTACGTTCGAACATCTGGGCCAATGGATGTGTGCAGATATTCAAAATATTCATTATTTGTATGAATTCAGATCTTTGTATACAAATCAAGTGTCTGGATATACAGATTTCCAAATTCGAACAAATACGCATATCTCAAATTATTCATGCAAATAATTTGGACTTTCATTTTTGAACAGGTACATACCCATCTTGTATGTACCCGTACACATCTTGTATGCATCCATTCAGGATGAAAACAGGAGGCATACAGGATACATACGGGATATGAACAGATGCGTGTGGATGCAGACAAGATGTGTGTGGATATATATGAAGGTATATACCCGTAGAGATATGAATGTCTGAGTTATTCATACAAATATATGCAAATGTATTCAAATTGAATCGAATATCCGGACATTCCTTTTTTGTTATTTTTACAAATTCAGATTTTTGAATATTTGATTTGTTAGTAATCAATTGTCAAAAATTGCATTCATACACACCACCATCCAGGCCTTCAGATGTCTGCACATTTGATCCAATGTGAAAAATTTACAAATTAGAACATTTGATTATATTTTCTAATGCAAATTCATTTGTGTACATCTCTAATCCACAGCACAAGTCTGGGGACACCATCTGTCCCAGACCAACATCAGCCATAATGAAAAGGCACCGTACCCATTTTGGTCCACAGAACTGGCCAGGGCACTAGCCACCCTTGCCAGCTGTAAGAGTCCCTTTTGGCACTGAAAGACCCATGCCCTAAAGCAGTGTTTCCCAAAGAGTGGTACGCATACCCCTAGGGGTACGGGAAGAGTTTGGTGGGGGTACGTGTGGCACCGGAGTTTGGTGGGGATCACGTGGGAATATCCACTGCACCGTGCTTAGCTGTTTTTTATGAGGAGTACTCAGCATTACGAAAATTATAGAAGGGGTTCACTTCTTTGGGAAACACTGCCCTAAAGCAATGATTCTGGGCCAGCCAGGGTGCCTGGTTCAAGTCACAGAAAGGTGTGATCTGGAGCAAAGCTGGTCCAGATGATGATGCTGGTCCAGTCCAGCTCCTCCCCATATCCTGAAACTCACATGAGCTTCAGTACTGAGCTCTGAGAACTCTAAGTGTTAAGAGCCAAGTTGGAGTCCCTGAGGGATCCGTTTCACATTCATCCAAATTAGGGATGTGCATGAATATTTGTAACATTCAAAATTCATACGAATTTGGATGAACTCAGACATCTGAATTCAAATAGAATGTTGTCACTTTTGATGACTGACATTCAAAATCTAATCGAATGTTTCAATACATTCATATGAAGCTTTGTGTGGGATTCATATGGGATTTGTATGGGATTGAACATTTGTACTGAGTTTGAATCCTACCACATTCAAAGGGGATCTATTCAAATGAATATGAATTTTCATACATTCAGGTCAATAGAAATCAAATACAAAAAAAAAAATCATGCACATCCCTAGAAGAGGAGGAAGAAGAAGAGTTGCCTTTTCTCACCCATTTAAGGGGACTCAGAGTGGCTGACAAACTTTCTATTCTTCTCCCCACAACAGAACACCCTGTGAGTTAGGTGGGGCTGTGATAGCTCAGGAGAGAGCTGTGACTAGCCCAAGGTCACCCAGCTGGCTTCACGGGGAAGGGTGGAATTGAACCTGGTATTCCCAGAGAAGAGTCAGGCTCCTTAATCACTAGACCAAACTAGCCGTAGTCCAAATGAGATCTTGATTGGATCCAACCAGGAGTGAATGGGAGGATCTGCATGGCGCTTGTATAGCTCTTTGAACATCTTATGAGATCACAGTGTCTGCATGAATGAAATTAACACACACACACCCCATTGCACGTTCAGGAAGAGCATAGATCCAGCCTGGGGGTTAAATACTTCTTCTCCACCATCTTGTTTGTCTCCTTCAAAGGTATGGGCATCCTTTGTCAGCACAGCTGCCCAGCAGCCTTTCTGCAGCTCTCTGAAGCATGTGGAAGCTACAAGCTTTTCGGCTTCTCTCCATAGCCCAGCAAGCATTGTCTGGACAAGCCTCTGACATTGGCACACATTCGCCAGTGAAGGTCTTGCCAAGTTGCTCTTTCAAGGGAGGATCAAACTGAGCCAAGCTTCTCTGTTTCTCTCTCTTACTGGTCAGAAAGTGCCATCTGCACCCAGCTGCCCACTCCCTCTTCCTTCCTCGCCAGGTTCATGCCAATAGGGTAGGGAAGCCAAGTGTCGGCTCTTGTTACAGTAAACACGCCGAGTGGTGATGGGGGATTCATTTGGGCAGGAATGGCACCTGCCTGTTTTTCAGAGCATATCCCCTGCTACAGCCAGAACTGCAGCTGTTCCCTTCCCTCTGCTGTCAGTGATGTGCCAAAAGCATTTAGGACTCTGCAAAACTTTTGCGCTTGGAGATACATACGGTCCAGGGAGACACAAGCTGGGGGCTTGCCCAGGAGTGGAGATGCTCCAAAATCTAACTTCTGTTTTGTCCTGTCTTCAACCGTCCTCAATGGGAGCTTTGGCAAAGGCAGGAACAACTCACTTTGTGTGAATGTGGATGGACGGGTTCACTTCAACAGTCTTTCTGCTGGAAGAAGAATGAGTTGCCTGCTAAATTCATAGAATCTAGTTCATAGAATCATGGAGCTGGAAGGGACCTCCAGGGTCATCTAGTCCAACCCCCTGCTCTAACCATCCCAGACAGATTAAGTCCAGCTTCAGCTTGAAGACCTCCAGCAAAGGAGAACCCACTACCTCCCATGGCAACCTGTTGCACTGACTGATCGCCTTTGCTGTCAGGATGTTTTTCCTAATTCTGTTTACACTGACATGGGACTCAATTCTGTTTACACTTAAAGGGACTCAAAGTGGCTGACAAAGCTCTTCTATTCTTCTCCCCCCACCAGACACCCTGTGAGGTAGGTGGGGCTTTGAGAGCTCAGAGGAGAGCTGTGACTAGCCCAAGGTCACCCAGCTGGCTTCATGGGGGAGGGTGGAATCGAACCCACTATTCCCAGATAAAAGTCCCGCTCCTTAACAACTAGATCCAGATTAAGGGAAGCACCCAATGAGTTTCCATGGCAGGGGGTGCTAACACATTTGCACCCATGTGGGGAATCCAGATTGACCCACAAGGGCTCTGCCTGTCACCCAGGTGTTTTGGGGAACAGGGGGTGCAGCCTCCAAAGTCCCTCCGAAATCCCTTTGAAGTTGCCTTCCGAGATTAGCAAAGACTCAGAAGACAAACCCCTTGCGAGAGCGGAGAGTGTGCATATGAATTAGCTCTTTGTGAGCAGGGATGAGTCAGCCTGATTAAATATGTACCTCTTTCCATGCCTGAAGGTAACAGTCTGCTTTGATCTCCCTTTGTTATTGGAGGTTTGTCTTCGGAGCCTGTGCTAATCTTTGAAGTTGCCTTCGGAGGGACTTCGGAGCCTTTGCTAATCTCCAAAGGCAACTTCGAAGTAATGTCGAAATGACTTCGAACTGATTTCGAAGCCTAGGTTTTGGGGCTCCCCTCCAAGGGGGCCCCCTCCCCCTAGCTTCCTCTAGATCCCATTGCCAAAGTAATGTGGAAACACGCTCCCTTTAATCCAGATTTTCTGTCTGAAGACCCCATTGTAGACCCCATTAATGGGGTCTACAGAAAATCTGGATTAAAGGCTGAGATGTACCCATATGATCCAGATTTGCCCAGCGATGGTGGAAACATATGTGTCCTAAATGGGTGCCGTGGTGGAAATAGGGTCATCTGGCTCACACCCAAATGGGTCCTTAATGGGTGCAAAAATGGGTACTTTCTGCCAGTGGAAACACACGCATAGAATGCCACCACATTTGAAGAGGATCTATTGAAATGAATACAAATTTTCTTGCATTTGATTCAATATGAATCAAATACGCAAAAGCGCAAAATGCGCAAAAGCGTTCTTGTCGCATTCAGATGTCAATCTTCTAGGGATGTGCATGGAATTCTTTTGTATTTGATTCAATATGAATCAAATACAAAAAAATTCCATGCACATCCCTAGAAGATTGACATCTGAATGCGACAAGAACGCTTTTGCACATTTGTTCGATGCTTCATTATATTCATGAAGGTGGCTGCCCCATCACGTGAGCAATGGCTTTAGAGCATTCCAAGTGGATTTGAAGCATTCAGAGCCAATTCAAAGGGGATTCAAGGGGGATCCAGAGAGGATTCAGAGCCACAGCTGGTAGCAGGGATTGGATTCAAATAGCATTCAAAGAACTTTATCAGCGGATTCGAATCCTTAGACATTCAAAGTGGCGCTATTTGCATGAAGGTGAATTTTGTTTGCATCTGCTTCAATGCAATGCAAATGCACACAAAAGTTGTCCACATCCCTAATTCAGACTAACATGATTACAGCTTTGAATTTTACCCCTTCGATATTGTTATCAAGGCAATTCCATGGTCTTTCTGTGCATTCATCAGTAATTAGGCTTGGTAGGGTGACACCTTTATCTAATATATATCGCAGCAGATGACATATATGTCCATGACCCAAGGAGATTTTGGGGTAAGATTGGCCTTGATCTGACGCTGATATCTGAAATTTCAGGACACATTCATTGGAGCATGTCCATACTCACACAGCAGATCCATACTCATACTCATGGCTACAAAACCAATTATTTCACAAAACTGAAACGCACACTTTGTAGCGTCCCTTTCCAGTATTTAAACAAGCAAGCCACAACTTTAAGACATTAAACTTTGCATTTACTAACTATCAATTGATAGGATGCCATTAAGGCACCATAAGGTGGTATCCTAAACTTCAGGTGACCGAAATGATAAGGGATTGTTAAGGAGAATTCATGGAAGGTTCCATTGCAGAAAGAAGAAAGAAAAGCATAGAAACAGAGTAAGGAAAAACACGTCTTAGAAGAAAACCACAGATGAGAAAAAGGAGGACAGTGAGAAGGGAGAGAGAAGAAAGAGGAAAGGAGAACATCTTTGTCTGCTCCCGGGCAAGCTATTTGAGAGCAGAGACAGCCCTGTGCTTTTCAGGCTGCTGTGTGGATTACTTCCACTCTAGTTGAAAGCACTGATTGGAAGTCTCTCCTTTCCTCTTTGCTCTTGCAGAGTTGCAGGAAGGGAAGAGAGACATGGGGCCTTTCTGCACTTGGCCTTATTCTGGGACAGATCTTGGGATAGGGGTCTGTTGTCCACATGTTCATGCAGACTATGGTAGGACTCGCTTGGTGCCTGCTATAGCCTGCATGAACATGTGGACAGCAGGCCCCTATTTTGGGATATAATCCAGAATAAGGCTAAGTGCAGAAAGCCCCCTAGATCTAGGTCCTCTTTGTGCGTAGGCTGGTAGCCAACAATTAGTGAACTTCTGGTGAAGAGTATCTGCACATGGAGTAGGTTGTTAAAGCCACCAAGCATGTCCTGCCTCCCCAGAAGTTCACTGATTGTTGATTAGGCATGGAATACAAAATTGTGCTCCACACCTTTACCAACATTACCCAGAAGCTCACCTGGCACATCCAGGCAGAGGCCATACACACCTCTTCCAGTGCTCTGGGGACATCTGAGGTGGTGTGCAAGCATGCTGGCACCTTGGACAACCACAGACATGACTGCACATGTGCAGAACATCAGCGTCATCATGGCAACAGCATTGACACATGTGTGGTCGCAGAGGGTGCCACAGCCAAAATGGCAGCACCCAGAAGAGGACCGGCCCTGGGGCTGGTCTCTGATGAGTGACCAAATGCATGGGGCTTAGGCTGCCATTACCTAGCGCTAGTTAATGTTGGGTTATCATGCTCCTTTCCTGTCCAGTGGATGTGAAGGGAAGTGCAAAAACACCCCTGGTTCTTGTGGGTAGTGTAGTTTTTCCAACCTCTGGACCCTGGGTTGCAGTAGCAGAAGAACAGAGAGGGTGGACATTCAGGATTGCATGAACCAAATGGGAGTAACCAAATGGGACTTCACCTTGCCCAGAAACCACCATTTACTGGTCACTTTGCTGGTGGAGTTCATTGTGCTTGGCTTCCTAATGAGAGCACAGCCCTGCAGTTTTAGCAGATGATAGATTCTCTTCTGGATGATGCTTGCAAAAAATAAACGGGGGGAGGCAGCACAGGTGTTGCCTTTAAGTCCTTTCCTCATAGATTATGCAGCTTGGACTCGGTGCTGACAAAGCTCTGCCTGACCACGGTTCATATTTCATCAGTCACTGTTTGCAAAAACAACATGCTCTGGGTGGCTCTCACTTTACTGCAAATCCTGCTGCAAATCGGTGATGGTCAGTTCCCAGGAGTGCGGCCGAAGGGCAGGGCAGCACTTTCACTGCTCCCGTTAATGACCATAGCAGAGTAAAACCATGCTTCGATCCAACAGAAGTAAACCATGCTGCGTTGGACCAAAAAGGAATTTGTCGTGCAATCAAAGGCAACAAAAGTGGCAAATTGCAGCTCTCTGTTTATGATCTTCTCTCCAGTGCCAAGTGCCGTCTTCTTTGGGGAAATCCCCCATTTCGCTAGTATTTCGTTTGGTAATGGAGCTTCCACAGAGCGAGGCCTTTCGGCAGCACTTTGAAGTAGGGATATGCACAAATTTTGGGGGCGTTTTTTGTTTTTGCATTTTATATTTCCAAACATAAAATTGTGGGGCAGAAGATTCATCCAATCATGTTCCCAGTCTGTTTTCTGAAGAGGCATATCACTGAGGGGCCCCCTCTGCAATTTTTTGCTTTATACTGATGGCATCAGTCGCTGCCAAAGAAAATCCATTTGCACATGTTGTAATGTGAAAATCAGACTCCGGTGACGGGCAACGTGGGGACATGTTACAATCCTTTGGTAATCTTCTTCCTGTTTTGGGGGCGCTGCATAGAGCAATTGGATGGTTCTTGGATGCATGTGCTTTTCTCCTTGCATTCACTTTGCTACTTTGTGGGTTGCAGCGATGATGATGATGATGATGATGATGATGATGATGATGATGAACACACTAAAACAATAACAGTGCCTGGATGTGGAGAGGATAATTTATTTTCTCAGCCAAGGCCAAAGTAAATATGTGAGTCGAAAGAGAAGGAGAACGTACTCCTAATTCTGATACGCAATTCAGAAGCCTCCTTGACCAACCTATTGTTCAAAACTAGGGACGTGCACAAATATTTGTGCTATTCATTCTTTGTATTAATTCGTACAAATGATATTCGCAAAGTGGATAGCCCTATTCTTCCATGAATCGGATTTATCCGGCATTTGTTGAAGCTTAATTCAAAGCTTTGGCCAAGGCCAGAGCCCCACCCCCACCCCCGTGGCCTCCTGTTCCCCCCGTGACCTCCTGTCCTGTGGCCTCCTGTTGCCCCCTTACCTTTGGTCATGCTGCCATGTACCCTCTTCATAGGGGCAAGTAGTTCTGTCCCTGCAGCCTCCACCCACATCCTGCAATCCCTGGAAGTGCTGTTTCAACACCTGAACACTGCCGGAATGATGGAAGACAATGCAACCATGCCCCCTTGTTCCACTAAGGCAGCGGTTCTCAACCTGTGGGTCGCAACCCATTTGGGGGTCAAACTACCCTTTCAGAGGGGTTGTGATGAGTCTCCAGCAGCTCCTTCCTCCCCCTCTCAGCTGCCCCGCCCCCGTGGTTGGGGGTCTCCACAACATGAGGAACTGCATTAGGGGGTTGCGGAATTAGGAAGGTTGAGAACCGCTGCATTAAGGCACACTCCCTTACCTTTATGGAATCACACAGGCCTTCTGGTTCTGCATTTGCAGCTATCCTTTGAGGAGGTCCCCAGATGGAGGGCTATGCGTGCAGACCCAAAAATGATAGCATACAATGTGGCCATGCCCCCCTTTTCCACTCCACCACACTTCCTTACCTTTATGGAGACCGCAGTGGCGTCTCTGGGCCCATTTTGGCACTTTTCAGGTGCCAAAACAGCACTTCCAGGTGTGTGCATGCAGCCCTTCGTCGGGGGATCGTGATCCCCAAATGGAGAGCTGGGTGCACAGAAGCAGAAGTGCTATTTCAGGCAGGTCCTGAGTTGGTTTGCGGTAGTGGCAGCCGGTGACGGGGGAGTTCAGGAAGGGAGGAATTGGGGGTTCGGCCAAAGCTGAATATTCCCACATTCAACTTGCATGAAATGGAATGTGGGAAATTGGCTTCATGCTCAAAAACACTTGAAACACTTGCTCTCTCCACCTGACAACAGGCCTTCCTCGCTGTACAAAAGAAATTGGGAAATGTGATGTACACAAACTGTTCCATCAACTAATTCATGTTCATAAGCGGGAGCCGGTTCCGTTCTGTTCACATTTCTAGATATGTGAACTGCTGTGTGTTTGATTTGATGCAAACAACCATGAACATGAGCTGTTTGAATGTAATTCCAAACACAAACCAAACTTTGTGCATCTCTGATAAGGGGCGTGTAGGTGTGGTTGTCTCAGTTTCCCATCTGGGCATAAATTGGAGCAATGTACTAAGAAAAAGTATATGAAGAAGGACGGCTGCTTAAGCTTTCCCTTAGGGGGTTTGCCTGGGCAGCAGTTCTCTGATGAAATTGAATGACGTTTCCATGCGCCAGAGATCTTAGACAGGGATCACGTTAGCTCTCAACCTGCTAAGCCGGATAGGGTTTAGCTCCTTAAGTCTCCTATCGCAAGCTATGTTTAAGCTGGTTGTTTCAGCTGGCCAGGAAGGCACAGCTGTGTACAATGTTGTTTTATTGTATCAGCAGTTTTCCTAGCCAGGAGAGAAATGAACAGTTGCATTGCTGAGCTTTTGCACGGTCTCTGGGCAGAGTCTTGTCTGCTTCTGAGTGACGCTGCTGGAAGAGGTGGCGAAAGCAACTAGCTTGGATGGCTTTAAGGAAGGCTTAGACAAATTCATGGAGGACAGGTGTATCAGTGGCTACTAGAATAGATGCCTAGGTACCTGCAGCAGGTTGGAGGGCCATGCAAGATTCCTCCGAAGGCCATTTGCTGGGATTCAAGAGCAAGTGAAGGTTTTGCCTTTGTCTTCTGCTTGAGATGCCCATCAGAAATTGGTCCGCCACTGTGTGAGATGGGATGCTGGACCAATTGGGCTGTGGCCTGATCCAGCCAGGGCTCCTATTAGGTTCTAATATGAGACTCAATATCACTTTGAACTGCACTAAGGAAGGAGATGTTCAGAAACTATCCAGTCTTCTTGCATGTCTCTCGGTTTTCTTAAGTTTCTGCAAAAGGAAGGGAGAAATGGAGCTGTCAACAGCTTGACTCCCGAGCATGTTTGTTAGCCCTGAAACTAATGCTAAAGGAATGTGGTGCTTTTGAGCATGTGAGTAGTCTTTATAAGCTCTGTATGCCAACACCAGATACTTAATGCCAGCCACACCAGATTTCTGTAAGCGCATGGAGGTGGTGCAGCCTAGAAGGGTGAAGGGTTATTGAGGGTGGACTAGTCTCAAAAGGGGGAATGGGAAATGAGACCACATTATGTCATGCCATGTTCACCAGCATAGGTTGCCTATATTTCTGAAGAGCTCATTAGGGATTCTATACTAAGCTTAGCCCCAGCCCCCAGATTCTGCCCCAGCCCCCAGATTTTGCCCCAGACACAGACCCCAGTCCCCAGCCTCCAGACCTCACATTCTGCCCGAGTCCCTAACCCCTGGCCCCCACATTCTGCCCCAACCCCAGCCCCCAACACCCTAGCCCCCACATTCTGCCCCAGACCCCAGACCCCAGACCCCAACCCCCTAGCCCCCACAATCTGCCCCAGACCCCAGACCCCAGACCCAGCCTCCAGACCCCACATTCTGCCCCAGTCCCTAACCCCCTAGCCCCCACATTCTGCCCCAGCCTCCAGCCCCCAGCCCCCACATTCTGCCCCAGCCCCAGCCCCCAACCCCCACATTCTGCCCCAGACCCCAGACCCCAACCCCCTATCCCCCACATTCTGCCCCAGACCCCAGTCCCCAGCCTCCAGACCCCACATTCTGCCCCAGTCCCTAACCCCCCAGCCCCCACATTCTCCCCCAGCCCCCAGCCCCCAGCCCCCAGCCCCCAGCCCCCACATTCTGCCCCAGCCCCAGCCCCCAACCCCCTAGCCCCCACATTCTGCCCCAGACCCCAACCCCCTAGCCCCCACATTCTGCCCCAGACCCCAGACCCCAGACCCAGCCTCCAGACCCCACATTCTGCCCCAGACCCCAGACCCCAGCCCCCTAGCCCCCACATTCTGCCCCAGCCCCCTAGCCCCCACATTCTGCCCCAGACCCCAGACCCCAACCCCCTAGCCCCCACATTCTGCCCCAGACCCCAGACCCAGCCTCCAGACCCCACATTCTGCCCCAGTCCCTAACCCCCCAGCCCCCACATTCTGCCCCAGCCTCCAGCCCCCAGCCCCCACATTCTGCCCCAGCTCCAGCCCCCAACCCCCACATTCTGCCCCGGCCCCCAACCCCCACATTCTGCCCCAGATCCCAACCCCCTAGCCCCCACATTCTGCCCCAGACCCCAGTCCCCAGCCTCCAGACCCCACATTCTGCCCCAGTCCCTAACCCCCCAGACCCCACATTCTGCCCCAGCCTCCAGCCCCCAGCCCCCACATTCTGCCCCAGACCCAGCCTCCAGACCCCAGTCCCCAGCCTCCAACCCCCACATTCTGCCCCAGCCCCAACCCCAGTCTCCAGCCTCCAGCCCCAGCCCCAACTGCCAGACCTCAGCCCAAGACCCCAGCCCCCACATTCTGCCCCAGACCCCAGCCTCCAGACCCCACATTCTGCTCCCACCCTCCAGCCTCCCCTCCACCCTCTAGCCCCCAGCACCCATGTTCAGCCCCACCCTGAGCCCCAGCCCCTAGGCCCTAGCCCACTCTCCACCCCACCCCCCATGTTCAGCCCACACCCCCAACACCTTTCTTTCTCACATTCCCACCACCTGCTGCTGCCAGTAGTGACACTCTGGCTGTGAAATTCATTCCCCAGGGAGGTTTGGCTGGGGCCCAATTTATTCCCATGTCAGGTTGAAACATGGCTGTTCTCCCAGGGATTTGACTTCATTTAACTTCCCTTGATTTTAGGAAAGCAGGGGGAAAGGGGGAGAGCATGTGCATATCCTGTTCCTATCCCACCTCTAATCCACATTAAAGGCCAGAAAAGGCACTTTCAATGTGCATTCTCTCAGTAAATGTGGAAATAGAGGTGGGATAGGAACCCTACCTGCTACATGCAATCACCTGTAAGCTGTTTTTGATCCCCTTCTTAATGCGTGTGGGTGCAGCTTGAGCATTTCTGGCCAAGCTGTAGGCGCATGAATGTGGCCGGGTGTTTCCTCAAGGAAGACGAACAAGTAGGAAGGAATTTTCTTCACAGTTGCAAAACTGCATATGTCACCAAATGCATTTAAAAAAAATTACAGGATTTGCAAAATACGGTGATGATCCATGACTTAGATGGCTTTAAAAGAGGATTAGGACAATTCTGAGAATCATGACTCTTAATTAGGATGTGTTGTGATGAAAATTACATGTTCTGTTTAATCCAACAAATGGTTGTTAATATTTGAAATGTTTGAAAAGAAAAATTCTAAAAAATCCAATTTTTCCAATGAAAAAAGAGAGCCTTTTTTGAGGGTAAAACTACAGCAAGCTGAACTGGTCAAACTATACATATATGTGTATGAAGATCCTATTCATTATTTGGACAAATTCATACAAATGACATTCAAAAATCGAATAGGGCCTCTTCGTGGGCCCTATTCATCCACATATCAGATTTGACCCAGCATCTGTTAAAGTTTCAACCAAGGCTGCCCACCCATGGCCTTTTGCACCCTATGACCTCTGACCCATGGCCTTCCATCTCCCCTTACCTTTGATAGCATTGGTGCCACCGCCGCTGCTCACTCTCCATGTAGGCCCAAGTAGACCTTACAGTTCTGTGTACCCAGATCCCCCCTCACCTCATGATCACTGGATGGAGAGCTGCGCATGCAGAATTGGAAGGCCTGTTTTTGCTTCTGAAAAGCACCGAAATAGGCCCGGAGACTAGACCATGACCTCTGTATAAATCTACGGTGAGGCCACATTTGGAATATTGTGTACAATTCTGGTCACCACACCTCAAAAAGGATATTGTGGAACTAGAGAAGATGCAGAGAAGGGCAACCAGAATGATTAAGGGGCTGGAACACCTCCCTTGCAAAACCAGGCCGCAACGTCTAGGCCTCTTCAGTCTGGAAAGACAGTGTTTAATAGGGGACCTGATTGAAGTATATAAAATCATGCATGGTATAGAAAAGGTGGATAGAGAAACTTTCTTTTCTCTATCACACAATACTACAACCAGGGGGCATTTATGAAGCTGATGGGTAGGAGAGTCAGATCCGACAAAGGGAAGTATTTCTTCACCCAGAGGGTCATTGGTCGATGGAATTTGCTGCCAGAAAAGGTGGTGACATCTACCAGCCTAGATGGCTTTAAGGAAGGGTTAGACACATTTATGGGTGACAGATGTATCAATGGCTACTAGAATGGATGCCTAAGTATATCTTTCAGATCGTGGGAACAAGCAGGATACTTCTAAGGCCATTTGCTGGGATTTGAGAGCAGGAGAAGGTTTGTCCTGTGTGTGATAGGATGCTGCCCTAGATGGGCTGTGGCCTGATCCATCAGGTCTCCTCTTAGGTTCTTAGGTTCTTAAGCATGAACCATTCAATAACATCTTTGTGAATCTCCATTCTTTATTATAGCTAGGTAGGTTCCATTTTGGAATGAGAAGGACAGTCATCCTCTTAATTTTCTTTCTTCAACTTTTGACAGAGAGGTTTGATTGGCCACTAGAAGGAAAGGGTTGCTAAACAAGCTGTTGCAGAAGGAACATTTTTATATATTGGATTTTTTATGGCTCCCTCCCCCTTTTTGAGAGTGCCATTTGCTGTTGCTGCTGCCATCAGGACAGATGGCATTTAGTACAGCAACATATGCAAGGTGAGGGGGTGGGGAATTTTGGGAGAGTATGTGCTTTTGGAGGAGAGAAAAGGGAATAGGAATGTGTAGGAATGTTTTTTTTTTTGACATTCCACTCGGGTCAATTCGAATACTCAAAAATTCAATTCTATTTGAATTGTTTAAATTCAAATTTAACAAAAATTCAATTCAAATTAAGCAAATTTCAATCTATTTCGTTTGAAATTTTTATTCTAATTTGCACTTACGAATGTTGGCAACATGCGTAGATGCCCATACGTATCTTCCTGGCATCCATACATATCTGTACGCATCCGTACATGTGTGTATGCATTCCATAGTTATCCCATACGCAACCCATTTTCGTCTTGCACAGATGCGGGAAAGGTGTGGATCTTCAAGTACGCATCATGTACTAACCCATACACACAGAAATGTCCTGATAATTTGAATCAATAGGCCTGAAATTCAAAATTCAATTTCAATGTTTAAATTTGAATTTTGGGACATTCTATTCGAATTACAATGTCAAAATTCGGCACCTTTGACTGAATTTCAAATGCCTATGAATATTCATGCGCATCGCTAAAAGGGAACAGAGGAGGTGAGCAAAGGTCAGCATGAGCAAGATGAGCTTTCTGCTGTAATATGCCAAACAACTTGCATTACCACGTGTCTTAGCTTGGAGGTCTGCCTGTTTGGAAGTGAGGATAACTAGTTTCCACTACACCAACGGTTGTCACATGGAACAGATATATTTTCCACTGCTCCAGAACAGGAGTGGAGAACAGACCCCAGGTCTGGTTGCTCCTCTCTTTCTGGAAAGGTTCTGAACACCCTAGAAATTGTCTGACTACGTGCTGTGCCACCACCACTATCCTTGAGGATCTGGGAGCCCCCACCAGCTGGTGAGCCTCTGGCCACAGTGTCTGCACTCTCTTTTAGGTGCAAATACTGCAAGTGGGTGGGGGCAGTGCGGGCTGTGGCTGTGCAGTCATGCACCATGGGGTGTTGCCATGGGTGGCTGGGCCAGGCCATTCTTATGACCAATGCTGGTAGTCCCCCTGTGCCTTGTCTTCAGCAGGATGCTATTGTTAAGTGAGTTACAGTAAATGTGGACAGACCATTCTTCATCCCACTGACCACTGGTCATTCATACTAGAGGGTTTGGGGGGAATAGCCCCTTCCTCCTTTGTCATGGGTATTGTTTTCTTCTTTGCCCCTTCTCTGTGGACCAAGAAAGGGGAGAGAAAGTGGGTTGAGGTCCACACCCTTGCAATTCCTCATGATCTGGAAGAAAGCTTATAATCTGGAATAAGACCCAGTGCAGAGATGGGCAATGGATAGGGAGATGCAGTCTTGAATGCCTTCCTCAAATCTGCCTTCCCCCAGGCCCCGTCAGATGTTTCTTGGTATTAACAGGACTTTAGGTTAGAATTCCCTTGAGGTTCTTCCTGGGTCTTTGATGAATGCATCATTCTCCATCTTTCTTCACCTCCATGGATTAGAAGCATGCCAGAGATTATATAAAAGCTCTGCTAGCTGCTTCCTGCACATAAAACCTAATGATCCTTGAATCCATCGTAAATATGTCCATTCTTCCCCTTGGTTGCTTTTAACTATTTCTGCGGAAATAGCACATGGAATGAACCATGTAGAAGATTCCCCTTCTCTTTCCACTACATGTTCTCTAAACCAAGCCAGGACAACAAATTTGAGAGAGGTAGAAGGCTCTAGGGATTAAGGATATGCATGGTTTTTTTTTCATGTTCACTTCACAGCAAACCAAATGTGAAGGAAATTTGCATTTGTGCAAATAGAACCACTTTGAATATGGTAGACTCCATTGTGAATGTGCTTTGAATGTGCTTCGAATCTACTTTGAATCCCAGCCACTAGTCACACCTCTGAATCTCCTCTGAATCTGTTCTGAATCTGCTTTCACTCCGCTCTGAATCCCCTGTAGATGTGACTGGCGCTGCTTTGCCATATTGTGAATATAACAAAGTTTGGAACGAATGCCCAAAAGCTTTCACTTCACTTTTGACTGTTAATCTTCAAATATAGCCAAGATTCAAATTGAATGTGAATGTTCAAATTCATACAAATTGTGAACCTGGCAAATAATTTATGTGCATCTCTACTTGGAATGTGCAAAATGGCATTTGTATTCACAAATTAGATTGAATTTCTTGAATTTGCAAACATTTGCATAGTATTGAAAATCTGGCGGAACGTCCAAACATTCGATTGAAGGGAACAATGCTCCTGCTTGTGAAAAATGAACATTTTGATCAGTTTTTCGTGTTTTGTCATGTTTTGGGTGACAACAAGGACTTTTTAAATGCAAGAAAAGTTACAAAAAGTTTGCAAAAATAGTTGACTGTGAATGGAGGAATCTGATTGTTCAATTGAGTGATTCAACAAGGGAATGAATTTTCAGAGGTTTGATCAATAACAAAGCAAATTTAATTTTTTTCCCCCCATGCACACCCCTACAAAGGCATCTTTTTCTTCCTACGTGTTGACTTTTGCCTGTTTGGGAAAGCATCATGAAGTGTTTAGGATCTCCTTCAAAGCAGAAGGTCATGGTACTAGCCCTCACCATTTCATGAGCTCTGGCCAACCTCCCTTTGATTTGACACAATAGGTTGGATCATATGAAGACCTCTCAGTGCTCAGAGGGCTTGAAGTGAAGCCAACGGCCTGAAACATACCAGGAGCTTTTGGTCTCATGTTGATATTTTTTTGCTTTTGGAACCTACCAGTTGGCATTAGGAATGTGCACTAATATTTGAATTCATTTGAAATCCGATCGAATTGACCAGATTTTGACTTTCCAAATTCGAATTGAATGTCCTTGAATTTGAATTTAAAGGTTTGATTCAAATTTCAAATTTTGGATCTATTCATTTGAATTATCTGGACATTCGTAAGGGCACAGGATCGTACCTGATACAATACTTGAAGATCTGCATTTTTCGCACATGTGTATGCATTTGTACAGATCTGTACGGGATGAAACGGGTTGCATACAGGGTAACTACGGGATGCATACTGATGTGTACAGATGTGTACAGACCCGGGGCAGACATTTGTAAGTGCAAATTTGGATGAAAAATTCGAACAAACAGATCCAAATTTGCTTAATTTGAATCAAACCTTGTTAAATTCGAATAAAACAGATTTGAATCAAATCAAATTTTTGTGTGTTCAATTCAAATCAAATCCCAAAAATTGCATTCGTGCACACCCCTAGTCAGCATCACACAGATGCTGAGCTTCTTTCCTACTGATTTCAATCAGGGATGAGCACGAATATTCATAACATTTGTTTGTACATTTGCATTTGAATCAAATATTGGCACATTCAAACATCGACATTCAAATTTGAATAAAATGTTTTGATACATTCGTATGAAGCTTCGTATGGGATTCATATGCTATTTGTATGCATTTGTATGGGATTCACATGGGATTGAACTTTTGTATTGAATACAAAACCTACCATATTTGAAGGGGAATCTATTTGAATGAATACTAATTTTCTTGCATTTGATTCAACATGAATCAAATACAAAAAAATATATACAGTATATTTGTGCGCATCCTTAATTTCAATATAGCAACACAGCTTAGTGTTTTGGGTATGCCTCCACACACCTGGTAATTATTATGGGTCATTTCTGCCGGCACCTCTTCCCACAACCACCAACCCCTCCTCTGAGTGACTGGCTTGTGAAAATGTGTAAAAGCAGCCATTGCTCCCCCCTTTACTCACCTGCCCCCCACCCCTTTGCTCCACTCCTGATGGAATGAAGGAGGCCTGGGATTGTTCTACTCAGCCCTGAAATTGCAAGAATCCAGGTCAAAAACTAAGCGCATGGAATTATGATCGCCACATCCTCACTGAGGAAGATCTTTTTTTCTTTTTCTTTAATGAAATGTAGGTCAGCTGTCCATTCAAACATCTTCATGCCTTTGTTTCCTCTCTTTCAGAACGCAGAGAAAGTCCCCGTCCCGTCGGTAACATTAATCGTGGGCTGTGGAGTGTCTTCCCTAACTCTCTTGCTTTTGATTATAATTTACATCTCAGTCTGGAGGTAAAATTTCTACTCTCCTTCATAAATACATATAGACATTGATCTCTCTCTCTCTTTGTGTGTGTATATATATATATTTGCTTATCTGTCTTGAGCCATATATTAAGAGGTGCATTTCATCCTTCGTAATGATCCCGAAAGTGCATTTAGTGCCGGTGCTTTATGGTGATTAATTCCTGCATCCTCATAAACATGGGGGTGGGGGTGGATGAAGCATTTAGAAGTCACTGAGGTCCAGCCTTTGTCAGAAGAGCTCCAGGGAGTAGCCAGATGTGTAAAAGTATCAGCATCTGGCTGTGGGGGTGGGATGAGGAGTCTAGGATCAGCTGAAAGGCCCTATGCTTAGAGGTGTGCACAAATGCAATTTTCAGGATTCAGTTCAATTTGAATCAAATATCCAAAAAATTTGATTCGATTCGAATCTTTAATAGTTGAATTAAACCAAATTCGAATTAAGCAAATTCGAATCTATTCATTCAAATTTTTTATTCGAATTTGCACTTTCAAATGTCAACAACATTTGTATGTGCCCACATGCATCGTTACGCATCCCACATGCCTCTGTACGCCACTATACACGTCCGTACGCATCCCATCGTTATCCCATATGCAACCCGTTTTCATCCCATACGGATCCGTAGAAATGCGTATGGATGCGGGAAAGATATGAATCTGCAAGTACGCATCGTGTATGAACCCGTACACTTGCAAATGTCTGGATAATTTGAACAAATGGATCCAAAATTTGAAATTTGTTTGAATCTTTAAATTTGAATTTATGGACATATGATTCAAATTCAAATGTTGAAATTTGGGCAGATTCGATTGAATTTCGAATACCTTCAAATATTTGTGCACAGCCCTACCTATGCTGTTCCAGACTTCTGTTGGCCTAGTCCCACCTACTCTCACCCACCCCCCAAAAGACAGGATTTAAGAAAGTCCTGGAGATCCTACATTTTCTTTAAAAGGCTAGTGTAACCTTTCCTCTGCTGGCAGAGACAGTGGGCTCAGCTGGCACACAGAGGGCAATTCACACTTGGCCCCATAGTTTGCAATAAGTTAACATCTGTGCAGGCACGTCTGCCCTTGCAGGAGGTGTTTACAGCCTAGAAATGCCCCCTGCCTGCCCAGATGTTCACCTATCACAAACTAGCAGTCATGCACCACACACAAAGTAACCCTAATCCAAAACTTACCTGATGTGTCCAACGTTGAGTTTTTATACTGTTTCCAGCACAAAGGGTCATCTGAGGTCCAGCGCAAGTGTGCTGGCACCTCAAATGAACCCAAATGCAACTGTGGTTGGCAGAGCAGCAGCATCGCCATGACAATGGAACTGGTGCATGCACAGTTGCACCTGATGCCATCATGAAGATGGTGGTGTCCTGTCAGTGGACCAAG
Organism: Aspidoscelis tigris stejnegeri; assembly: GCA_023333525.1. Taxonomy (NCBI): domain Eukaryota; kingdom Metazoa; phylum Chordata; class Lepidosauria; order Squamata; family Teiidae; genus Aspidoscelis; species Aspidoscelis tigris. The sequence continues at coordinate 4,442,388 of JALMGA010000004.1, read as the reverse complement.
GTAAGTTTCTGGAGGTGTGGGGTTTAGGTTGACATGAACCTTTTCTGGTGCTCTGGGGTCATGTTGAGGTTACACACAACACTAGAACCGGGGGCCTCTATGAAGCTGATGGGTAGGAGATCAGACAAGGGGAAGTATTTCTTCACCCAGAGGGTCATCGGTCTGTGGAATTTGCTAGCAGAAGAGGTGGTGATAGCAACCAGCTTCAACAGTCCTCACTTGCTTATTTTTTTGCTGAAGACAACTGCATCAGTAGATAGTGTTTGGACTTTGCTTGCAGATAAACCTATTTCCATGAATAGAGTCACTGAGGCATTTCATTTGAAGCAAATTCCCCAGGCGGTTGTTCAGGTTCAGGAGTCAAGGAAGAAATGGAGTGTGAGGAGAACAAATAGAAAACTAGGCTTGCTATCAAAACAGTATTCTTTCTCTCTTTGCTGCCATATTTTTAGGGGCTTTTAGAAGGCTTTTACGCGGAGGGGAGAGAGAATCTGTTTTAATCCCAAGCATTGGCATGAATCTAGCTCTTGGCTGTCAATGGAGTTTTGATAGGAATTGTATTTTACAAGGCATTTACAAGGCTTTTAAACAGATGCCTTCCAGATGTTGCCAGAGCCTTATCAATCCCAGTCAAGGATTATAGGAGAGCTTGTCCAAAAAACATCTGTATAGAGGCATTATTAGTTACCCAGATCCATACAGTATAGTCAAATTATTTGTAATATAACCGGGCCCAAGGACCTCCAAACATCTGAAGCTGCATCAGCTAACTCCACTTCATCCCCAAAGCACAAAGGCAGCCATGCATCAGGGCTTGATGCTGCCTCTGCTCCAGTTGTGTGATAGTGATGCCTCACTGAGCTGCCCAGCCCAACCTGGTTTTTAGCAGAACTCCACTGCATTCGACAGGCCATGTCATTCCATTGCCTAGCTGTACCATTCCTGATCACATAGAGCCCTTTAGAGGGTCATTGGTCTATGGAAGAGGTGGTGACTAGGGATATGGACGAATATTCAAATGCATTCGAAATTCAATCGAATCAACCAAATGTTGACATTCAAATTCGAATTGAATGTCCTTGAATTCGAATTTAAAGATTCGATTCGAATTTTGAATTTTGGATCTATTCATTCAAATTATTTGGACATTCATATGTGTGTAGGTTTTTACATGAAGATCCGCATCTTTCCCCCATCCATACACATTTGTACACACCTGTACGGGATGAAAACAGGTTGCATACAGGCTTGCAACGGGATGCATACGGACATGTATGAATGTTTACTGACCTGGGGAAGATGCGTATGGGCATCTACGAATGTCGACAACATTCACAACTGCAAATTCGTATTAAAAAATTCCAATGAATAGATTGGAATTTGCTTAATTTGAATCAAATTTGGTTAAATTCCAACTTTAAACATTCCAATCAAATTGAACTTTTGAGTATCTGATTCAAGTCGAATCCCAAAAATTGCATTCGTGCACAAACCTAGTGGTGACAGCAACAAGCCTCAATAGCTCTGAGGAGGGGTTAGACAAATTCGTGGAGGACAGGTGTATCAATGGGTACTAGAATGGATGCCTAGGTACATATTGCAGGTGGGGAGACAAGAAGGATGCCTCAAAGGGCCATTTGCTGGGATTCAAGAGCAGGTGAAGACGTTGCCTTTGCCTTCTTGACATACTGAGAAGCAATTTGTGGGGCACTGTGTGAGACAGGATGCTGGACTATATAGGCAGTGGCCTGAAGAACCTCTTAGGTTCTTCTAGGATTAGGTAAATTTATAGAGGACAACACACCTGCGCAGAACGCCTCCTGAGGGCAAGGGCTGCCAGTAGCAGCCCCAGCCGCTCAGGAGGCACGCAGGAACGCAGGCACGCTGCATCCTGGGCGCCGACCCTCAGAATCGGGGTGATGCTGATGAGGTAAGGAGAGGATTCGCCTCGCTCCCCCCAGGGTGGGCTAGGGTGGGCTTTAGGAAAGCTCGCCCTGGCTACAGAAGCAGCGATCCGCCGCTTCTGGGGTGAGGGCGAGCTGAGGCAGCGAGCCAATCATGGTGGTCCGGGGGAGGGCCCAGGGGCACGGATGGGAGGCGGGTGCTGTGCAGACGCACAGCACCTGTCTCCAATCCGGATCTATGCCGCTTGTGCAGCGGCATGGGGCGAGGGGTAGACCCACATCTGTTAGATGCAGATCTACCCCCTAGATCCAGATCTACCGGGGATCCGGATTTGGTGAAAATGATTCCCCTGGGATCCGGTTTTACTAAATCCGGGTGCAGTAGACCTGGATTAATTAGCCCCTGTGCGGAAGCACCCTTCGTACCCATTAATGGGTACTTAATGGGTACTTTTAGTGACAGTGGAAAAACACCCCAGGAGAAAAGCTTTTCAGAACATAGCAGGGTAAATATGAGCAAATGCTTTCTCCCTGCCTTTGTGCAACTCTGAGTGTTAAGTCAATACTTTTCTTGTCCAAAGATAACCTGTATTTGCTTCATTTAATTCTTAATTCATGTTATTCAGTGATGCAGGAGGAAGTTGCCAAGAATTTCCCCACCATTTCTACTTGGTTCAATACTGAAAAGCAGCTTAAAGTAGGGATGTGCACATATGTTCTAAACATTGTAATTCAATTGAATGTGGAGATTCAAACTCAAATAGAATGTGTACACATTCAAATGTAAACATTCAAATTAATTTTAAATGTTCCGAAACATTCCTTTGAATGATTCAAAACATTCAAATTTACAGATACGAATGTGCAGATAAGAATATATGGATAGGTGTCTGTATGTATCTCATACGTATCTGAAAGCATTTGCATACGAAATGCATACAGATATGTTTGACACGTACGAATGTTGTAGAAATCCACATCTTCAAATATGAATGTTGTCAACATTCATATATTCAAATATGGATCTAACATTCGAACGAAGTGAGGCAGTTTCGTCTAGTGGTTAAGGAACCAGAGTCTTATCTAGGAATACTGGGTTCGATTCTGCCCTCCTTCATGGGTGACCTTGGGCTAGTCACAGCTCTCCTCTGAGCTTTCACAGCTCCACCTACCTCACAGGGTGTCTGGTGTGGGGAGAAGAACAGAAGCTTTGTTAGCCGCTTTGAGTCCCCTTAAACGGGTGAGAAAAGCGGGGTAGAAGAGCCAGCTCTTCTTCTTCTCCTCCTACAAATGTATTTGATTCAAATCGGATTTTGTTGCGTTTGGATTCTAAACATCTGAATCAAATTTAATGTTTTGACATTCGGTTCAAATCGAATTCAGATGCAAAAAAAACATTTGTGCACATCCCTAGCTTAAAGAAGTTGCCAGTTTGCATAAAGGGGGTGTTGCATTTTTTTCAAACATGAACAATTGTTTGTTCGATTAATCAGTTATCATCAAACTGGACAAATGGTATTCAGTTCAAGAATGAACGGAGCCATGATTTTTGTTTGTGCACACCCCTATTTTCCAGCATTCTTAAGAAAATCAAAAGTAAAATTTTAATCATTATTATGACGCTACGTAGAAAGTCAACGCCATGCATTATGTAGAGGGAAGCCTCGTTTTACAGCAATGTGGATGATGCAGGTATACATTTGTAGACAGTGGGGTTTTGTTAGATTGTCACCAATGCTGTGGACTGGAGGATTCTGCACCTCCATTTTCAAACTCTCCTCTTGGAGTCACCCACATGAGTGCTACTTATTCTTCTCAACTCCGCGTTGGTCAGATATCATCTAGAATCCTGTGTCCAGTTCTGGGTACCCCAATTCAAAAAAGACATTGACAAATTAGAGCAAGTCCAAAGGAGGGCTACCAAAATGGTTGGTGGTCTGGAATCCATGTCCTATAAGGAATGGTTGAAGGATCTAGGAATGTTTAGCCTGCAGAGGAGAAGACTGATAGGAGACATGATAGTTGTTTTCATTTCATTTCCATTTTATTTGTATACCACCTTTCCAAAAGAAAATTCAGTTAGTGTGGGGGAAGTCTAATGTCACATGTGCATGTGCAGAGAGTGGTAGACTGCACCAGCAAGCCCTGGACCCATCACATCAAACCACAGGTCCAATGAAGAAAGTGGGTCACAGGCAGCTGGGGGTTGGTGTGCACCCCTGGGTGGGGCTAGGCAGCAAGGAAGCCCTCGCTGGCTTTCGCCAGCCTGATCATGGTGGTGGCAGACCGTGGAACCCTGGGACAACCATGGCCCAGTGTCACCCCACCTTCAGGCCAGTATGACCCAATGGTAGCCTGGGGTGGCTCCAGAGCTGTCCAGCAGGGAGAGTGTGAATCCTCTCCCTCCTGGACGGCTGGGGCCAGGTTGGGTTGGGTATGGAGCACAATTTCATGCTCTACACCCTAGGCTCAATTGGGCCAGCTCTGTGATAGTCTGGGATGGTTCCAGACGGAACCACTTATCCCACCGAGCAAATGCTCTGTCCCAGGGCTGTCCTAATTGTATACTAGAGACCTAAATGTGAATAGGCCTCAGATCATAGAGGCTTGATCTGGATTGGTGCCATCCATTCTGACAGCGCAGATCTGGCCCTCATCTTCCATAGATCCCAGAAAATCTGGATCTATGATTTGGAACTATTGCATTGCAGTGCAGGATGAGCCTTTGTTCCTCAGTTTTACATTTAGAAGGGGTCTTTTGTCAACTTCTTCACACCCCTCTTGTTCTAGTATTTGAAGACAGAACTCTTTTCAGGTGAAAGCAGCATCCATTAAATGAAAGACTCTTTCATGGGGGAAAATTGGCAGCAAAGTACAGTGGGAAGAAGAAGAGTTGGCTTTTCTACCCCACTTTTCTCACCCATTTAAGAGGACTCAAAGTGGCTGACAAAGCTTTTCTATTCTTCTCCCCACAACAGAACACCCTGCGAGGTGGGTGGGCTGTGAGAGCTCAGAAGAGAGCTGTGACTAGCCTAAGGTCACCCAGGTGGCTTCATGGGGGAAGTCTGAATCAAACCTGGTATTCCCAGATAAGAGTCCAGCTCCCTAACCACTGGACCAAACTGGGAATGCAGTGAAGGAGGAATTGTAGCAGGAGCTGAAATAGGGATGTGCAGTAATGTGTTGTTTTTTTGACATTCTATTTGAGTCGATTTGGATAATTGAAAATTCAATTCAGTTTGAATTGTTTAAATTCAAATTTTAAAAAAATTGATTCGAATAAAGCAAATTTGAATCTATTTGTTTGAATTTTTGATTTGAATCTGCACATACAGATGTCGACAACATTCATCAACAACGCATCTTCCCCCACATCCGTACACATCCATACGTGTCCATATGCATCCCATAGTTATCCTGCATGCAACCTGTTTTCTTCCTGTACAGATCTGTACAAATGTGTATGGATGTGGGAAAGATGCGGATCTTCGAGTACGCATCACGTACAAACCCGTATACATACAAGTGTCTGGATAATTTGAGCGAATAGATCTGAAGTTTGAAATTTGATTCAAATGTTTACATTCAAATTTTGGGACATTTTATTTGAGTTTGTATGTCAAAATTTGTCACATTCGATCAGATTTTGAATGCCCATGAATATTCGTACACATCCCTATTGTAGAAGGAGCTGGAATGCCTCCATGTGGACCATGTCTCCCCGGTCCTGTCCTTGAACAAAGACCTTACGTAGTTGCACCCATATTTAATCTCTTTGCATCACACCAGCCCCTGACAGCTGATTCACACTGAATAATCTGGGGTTTTGTAGCCTTTACCACTTTCCAGACTCCACAGGACTCAGAGCCAGCAGGAAGCTTAACCTGCTGACCCCATTTCTTCTGACTGATCTGCATCCAGACATTAGGGTCCTCCAAATCCATGACTGACGATTGGCAGAGCTGCCGAAGAAAGTCCTGAGTTTTAACAGAAAAAGCCCTCTGTGTGCCTGGATCTCTTATATTATCACAAAAGATTCCAAAGCGATTTTGGAACTGAATGGACCTGAACAAACTCTCGTCCCTCCAGACGGTCACAGTCCACCATCTGTGAATATTAACACAGCAGTATTTAGCTCTTGTCACTGTTCCATTCTTGCTGTGCAGCATGAATAGACCAAGGGTTTGGGAGAGAAAGTTCTTCAGTTTGCAAAACCAAAGTGAAAGCCCCCCAAGAAATCCCTGGTCTACCAAATTTTATGTTGCAGTTGTCTGCTAAATATGTTTACTGAACAGCATATATTAGAGGTGTGTGTGTGGGGGGGGATGAAAATGCTGTATAACATTTATTATGTTGAGTGAAATTCCTTGCAAAAATATTAAATCACTCAGAATGGTGTGGATATTTGGCAGATGAATGAAATTTAGCCCACTTGTTTGTCTGTCTGGCCCTGTTCTTGGCGTCTTCATGAATGTATTTTTTACATTAAATTTGTAACAAATTGAAAGTTTGAAAACCTGTACTCGTACGAATAGATCACATTTGAATGTGGTAAAATTCTATTTGATACGAATCTATTTGTGTGTATTTGTATGAATATTCAGTACATATCTGATACAAATATGGAGGGGAAGCGGGGCGCTTCTAAGGCCATTTGCTGGGATTTGAGAGCAGGCAAAGGTTTGTCCTTGTCTCTGCTTGAGATGCCCATGAACACTGGGTGGGCCACGGTGTGTGATGGGATGCTGGACTAGATGGGCTGTGTCCTGATCCAGCAGGGCTTCTTTTATGTTCTCTTATGTTCTATATGAATACGTATCTGATATGAACAAATACATATCAGATACGTATCCATAACATATCCATACTCTGAGAACATCAAATCCGACCTGAATCCACTTTTAGGGTGTTTTTCCACCGCGCTCCTCTAATCTGGATCTAAGAAGATCCACATCTAAGGAATGGGTACATTCCTTAATCCAGATCTAGTAGATCCGGATTAAGGGAAGTACCCAGTGTGTTTCCATGGGTGGTCTAGCCCCCAATAGCAATGGGTGCTAGCCTCCCTGCCGTGGAAACACAGGAGCACCCATTTGGAAATCCGGATCTACCCATGAGGGATCTGCTTGTCACCCCAGGTGTTTGGGGGGACAGGGGGTGCAATCTCCAAAGTGGCTTCGAAGTCTGTGCAAAACAGCACCATTGAAGTCTGTGCTGATCTTCGGAGTGAACTTCAAAGTGACTTTGAAGTGACTTCGAGTCACTTCAAAGTTCACTCTGAAGATCAGCACAGACTTCAAAGACGCTCCGGAGCTATTTTGCACAGACTTCAAAGTAACTTCGAAATGACTTCGAAGCTTAGGTTTTGGGGCTTCGCCCCCCATGGGTGCATCCTCCTCCTAGCCTCCTCTACTGTAGACCCCATTGCCACACAAACACGGAAACAGGCTCCCTTTAATCCAGATTTTCTGGCTGAAAATGGGGTCTACAGAAATTCCAGATTAAAGGCCAGAAAGTACCATTTGATCCAGATTTCCCCAGCGGCAGTCGAAACAATTGGGTCCCACATGGGTGCCGTGGTGGAAATGGGATCATCTGCCTCACACCCAAATGCGTCCTTAATGGGTGCAAAAATGGGTACTTTCTGACAATGGAGAAACATCCTTAACCTGCTATCAATCCATCTCGAATGCAATCTGGATCCATTGTGGATGTGACTGGCACTCTGTTTTTTTTCACACACCCAATCTTACGAATGTTCAAACTACTGGTATGAATGCCCAGCAAAATTTGTATTTATACGAATATTAGCATACGAATATCATAACATTCAAATTTATCCAAATTTGTACAAATAACGAACGTTGCAAATATTCATGCACATCTCTAGCCTGTTCACACTTGGCCATTTTATGGAATATATTTCAGGATAGAGGTCTGTTGTCTGCGTACAATTGCAGATTCTAGCAGGACTCACTTGTAGCATGCTGTAGCCTGCACTAGCATGTGGACAGCAGGCCCTATTCCATGATATAAAGCCAAGCATGAACAAATCCTTTGTTTAATCATTTCTCAAGTTGGTGAAATGCATATGGGTCCCATATATGAATCCCATACGAAGCTCATCAAATGTATCAAAGCATTCAATTTGAATTCAAATGTCAATCTTCAAATACACCAACATTCAATTCAAATTCAAATGTGTGAATTTGGCTAAGTTTAGAGTATTACGAATATTCGTACTCATCCCTACCATCCACCTTTTTCTCTTTGAAGTTCTACTAAAATTAACTTGGTGATATTTACGTTGTAGTGGTAGTGGCAGCTGTCAGGTCAGACAAATAACAAGCATGGTGTCTTGATTTAATCCATCTGGCAGATTCCCTTGACCTAGATTTGGCCATGGCTCTGCCAGCTGCTAACCTTTAGTGTTACAGAATGAACAGAAATATCTGGTTGAAGGAGAGCTATGGATTTCCTAGCAGGAGACCATGGTGAAGGATACAGTTCCCAGAGGCATGAGCCTCACTAGGAGAAGAAGTATGGAGGACAAGGGGCTGTGGCAGTGAACAGTCTCAAGTCCTGGTTGGTTTCTGGTTGCCTTGAATCCCAGCCATGTCTATTTAGGATAGTGCCAGGGTATGTAGGAAGGGCATGCAGGTGTTCCCACATCACACAATCCAGGAAAAAGTGTCCCAAGCCAGGAACACACTATGCGGCATGGAGCATACCAACAGCTGCCTGTCCCAACCTCACCTCAGAGTTGGAACACAAAGGTTCCACAGCCTAGATGTTTCAGGCTAGGGGCTTTCCCAGTAGCCCTGAAAATGGTCCCAGAATGGATCGTCAACATTTCTCCAAGTGCCATAATGGGGATTGGGTACTCCTGCCACCAGCAACTGTATAAACTGTGATGGCACAAACAGAGACCCAACTTGGCCCATATGGGAGACCACTTTAAAGTGCTTTTTTGACTGGAGCACTCCCAGGTGGCCACTATGCCCCTTGGGGAGGACAGACCTCTTGTGGCATGCATTGTCATTCAGATGCCACAGTCTGGGCACTGATCTGGCACAATCTGACAAGAGTAGGCAGATTTTGCAATGCCCACAAGAAGGCAAGGGTGCAACCCAGGCTTATGTTTCAGTGGGTCTTCTGTAGTCATTATTTGTCTTTCCAAGAACATCCCCAACTGGAAACCCTGGATTTTACAAAACTACCACTTTACAAAGCAAGTTGTACTAGTTCATGGGAGGGTCTGCGGTCATTCCAATCCAGCCAATTAGAGCGACAATTCTAGGCCTTTCTGCACTTGACCCGATGGTCGCCTCACTGTGAGCTCTGAGACAGAGCACTTGCTTTAGGGAAAGGAGCTGTTTCCATACCAGAAACAGGTCCTTCTGTGCCAGAGCATGCCATGAAGTGACTGCATGTGGTGCAGGATTAAGTGCTTCTCACATGCACTTACCTCTCATGTACCATGGAATAGAGCCAATAAGGCAACCATTCACACGTCTTCCGGGTTTGGATGACATGCAGGATGGTCATGTGACACATTGCACAAGGGTGTTGATAACGTCACACTATGCGCCACACAAGTGCATGTGTGAGGCACATCACAGTTGCCCTGGTGACAACACCAGGTGACATGCATTGGCATAGACATTGAGGATTGACTATGGCAGTGCTCGGATGCCATCTGCACTTGGATGAGCTTCCAGATGCATGGGGCAAGGAACTGTGTGTATTCAGCATTTCACCAGTGTCAATGTCGAGTACACACGTGGACAAGTTTGTGCTTCGCTACCTATGGACTGAATGACAACTGACACCACACATTGAACTAAAATATATATTTAAGGATAAAGGAAAAACAGAACCAAGTTCTATGTTGCTTGATGTCTTGGGGCATTGTTCAGGGTGGCCTTTCGGACCAACTCCCCTAATACAGGAGATACATGTATATTAAACAAAATCTGAGTTTTATGTAAATTCAAGACAGTTTTGACACTTTCAGAGCAGATACAGTGGTACCTTGACATACGAGTTTAATTCGTTCCGTAACCTTGCTCTTATGTCAAATCGCTCGTATCTCAAAGCAATTTTCCCCTTAATCCATTCCAGCTCCCAAAACACCACCTCAGTCGTTTTTGTTATGTACTGTACTGTATTTACATACTCGTATCTCAAATCTTGCTCTCATCTCAAAGCAAAATATCACTCGCTCGGCGGCTTGTATCTCAAAACACTTGTATGTCAGGGCACTCGTATGTCGAGGTACCACTGTACATTATAGGATACATATTGGATGCTTATGGATACGTATCAGATATGTATCGATATGCAGCCTGTATGTGTTTGTATCAGATATTCGTACAAATGCATCCATATTGAATAGAACCTACCACGTTAGAAGGGGATCTATTCAAATGAATACAAATGTTCTTACATTCGATTCGATACGAATTGATACATTCCTAGAGCAATGCATTTTCTTGTACTTGTGCATCTGTATTTTTAAAAAGGGTGGGGGGAGTTTAAAAATAAAACCTGACTCAGTGTGGGACCAGGATCAAAATTCACAAATAAAAGGCAGTAGTGTTTTTTTTTTTTTACTTATTTACAGGTTCAGTTTAGCAATAAACCTTCTTTTTCAACTCCCTTGGTTAATTAGTGCTGTGCTGAAAATCAAGAATCTATCCAAGTCCACCTCTGTCTACATCCAGATGTTGGTTACTTTTATTCTTCTAGATTTGGATATTCTGGGATAAAGCTTGGTATTCCAGGATGTCCATGCTTTATTTTGGAATATCCAAATATAGTAGAAAGTGTAAGCAATGTCTGGATGCAGAGTCAATGTCTAAAAAAGAGCCAGTTTTAATTTTATCAAGGTCCCAACACCAGGTGAAACAGACCTTGATAGGTGCACACATCTGTAGTCAATATCTCCCACCACCATTATGAAGCAAGGAAGTTTAGTGGTTGCCATTTAAAAAGAATAGAAGATTAAAACAGTAATAAATTGTCTAGTCCTCTTAATTCTGTAGCATATCAGATGCCTGGTTTGCCTCGTGGTTCCATTAGATCTTTGGCTGAACTTTGACTTTATCCGCAGAAAGTTTGGGAGGGATCTCCAATGTATATCTTTCAGGCTAGGGAGACAAGCAGGATGCCTCTAAGGCCATTTGCTGGGATTTGAGAGCAGGTGAAGTTTTGCCCTTGTCTTCGGCTTGGGATGCCAATAAGCAATTGGTGAGCCACTGTCTGGGACAGGATGCTGGACTAGATGGGCTGTGGTCTGATCTAGTAGAGGTCCTCTTACGTTCTTATGTTCTTAACGTGCAGGACCACTTGTGCATGCATGTGTGAGTGTGTTTGTGCATGTGTGCATGAAGAGAGATTTCCTTAAACAATATCTGTGCGCTCTCTGACATCAGATGCATTGATAGCTGCCAGTCTTCCTTGCTTCCCACATTTTGATTTAAGCCCAGGGGGAAGACACCACAAGATAACTCCTCCCATGGTGCTTTTTCAGGTCAGGAAGCAGGCAGCCAGGGGGACTGCAGAGCGCTGGAGAACTGTTTAATGGAAAGAAAGCCACACACAGCACCTTTGGCCACCTTGCAACCATCAGGTGAGCTCACTTCCACACCCATGGAATCCATCAGAAAAGGGACCTCAAGGGGCAGAATTTGAGAGAGGAGGTCGTAAAAATGGAAGCCTCCTTTGCAGGAGATGGAAGTGTCTGGAAAATCAGAAGCTTTGTTGCTTTATTGTTTGGCTCAATGCTGTATCTCACCAGGTGGCCCAGGAAGAGGGAAGGACCTGGAGTAAGCAAAGCACATATCTTGTCTCTTAAGTGAAATTTAGAAACAGAATGATCTTCCAGGCTGGGGGAAGAAGCAGGATGCCTCTAAGGCCCTTTGCTGGGATATGAGAGCAGGTGAAGGTTTGCCTTTGTCTTCTCCTTGTGATGCCCAGAAGCATTTGGTGGGCCACTGTGTGGGACGGGATGCTGGACTGGATGGGCTGCAGCCTGATCCAGCAAGGGTTCCCTTCTGTTCTTATACCTGATGATACCTGCAGCTCCTACAGCAGAACTGCAGGGCGAGGCAGGGGTGGAAAGGAAGGCAGTAGGGTGATTTAAAGCAACTGCCAAAGTAATGTCCTGGTCCATTGCCCTCTTGGTCATTTATGGATGGTTGAGGGTTCGAGTTTCAGCTGCACAGTCTATTAGGACGTTCTTTATTTTATTCTTTGCACATATGAATGTGGGGAAGGTGAAGCTACCAAAGGCTATTGGTAAAAGGGTGACATCGTTTCACCCTGGGGGACAGGGGTAGGACCAGAAGTCTCCTTGGCTTCTCAGATGTTGGACTTCCATAGTTTGCAGATGCCCTACCTTGACACTAAAGTTCTCCAAGTGAAAATTTTCAAGTACCAGGGAATTGTGATTAATTGTGTTGGGAGGGGGAGAAAGTTTTGGGTGGGTTTCCCCGAGATGTGTGATCCACTACTGTGGAAACACACTGCAGAACCTAAGTGTCCCCCTTTCTTGTGATCCAGTAGATCATAAAGATGCCAAAAGAGACATAAGGAATCTTGGGTGTTTTTCCACTGTCACTAGAAGTACCCATTAAGTACGCATTAATGGGTATTTAATTGGCATTAATGGGTACTTAATGGGTACTTTTAGTGACAGTGGAAAAACACCCCTTGACTCTTCCATCAAGTCACATAGAAATGGGTTTGGAGGGATAGGGCTGGCTCAGTATCAGCATCATTATGACTATTATTGTTATGACTATTATTATTATTATTAATTGTAAAGATATTTTAGGAATATTTTACGTATTTATATTATTGTTGCTATCGTTCAGGAGAAGATTGAAATATAAATTCTTAAAAAATAATATCAATATGTATATAATTTCACTACATCAATTGGATAGCCCTCTGCTTACATACCTCTAAAGTTAATCAGGGTTAGATATTTTTATCGCCCAGATAGGAGAGTGACTAGCAGTAACAGGTTCTACAGGCAAGCCCAGAGGATGGATAATGTCATAGGAGAAGCCACTGACAGCTCCACCATGAGTTGGGCCATCTGGTGAGGATGAACATGAACATGACTAGAAGTCCCTCTTCCTGCTGGAAGCAAGTTCAGAAGCTTGGAGGCTCACAAACCTGCTTTCAGCAGGGGTGGAGGACTTAGGGCTATGCTCCCCCATGCGTCCTTCTGAAGTTCAATGTTGCTTTTAAGGAGTTCTAGACAAAGTTAAGAAGTGTGGGTCTCATCATTCCCTGTGGAGGCTCTTTTCCCCAGAACCTTATGTTCACCGGCAGAATTCAATGTCTTCTAGTTATGGAACCTTTACATTCAGAAATAACTTAGTAGCTGCAAGAGGAACAAGCTGTTATGCTAACATCCAGGTTGGCTACTGAGGAAAACAGAGGACCTGGGAATCAGGACCCTGTTTTAGTCATATAATACGTGATGTTTTTGGAAAACTACTGAGCTCTAAATGAATCACTGCATGTACCTGAAGACTTGGTTGTACCCAGTTTGGTTTTTCGTTTCCTCCTCTTAGCCCAAATTTTGATTCCATAGCTCTAAGGTCTTCAAGATGAAGAGGTCCCTTCCTATAGGTGGTTAATGGGGTCTGTGTCTGCAAAACCTAAAAAGACCTTGTGGAAGGGTCTGAGGGGCATAGTGACCATGTGCCACCACAGCTCTTAGGATAGCAGCTCAGTTCAGAAAGTGGCAAGACCTTTTCAAGGTGGCCTTTCCACAGGATGAGAAAGTCCTCTGCAGGAGGATTTTCTGCTCTCATCTGCCATCTGCTGTAACTCTATAATGAGTCAATGTCCACCTGGCCCTATTATGCAAAGAATAGAAAATGGCTGACTTTCAGGGCCATTTCCTACATGTTGCTTTATGGGACCAGTAGATAAACACTACAACCAAGGGACAACCTGTGAAGCTGATGGGCAGGAGAGTTAGGACAGACAAAGAAAAGTATTTTTCACCCATGGGGCATCGGTCTATGAAACTGACCAAAAGAAGATGTAATGGCATCAACCATCCTGGAAAGCCTTAGGAAAGGCCTAGATAAATTACTGGAGGTCAGGAGCACCCATTACTAGAAGAATGCCTGGGTACTATCTCCAGGTTGGACGCCTTTAAAGACCATTTTCAGGGGTTTGAGATGTGTGGGTTTTTTTGCATGAGAATACCCAGAAGGGATTGATTGGCTACTTGTGAGAAATAGGATACTAGATTAGATGGGCAGTGGCCTGATCCAACAGGACTCCTCTTATGTCCTTATACCCTTAAATTCTTACATTCAGTCAAATTTCCATTCCATGATGCTGACCAGGAGGGATTTGTGCTTTCTGCTCTTGGCCTTATTCTGGAATATATCTCTGGTTATAGGTCTGTTGGCTACAAGCTCATGTAGACCATGGCAGGCCTCAATTGGGGCCTGCCATAGTCTGTACCAGCATGCAGGTAGAAGGTTCCTATTCTGGAATATGTTCCAGAATAAGGCCAAGTGCAGAAAGGCCCCATGTCTCCTGTCTCTTTGAGCAAACACTCTAGCTCAGAAGAGACCTTCTTCTGCCTCTGTGCAGAGGGAAGCTTAGTTGCAAATGGGGATTCTAGGTAACTCTTGGGGATTCTAGGTAACTCTTGGGGATTCTAGGTAACTCTTGGGGTTCTAGGTAACTCTTGGGGATTCTAGGTAACTCTTAAGAACTCTTAACACTCCTCATCCTACCTGTTTGTTCCCTCTTTCCAGGTACATCCGCTCCGAACGTTCTGTCATCCTTATCAATTTCTGCCTCTCCATCATTTCTTCCAACGCACTCATCCTGATCGGCCAAACTCAGACCCGGAATAAGGTAGGAGGGATTTGGGGACCTGCTTGCATGAAGTGTGACAGCTGATCTTGGATCCTTCAGTGGTTGTCAGACAGTGCATTGATTTTTTTATATCAGTGTCTCAGAATATCTAATTTAAAAGAAAAAAAAGAGAAGACTTCAGACCTGATATTTTTCCAATTATATGCTGTCCCCTGGCACTGTGTAAGAACAGGACTCGTTGGTGAGGTTCAATGGTTTTTACCTTTCAATGACCAGAGGCAGTTAAGGAAGAATCTGCCACTTAGTGAATGTTCTCTATTTCCGTGCGGTCTGTTTCTGTGCCAGACTTCGAGCCAGCTGCCGGTGTTAATTAAGAAAGCCTACCTCGCAGACACTGCGTGGGAAAGGGTCACTTCTGGAGGTGGACCCAAGTTTAAATAATCTTTTGAAACTATTTTAAAGCAATCCATGGAGAAATGAGTTCTTTTCTGTAATTCTCCATATAAATGCTACACGCCATAAGGTTCAACTGATGGACAAAAAGAACAGTTTTTATGGCCTCCAAACTGGAAGTAGTTTTCAGTCCTTTTATGTAAAAGTTGAATAGGCTGGAGAGCGAAACAGGCATTAGATGTTCCTGTGTTAACAAATCTTGATCCATACCAGCATTGGCCAGCATGATGGGGTCAGCAATAGAACTGAATGACCATTTCTGCAAGTACCACCCTTAATCTGGATTAGCGAATCCAGAAACGTTTTCGCACACTCGGGTTTGGAACGCGCGGGAGACAGCTTCGGGCGCAGCATTCGCTTTGCTGCGGCCGAGTTTGCGTCCCGGCATGTCCGGAGCTGTCTTCCGCGCGTTCCTAATGTAGAGCACTTTAAACTGCTCTACATGCGTTCGGGCGCGCACGAACTGCCCGCAGGCGTTCGGGAGGAAAAGCGTTCGCACATGCTTCTCTCTCCCTAACAGCCGCGGGCTTGCCTCCCCCGCTGGCGCAGCTTTGACAATCAGCTGTTTTCAGCCAGCGCCGGCTGCGGGAGCCTCCTCAGCTGTCTCCCCGCCCCTTGCCGTCGTTTGCCGGCTAAGACAGCTCACGACACTTTGAGCATTTGCACACGGGCGCTCCGGAATGCGTTTACACACATCCCTGAGCCCCTCTGTGTGAATGCTCAAAGCGTCGTGAGCTGTCTTAGGCTTCCCGTCCTACTCCCGTTCCAAAATCCCTCTGATTAGGTTGACTCAGATGAACTGCAGGCGGAGGTATCTGCATTAAAAGAGCTGGAAGGCAGCAGATGAGATCCAAGGAAAACCTCAATGCAGACGGCTCCACAATACGGGTGTGCATGAATGCAGTTTTTGACATTTGATTCAGATCAAATATTCAAATTTCCGAATTCATACGGATAGAGAAAAAACAAATGTATTAAAATTTGAACTGATTTAAATACATTTGTATCTATTCGTACAAATATTCAATATATATTTGATGATACGAATGTCAACAGCATCTCTCCGCATCCTATTTTTATCCCTTATGTGTCCCATTTTCAATCCATACATGTCCGTACAAAAGTGTATGGATACGAATAAGATGCGTACGGAAACGTACGATTGTCCAAATAATTTGTATGAATAATCCAAAACATTCAAAATCATTTGAATGTTAAAAAATGAAAGTATAGACATTCTATTTGAATTCAAATGTCCGAATTTGAACGACTTTGATGGAATTTTGAATGATTCAAATATTCTTGCCCATCCCTACTCCACACCGTTCCATATCAGAGGAGACAGTGCCCCCCACATACCACGACCTTGGCCCATGACTCCATCAATCAAACACTGCATCCGGGTAATGTGGGCAAGGTATCTTCACAGTCTCTTGGTCACAATACATGTTCTTCGGTGCCATGCCTCTACATGTAGATGACCCTTCTTTGATCCAGATTAGATAGCACTAGTAAGGAACACTGTGAGGATTTATTGGATCTACCACCAATCTGAATTACAGTACTGATCTGATCCGGATTACCACTAGTCTCGTTCAGGCAATGTGGACTAAGAAACTCTTTGATCTGGATTATCAAGGAAGTGCAGAAAAAGCCAATGATTCACCCTTCACCATCCAGGTGTTTGAAGGGTAGGCGAATGAGGTTTTGCTTCTCAGTGCCTTCAACACATCAAAGGTGAACAGGAAGTTGTTGTTCAGCCTTATCACTGTGCTCCAAACTCCAACCAGCATTGGCCAATATGCCCATATTCATTCCCAATCATGATTTGGCAAGCCAGTTTTATAATGGACCCAAGATTTAGGGCTTACCACACTTACCTTGAAAGCCAGGCAGCAAGGAGTCCAGAGGCCATCCAGGGCCAGGTTGGTCTTGTGGTTAGTATGCCGGACTCATATCTTGTAGTCACCAGGTTTGATTCTGCCCTCCTCCATGAAGCCAGCTCGGTGACCCTAGGCTAGTCACAGCTCTCTGAGCTCTCACAGCCCCACTTGCCTCATAGGACATCTGTTGTGGGGAGAAGAACAGAAGGTTTGTCAGCTGTTTTGAGACCCTTAAAAGCATGAGAAAAGCAGGGTAGAAAAGCCAACTCTTCTTCTTCTTCTTCTTCTTCTTCTTCTTCTTCTTCTCCTTCTTCTTCTCCTTCTTCTCCTTCTTCTCCTTCTTCTCCTTCTTCTTCTTCTTCTTCTTCTTCTGCACACTGCTGCGCTTTAAAGGGGAGGGATACTGCTAGGCCTTCTTGCAAAGAGCTGCTTCTGGTCCAGGGATCTTCTGCCAGGTCCAGGGAGATGTGTGGAAAGATGCATGCCTCCATGGACTGGTTCAACAGAGAGAACAATTTCAATAGCAAACAAAAATTGCACCATCAAAATGGCTCTTCCAAGAGCTCCAGAAACCGACTGTGTGATCTTTGGGCCAGCCAGATAAGTGCAGAAATGGTCTTAATTTCACAACATAGGGAACACCCACAAACCCCAATTTTTAATGTCTGGGTTTGGCAGCCATTTGTTGCTTCCACCATACTTGGTTATATGGATGATATAAGTAATCAAAGTGGTAAAAAATCCTTTGTGCAATTTTTTTTCTTTCCAGTTTTGTTATGTGAAAGTCTTCTAATCAATGCAAGGTCATCTGTGCCAGTGGTTGTGGGCTGAGGGTGGCCTAGGAACTTCTGACTTCCATTAGTCTTTGCTTTGATGATGGCTTCTTACAACTCATTTGCCCATGCACACATACAGATATTTTCCTCCCTTTGTACCTCCAGTGACTGCCGCCCATTTCTGTATTTACATGTTCCTTTGAAGATAAAAGCACTCCATGAACAGATGCATATTTTAGCTGGCGGTCACATTAGACAATGGGAAAAGGCCCTGCCATCTCTACTTTCAGTGGTAACCTGGCAGCGTTTTTGATTATTAAATCATGGTTGGCCGAGCATTTCTGCCTACTTCAAAGGACAAAAAAGGGTTTCAGTTCTAAGTTGATGAGTTTGACTCCCAGGAAAGACATTAGGGCTGCAGCTTCTAGGAAAACCAGAATGAACTGTGAACCATTTAGTAGGTACACTCATAAAATCGGATTCGCAGAAAACAAAATGCTTCATATTGAAGGTCTTGCAGACAAAGCGCCTCCTGATTTACCTTGTGGATTGGGCTACTGTTGCCTTGACCAGAGGCCTATTTGCACTTAGGCTGGTAGTCAATAATTAGTGAACATCTGGTAAAGAGCATCAACATGTGGAGTAGGCTGCTACAGTCTCCAAGCATGCCTACCCTCAACAGAAGTTCACGACGTGTTGATTAGGTGTGGTGCACTAAATGGTGCTCCACACCTTTGCCAACATTAATTAACAGCTTCCCTGAAGAGTCCAGTGGTGTGACCATTCACTCTTCTTCTGGTTCCTGTGGTTGGTGGGTGGGGGGAGTGGCGTCTGCACAGGCGCAGTTCAGGTGCCTCTCGTGATTGTTCACTTACCTCAGCCATGACCACAACACTGATCCCTGGGAGTGGCATCAGCTCATAGATTCATGAGAGGAGCGTTTGATCATTGGCACTGACGTGATTGGCTGCAGCACACCACTGCTCGAACACACTCCTCTGCAATGGTGGCCAATTATGGCAGCAAGGAGGTGGAACTTCCAGCTTTGAATGCAGTGGAGCGAGCTGATAAACAGAGGACCATTTGCACTTCTGGCCAGTAATAGATGCTTTGGGGGAGCTTTCCTCATCACAAGTGTTCCTCTTGTCAGACCTCATCTGGAGTACTGTGTCCAGTTCTGGTCACCCCAGTTTAAAAAAGACGCTGACAAGCTGGAGCAGGTTCAAAGGAGAGCTACCAAGATGGTGAACGGTCTGCAAACCATGTCCTATGAGGAACGGCTTAAGGAACTAGGAATGTTTAGTCTATCAAAAAGAAGACTGAGAGGAGACATGATAGCTGTCTACAAATACCTCAAGGGTTGTCACAGTGCAGAGGGATCAGCCCTGTTCTCACTCTCTCAAGGAAGGACTAGAAACAATGGGGTGAAACTGCAGGGGAAAAGATTTAGTTTAGATGTTAGGAAAAAATTTCTAACAGTAAGAGTGATGAACCAGTGGAACAGGCTGCCACGGGAGGTGGTTGGTTCCCCTTCGATGGAGGTCTTCAAGCAGAGACTGGACAGCCATCTGTCTGAGATGGTTTAGGAGATCCTGCCTTGAGCAGGGGGTTGGACTCGATGACCCAGGAGGTCCCCTCCAACTCTACCATTCTATGATTCTATGATTCTTGTGATTCTACAAACTTTTGCCACTCCTGGGAATTGGAGGTCCAATCACACAATGGGTGAGCGATCGATCACATCTGCCATTGCCACCGTGCCTGTGAGGATGCTGCATTCTCCACCCAACAAACACAGGGAACTGGACACAGAGTGAATGGTTGTGCCGCCAGACACTTCAGGTAAGCTATAGGTAAATGTTGGTGAAGGCATGGAGCATGATTTTGTGCCCCACAACTAATCAACAATTAGTGAATTTCTGGTGAGGGCAGGCATGCTTGTAGGCTGTAGCAGCCTAGTCAATATGTGTATGCTCTTCATCAGATGTTCACTACTTGTGGACTAGTGGCCGAAGTGTGAATAGGTCTCAGATCAGGGCCTCCCATATTATGCACTAATATTTGTAAGGAAAGCCTTTAGTGCAGTTGCTGGAAAGGAGAGCCATCAAGTGTAGGAAGGCCTTGGCTTCCAATGGAGGAAGATGGCAGCCTAGACTTGCTGAGCAGAGTTCACCAGGCTCTTCAACAAATTTATCAACAGAGGAGAAAAACTTGGAAATCTTCTCCAGTTGATTTATCTTCCTGAGACATGGGAAGATGAAGAAAATCTTCTTAATGGGGGCCGTTTCAACAGGAGGAATCTGCTTTTGCCAGTGGTAAGAAGAACTAATCCATCAGCTCAACACTGAATTAGAAGTTTGGATAACATCTTAAGATAAACAGATCTCCTTCGGTAATCTTGGCAAGCAGCCAAAAAATTAATGTAATAAACTGGAACCATAAGAAAAAAGAAGGTAAAAGACATCTGGAATTTACCTTTAACGCCCTTAATGAGCAGGTGAAGCCAAGATAAAGTGATTTTAAACAAATCTTATCAATGGGAATTATTCAAGAAGGAAATGAAGAAATACCAGAGAAATTGACATTAAAGAAAGACGCTGAACACTTACTAAAAGAGAGAAGTAAAATTTGGCCATGAGGTGGCTTTGAAAGTCAACAAAAGAAAGTGTTGCCCCCCAAAATTGATATAAGGTGGATAGAAAGCAGTATGAGGATGAGAAACTGATTGATAGCTTGCTAAGATTAGAAGCAAAAATTCAAGGCCTCAAGACAGAATTGGATAGAATTCAAAACATTACAATCAAATCTGATCAAAATAGACCAGAGGAATCTTGAGAAATGCCCTTCTAGGAGGAAGAGAGGCCTACAGAGATTCAACAAAGGATGACGCAAAGGAAGAAAAGAAGCCTGGTACACAGCAAGAGGTGATGAAGGGGAAAAATCAACACTTGCAAGCAACAAAGATACCAACGTGATAAATGTGGCTTTCGACTAGGACAAGGGAAAAGAGAAACAGGAGGGAAAGCTTCAGGTCAAAGGGAAGACAAAAAGGAATGAAAAGAGAGCTAGTCTATGGAATCTTTGAATCTCAGGAATCAAAAGTTTAAGGAAAACTGGAATTTCTCAGTAGGCATTACTTAAAAACCGGAAGAACTTTTGAGGCAAGTATAAGCAGAAAAAGTAAATATAATGAATAGATTAAAACTAAATTGAAAGTGATATTTAGGGAAAGCTGTAAGTTGAAAAAGTATTATCATAGGTAATATTAACCTTGTGGCTATATATAGTAAAATTATAGAAATAGTATTAAGATGTGTAGAATTGGGGTGATGAAAGAAGGTTATCAATGGAGTATGAGTAAATAATAGAATAATTAGTTAGAAAGGGTTGATTATAGCCTAGAATTTTTTTTGTACTCTAGAAAACATTAATATTTGAATATTAGAAGAATTAATTTTGGTAAGAAGATAATTGAAAAAAGATGGAAGATGAAAAGATTGTCATAAACTTATGGTAAAAATAGGGAAATTGTACTAAGGTATTAACAGGCGCTGAAATGTTGTGATGATATGAGTTTATTAATAGAAGTTTATTAATAGAATAGGCAACAATAGAAGTATTATTTTGTTAAGAATTGTTGAGTATAGTTTAGCAAATGTTAATATAATAGTAATATAGAAGTAGATAGAACAGAAGATTTTTTTCTGGGTTCTATAAGATAGAAGGATAGAGAAGATGACGAAAGACTGGTATCCTTTTTAACAGCTATTTAGGAAGAACAATAATAATTAAGTTTGGTTCTGCGATGAGTTAGGGGTCAGCTGACAAACAGAAAGAGACATAAAGGGAGCAAACCAAGATGAAAAGGAAGAGAAGATGTTGGATAAACGGAGGAAGTCATCAAAAGAAAAACAAGAAGGCAGAGTGATATTGTTTGATGCTAACGATATATTTTAGGTTGTTAAAGAAAAAACCTTTTCAATAAAGAAAAAAAATTAAGTGTAGGAAGGCCTTCTGTTGTAGCCTTTCTGATGAACAGAAAATGAGGCGTCCCATTACACTTGGGTATTGGTGGCACTGTCTTGATTAGGGTGATGCTTCCCCGCTGTGTGTTAAGGAGCCAGACTCTTCTCTGGGGATACCGGGTTTGATTCTGCACTCCTCCATAAAGCCATCTGGGTGACCTTGGGCTAGTCACAGCTCTCTTCTGAGCTCTCACAGCCCCATCTGCCTCACAGGGTGTTCTGTTGTGGGGAGAATAGAAAGCTTTGTCAGTTGCTTTGAGTCCCCTTGAATGGGTGAGAAAAGCAGGATAGAAAAGCCAACTTCTTCTGTGAAGAACATGGGGTCCCATTTACAACTTCTCCCTCCTTCTATGAAATAAAGAGGGCATGCACAGAAAGGTCTTTATGAGCTATAAGGAAGTATATAGAAAGGTTCCCTGTTTTAACATCACTTCTTGCTAAATATGAACGGAAGCAATTAATTAACTGTTTTTGCTTTTTTAAAAAAAACCTGTATAGTCTCAGGGCATTGTCCAATAAAGTCATAGAATCATAGAGTTGGAAGGGACCTCTAGGGTATTGAGTACAACCCCCTGCCTAAACCATCCCAGACAGATGTAGGTCCAGCATCTGTTTGAAGACCTCCAGTGAAGGAGAACCTGCTACCTTCTGTGGCAACCTGTTTCACTGACTGATCACCCTCACTGTCAGGAGGTTTTTCCTAATATCTAATATATATTGACTCCCTTGAAGTTTCATACCGTTGTTTCTAGTCCTCCCACTTTGTGTAAGTGGGAGATTATCCCTCTGCACTGTGACAGCCCTTCAGAGACTTGAAGACAGCCATCATGTCTCCTCTCAGTCTTCTCTTCTGTAGGCTAAACATTCCTGGATCCCTCAACCTTTCCTCACAGGACATGGTTTCCAGAACACCAACCATTTCCTGCACTAGACAGAAAAAGAAAGGTAAAAGAATTAAATAGCAACAAACTTAAGAATGAAAAGTAAAGCTTACAACGGAAATATAAATGGGAGTGGAACTAAAAATGTCTTCTTCATCCAGAAGGTGTCTTTTGGATAACCTAATATTGAAATGGACAGCTGGCAAGCCCCTGGGCTGGCCTAGATAGTGATGCTAGCAAAGTTCAGAAATGAGGATTCAGTCTTCTTTCTCTGGAAATTCTCAAAGTATTTTCAGTTGAGACACGTCGCTTCTGGCACTTGGCTCTGCTCATCGTGGCTTAGTTCTCCTGGCAGACTAAGAAGCCTATTTTCATCTCACTTTTGAAGTCTGTTCCATCTCCCATTAGTGTGGATTTTCCTGCTTACAATTCATGCACTTAAAAAACACACAGAGATAATTTATAATTCCCAACACAAGTTTTTGGCTAGGATTATATGTATCATCTTGCCAAAACTGTATTGTAGAATCTGTGGAAATGTGTAATTGAAGAATTGTCTTCTTACCCAGGAATCAGAAGCATCAAACAGAAGGCACTCGAACACCACCCTCAAAAAGAATCCATTGGATTTCTCTCCCATCCTCCTTTGCACAGCCTGGATCTGCCACTAGTCCTTACAGAGTTTGTGCTCCACACCTAATCAACAATTTGTGGATTTCTGGGGAGGCAGGTGGCACTTGGAGGCTGTAGCAGCCTCCTCAAAATACAAATGATCTTCACCAGAAGTTCACCAGATACTACCGGCTGTAGTGCAAATAGACCCCAGATTCCTGCAGTAAGATGGAGATCGAATTGAGTGGTCTCTATGGTCAACTTCCATCTCCACTCATCTGCTACACTGCTCTTAGGGCTTTTCTGTACTTCCTAGTATTCCTTACCAACAAGTGCACAAAGGACCTGTCAGATTGTGTAGTGGATTTGGACTGGAGTCAGATCACTTGTCAATCTCAGAGAATAGCTGGACAGTTATTCAGCCAAATAAATCCAGAGACAGAGTATATTTCTTTCCTCAGTGGAAGGTTCAGCAGCTTTGTTTAAGAGTCCTTTCTGAGAGAAACTGACAGTCTGCTATAGCATGTGGACAGCATACCCCTATCATGAGATATATTCCAGAATATGGCCAAGTGTGAACAGGCCCCAGAATGCCAGGGGGTGTGTGGATTTGGACTAAGGGACTTTTTGAAGTATTGTGCCATAATTAGAACCGGTGGTTCTGGACCTACAAGGCCTGCTGGTCCAGATCATGGCATGCCATCTGTGTGACAGCACTGGTACAAACCAGCCCCCACCCTGCCCTGAAACTTGCATCAGTTGGGCTGGCCTCCAAGTGTTCTGAAGGGCAGCAAATGAAAGTTCCTAGTCTTGAAGCCCCTGGAGAACCCATTTGGGCACCATTAAAATGACACCCCTGCTGGAGTGGAAAGCTCCTCTGTGTTCTGGAGTAGGCTGAGTTGGAGATAGACTTCAATAGTGAGGTCCATCAGTGATCCAGGCCAGCAGCCTCTTGATTTTAACCCATTCCATCCTGCAGTGGATGGATCCTCCTGTATTTTCCTAGATAAATGTGCCGAATGGAGGTCCTGTCAAGCAGTTTAAAATTCTTAGGCAGGAACTAAAGACTCACACTGAGTCAGCAAGCCATGACTCAGAGTCTTATTATTCAAAGTCTCATGCTGCTGCAGTAATTAGAGGACATCATTCTAAAACCTCACAATGACTTGCAGTTTGTGGGCTATATAAGTATCTCTGTGTTGTAAAAGTTTTGTCTTTGGCTTCTTGTTTAAAAGAGAGAGTCTCACTTGCAGTCTGCTGTTGCGTACACTAGGATGTGGATAGTAGGCCCCTGTTCCAGGATATATTTCAAAATAAAGCCAAGCACAAACAGGCCCCTGGTCTAGGGTGGTATACCAAGGTAGGACAGATTGCTCCTGGCCCAGAAGAAGGCCATCCACATTGGGATGTTCTGTTGCTGCACATGTGCTGGTTCCAAAGCCTGTGCCTTTAGACCTCCTGGGACAGGCATTTCAGCAGTCTGCCTTGTTGCACTGCTAAAATGGATCCCCTGTGGTATGCCAGATAATGGAGGTCCAGTATCCCATCCCCAGCATGCTAATAGACCTTGAAAAAGTCATCTTTCAGTAGACCAAGCCAGGGACCTGTTTGTACTTGACCTTTTTCTGGAGTATATCTCAGGACAGAAGTCTGTGGTCCACTTGGTAATACAGACCCTGGCAGGCCTCACTTGGAACCTGCTGTAGCCTGCACTAGCATGAGGACAGCAGTTCCCTATTCCAGGATATATTCCAGAATAAAGGCAGTCTCAACAGGCCTCATGATGTCCTAATCCAGTCCATGTTCCACCTTTGCAGACAGAGCATTCTAGGAGGAGCCAGAGTTTCTCTGGTCTGATCTAAGGCCCTGGTCACATGAGTTCCAATAAGGTCAGCCTATTAATGAGTTTGAATTTAATTCGTACCAGTGCTGGTCAGATGTGGATCGACAGAAGCCAACCCCTCCTTCGGCTGCATTGGTCAACATTTCTACAGAGTTTGGCCTGGTGTTCCTCCATGGAGCCCTTGGCTCCCCACCGCTTTTGCTACATTAAATCTATCTCATTTCCAATAAATGTTGTTCATGTCACTCCCCCACCTCTACATACACCCTTCCCTTTTTTTAATTGTGCTTTTCTTCTTGCAATTAATTTTTTTTAAAAAAATAATAAAAATAAATTTGTGCAAAAACGCTAGAAAGAGGAATCATGCCCCTAAACTGAGGAGAGGGGGAGGTGCCTTACAAACTCTGTGCATGCCAATTGGCCAAAGGGGAGGTGCCTCACGAATTCTGCACATGCCAATTGGCAAAAGGAAATATTGGGCGCCACCCACCACAACACAGTTCTGCCTCCTTTAGGCCATCTCACCATGGTCTAGAGGACTAGAATTCTTGGCCAGCCTCAGTCTGTGTCAGTGATGGTTAAAGGGGTCTACATTTTAGGATGGACTAAGGGCTGTAGTCCAGCTTGGAATTTTCAATTAGCTTATCTTAATCTGACTAACATGCCCTGCAGGACAACTCAAGTCGTCCTAAAACTCATGTGTGACCAGGACTTAAGACAAGGGCAAAAATGGCCCAGAAGTGTACCATGGTCTGGTCCACCATCCTGAGCAGAAAGGCCCTTACTCTAAGAAATGTTCTTTTGGTATTCACCCGAAATCTGCCTCAATATTACTCACCTGTCATGATTTCTGGCCATGACTTTGCCTTAGTTCTTTTGTTTACTGAAAAGCTGGGGCATCCAAGTTTCTGGATATGGCTTAGCTGGATTCATGTCTGTGGCTTGTTTGGGTTGCCTCTTACAGTCCAACTGTTTGTCCTTACTTTGACTCTTCTATCTTCTCACCCACCTCTCTTTCGCTCTCCCTTTCCAGGTGATATGTACCTTGGTGGCGGCCTTCCTTCACTTTTTCTTTCTCTCCTCCTTCTGTTGGGTGCTGACAGAAGCTTGGCAGTCGTACATGGCCGTGACGGGCCGGCTACGGAACCGTATCATCCGCAAACGCTTCCTGTGTCTCGGATGGGGTGAGGATCCCTTACTCACACCCACCTGCACCTGGAAAGGAAATTGCCTGCTTCTGCTGGGTCTCAGTTTGATAGATTGGAAGCTATCCAATCTTACGCCAGGCAGGGTGAGCCAATCCCACCCTCAATGTGAACTCAGTTATGGTAGGTTGGAGTGGAGCAACCACGAGGTTGTGTTTGTGAAGCAACTTGGCCTTGTGGTTAGAGAGCTGGACTTATCTCTCACAGTCATGGGGTTTGATTCCACTTTCCTTCACAGAACCAGCTGGGTGACCTTGGGCTAGTCACAGCTCTCTTTCTGGGCTCTCTCAGCCCCACCTACCTGATAGGATGTCTATTGTGGGGAGAAGAACAGGTGGTTTGTCAGCCACACTGAGCCACCTTAAACGGGTGAGAAAAGTAGGGTACAAAAGCCAATTCTTCTTTTTCCTCTTCTTCCTCCTCCTCTGTGAAGACAGCTGGGTGACCTTGGGCTAGTCAAAGCTCTCTTTTGGAGCTCTCACAGTCCCACCTCCTACCTCACAGAGTGTCTGTTGTGTGGGGGAATAGGAAGCTTTGTCAGTCTCTTTGGGTCCCCTTCAATGGGTGAGAAAAGTGGGGTAGAAAAGCCAACTCATCTTCTTCCTCTAACGTGTAGGTGGAACCCCGGTGTAAGTTCCTTCAGTGAGGGTTGAAGTCTATCATGCCATACATGTCTCAGTGAAGGCCTTCTGCATTACAGAGGCACAGACACCTTGTTGCTCCACTTCAGCCAACCATAACTGAGTTCATATTGAAGGAGGATCTTTGATAAGCCCAACCTACCTGGCGTAAGATTGAACACCTGCTAACCAGAGCAGCATGACCAGTGAGCATCCCCTAGCTTTTAAGCTGAACCAAAAGACCAAAGACCCTAATTGGACCATTGCATTGTTATTTTAGCAATTCATAATATATGATACTGTTATATTTTTAAATATTTATCTGTGTATAACTGTCTCACCATTTTTTAAAAATTGTCTTTTACATTTGCACTGTATATAAATTGACATTACCAATTAGTAAATTGCTTTAACAAACACACCTAGATGCAGCAAGGTAGTTAGTAGCACTTGGAGACTAACAGGAGAAGGGTTGGTGGCATGAGCTTTCATCGACATGTCTCCTTCTTCAGATGCTAGGGGGCCCAATGGCACATCTACTTCTTCAGATGCTAGGGGGGCCAATGGGCCCGTCTCCTTCTTCAGATGCTACGGGGCCCAATGTCAGGAACAGACTTATAGGAAACCGAATGTAAGAGATGACAAAGGACATGTAAATGTGGAATAACTAGGTGGGGGAATGCAGAAGTAAATCCTCAGGTGTGGGGGACAGCCTGGAGGAAGGAGTTGTAGCTGAGTGAATGAGTCAAGTAGCTAGCCAGTGCTGAAATATGCATAATGTGAGAAAAAAACGTTATCCTTGTTGAGTCCTTTTTCAATGGTCTGGAATTTGTGGATGAATTCCAGCTCTGCTGCTTCCCTTTCAAACCTCCCTTTGTAATTTCTTTGTTCAAGGACAGCCTAGACCCAGATTTTCTATTCTTAATAACTTGCATCTGTTTGAATCTGGTGCTTTAGGTTTTATAGCACTGAGCAAAGCAAACGAGAAACGAAGGACCATAAGGCCTTCTGTGGTGCAGAGTTTCTCTCCAGGTTCTTGTTAGCTCCTCAAAGCATCTTTTGCCCTGGACTTTACTGGAAGTCTCCATAGGGAAGAAAACTGGTCAGAACAGTTGCCCCGGGCAGGCTGATTAGAAACGGCAACATTTCAGCTTCTCTGCTAGTTGAGGGATTGGTTATGTTTGGCACCATCCAATCATGTTAAAAAGACAGGTCACAAGTGGGTTAGAGGTGCCAGCGTGTGGACATTGGAATTCCCATTCTAGGGATGTGCACAAATGTTCTAAACATTCAAAATCCGATTGAATTTTATTGAATGTGGACATTTGAATTCAAATAGAATGTCTACATGTTCTAGCTTATTCAAACAGATTTTAAATGTTCCAAAACATTTGTTCGAATGACTGAAAACATTTGAATGTACAGATAAACATGTATTATATACATCTCTGTATGCATTTGCACTGATAGTATGGGATGAAAACAGGATGCAGACAGGCATAAAGCGGGATGCGTATGAAATGTGTACGGAATGTTGTCAACATTCGTATCTTCAGATTCGAATCTAATATTTGAACAAATAGATTCAAATGTATTTGATTTGAATTGGATTTTGTTGCATCCGAATTCTAAACATTCAAATCGAATTGAATGTTTGGATAGTCAATTTGACTCAAATTCGAATGCAAAAAAAAAAAAAAAACAACAACACTTCCGTGCACATCCCTATCCCATTCTACTTCTAATCTGCTTTAAAGGACAGAGAGCCTTTCGGCTTGAACCTGCAATCTGGATTAAGGGCCCACCTAGTTCGGAAGTAGGCCTAGGTATCAACACATTAATGTGGACCACAGAGGCCTCTTGCTGGTCCAGCTCATCTTCATTTAGCAAAGTCTGATCTAGATTAGGGAGGAACTAATCTGGATCTCTTGTTATACCATTTAATTGGCGCTACCAGTAGACTGGCTGTGCTGATCTTCAGCGTAGGAAGTCTGTGGAAGGGACTACCAGTGGTGCAACGTTGTACGCAACTGAAAAGTAGCCACCCTAGACTGGGGACTTTCTTTCTTGGAAGCATGAGCTTCAAGGCTGTGTGGTGTGGTTGAATTCAGATCTGTGTCATCAGCGCAGGCAGCATTGTTGCTTCATGATCCAGATCAGCAAGCCAGGCTATTTCAGACCCACCGATCTGGATTAAACCCCAGTCAAGTACAAGAAGGGCCAAGGAATGCATTATGAAACTGATGTCTACTGGACAAATATTGAAGAAATGCACAGCCAGGAGGACTAGTCTGCATTCTTGCCCCAGCAGTGACCTTACAGGGTGCCCTGTGTGCCAGAAACAGGCAGCAAACCATGGCTTACCTACATGTCTGGTGAACACCATATGAATCGACCAATTGGGAACTTCTGGGAACAAGCCAAGTGCCCCTTCCCCCCTCCCCCTCCCCCTCCCCCTCCCACTTCTTCCTTCTCATTCTTTTTTGACTGGCCCCTGGAAGTGCCCAATGAACTGACTGCGTATCTAGCTTGCCAGACACACAGGTAAGTGGGTCTAATACAGGAAACCTGGTCCTGCTGGTGCTTCATCAAAAGGTGTCAGGGTGGGTCACAATAAGAATAAAATATATAAAATATTGAAACACATTTTGAAATGCAACCACCCTTCCCTTCCCTTCCCTTCTCTTCCTCCCACCCACCCACACACCTGCCCTTCACAGCAGGACAGCATCCTGAGAAAGCTATTTAAACATTAAAAGCCTGGGTGAAAAGATGCTGAAAGCCATTCAAACTTCAGGAGGGAGGCTATTCGACAGTCTATGGGCCACCACAGGAAAGACCCTCTTGCATGTCCCTGTACCTTGAACCTCTGAATGAGAAGATCCTCTTCCAGAATCTCAGTGCATGAGCAGGTTTATCTGGGAGGAGATGCTCCTTCAGATATCAAGGGCCCAAGCCAGGGCATCACTTGTAGTCCTGTTGGGCACTGCAAAGGCCAAACCAGCTTCTGGTGCCGGTTAGGGTATTGCCATGGCAGGCAAATCCCCTTGCCACCAGGCACCCAGAAGAGGTTGCAGAAGCTGCCATCTGAGAGTGATCCAGCTGCTTCTGGTCAGACTGTGGACTGATTTTGAGCAGTTCACAGCTGGATTGCTCCTGGGGAGGCTACATCAGAAGGAGGATCTGCACTTGAAGGGGCTGTTTCCAGCTCAGAAATGGTCCCTTCCACGCAGGAGTGTACTGCACACAAACTATATGTGGAACACAATTTCATGCTCCACATGCAGGCTTACCTTCACCAGAGGCAGCCTATCCTGTCTCTGGTGCAGGCCATTTGCACCTCTCTGGTGTTGGGCAGATTGTCTGAGGTGCCACACAAATGCCCTGGCACCTCACATGACCCCAAACATGAATGTGCATCATGGCACGTCAACATCATCCCAGTGATGGTGGCAGTGCATGCACAGTCATGTTGACTTCCAGAAAGAAGACGGCAGCACCCAGACATGCATTTGAACCTCAGGTAGGTCTGCAAACATGCGAGGGGAGGGATGGTATGCACTAGCATTCCTAAATGCAAATGCTAGTGCGCATCAGTGGGAGTGCACTATTCCTGTCCACTGCTCGGGACAGGAAGTGCAGAAAGACCCTGGGTACAAGCATGCCTTACCAGCAAGCAGATTGGAAGGCTCTACCCAGAAGGGGGGGGAAAAAAACCCCACAGACCTTCTATTTGAAGTTATATTTAGAGATGTGCATGAATATTCGTAGACATTCAAAATTCGATCGAATGTGCCGAATTTCGACATTCAAATTCGAATAGAATGTCCAGACGTACGAATTTAAACATTCAAATTCAATATTGAATTTCAGGACTATTCGTTCAAATTATTAGAACATTCGTATGTGTAACAGGTTAGTACATAATACGTAGTCGAAGATCCTCACCTCTCCCGCATTTGTACGGATCCGTACGAGATGAAAACGGGTTGCATATGGGATAACTACGGGATGCATACGCACATGTATGGATGCGTACGGATGTGTACAGATGTCAGGAAGATGTGTACGGGCATCTACGCATCTTGTCAACATTTGTAAGTGCAAATTCAAATCAAAAATTTGAATAAATAGATTTGAATTTGCTTAATTCTAATTGAATTTTGTTAAATTCGAATTTAAATAATTTGAATAAAATTGAATTTTCAATTATTTGAATCCACTCAGATAGAATGTCAAAACAAGTTCTTGCACATCCCTAGTTGTATTTTCCATGAGATCTAAAAAAAACATGGGATGGAAGAGCATGAAAATAAGCAAACAAAAAGCTCAGGCCAATCTGTGGCTAAAAAGAACATAGCCTAAAATTTTGGTACCTACAGTATCTCTTTGTTCTGTATCATGTGTAGACCAACCTTCCTAAGTCAAGCGTGGGTCTCCTGGGAGATTTCCTGTTTGCTGTCACTTAGGTTTATTGACTCAAATGACTTTAATTTGTTTGCCTTTGGTCTTACCGCATGTAATCCCAGTTTAATTGTCACTTAATATCCTTTTCAAAGCTTGGCAGCAGGGAGTGAGGTTCTGAATCATCCGTCCTGTTAACACTTCATTGTAGAGAAGATGCCCATTTTCATAAAAGGTTGAGTTATGGCAGGAAATGAAGTTTGTTTCTTGGTTTCTAATAATCCAAGTCCTTTTGAAGAGCTAAGCCTTTTCAAGAAAGGGGGAAAGGAAGGAGGTCCTATTAGAAATTTCCCCAACTTACTCAGGTTCAGAGTTTTTGAAACCTTTGAGAAGAATTGGGTTATCTGAACAGGATTGGTGGTGAAACACAAGGCACTGAGTGAGAAGTCTAAGGTGGCAGGAAGAGTCAAAGATAGCTCAAAAGCAGCTTAGGACCTCTCTGCCCACTTCTGTCCTGGGATAGATCCCCTTGTAGTGTTCATCTGGGTGCACATAGTGCAGAATATAAGAGGCCCCACCCACCATGGATATGCTCCATTTGCTTTAGAGCGTGGTGAAGATCAAGAGGTTGTGATTAAACATGTCTGCTAGTGAACTAGCAAAAGGGCTATTCACACTACAGCCTCTAGTCAAGAATTATTGCAGTAGGCTGTTACAGCCTCCAAGCGTGCCTGACCTCACCAGAAGTTCACTAATCGTTGATTAGGTGTGGAGCATGAAATCATGCTCCACACATTAACCAATGTTTACCAGACGCTTACCTGAAGCATCTGGGGCAGTGACCATCCGCACCTCTTCTGGAGTTCTGGAGTTGTTTGAGGTGTCACGCAAGCATGCTGGCACCTCAAACGACCATAGATGTGAGTGCGCATGTGCAGAGCGTCAGCATCATCAAAACGATGGTGTTGATGCACACAGAGTCATGGAGGGTGCCGCAGCCAAAATGGTGGCACTCAGCAGAGGACTGGCCCCTGGATCCAATAAGGTAAGTATTCGATCGCCAAGGGAGAGAATGGCTGAAGTTAACTAGTGCTCCAAGTGTGAGCGCTAGTCAACGTTGGGTCATCACACTTCTTTCCTGTCCAGTGGACAGAAAGAGAAGTGTGAAAACGCCCCAGATCATGGTATGTCTCCATTTCCTGGACTGCTGAGGGAGCCGTTTTGGCAGTACAGCAAAGGACACCATCAAAATGGTTCCCTTGGTGTGGCTGAGGGCCTTTCTGCATGAATCTCTGGCTCTGGATCAAAGAGCCTCCTGATCTGCATGGTAATCTGAATCAAGAAGGCCCTGCCCTTGTTTGTCTGGCTCCGTCTGCATTCCAGATCAGATCCCAGACATTTTGTGCCCAGAGCTAAATCACAATAGGTGGAAATCAGCCCAGTAAATTGCCTCTCTGTCACTTCATAGAAGGGATGTGCACGAATATTTGAAATATTCATTATTTGGATGAATTTGGACATTGTTCATACAAATACTTATGGATATATTCATATCGAATCAAATGTCCAGACTTTCATTTTTTCATTATTCATATATATTTGTTACAAATTGAATTTGAAAATTGCATTTGTGCACATCCCTACTTTATAGTTTTTCTCCTTTAAAATTGCTCACAGAATTTTTATATGTGGTTTGCATGCACCTTGCTTTTGAGGACAGGTTTTGAGGCCACCTTAAGGGTGGCTGCTAGGCCCAATGGAGCCAGGCATGTGTGCCTGCTGGGTCCATGGTGCACTCTAGGAATACCCACTTAATGTCACATGAATGCAGAATCAGAATCAAATCAATGTACTGTGTACCATTGGGCCTGTTTGCATTGGTTCCAGTTGCTCCAGCTGCTGCCATCCATGAGTGTCCAAGAGCTCCCTCCAACTGCCCTGTTCTCTGCTTGCTGTGGACAAGTGCAATCTTCTCCACACCTTGACTGGAAGCTGCTAGAGGGCTCCCAGTCAGCACCATTTGCACCTCCTTCTGGGTGTGAAGTTGTGAGTGGGCAGCAGGGCTGACCAGAGCACCTGCGCACCATAGGCCAAATATCATGGCAATTTCTGGGCATGCAGCAGATGCTGCTGCAGCTGTTGCCATGATGATCCAGCCTGCCTGGGATGGGCCATCCACACTTCAAGTGCTGGTCGTCTGCTTGGGGAGTATGTCAGCGTTTGAAGTGTGGATGGCTCCCTCCACACCTGACCTGGGATGGTGCTATTTGGTGGGAGCAGATTGCTGAATTAGGTGGGCCACTGCCCAAGAGGGCTCTTCTCATGCACATTCATCTTTGTAGTGCTAGATGAAACAGAAGGGTGAATTGGCACTTTTCGACCTGAAGCAAAATAGACCAAGGCTGTGCGGCAAGAAATATTTCACAAATCTATATTTGTTTCTATTTCTGTTTACTCCATTTAGGACTTCCTGCTTTGGTGGTGGCCATTTCAGTGGGATTCACAAAAGCCAAGGGGTACGGCACCGTGAACTAGTGAGTAGCATTTCCTTCCTTCCTTCCTTCCTTCCTTCCTTCCTTCCTTCCTTCCTTCCTTCCTTCCTTCCTTCCTCCCTCCCTCACTACAGCTAAATGATAGCTAATGAAATTAACCCCAAATTATTCTTCATTTTCATTTAAATCTAAATTGATGAGGAAATCCTGACTTGTCTCTCGCTCTGTTCCTTGTGTTCCCAAATGCCAGATGACATTTTTGTGGCACCCAGAGTGGTCAAAATCAGCTGGTTAGGGGATCAAAAAGGTCACAATGAAGACTAGACTCCATAGGGTCATCTTTGAAGATGTCCCCTGGATGTGAGCAGGAGGTATTTGGCATCTGGGGCTCTAGAAAGCTTTTGAGAGATGCTTGATGGTTACTTGATGGCTGGTGAACTTGGATGAGCTTAGCAATGGGTAAAGCTGCTTTTCCTTTTCAGGAATTGCATGGAATGACTTTGCTCTCCAGCAAATGTCATTTGAGCCATGGGTGACTTACCCATACCTAATGACCACATGTAAATTTAGCACGTAAAGATTGGGTCTGCCTCCAGAAACTAGCCGGATAACCTGCTAAGAAGCAATAATGCAGGATATTGCACCTCTATTATCATTTCTTATTAGGGATTTGCACAATTTTTTTATTTTGATTTGTATCTGATCAAATGCAAGAAAATTCATATTTGTTCAAAAAGATCCTCTTCGAATTTGGTAGGATTCTATTCAATATGGATTTTCCATATAAGAACCTAAGGACCTAAGAGGAGCCCTGCTGGATTAGGCCACAGCCCATCTAGTCTAGCATCCTCTCTCACACAGTGGCCCACCAATTGTCCATGGGCATCTCTAGCAGAGACAAGGGCAAACCATCTCCTGTTTTCGAATCCCAGCAAATGGCCTTAGAAGCATCCTGCTTATATGAGTTTGATACGAATGTTAGATATGAATCCGCTATGTATCTGCAACATATCCCATATGTATCTGCTCAGAATGCATTAAACCTGCCCTGAATCAACTTTGAATCCACTCTCAATCCACTTCGGATCCACTCTGGATCCATTGCAGATTTGACTCGGGCAGCCGCTTTCCCACCTCCCAGGTTCACGGATGTAACAAAGCTTTGTACGAATGTTTCACAGAGTGTGATTCGAATTCAGATGTCAGCCTTCACGTGTGCCAGCACTCTATTCAAATCCAAATGCCTGAATTCAGCTGAATTTGTATGAATTACAAATTATACGAACATTCATGCACATCCCGACTTCTTACACTTTCCACGTGTTGGTGATGTGCAGATGTGCACATCCACATGTTCAGCTGAAGCCAAATACCTGTGGGTGCACACCTCTGGCACTATGGCTGCATGTCCATCAGGTTCAGCCTCTACACGTGCATGATTTATGAAGTGATAATGAGATAGGAAAATGCGCTATTGCTGGAAGCAGTGTGGCATACGTGCAGCATACGTGTGGCAACCCCATCATACCAAAGCCATAATGACACTATATTCCCCTCCCCCCACCCTTCCATTTTGGATGGGGTGCCAGAATCCTAACTTAAAGGGAGCCAAACTGAGCCACATCAGGTTTCTACCACCCAAATGATGGTTTCTCTACCGTCATTTTGCAAGCAAATTCACTACCTTTGTTTCAAAAGTGCTCCGTCTTTGCATTTGGCCTTTCTTGCTACATTTTTAGCTCAAAGAGAAGGAAGCTTTTCGGAAGCACTCGCTTTTCCTTTCCTGAGTACACTTTAACTCTACCATTAAGTGGCAAATAATTCATGTTTTGTGAAAACATGCAAATGAAGTGTTTGCATGGTGTGATTAATGTGGCTTCTGAGCACATGTGCACATTGTTGGGAATTCTGGGCTCGTCAAAAATTAACCTCAGTTACCACTTTAATTACTGCATGAAGCATTAGAAAGCAGCTGAAGTGGTTAACTTTGGACCTCAATTACTAGTGAGGACTAAAATCAATGGTCCGAAGGGGAAAATTGCCTTTAATTACTGCTTATTCAAACTATTGACCTATGAAACACCTATTAGTTCCATTGGACCTTCTCAAAACTCCGCCAGCATTTTAGGATTGTACCAAATCTTTGGAAGAACCTCTTCCTATACTATTTCATTGAAAGTATTTGTGGGTCCATTTTACTTTAATCTGGGCCAAAGATAAATGTTCTTTTTATTCAGCTTCTTCCTTTCTGCCCCATTTTTTTTCCATTTTAGATAAATTCAAGAATATTATGTCATGTCAAGTCACCAAAGGGCTAAATCACCAGTTCTCCTACTGATATTTAAACTTAAGCAGCTTTGGAGCAGCAAGTAGACATGTGCAAGAACTTAAATCACCTGCTCAGTTTGAACTGAACCAAACACTCCTTTGTTTGGTCCAGTTTGAACATTTTTTCCCCTTGAACAGGCAGGAGGTTCAGTTTAAATTCAAACATTTCAAGCACCCTGTTCGCTTTGAACCCAAATGAGTATTGCATATCACTACCAGCCAGATCAATGGAATGCCTGCTCCAATACATTCTTCTACACTCCATTAGAACTATAAATGATCCCCTCCGCTGTGGCCTCTAATAAAAAATTAGTGAACTTTTGGTAAAGAAGAAAAGTTGGCTTTTCTACCCCGCTTTTCTCACCCATTTAAGTGGCTGATGAGCTTTCTGTTCTTCTCCCCACAACAGAACACCCTATGAGGTCAGTGGGACTGTGGGAGCTTAGAAGACAACTGTGACTAGCCTAAGGTCACCCATCTAGCTTCATGCAGGAGGGTGGAATCAAACCCGGTACTTCCAGAAAAGGGTCTGGCTCCTTAACCACTAAACCAAACTGGCTCACATCCATGCTTCGAGGGGCCTGCTACAACCTCCAAGTGTGGCTTGCCTCACCAAAAGTTCACTAATTGTTGATTAGGTGTAGAACATAAAATCATGCTCCACACCTTGACCAATGTTAACCCTAAACTTACCTGGATCATCCAGCAGCGTGACCATCTGCACCTCTTCCGGTGCTCCGAGGTCATCGGAGGTGCCATGCAAGTGCGCTGGCACCTCAGATGACCATAAATGCAACTGTACATGCACAGAGCATCAGTGGCATCATGGCAACAGCGCTGACACACGTGCAGTTGCAGAGGGCACTGCAGCCAAAATGGCGGTGCCCTGAGGAGGACCAGCCTGGTGACCAAATCAGGCAAGTATTTGTTCGTGCACACACATGGGGGGGGGGAGTGGGGAACAGCCAAAGTTAATTAGTGCTCCAAGTGTGAATGCTCATCAACGTTGCTCAATCGTGCTTCTTTCCCATCCAGAGGATGGGAAGGAAAGTGCAGAACCCCCCAGGTTGTATGTAACAGTTTGCAGAGACTACTGTCATTTCTGCACAGCCCCTTAAATCTGGATTAATGGTCAACGCAGTTTCAATGTAGACCTCCATATCTGCATGTTATCGTGGATCATGGAGACCCTGTCTCACACTGGTCTGGCTCCATCAGCATTGGAGGGAACATGATCTGGATTAAGGATTCCCTTAATTTGGATCTATTTAATCAGTACTACAAGAGGGATCAGGACCCTGGTACAGAACATGGGGGCATGAAGACAGCCGCCTCCCATGTTCAGGATTACTGAGGGGTGGAAACGCTGAGGCCAAGAACTTTCATGCCTAAACTTTTGAAAGAATGGAAGAACAGCTGCAAATCTCATGCTAGCTCCGCAGCACTGGTGTTAGCTAATCCATATCTGCCATTGGTGCAGCTAGTGGATTCATGCGTGTCTTTCTTCAGAGCAATGGGAACAGTAGAACAGTAGAATTTGTACCAAGGGTCCCCTCCAAACCTGCATCCTGGGACCATCTGGGGGTTCCCAAGGGCAAAATGTTGTGCCATGTCAACCAGAAAACAGATGCTCTCAGAGAAAAAAGTCAGAAGTATCAGCAGAAGATAATTTGGAGATTCTGGATGTCCAGCGGGAGGGTCCGCAAATGTCTAAAAGAGAAAAGACAAGAGAACCAGCTGATACTTAGCCTGTACAGAAGATACTTGGCCTGTTCCCAGGTCGGAGAGGCAGTAGGGATACCTCTAAAGGCTGCTTGCTGGGATTCGGGAGCAGCTGAAGTTTTTGTCTTGTCTTCTGCTTGAGATGAGCCTAAGCAATTGGTGGGCCATAGGGATGTGCATGAATGGGTTTTTTGTGTTTGGTTCATAATGAATCAAATGTTGGAAAATTTGCACTCGTTCAAATAGATCCCCTTTGAATGTGGTAAGATTCCATTTGATATGAATGTATTCTTATGAATTTGTATGAATATCCAATATGGATGTATACGGAGCCTGGATACAAAGCCTATACAAATGCATACCTATCAGACATGTATCCTACACCAACTCATACATATTGATATGTATCTGAATACGTGTCCCCAGTTTAACAAATGTCCAAACTATTCGTACAAATGATCCAAAATGTTCGTATTCATATGAAGGTCAATGTACAAACATTGTAACATTCGATTCATGTATGAATGGGTGTTTTTCCACTGTCACTAGAAGTACTCATTAAGTACCCATTAATGGGTACAAAAATGCCATTTTGTACCCATCAATGGGTACTTAATGGGTACTTTTAGTGACAGTGGAAAAACACCCAATGTCCGAATGAATGTTACAAATATTTGCAACCTCCCGAGTGGACTGTATGGGCTATGGCCTGTTCCAGCAGGGCTCCTCTTATGATCTTATGTTCTAGTTAGTTTCTACCAGCTTGGGGAAAAATACTTGGAATTGAAACCGAAGAAGGATTGTAGAAAATAATGAGGTTAAAGATTCATAGCATTCTAAATGCAAATAGTCAAATCCTAACATGCCTGAGATTACTGTAGCTGAGAATAAGAACATGATAGTGTTAGATATGGCTGTCTCAAGGGGCAGTAGGATTTAGAAGAAAATAATTGGAGGAAATCATAAAGTATACAGATCAAATCCCATGGCTCTGGGAGAAAAAGTAAACAGTAGTTCCTGTTGTTATTGGTGTGATAGGGTGCTTCCGCACTGGCCACCAAAAAATGGATCTAAAAAGATCTGTTTTTCGGCGATCCGACCTCCAGAGGATCCCTCACAAATAGTGACTGATCCGAAGGGCCCTAGTGCATTTGGACACGTGCAGGGAGGCTGGATTCTCGAGAACGGATGGAGTGGGTGCTGTGCGGATGCATCAGCACCCATTCCAAAAGTCCTCCGGCTCGCATGCCGTTGGCGCCACCCCTGGAGCCGCAGGACTGGAGCAGTGAGCTGCCAGTCACTGTGTGTTTCTGGCAGCGCCCGGTGCGCAAGGGAGGGGCTTCGGAAGCAGGCAGTCCTGCTTCCGCCATTCCCAACATGGCGGCTGGAGGGCCAACCATCCCCTCTCCTGTCTTTCTGTGGAAGCGTCCGCCTTTGATGTGGATTTTCCACACAAGAATGGATTGAGACCTAATTTTCTGCAGTGCGGAAGCCGTTTAAGGTAAGTGCTTTAAATCTTACTTAAGATTTTGCCTTTGCCTTCCGCTTGAGATGCCCAGAAGCAATTGGTGGGCCACTGTATGGGACAGGATGCCGGACTAAATGGGCTGCGGCCTGATCCAGCAGGGCTCCTCTTAGGTTCTCATGGACTAGATGGGCTGTGGCCTGATCCAGCAGGGCTCCTCTTAGGTTCTTATGGACTGGATGGGCCGTGGCCTGATCCAGCAGGGCTCCTCTTAGGTTCTTATGGACTAGGTGGGCTGTGGCCTGAACCAGCAGGGCTCCTCTTAGGTTCTTATGGACTAGATGGGCTGTGGCCTGATCCAGCAGGGCTCCTCTGAGGTTCTTATGGACTAGGTGGGCTGTGGCCTGATCCAGCAGGGCTCCCTTTAGGTTCTTATGGACTAGATGGGCTGTGGCCTGATCCAGCAGGGCTCCTCTTAGGTTCTTATGGACTAGATGGGCTGTGGCCTGATCCAGCAGGGCTTCTCTGAGGCTCTCATGGACTCCAGCAGGGCTCCTCTGAGGTTCTTATGGACTTATGCTTTGTATTTGGTTTCCATTTGTTGTGAACCGCCTTGAGCAAGAGTTTGTTTTGGAAAGGTGGTATATAAATAAAAATGGAATGGAATGGAATGGATGGGCTGAGACCTGATCCAGCAGGGCTCCTCTGAGATTCCCATGGACTCTAGCAGGGCTCCTCTTAGGTTCTTATGGACTGGATGGGCTGAGGCCTGATCCAGCAGGGCTCCTCTTAGGTTCTTATGGACTAGATGGGCTGTGGCCTGATCCAGCAGGGCTCTTCTTATTTTCGTATGTTTCTGTTTTGATTTTAAGCTTTACTAATATCACAGTGATTCTCCGCTTTGAAGCACTCAAATCACTGCCCTCATGCCTGTTTTTCTTTCCTTCTCTCATAGTTGTTGGCTGTCTTTGGAAGGAGGTCTGCTTTATGCCTTCGTGGGACCAGCAGCTGCAGTTGTTTTGGTATTAAACTGACACTTCTGATACTATTATTATTTATTGTTATTGCCTTCACCATACCTGCAAGCCTGTTGAAGTCCTATAGAAAAGAAATGACACGGTTTGTCCTTTTCCCAGAGGAAATAACCCCTGGAGGAAATCAAAAGTACTTAAGCAAAGGTCTTTTCTCCAGAAGAAATTCATTCTAGAGTAATTAAGGGTATGACTGCCACATCGCTGGCTGAATGTAAATGAAGGTGCGGCAGTAAAACAAAATAAAATGGAGGATTAAGATTGGTTTTGCTTCATGTGGCAGAAACAAGTGCCTGATGCTAACTGTGTTACAATGACCCTGAATAAACTATGATTAATGAGCAAAAGATCTGGGATGTGCAGATAATATCCTAAAGGAAGGATATCTGGTGAGGATAACAGAAAGACGTCCATTCTAGAGAGGTCATAGGGTGTTTTTCCACTGCGCTCCTTTAATCCGGATCTAAGAAGAGGGATTTTCGCACTGCAACGCGTTCCAAACGGAACGCGTGCAGGCGGGAAGCTTAAGACAGCTCCGGGCGCTTTCACCATTCACACACAGGCGCGCCGGAACGCGTTCCGGCGCGCCTGTGTGCGAAAGGTGAAAGCGCCGGGAGCTGTCTTGGCCGGCAAAGGCCGGCCAGGGGCGCGGAGACAGCTGCGGAGGCAGATCGGCAATCAGCTGATTGTCAAACAGCTGATTGCCAAACCTGCGCCGGCGGGGGAGGCGGGCCCGCGGCTGTTCGGGAGCGAGAAGCAAGCGCGAATCCTTCTCCTCCCGAACGCCTGCGGGCAGTTCGTCCGCGCCCGAACGCATGTAGAGCACTTCAAAGTGCTCTACGTTTGGAATGCGCGAGAGACAGCTCCGGATACATCGGATCGCAAGCCCCGCGGCGGCAATGCGTTTGCCGCGTTCCGGGCTGTCTCCCGCGCGTTCCAAACAGCCCCGTGCGAAAACGTCTAAGATCTGGATCTAGGGAATCGGTACTTCCCTTAATCCAGATCTAGTAGATCCAGAATAAGGGAAGTACCCAATGTGTTTCCATGGGTGGTCTAGCACCCAATAGCAATGAGTGCTAGCCTCCCTGCCATGGAAACACCGGAGCACCCATTTGGAAATCTGGATTCTACCCATAAGGGGTCTGCCTGTCACCCCAGCTGTTTGAGGGGACAGGGGTTACAATCTACAAAGCGGCTGTGAAGTCACTTCGAAGTCATTTTGAAGTCACTTTGAAGTAAGCATTGTGTACTAACCCATATGAATGTCCAGATAATTCAAACGAATAGACCCAAAATTCAAAATTCGATTTGAATGTTTAAATTCGAATTCCAGGACATTCTATTGTAATGTCAAGATTTGGCACATTTGATCAAATTTCGGATGCTTACGAATATTCATGCACATCCCTAATGTTCATAATGAAAATTCAGGGTTTTTTTCCCCTATAACCAGTTTCCCAATTG
Organism: Aspidoscelis tigris stejnegeri; assembly: GCA_023333525.1. Taxonomy (NCBI): domain Eukaryota; kingdom Metazoa; phylum Chordata; class Lepidosauria; order Squamata; family Teiidae; genus Aspidoscelis; species Aspidoscelis tigris. Next base: position 4,400,416 of record JALMGA010000004.1, on the reverse strand, counting down.
TGAAGGTATTTTTCTTAACAATGAAATGGACATGTGATTGATTGATTGATTTGACTCACATCCCAAATCCATGCACATATTTTTTTAAAAAAAAAGTCACTCAAAAATGCCCTACACTAGTGGATGATGGCGTTTCCTTCCCAACTCTGATCAACATAAGCCAGAGAATGCATTGAGGAAGTGCATTTTCTGGACATCATTTGGGATTAATGCAGCATCATGTGGACACAACCAACTCCGAGCACAGTTTTACTGTGTATGGTGTCATAAATTAACTGAGCCTCCCAGGGCAGAAGGGACATACCTGTGATGATTGTACCAGGGAAACCATTCCAAAATCTTGTGTTATGCTCTTCCTTCACATCCTCTAGAGCTCAGTATCCATCTTCCCTCCCCTGTATCTTTTCTGTTATTAAGCCAAGGTGCTACTGTAAAGAGAGATAAGGAAGTCTTCCAGGAAGACCTGCCTTTTTTTAGAAACAATATAGCTGGGTGCATGATTGGAAATGAGCTTCTTGTTCTGTTCTCCTTGGCAGCCCTCCATGAACATCAGGGGTGTGCGTGAATGCAGTTCATACAAATAACCAAAAACAAATGTCTGGACATTCGATTCAACACAAATACATTTGCATGTATTCATACAAATAATTCTGACATTCTTATCTCTATGTGTACATATGCATTACATACGTACCTATATGCATCCTGTATGCATCTGTACACATCCTATATGCATCCATATGGATGCGTATGGATGAATACAAGATGCGTATGGATACATACAAGATGCGTATGTACCTGTATGGATACAAATGTCTGAATTATTCGTATGAATAACCCAAGATATTCGTATTTGTTCTAATTTGGAAATCCAAATGTAAAGACATTCGATTCGTATATGAATGTCTGGATTCGTCCAAATTTGTATGAATAATGGATATTTTGAATATTTGTCCACATCCCTAATGAAGATGGTGAGTTCCCTGGCCTACCCTGAATACAATCACGCAGAGATGTCCCCTGCAGCCGGGGTAGTGGTGACTAAGGGCCTCTTCCCCATCCAAAGCTCTTTCAGCAGCTGCTTTTGTGACTCATTCTTTGGGAAGCAGACCTTGAACAAAGGGACATGAGGTTCTTTATATATGTGAACAGATTCTGGGCCACTTATTCATATTCTGTGCACTTTCCCAAAAACGTGGTTCAACTCCGGTGTCTGATTTTCCCAGACAGCCGAACATTAATCATGCAGTGGTCATGTGTAGACCTTCACAGCTGGTTTCAATCTTATTTGTAGCACTTTGCGGGGGGGGGAGAGTTGTTATGCTGTGTTTTAGGTTTCTTCTGAGAACCTAAGTTTTTGGATATAGCTATCATATCTATCTTCAGAGGATTTTGGTCTTGGAGGAGTCTGAAAGCCACAAGATCTTATTTGAACAAAGAGAAATGATAGTCAAGGTAAAGGGATTCCATGGACTGGCTACCAGAGAGGTAACTAAAATAAGACAACATACCCACAACTTTAACAGGGACCGAGGCCTGTTTCTCAGCAGTAGGAATGTGCATGAATATTCATCATATTCAAAATTCATATGAATTCAGCCTAACATGGACATTCGAATTTGAATAGAATGTTTTGATACATTTGTATGCAGATTCTTATAAAGCTTCTTATGGGATTCGTATGAGATTGCACATTCAATACGAACTGAATACAAAATAACCCATTCATGCACATCCCTGCTCATCAGCATCTGGAAACCCTTAGACAGAAATGAGCAAAACTACCCTAGCTCAGCAACCACACAACCCACTGTTCACTCACCCCCAGGGATTATGCTAATACATAGTAAACAGGAAAGCCTCAACAACCACCATTAACTCTTCCACCAAAGGAAACAGTAACAACAGATTACAACCAGGAAAAGACCAATGTCTCATTAACAACACAAAGAAAAGAACTGCCAAATAAACAACAGACATTGATAAGAAGGGAAACAAGATCTAGGATGAAACCAGTCATTTTTGACTCTTCAAAGAGCAAAATCCTCTTAAGATGGGTATCACAGCTATATCCAAATGCTCATGTTCTCAGAAGAAACCTAGAATATGACATAATAGCCCCCCAAAATGCTACAAATAAGATTTATCATGTAAAAACCACCAGAACCCGAAGGCAGCAGAAACCTGTAGCCCTCTATCCTTGCTTGGGATCCTAGTGACAACTCAGATGGCCTATTAACCTCTTATTAGCAATACTAAGCTGTCTGGGCTTTTTGATTGCAGAAAGGCCTGGGAACTGAGAAGATTTTTATGGGGTTGTGTTTCTTCGTTTGACCTGTTTGTTGTTGTTTCTTTTCCAACAGGTGAACATGGTTATTGGCATTCTGGTGTTTAACAAACTTGTATCCAAAGATGGGATAACAGATAAGAAACTAAAGGAACGGGCAGGGTATGCCTTATATCAATCATTCCTCTAAGCGAAAGAGTGAAAACGGACATTAAAAAGTCACACTCGATAACCAGGCAGGATCGGAGGAACAATCCATTTTAATATCCATTTAAAAATGGCTGGTGAGAAGAGCAAGGATAAAATTAGCCCACCAGAACTTCTTTTCTTCATTTCCAGCGAACAAGGAAGAAGGAATTTTCACACAAGGGTAGGGTGCCATTGATGACATCCAGGGGGTCAGGATCGCATGGAGGCTGGAGAAGGTACTTGGTTGTTAGAAGCCACACTTTGATGTGACCAAACCATCAAGCGGAACCTCAACCTTCTCTTAGAACGGCTGCCACAAGCATATAAAATCATGCATGGTGTGGAAAAGGTGGATTTAAAAAAATCTTTTCCTCTGCCTACACTAGAATAGGGGCGTGCACAAATGCAATTTTCAGGATTCGATTTGAATCAGATACTGAAAAATTCAATTCAGTTTAAATCTGTTAAATTCACATTTAACCAAATTCTATTCGGATTAAGCAAATTTGAATCTATTCGTTTGAATTTTTCATTCAAATTTGCACTTATGAATGTCGACAACATTTGTAGATACCAGTACACAAGTTCCCCAGGTCCATACACATCCGTACACATCCACACATATCCATATACGACCTGTTTTCATTCCATACGGATCGGCAAGTACGCATCATGTACGAACCCATAAACATGTGAATGTTTGAATAATTTGAACGAATAGATGCAAAATTTCAAATTTGAATCAAAGCTTTTATATTCAAATTTAAGTACATTGGATTCGAATTTGAATATTGAAATTCAGTCTATTTCATTGAATTAAAATATTTGTGCACATCCCTACGCTAGAAACACAGGGCTCTCTATGACGTTGACAGTTTGGATTGACAAGGGGAAGTATTTTTTTCCATCCAAAGAGTCATCAGTCTGTGGAATTTACTAAAAAAAAAATTGCTGGTGACAGCAGCCAGCCTGGACAGCTTTAAGAAAAAGACAAATTCATGGAGGATAGATGTATCAGTGGCTACTAGGTATATGCATGGATATTTGTATCAGTCAAATTCAGTCAAATTCAGTCAAATTCGAACATTCAAATTTGAATTGAATGTTGGCACATTTAAAAATTGACATTTGAATTAGAATTGAACGTTCTGATACATTCATACAAGGCTTCATATGGGATTTGTATGCTATTTGTAAGCATTCACAAGGGATTCGTATGGGATTGAACAACCATATTGAACATGAATTCTATGACCTTCAAAGGGGATCTATTCAAATGAATACAAATTTTCTTGCATTTGATTCAATACAAATTGAATTTAAAAAAAAATTCATGCACATCCCTAGTGGCTACTAGAATTGGCTCCTAGGTACTGTCCCCAGGCTGGAGAGACATGCAGGATTCCTTGAAAAGTCATTTGCAAGGATTTGAGAGCAGGTGAAGGTTTTCCCTTTGTCTCCTGCTTGAGATGCGCAGGAGCAATCAGTGGGCCATTGTGTGGCACAGTTTACAGGGCTAGATGGAGGGTCCTCTTAGGTTTATGCGTTTTGGTTCTTTTCTACAAAATGTGGAGCAAGTTGATGTCCCTTCCATCCCTATTTCAGATAGTTGTTTTGTCCTCAAGGATCTGAAGTGATCCCAACAACTGGTGCTGGAAGCAGTGGTGAATTGCAGGCCACAACTGACAAAGCAGGCTGCTCTTGTGCATGGGACAGTTCTGCTGCAGAGGCCATTGCTGAACAGTTTCAACAAATTATTAGAAAAAGGTTTATGGTACTCGTCCAAAATTAATTTTAGTTAATTCCTCTTGTTAAACTAGAAAGTTTGTGTAGTGGAGAACAGATGCATATGGAAATAAATGAATGAATAAATAAATAACAGAATTGCAGAATGAATGAATAATGAATGAACAAATGAATGAATAGCAGAATTTGATTAAATCTGCTTACTTTTGCTCCATGGTGTAGCACATCCATGAAGCATCTTAAAAGTAATATCAAAACTCAAATCCAGAGAATGACTTCATCCATTAGAGATTGCACCTTCAATCAAATGTAGTTATTTCTTTCAGTCACATTCTCCTCTGGCTGGTTATCGACTGTGTTCAGTGGACTCTAAAAATACATCAGTTTTGAAAAGTTCCAGAAGGATGTGGAAGCTGCTGTCATTGTTCTTCTATCTGCCTTCCCTGTCTTTTTTCTTCTGTTAACTTCCCATGCTTTGCATGTGAATTGGCCTAAAGAACGTTATTTCTGTGTTGATCTTATGATCTGTTTGAAATGTGTCACCTGTTGCGTTTGTGAACATGCCTGGAGTTTTCAGCCCAGGTCACTGAGCCAGCTAAGTTCAATCTGGGTTTTTTTGAACTGTGTTGGAAAATTGAAATGGGGTGGGAGGCTATAGTAGATTTGTGTTCACAATGGATTCCTTTTTTGTGATGTTTCTGACTATTTTGGTTGTACCTTCTTTTTATTTCAAATGGCAAATCCGTCTGTGGCATCAGATGGATTCTCCTTTTGAAATGAAAATAGGGTGCAACCATCATATTAAAAAGGACTGTATGGTTAATAGGTAAGCAAAAGCACAATAAATGGGAATGCATTATGAACATGTCAATCTGTGAAATATTTTGTGCCTTCAGAATTACTGGCTGAATAAGGTACTTTTGTTTTTATCTATGGACCCCTGTAGTCTTTTTGTTGTCTATTGTCTCTTGCATTTTGACTCAGTTGATCATTACCTGCCAGAGCCCATTTCATCCAAGTTGAAATCCATGGCACCTGAGTTAATGACATCGAATAGCATTTAGCCCAGCAGCTGCTGAATTTGGTCATTGCGCTTTGCAATGAATTCCACCAGATGGATTTTGGAAGAATAAAACAGCGGCCACTAAACCTGTGTGAAAGACCATGCCTTGCTATTGCTACCCAATGGCAACAGTTAACTGCAATATGTTTTAAAACAAAAACAAACAAAAAAAGAGAAAGAGGGATGATTTCATTTCCCCTTCCCTCTTACTCTACAACATTAAGCTACAAAAGTTCTCAGCTGAATGATTTCCAGGTTACCCTCCCTGAGATCTCTGTCCCAAAGGCCATAATCCATGCATAATCCATGCATGGTGTTCCATGCATCAGGCCTCCAGTGCAGACACCAGTAACAATGGGCCAATCAGGAAAATAAAAATCAAATGTATTATTTATCTGCACTGTTTTTTCAGCAGCTGCTCTTTTGGTCCTATGGACTACCACTCATAGAGAAGAATTTATGTTCATTAGTTCATAACGAATTTCATCATGTACTTTTTATGTTGATATGCAGGCATTATGTATAATGACTGCTTTGGGATTGGGTGCCCACGTGTTCATTCACATTTTGTGAATTTGAACAGAACTGGAAAATGGAAGTCTGCACAGATAAAATGGTATCCCCAAAGAAAACTCCATTTTCAAGAAAATCAGTTAATCCCTTCAAAATAAAATTGAGCAGGAATTCTAAAAATGTTAAGTTTTAAGATTTGCAAGGGGAAGAACACACAGCCAATCATTTAATTTTAGGCTCAAAACTATGAACTCTCAACATTCAACTTTAGATATTGAACTTTACGCTTCTATATAAGACATTGTCAACTCTAGATTAAGAAATGAAGAAGCCTCCCTATTAGGGGTGTGCAAAAATGCAATTTTTGAATTTGATTCAAATTGAATATTTGAATAATTGAATCCATACGAATAGGGAAAAATGAATGTATTAAAATTCAAACTGATTTGATTACATTCGTATCTATTTGTAGATACGAATGTCGACAACAGATGTGCACAGATACAAATAAGATGCGTAAGGATATGTATGTAATACGTACATTCAGAAATGTCTGAATAATTTGAATTTGTCTGAATCTTAAAAAATGAATGTATGGACATTTGATTCAAATTTAAATGTCCAAATTCAAATAAATTCAATCGGATTTTGAATGTTTCGAATATTCTTGCACATCCGTCCTCCCTATAGCATAGCTAAAAAGAGAAAAATATATATTCATGAAACTCCTTAGAAAATCCTTAGTAGGAAGACCACACAATCCTCACTTGGATGAAATTCTGCTTAATACAGAAAGTCCTCAAGAAGGTTTTTCTTATATTTATGGTTCTATGCAATGAACATGGTGACTCTGTTTCGCCATGGTGATTAATAAGCAAAATTAGTACATTTTGTGACTAATTAGGGGTGACCCAATTCCATCTAATTAAATAAGGAGAATGGAACTTAAACCTTTCATTATCTTGATTCATCTAATGCTTCTCCATTAGAGAATATACGGTAGGATGTTACTTCCTTCTTGCTATATGAGGAACAGAAGGTCTACATAGGAGGTGTCCTGTGGCAAAGGGAAGACAGCAAGCCAGGCTGTGTTCAGACAGAACACAAGGGGCGCCTCAGAGGTGCCTCAGAGAGACAGTGTGTGGCCCTCGTGTTCCAACCCTCTTCAACCCACCTTTTCTAGCACAGAGAATGTTCATGGGTGGACAACCACATCCAAAAGTCCTCTCTTAGGCACCTCAGAGGTGCTTCAGAGATACTTTTTTTTTCCTTTTGGTGTGTTTAGTCACAGCCCTAGTCTTCCAAGTCACCCAGCTGGTGTGAAGGATCCATCCCAGAGTGCAGTTGAACTCCCAAACCCCAGGCCTTTCCTGGGCAATCTCTTCCAACATGGTTCCATCCAATCCCAGTGTCTTTAACATGGCTTTTGACCTTTGTGGGCGGGAGCTGGGCTAAGGTTCATGGTTTCCTGCACCAGAAATGACATTGGTGGGAATGCTGACCTACTCATTTCTGTTATCTTTTTTTTTTTAAGAAATTATTATTATTCCTTCTTTTTCTCTCTTTCAAGTGGCGGGAGTTGTTGGTTGGGGTTTCCTTTGATTTGGCTTCCTTTTTCCCATTGGTTTAATTTCTTCTTTTAGTTCTTTTTTAAATTAAATATTCTTCCCCCTTCCCTTTCTTTTCATTTGTGTTCATGAGCAAAGTGTTTTGTTTTGTTTCAGTCTTTTAATTTTAATTGCAGTCAGATGGCAGTGCCCCTATACGGCATCACGCTCAAATGTTCCAAGTGTGGAGTAGTTTCTTCCGCTGACGTTTCGACCACAGCCACCAGTAATGCCATGTTAGTTCCTCTAATTTCAACTTCTTTTCTTTCTCCTTTTTTGTTCTAATTTTCCCCTTCCTTTCAGCTCCAAGTTTCCTCTTCCACGCTCCCTTTTTCTGCCCCTGGTTTGCTTTCTCTTCTCACCATCCTTTATCCTAGTTCTTCTTCCTTCCTTCCTTCCTTCTCTCTCTGGGCCACCTGCTTCATCTCTATTTTAGGGGTGGTTTCCTCCCCCAGCTGGCCTTTATTCTTTGGTCTTTAATCTTACAGTAACATGTCTTCAGAACATTGTCAGGGACGTCCTATGGGCAAACCTGCAAACACCCCCACACCCTTATTACTATAAATGATTTGGACTCCAAGGAAAAGCAAAAGATAGCTAGGATGGGAAAACACCTCCTCATTGATGTCATTAGTAGGGGTGTGCACGAATACATTTTTTGCATTCAAATTCAAGTCTATTTAAATATTTAAATATTCAATTCAATTTGAAATTTGAAAGTCCAGATTTTTGAAAATCCTGTTTGAATCCAGATTATCCGGATCTGTATTTTCAAAAATTTGATTCGAAACCAAAAATACGAATGTTGGGAACATTCATATCCGATTTTTTTATTTGTGCACATCCTGTTTTTATCACGCTTGAATCCCATTTGCATCCCACATTATAAGTGCAAATAAACACGATATTCGGATGCATTATAGGCCGTTCAATTCAGCGGAATTATTCAAAACTCTGTATCAGATTTTCAAAAATCTGAAATCCGTTCAAATTAGCAAATTTGGCTTTTCGAAAATCTGATTTATATTTGAATGTCAACACTCATTTATTCTGAATCGGATTTTCAAATTTTTGAATATCTGTGCACATCCCTAGTTAATAGGAGTGTTTCTCCATCCCAGAGTTTCTTCCTTGTTCTAATGGTTCTCCAACAAGCTGTACTCAGTTTTGCCTGCTTAGGGCAATGGTCAAGCATCTAATTTGCTTGGCTGACAAATAACAGACTGTAAAAATTTGTTTTTTAAAAAAGCTGAGATTTAGAGAAATGAGGGATAATTTTTCTGAAAACAATCTGAGTGGGCTCACTATCTGTAATATTTCAGTCAACATTTTTGCAGAGGAGAGAACTTGGTCCCAGAAACAGGGAATCCACTGCCCTTGGTTCTTCTTTTTAAATTGCTCTCCTATTTTTCACCCCCTGCAAAAGTGATGAAGATTCCTATGTGGAATCTAATTTTTGCTTCAAGAGGGTAGCATGTTGGTTCCTTCCACACATCTTGACTCAGCAGAGCCAACCTTAGTCATAAATATCTGGGGCAATTAGTTTCAAAGATGTACATCAATTAGTCTCACATGTGAGTGAGACAGAACTAATAGCAAGGAGACACATGGACAAGTGAAGCTCTACCCTATTGCTTTGGCAACGGTGCCCATAGATAGGACTTGAAAAGCTAGGAAAGGGTGAGGGTTTATTTGGAGAACCCACCTTGTTCGCCCTGAATGATGCTTGGAGATACAGTGGGCCAAATTGCTGTATGAGGAGGTCAAAGCAGGGCATCCAAAAGGGGCTTCACTCCTTTCCTATAACCCTATGATCCCAATCTATGCCCCGTGGGACATCAGCATTGGACTTGCTTTCCTTCCAAAGATAATCCAAATTTTACTCCCTGTGGTCCATGAGGCACTAAACAAGCTTCATCATTTTGGTCAGACCGTTCTGTCCTGATGTCCTCCAGATGTTCTGAGCTGTGACTACATTCTGCAGAAGAAGGACCCAAGCCTTCTTTTTACCTGCCCCAACCCCATCCTTACCTGTTGTCCACCAGGATTTGGTCTGAGTAAAAAATAATAACAACAACAACACACTTTCCCCTTGCCCTGGGTCTGCTGCCCCAGTCTATGGCCTGCTTCTGTCCCCTGATTGGGGCAGAGGGAGTCAGATGGCATCATATCTGGGGAGGGCATCTGACCTCATATCTCATCCCCTGTGCCCTGTTGAACCCAGTGTTTGTGGTTGGTCTATAGCCCCCCTCCTCTGCAACCTACCACGTGACCCCCCCCAACTGTCCATATCTATGGTTCAAGCTTTGTGATTTAAGAATGGGTTGTCAATCTTACTCTTTTAAATTGCAAAATAGAAGCAAATAGCATTAATCATGGAGGTGGTGAGTTTATGGAAAATGCCCCTTCTACACCTCTCCCAAAATAGCACCCTAAAAGCTCCTAATATTGTCTCATTTACCTAGGTCTGCAGGGCCTCAGGCGCATAAACCTATCCACCATCTACGACCTGAACCATTCAGGTGAAAATTCAAGGGATTTGATACAAGACATGCAAGATGCACAAAGTCGATGAAGGAGTTCCTACATTTGGCCATTTCCATCATTATCAGAAATGATGAAGTCTTGAAGATCATTTGCTGGGGAACCTAAGGGAGCGTGGTTGATCTCTCATCCTATCTGGAGATCTTCCAGAGAGGACATTTGATTGGCCACTGTGAGAAGTGAATGTCTTCTAGATGGGCCTTTGACCAATAGCAGAATTCTTTTCTGCTTTCTTTTGTTTTTCTGCTACCAATGATGGTTCTTGCACCATTTATCAAAATAGTGGGGGCTTTTAGAGGACCCCTAAAAATAATTGTGCCCCCCCAAATTCCAAATTTGCTACATATGGAAATTCTTTCAGTTGTGATGATTTAAAAACCTCCCTTTGTGTATGTGGACAACCTCATTTCACATTCTGAGATGCAGAAAAGATGAGCTGAGAGAAATAGCATTCAATTTGTGTTCTATCCAAGCATTGTAAATTATGCAAATCTGTCGTCAGACACAAGTGACTGCCGCTCCAACAACATCAATAGCAAAAAGGATCCATTTATATATATGAGCACTAGAGAGGTGTACACAAACTCATATTCAAAGAAGAAGAGCTGGCTTTTCTACCCCACTTTTCTCACCTATTTAAGGGGACTCAAAGCAGCTGACAAACCCTCTGTTCTTCTCCCCACAACAGACACCTTGTGAGGTAGGTGGGGCTGTGAGAGCTCAGAGGAGAGCAGTGACTAGCCCAAGGCCACCCAGCTGGCTTCATGGAGGAGGGCAGAATCAATCTTGGTAATCCTAGATAAGAGTCCAGCTCATAAAGATTTGTTCTGAATCAAATCAAACCTTCCTTAGTTCGGCTCAATATAGATCCAGGGTCAAATAATTCAAAAACAGTTTGAGGTTCAAACTTAACAACCCCTTTGGAAAGATACTGGAAAAAAGAAAGCTCTTTTTAAAGGGCTAGATGCAGTCGAACTCAAATGGTTCAAATTGAACTCTTTGGCTTGTCGGTTTGAACCAAACCAACAGAAACTGAACAGGTTGATTCAAATAACCGAACAGGAGCACAAATATTCGTAATGTTCAGTATTGGACATTCAAGCAATTCATACAAATTCAGACATGCGTACGTTGACATTCGTATTCGTACGAAGCTTTGGAACATTCGTGAACTTGGGGATGTGGGAAAGGGACTGTGCCAGTCGCATCTGCAACTGATCCAGAGTGCATTTGACATGGATTGAGAGCAGATTCAAAGTGGATTCAGGGCATATTTCATGCTTTCAAAGCAGATATGTATTGGAATATTCATTGGATATGTATGGATACATGGTGGATACGTATTGGATATGTATGCATTCATATCAGATATTTGTACAAATTTGTATGGATACATTCATACAAAGGGGATCTATTCGAAATAATACAAATTTTCTTACATTTGATTTGATACAAATCGCATGCAAAAAAAACCCCATTTGTGTGCATCCCAGGCCTGGGCATCAAGGCTGAAGGCTGGTATGATTGTTTTGGTCAATTCTAATGTGAGATTACCAGGCAACATAATTACATGCTTTAAAATGGGTACTGCAGTTTGTGCCAATGCTTGAAACCAATACAGCTGTAGTTCTAGAAATAGCATTCACACCATCGTTGTAAAGACCAGATGCACTTGCATTTCAAGCGCCGGTACAGTCCCCAACTGGACCACCAGCGCTTGAGGTGCAGATAGCCCAGCCTTGCTAGATGGTATGGGCAATATCCAGGCTGTTGCTGATTGGTTCTCAGTGCACAACTGCAAATCAGCACTGTGCCTCTACTTTGCAGTGTTTTGCCCCCTGGAGAAAGAGCAAACATTGCAGCCAGTTTGGTCTAGTGGTTAGGGAATACCAGGTTTGATTCCATCCTCCCTCACAAAGCCAGCTGGGTGACCTTGGGCTAGTCACAGCTCTCTTCTGAACTCTCACAGCCCCACCTGCTTCAGAGGGTGTCTGTTGTGGGGAGAAGAATAGAAAGTTTTGTCAGCTGCTTTGAGACTCCATAGAGGGGTGAGAAAAGCAGGATAGAAAAGCCAACTCTTCTTCTTCTCCTCCTCCTCTGTTTTAGGGGTGTTCACAAATCAAGTTTCCCACATTCAGTTCAATGGGAATGGAATATGGGAATATTCAACTTCAGCCAAATTCCCTCCCCCATGAATGTGGGGGGCTCGGCTTCATCCATGAATATATCATGAATCTTCGTGAATATTTACTAATGAAGGGAACTCCCCACCCCTCCCTTCCTACCACCCCTCTAACCTGCTCCAAGATTGAAACAGGCCTTCTGTGTTTGCAAGTGCAGTTCCTCATCCAGAGACCATAATGAAGGCCTGTGTCGGCTTCAGAGCAGCATGAAAATGACAGCGGATGCCACTGTCTCCCCCTGTTCCATTCCACCATGCTTCTTTCCCTCTATGGAGGCTGTGGTGTCCTTTTCACCATCGTTTTCACATTGCTCTGAAACTGTGATAGGCCTTCTGGGTATTTGTGTGCAAAGCTTCCCATCCAGTGATCATGACCAGGGATGGGCACAAATATTTGTAATGCTCGAAATTCGGCCGAATTCAGACATTGGAACTCGAATTGAATGTTACGATATTCAGATGCTTACATTTGAATGGATACGAAAGTTTCTGGACATTCACACAAATAGTTTGGACATACGATAAGCTGGGGAAACATATCAGATACATATTTATTCGTATCAGATATGTATCCATAACAGATACCTATATATCCATACTAGAGACGTGTCTATTCGTATCACATATGTATCTATTCACATCATATAAGTATTTGTTCGTATCAGATACGTATTGGATATGTATTCATTTGTATCCGATACATATCAAATGTTTGTATGAATTCGTATGAATAGATTCGTATCAAATAGAATTCTACCACATTCGAATGCAGTCCATTCATATGAATACAGATTTTTGAACATTCAATTCATTTCTAATCAAATGCCCCCCAAAATCCATGCACATCGCTAATCCTGGCAGTGGGGATGGGAGCTGGACATGCAAACCCAAAAGGCCTACTTGGGCCTACAAGGAGCAAGTGGTGTCTGAGGCAGAGCGGCCAAGTGTAAGGAAGGAACGGGAGGCCATGGCAGGGATCCTATCTTAATCAAACCTTCAATGAAGCACTGACAAATGCCAGATCCATTTGATTCATGGACAAATAGGACCTACGAATGTAGGCCCCTTCTGACTCGCCCATGAATGTCACGTGAATTCCGAGTGTGACAAATATTTGTGCACATCTACTCTGTGTATGTCTGCTGTCTCTGCTTCAGCTGATCACAGGAAGGACACAAAAACTTAGCCAGACCTACTCAACATGCCTCCCATACTGGTCTCACTCCAGTATTGAATATCTGTGCCACAGACTGAGTGTGGTAGAAAACCACTGGAAGAAGGTCCTTTTCCTTCTGCCTAAAATAAGCTCAAGAGTAGGTTGAGTGACATAGCGACCCAACCAGAGCTGCAGTAAACTTTCACGTTCTCACCAGATGTTCCTCTTGCAAGCCACATGGATATCTTCCCTTGCATATGGGGGTCCCAGCCAAGCCCTACCATTATTACAGCACTGCAAATACCAGCATCACCACATATCTCAGAAGCATCCTAATTTGACAGCTGCTTCAGAATATCTTCTCCTTCTTCCTCTTCCCCCATCACTTTTCCAAATCCTCTTGCTGCTTCCCATGCAACGCATGAAACATTTGCCCTTTCTTCTGGGTCCCTTCTGTTTTGACGGTTATCCACAGCATTCTAACCCTTCTCCTTGTTGACCTTCTTTTGACTTCTTCTCATTCCCCCCCCCCAAAAAGGCATCTCCTAATTGCATCCATCTTTTATGTTCTCTTTCCCACGTTCTTGACACTAGCTCTCTGCGGCTGTCTTAGCATCATCTTCCAAGTTCACGCAAGACTGTCTACATTTGACCTTTCTACCTCCTCAATCGATTCCTCCATACCTATCAACCTCTTCTATTCATCCTCTTCATTCCTGTTGCTCTGCCAGCTCCAGAATGCTGATGTATAACCATTATTTGCAAATTAACGCTAGGAAAGAAGTCAAGATCACGGAACCTTTGGCCTCTTCTGCCTTAGCTTAGGACATCCTGTTTTGAAGCTTGGAAGATTGCTAAAAAAAAAAAAAAAAAGTCAGCAGCTGATGTGACACTCTAGAGAAAGTTCTTGGCATCTGCTGGGCCTATTCTACTATTGTTGAGGAATCAACAGACTCTAACCCACAAAAACAAAGATGGGAATCTGAGGAGAGTCAAGTCAGTGATGCCATTAGATCAATCATCTCATTAGTAAACACCATGGGAACTGACATTAAATTAAGGGTGTTGTAGGGGACTTTAGCAGGCCACCTAATACAAGGGTCATTTCTGCACTCAGCTCCCTGTGTTTGAAGCTTATGGGTCTCAAACAGCCAAGCCACTAATTCCAAACATGGGAAGGTTTGAGTAGGACTAGCACCAGTTGCACAATGGCACTGAGTGTGTTTTTTGGCATTTGGTTCATAATGAATTGAATGTTAGAAAATTCGTATTTGTACCGATAGACCCTTTCAAATGTGATAGGATTGTATTCAATATGAATGTATTTGTATAAATTCGTAAGAATATTGGATATGAGCGGATAGTACCTAATGCTGCCTAATTATTTCCAATATTGCATAATTCTCATGATTAATCCCATAGGCACCCAAATGGCATGTTGGTTCCCTTGTTCCTTGCAAGGAATATACCTGCCCAACTGTGTCATCAATCTCTCCCCTTTCCATTATTATTATTATTATTATTATTATTATTATTATTATTATTATTATTATTATTATTATTATTATTATTATTATTATTATTATTATTATTATTATTATTATTATTATTATTATTATTATTCCTTTCCTTTTCTCATGCGTCATTTTTGTTCACTTTGAAGTTGTGTTGTATTCTTTGGTTGTTCCTCCCCACCATGTGCTTGTGCCCAAGTCCATTTTGATAATGTCATCTTGTAAAGAGTGTCTAGTTTGGGGGACCTTATGACAGATGATCTGTGCTGGTGCATTGGGGGAAGCAATCACATGGTACAGCTACTAAGGAGGAATACTGATGGGCTTTCGGGATTTGTACACTGTAGACAAGCTGTAAAACAATAGCTTCTTTGTTTGTTTAGCCGCCTTTAGCATCAAAAAACCATCTTTCCCACCATTTCATAATAAGCATGTATGGGACCAGCATAGAATAGCCGGGTTGTCCTTACCTGCCATTGAAAGAAAAGCCCCTTAAAGCTTTCATTTCTTAGAGTTGCCCATAAAACCACATTGATAATTTTATGACCCAGTTTGGTCTAGTGGTTAGGGAGCCAGACTCTTATCTGGGAATACTGGATTTGATTCCACACTCCTCCATTAAGACAGCTGGGTGACCTTGGGCTAGTCACAGTTCCCACCCAGCTGGCTTAATGGAAGAATGCGGATAAGAGTCCGGGTCCCTAACCACTAGACCAAACTGGCTTATGAAGAAACAAATACACCTGAAGTCAAGTAAAGCTCTGATCAAGCAAAGATTAAAAGTGAATATGAAACTATAGTTTGGAAGTCAAGACTAAAAAAAAATGGTCTTGGCCAGCGTAGGTAGCACTGGATTTATAAAATCTTGTGTTGCACTTATTTAAACCTCCTTCTTTAAGCAACATTATTTATTTATTTATTTATTTATTTATTTATTTATTTATTTATTTATTTATTTATTTATTTATTTATTTATTTATCCTGCCCACTACTTGAAGGTCTCAGGTTGGGTTATCACATTTAAAACCAAATACAAACATATTAAAATAATAAAAGGGTCCAAAAAGTGAGGAGAAACAGCTATATCCCCATTTAGCCAAAGGGAAGAGCAAAGAGGTGCTTCTTCACAGCCCTCCTAAACATGTAAACTGAGGGTACCTGGTGAACCTCAATGGGGAGATTATTCTGGGGCCTTCACTGAGAAGGCCCTATCCCAGCTACCCACCCCTTTTGCTACAGATCATGGGTGGTACAACCTTGAGGGCCTTCCCTACAGATCTTAAGAATGACATCTAATTGAAATTGACATTTACAGTGATCAGTCACTGTCTGTGAACCAGCTTCACCCGGTTCACCGGGCATGGTATCCTTTATGAAGGACCTGTCATTCAGAATCAGAACGTAATTAGAAGAAGAGTTGGCTTTTGTACCCCATTTTTTCGCCCATTTAAGGAGACTCAAAGTAGCTGAGAAACCTTCTGCTCTTTTCCCCACAACAGAACACCCTGTGAGGTAGGTGGGGCTCTGAGAGCTCAGAAGAGAGCTGTGACTAGCCCAAGGTCACCCAGCTGGCTTTGTGGGGGAGGGCGCAATCGAACCCAGTATTCCCAGATAAGAGTCCGATTCCCTAACCACTAGACCAAACTGGACAGATGGGATGAGAAATGGTTCCCTGCTGAGCTTCAGGCTAATTGGTGGGAGCGAATGCTGATACGGATTTAGGGTGTGCAGATTCTATACATCCAGATGATTATTGTTTCTTTAAAGGAAGGATTTTTCATTCTCCAGTTCTGTGTGGATGCACAAAAACGCAGAAAGAATACGTCTCTGTGAACTTTGTGCACTAACTTGTTACAGTTGGTGTACTCTTATATTTATGTACACTTTTGAATTCTGCTTTTATAGGCAGCAACTACCATTGAAAAAAGTGAAGTTAAAAAATGAAGTTAAAAAAAGAAAAAGAAATAGGCTATCACTATCATACTGGAAGTGTTAAGCACAAATACACAACAGCAGGACCGTTTTACCCATCTCAGGTTGTTTCTCCACAGCCATGGTGAAGGTGTCCAGAGGCGGTTGCCTCCCCTCACATCTGCACATACTTCCACCTATCCATATCCAGCACATTAGGGTGGCCCCAAGAGCATTATTTTCCCCTTCATCCATCAGGCACCTTGAGCAGGTGTCTTCTGCCACCAAAAATAGAGATACACCACCCAAGGTGGTGAACCAGAAGTGGAGATAGGGCCTTAGTGTGGACTACAGCATCTTTCCACACTTACCATTGGGCTTGTCTACCACGGAGATTCCCTTCTCCACTGAGATTGGTTCAAGGAACTCCACATCTCCATGCTCATAGGATGGAGTATAATCCAGGTTAAACAGGTCTACTGGCGTACCAGCCAGAGTGATCCAGGTTCTGAAGACATGCAAAAGGCATGTGTCTGGTTTCCTGGAGCACCAGGGCCCCCATTTTGGCAGCACACCAAAGCATATCTCTGAAATGGGTCTCCCGGTAGCTCCAAAACTAGGAATCTTCATTCCTAGCCCTTTGCAGTCATTGGAGGTCTGCCAGGTTGCTTGCTTGCAAAAACTTCTGGGCCAGTCCACGATTAGTCTGAACGAGAACCGTTGTGCGGAAAGGGCTTTTCCGGCACACTGCATGCTGTGATCTGGACTAGCAGGCCACTGGTCCAGACCCGTTGGCACGGAGAAAGTCAAGATAAGTGCAGAAAGGTCCGATTATCTGCAGCCAGTGTTCCATCACCCCTAATGTTTGGAGACCACCAGGTTGAGAAGGTGTCCCCTAAGGGGCTCCCCTATGATTCGGAAAGGAGTAGCATACATCTTGTTCTGCAGGGGGCTCCACCACCCACAATTCTTGCAGAATTGCCATGCATGCAGTTTCTCTTTTCTGTCTCTCCCCCCCCCCGCCGCCCCCCGTATCCATCTCACTCTTGTATGGGGAGTTAAGGGAGGGGGTTAGAGAAGGAGAGATGCAGTTATCTGTAATTTTATTTTTTGTTAGACTACCTTGTCAGACAGCAATGTTTTCCGTCCCTTTGTTACATTAACCTGAATGTCCTGCTGAGAGCCTTGGAAACACTTTTGGGTGTTTTTATCTTGTGCTTGTCATTCCTTGTGACCCTTTGGGATCTGGAGGTGTGCGGTATCCACTCCCTGGAGTGGCCACAGCTACAATGTGAGTCATTCAAGGGAGTTTAATGTCTTCCTGTCCTCTTTCTCTGCCCAGGGCGTCTCTCTGGAGCTCCTGTGTGGTCCTGCCTCTCCTCGCCTTGACCTGGATGTCAGCAGTGCTGGCGATCACAGACCGTCGGTCAGCCCTCTTCCAAATCCTTTTTGCTGTCTTTGACTCCTTGGAAGGCTTTGTTATCGTCATGGTCCATTGCATCCTAAGGAGAGAGGTGGGCATCTGAGAACTGTGTGTTTAAAGAATCAGGAAAAAGAATGGTGCAGTGGCAGGAGAGATGCAAAGCAGGATGTTGCAAAAAAAAAATTCATGTTCAATTCATATCAAATTGAATGCAAAAAAACTGTATCCATTCAAACCAATCCCCTTCAAATGTAGTAGGATTTGAATCTGATACAAATGTTCAATATGAATCTGATTTGAATTCCAAATACAAATCGTCGACAAATTCCCTACGTATCCCATACAAATCCCCTGCTCTGAACGCATCGAATCTGCTCTGAACCCACCTTGAATCCACTTTGGACCCACTCTGGATCCATTGCAGATGTGACTGGCGTGGTTGCTTTCCCACCTCCCCACCCAGATTCTCAAGTGTAATGAAGCTTCATACAAATACATCTTAACATTCTATTCAAATCTGAATGTTAATCTTCATATGTGCCAACATTCCCTTTAAATACAGATGTCCAAATTTGGATGAATTTGTATGAATTTTGAATGTGACGAATATTCATGAAAGTTTCATGACTCTGGAAATATTCATGACTTTGGAAAGAAACAGTTGATCTTTCTTCTGCATGCACTCTTAATCCAGGTTAAGGACCCATATTTAGGGATGGATGAAAAATCTCTGTCACCTTCAAATCAAATGTTGGTTGATTTCAAAGACCAACCTTTGCATGCAAAGTGGATTCACATCAGATTCACATGACCGGTGGCATCAGGGATTTGAAGCTAATTCGAAGTGAATTCAAATTCTAGCACATTTGAGGTGGATCCATTCCCACGAATGCAAATTTCCATCCAATATTTTCAATTGTGTTTTACTATTTGATATGTTTTAATCTCATTGTAACCCACCCTGGGACCATTTGGTGAAGGGCAAGATATAAATTCCTGAAATAAAATCCAATCAATCAATCAATATCAATCAATCAATCAATCAATCAGGGAACCATTCCAAATTAAAATGCTTGCCATTTATTGCCCAGTTTCCCTGCATAAGTCATTTCAAAGCTTTTGTTTTTATTCTGAGCATACTATAATAGTGTTTCAAATACATGGCTTACGGAAGAAACAATATTTTCCTTTCCTCTGAAAAACATAGATTTCCATAGGTATATTTCAGTGTCATAGATGTATTTCAAGCAAATACCTTGATAGCAGTAATGCATTCAACTAATATCAAGAAAATCAATGATTTATCTCACCAGTCCCTCAAATCTACTAGGAACTCGGTGTGTGCACGAATGCAATTTTTGAATTCAATTTGTAATGCATCGAAATATTCAAAAATCTGAATGGATCCAAAAATGAATGTCACAAACCTGTATGCATCTGTACACATCCCATGTACATCCTGTATGCATCCTGTTTTCATCCCTTAGGAGATGTGTAAAGGTACGTACAAGATACGCATGTACCTGTACAGATACAAGATATTCGTATTTGTCCAAATTTGGAAATCCCAATGTCCAGACATTCAATTCATATATGAATATCTGAATTCGTCCAAATTCATCCGAAGAATGAATATTTTGAATATTCATGCACATTCCTACTAAGAACCAATTTCTCTTCCTGTCTACCAGATACACAAACTCACCAGTTTGCACCTACTGTATGGGCCATTATTAACTATTGCATATCTACTCCACTTTTCCTTTCCTTCCATTTCCAAGTTCTACTTGCATTGATGCTTTTTCCCAAATATGTCTTGTGCAATGTCCTGTCCCAGGTTCAGGATGCTGTGAAATGCCGGGTGGTGGATCGTCAGGAGGAAGGAAATGGAGATTCTGGAGGGTCATTTCAGAACGGACATGCACAGCTCATGGTAGGAGAAAGGGACTTACATTTTGTTCTTATGTACAGTAATTGGGTACTAGTCCTTAGTGATCCTAGCTCCACTTAAGACACAGCCTTGGCCTTGTGTCAAGTCCAGAGAAGGGAGCTTCAAATGACATACAGTGTGTTGTTCTGACTACATAAGAACCTAAGAGGAGCTCTGCTGGATCAGGCCACAGCCCATCTAGTCCAATATCCTGCTCACACATTTGTCTCTGGGCATCTCAAGTAGAAGGCAAAACTTGGTACACAATGCAGCAGCTACACTGCTAACTGGCAATCTTGGCCAGACACACAGCACTGTGGCCCTAAAAGATCTGCAATGGCTTCCTATTTGCTACCGGATGTTAATGCATAAAGGCCATAAATGGCTTGGGCCCCAAATATCTAAAATAATGCCTCCTCCTGTACAGACATGCCTGTGCTTTGAGGTCTGCTGATGAGCTTGCCTTGGCAGTCGCACCATGTTCATCACTTAGCAAGATGGGAATGCTTGGGAGGGCCTTCTAGGTTGTAGCCCCAGGTTAAGGAACAGGTTCCCCTCTAAGTCAGGCACCCTTATTGTATGTTCCCAGGAGACAGGTGAAGGTGCCTCTCTTCAGCCTGGCCTTTGGCTGAGGGGAAAAAAACTTCCTCCCCATCCAGCCACTGTCATTGTTTCAAACATCTTTTATTGTGACATTATTTTAACTTGCCCTGAGACCTTTGAGTATAGGACAGGATAGAAAAACAAACAAACAAATAATAGGATTCTGCCAGAATGAGCTTTGCCCTGATTATCTGAGCAGCTGCCATGTCTACAGCCAGTGAGGTGCGGAGAACAAACACATGCACTCACACAGAGGACTAGCAGCAGCAACAGTCAGCAATAATAGTCAGCCACAACAACAGTCCAAGTCAATTGTACCTTGGGGGCTCCAGAGTTAAATACATGGTCAAAAGAGTTCCAGGGTCAAAGTTATTAGAAGGTCAGAGTGGTCAGCAATCACGAAGCAAGGTCATGGATTCCAGAGCTGCAGGTTTACAAGCGTTTGTCTGCAACAAAGCTTATCGGAATGTGTTGCCTTAAATAGGTGAATCAGAGTCACGGCTCCTTTCCCGCAGGTGATGGGTGTGGATTCTCTCTGATCTGTGCAGCTGCTCACATTTATGCCTCAGAGGTGTCGGCGAAGGGTATCGCCCAGCATTTTCTGATTCAGAGCTGCTGTCATTTTGAGCTATAGGCTCACTAGCTACTTCTGTCAAGCATTCCTCATTTTCTCTGGCCGGGCAGCCTGCCTGAGCTTGGCTGGACATCACGGCTGCCCCTTCATCCTCGGAGGAAGGGGCGCTGGCAACAGGGGGCATGATAGCAACCTTGAGATGGTTTAGGCCAAGGGCAATTCTGTATATATATTTATTGTTTTTAAAAAGTAGAAATTACATTCTAGTATTCTCTGAAATCACATAATATATAAATCCATTTTATATATTTGACTTCCAACCTCTTTCCAGGTGCTCTTTCGGCATATCCAGTTTTCTGCTTCACTTTTTCATTATTTCTCCTTCTCACCATCTTATGTTTACTTTGACTGAGGGTGAGATTCCTCATAGACTAGCATATCCAACCACTGAGTATACTAGAAGCCATCCTTTTGCACTCTGATATGGTCTAAGAGAGGCCCCACCACCAGGGGTGGGTCTAAGGGGACTGGGCTTCCCTTGGACTGCCCCAGCACGTAAAAGTGAGGTTCCTGGCACACTTCTTGGTCTAGTATACCAACCAGTGCAGAATCACCTGGGTTTCCTGAAGCTTCACTCTTCACTGGGTTAATCTGGTGTGTGTGTGTGTGCATGTGTGCATACGTGCGTGAGTGTGTGCACACGTGTGTGCACTAGGGATGTGCACAAATATTCATAACATTCATTATTTGTACTAATTTCTTAAACCGTAGATACATATCAAAAACGTATCGCTGTGTATGCATTCATATAGGATATGTGTCCGAGACGTATCTGATACATATGTGTTGGTATAGGATACATATCCAATATGTATGGGTTTGTATAGGATCCAAATGCATTCGTATTGGATATTCATAGAAATTTATACAAATACATTTGTATCGCATAGAATCCTGCCACATTCGAAAGGCATCTATTTGAACAAATTCAAATTTTCTAACATTCAATTCCCTAGTGTGTGCATGTGAAGTGGGCCTGGAAGTAATGAAGACGTTTTCTTTCATAGAATCTGCCTGTTGTGTGTCCGCATAAAATTGTCCATCGGGAATGGGCAAAATGGCATCTGTATTTGCAAATTTGATCAAACATATTGATTTAAAAAACCTGGATTTTTGATCCAAAAATTTGTTGGAAACAAATCAATCTGCTCGTAAAAGCAAACAATTCAGTTGAACCTTCTTATTTTTGTGAAAGAATGTGAAAATAGTCATGTGCACGGATATTTGTAACATTCATCACTTGCCCAATTTCATCCGAATTTGGACATTCAAATTCGAATAGAAAGTTGGCACATTCGAACACTGACATTTGAATTCAAATTAAACCTTTGTACGAAGCTTCGTTGCATTCATGAACTGAGGGAGGCGGGAAAGTGGCTGCAGCCGTCACATCTGCAGTGGATCCAAAGTGGACTCAGGGCAGATTTGGCAAATTAGGAGTGGATACATGGTGGATATGAATCAGATGCGTAGGGGATTCATATGCGATTCTTATGTGATTCACAAAGGGGATTTGGATCGACTTTGTATCAAGCATTCATATCAAATTCAAATCCTACCACATTTGAAAAGGATCTGTTCAAACAAATACAAAATTTCTTGCATTTGATTCAATACAAATCGAACCAACGCCCCCCAAAATTGTGCAGATCCCTCTGCAAAAAGCCAGTTTTTCAATTTAGCAATTCAACAAAATAACAATTTTGGACTTTTGATTCAACAGTGAAAAAACAAGTGTGTGCATGGGTGCATGGGTGCATAGCCTTATTATTCATCATGGGTCCACCTGGTAAAAGTTTCCAACTTTTATAGGAACTTAGAGGAAAATAGGCAGAACAATTTCCCCATGGCTTGATGGTGAAATCTGGAAATTTTAATCAAGAATGAGACTGAGAATAAGGTTGTACAGAGTTGCTTCGAACAAATAAACGTCAGCATGCATGCAAAGAAAACTGTCTTGTAGGATATTCTGTTTTTCTCCCCAATGGAACCTTTGCAATGCCTTGAGAATTCACACTGTCAATAGTAACTACTGTCCAATATAGACTGTAAACACTGTGTGATTCATGGACCAACATGCATCTAAATTAGGGATGTGCACAAATGGTTTTTTTTGGCATTTGATTTGTATCAAATCAAATGTAAGAAAATTCATATCCAAGAATGTATGGGTGCTTCCGCACATGCCCTTAAACACCCATTAAGGACACATGTGGAAGCACACATCTGCACAGCGGCACCTTTTTAAGCCACTTTTAGTACGGAGCATCCGCACAGTAACAACCATTAAGCACATATGTGGGAAACCGCGTCCACACAGCGGCACCCATTAAAGACAGAATGGGTAGACCATGTCTGCACAGCGGTACCCATTAGAGACAGATAGGGGCGTTCGCATCCGTCCCTATCTGTCTCTAATGTGTGCTTAATGGGTGTTAAAAAAAACCCACATATAATGTGGCCTTAAAGGGTGTTTCACTGTGAAAACACATCCGTTTAGGATGCGTCCGCACAGTGAAACTGTGCCTACCCGGGGCCCTCCCCTGGCCCGCCATGATTGGCTCCTTGGAGCCAAGCATGGTGAGCTGGGGGACTCTGCTGTTGCAGCTTGCCCTTGCTCCAGAAGCGGCGGATCGCTGCTTCTGGAGCCAGGGGAAGCTTCTCCAAACCCCTGCCTAGCCCCCCCAGGGTAGAGCCCGAGCAGTCCCCTCCTTACATTTTTGTTGTCGCCCCGATTCTGGTCAAGGAATCCCAGGAGGCTACACGCCTGCGTGCTGTACGCCTTCTGACTGGTCAGGGCTGCTTCCCACCTCAAATCCGGATCTAAGTCGTCCTTCCGCCGCGTGTGCGGAAGGATGGGGGGGGGCAGATCCGTATCTATTAGATCCGTATCTACCTCTGTAAATCCGGATCTAAACTGGGTTTACTAATCTGGATGAGGTAGATCCGGATCTATATAGGTAAGTGCAGAAGCAGCCTATTTGTATAAATTGATACAAATATCCAATACGAATGCATATGTATCCCATACATATCCGATATGTATCCATATGTATGCGATACATATCCAATAAGTATCCTATAACGTATCCACTCTGAAAGTGTCAAATCTGACCTGAATCCACTTCGAATCTGTTCTCGATCCATGTCTAATGCATTCTGGATCCGCCGCAGATGTGACTGGCACAGCTGCTTTCCTGCCTCCCTAGGTTCATGAATTTAAGAAAGCTTCACACTAGGGCTGTGCATGAATGCAATTTTCAGTTTCAATTCAATTTGAATTGAATTTTTGAATGTTCAGATTTGTACAAATAGGGAAAAAGAAATGAATGAATTCAAATTCAGACCTATTCAAATACATTCCTATCTATTCATATTTGAAGATATGAGTGTCGACACATTCCTATCCATCCATAAGTGTCTGTATGCATCCCGTTTTTGTCCCAAATGTATCCATGCAAGTGCGTAAGGATATGAATAAGATGCCTATGGATACGTATATAATGCGTATGTATCATACAGATACGAACATCCAAATAGTTCATACAAATGATTTGAAACATACAAATTCATTCAGATGTTTAAAAATGAATGTATAGACATTCTACTCAAATTCGAATGTCCCAATTCGAATAAATCCTATTGCATTTCTGATGTTTTGAATATTTTTGCACATCCTTACTTCGTACGAATGTTCCAACGCATGTGACTGAAATTCGAATGCCAGTCTTTAAATGTGCCAACAGGTTCACAAATATTCCGAATCATTGAATTCATATATGAGTGTCCAGATTTGTCTGAATTTGTACGAATAACAAATGTTACGGATCTTCTTGCATGCCCCTAATAAATGCAGGTGCTACTGTTTGACTTTGTCGCTTTCAATGCCATGCATGCTCATGCATTTCAATGGCGGTCCTGTGATGGGTCATTAATCCTAGCAGCATTCTGCCAGCCTTAACAATTTTCTCCTTCAGCCAATGTGCTCATAAATACGGGCACTGAGATGAAAATCTTCCAGACAAACAAAGAACGGAAGTTGTAAAGAACAGGTTTAACTGGGAATGGGGGAGGGAATCAGAATCCATAGCCCAATTCAAGGTTTTACTCTGACTTTTAAGGCCCTAAATGACTTGGGCCCCAAATATCTAAAGGAATGCCTTCTCCCATACCAACCTGCCCATGCCCTAAGATCTGCAGGAGAGGCCCTCCTGGTTGTCCCAACGCCTTCAATAGTGAGGCTGGTGGGCACCCAGGAAAGGGCCTTGTCAGTAATGGCTCCCAGGCTGTGGAATAGTCTCCCCATTGAGGTGCATCAGGCTCCTTCTTTGTTTATCTTCAGGAAGGCAGTGAAGACACACCTCTTCACTCAGGCCTTTGGCTAAATGACAGTCATGTTTCCCCCAATGTAAACATCACTGTTTTAACTGAGATTGTTTTATTTTAGACACTGTGATGGTTTTTATTGTTTTAATATATACATGATATGGTGGATTTTAATGTTGTTAACCTCCCACAGGTATAGGGTGGGATAGAAATATGAGAGAGAGAGAGGTGATAGATAGATAGATAGATAGATAGATAGATAGATAGATAGATAGATAGATAGATAGATAGATAGATAGATAGATAGATAGATAGATAGATAGATAGATGCATGCATGCATGCATGCATGCATGCATGCATGCATACATACATACATACATACATACATACATACATACATACATACATACATACATACATACATACATACATACATACATACATACATACATACATACATACATACATAGACAGATAAAAAGGACTAGAGCAAAGCACTCATTGGAAGATTGCTTTGATATTGCGCAATCTGAGGGCTTTTCGCATTGGCCTTTCCCGAACGCGTGGAGGACAGCTCCGGACGCAGCATACGCATTGCTGCGGCCGGGTTTCCGTCTCGGCGTGTCCGGAGCTGTCCTCCACGCGTTCCGGATGCAGAGCACTTTAAAGTGCTCTGCATCCGTTCGAACGCGGACGAGCCGCCCCGGCGCGTTCCGGGAGAGAAGCGTTCGCACGCTTCTCTCCCTGACAGCCGTCGGCACGCCCCCAGGGGCTGACTTGCCGGGCCGGCGATTGCGCCGGCGCGGCGAAGCCGGTAGACAGGACCCACTGAATCGGGGTTCCCCTTTCCCGTCTGCCAGGGTCAGTGACCCTGGCAGATGGCACAGGGGAACCCCGATTCGGTGCGTCCCGTCTGTCGCCTCCGACGGCCGCCGGGACGTGGCTCCTTCCCGGGTCCGGCAGCCCCAATGGCGCTGCCGGACCCGGGAAGGAGCCACCAGCATCGGCGTCCTGTCGCCCCTTTCTGGGGTGGCAGGAGGTCGATGTTGGGCTCGCTGGGGGCGAGGAACGCCTTGGGCGGCCGGAGCGCATCGCTCCGGTCCCCCAAGGGTCCCCCCCACCCCCATCGCGGCCATCTACGGGCTGCAGGCGCCTGGATCTAGGCGCCTGCAGCCTGCAGATGAGTCCCACCCCCCACCCCCGTCCCCAAAACCCCCACCCCCAACCACCCTCCGGCCCGGATCGGGCCCATCTACGCTCTCTAGGTGCCCACAGCGGGGCACCCAGAGAGCGAAGATGTTTCCCCCCCCTCCCCCAGGGCCCTGGGAGGACGCGCGCGCGAGGAATGACTTACCTCGTCGCCGTCCAGCGTCGAACTGAGGGTGGCATTGTGGGAGCGCGCAAGACGCAGCCCACCTAGTCCCCCTATTGGACAACCCGTAGAGCTGGCACGAAGCACGGGGCGGGTGGCTTGACAGCGCTGCCCGCCCCTTGGGTGCTCTCACCCAATGGGCGGGCAGCGCTGCGGCCGAATCCCCGCCCCTGGCCGGCCTTTGCCGGCCAAGACAGCTCCCGGCGCTTTCACCTTTCGCTCACAGGCGCGCCGGAATGCGTTCCGTCGCGTCTGTGTGTGAACGGTAAAAGCGCCCGGAAGTGTCTTAAGCTGCTCGCCTGCACGCGTTCCGTTTGGAACGCGTTGCAGTGCGGAAATCCCTCTCGTTTCAACATAACAATGAATGAAAATGTGGCTCATTCACAAGAACAAAGCAGGACTCCTAGCAAAGATTCACAAACACACCCACTGCCCCCATCAATGGTTCTAGAAATTCTCTACAGACTTCTGCTGCTGTAGCATAACTGTCTAAGTAGTAGAATTGCAACATCCTGGTCAGAAATTCAACTTGCTGAACCCCATTTGCATCCCTGTCAAGTCTAACTCTGACTTAAAAGGCCCCAAATGACCTGGGCCCCAAATAACTAAAGGATATGCCTTCTCCCATACTGACCTGCCCCCTGGTTCTCCCACTGCCCTCAGTAGTGAAACAGATGGGCACCCAGGAAGGGGCCTTCTCGGTAATGGCCCCCAAGTTATGGAATAGTCTCCCCCTTGAGGTGTGTCATGCCCCTTTCTCTGTATATATTCAGGAAGGCAGTGAAGACGCACCTCTTTGCTCTAGCCTTTGGCTGATGTGATTATATTTCCCCCCTCATGGCAGATACTATTATTTTAATATGCTGAATCTTTTCAATGTTTTTGTGTATTTTATTGATTTTAATATTGGTTTTAATTTGTTGTTTTAAAGTTTGTGGCACACCCTGAGATCTTTGGGTATAGGACGGGATAGAAATATAATAAATAAATAAATAAATAATCCTTATGTCCTTATCATCAGGGATGGCCCTCTGTGTTAGGGATGTGTAAGAATATTTGAACCATTCAAAATTCAATTGTCTGTACAATTCTTTTTAAACATTCAAATGAATTTGAAGGTTTTGAGTTATTCATACGAATTCTTTGTACATTCGTTCGCATTTCATCTGTATACGGACATATCCTATTCGCGCCTGTACGCATTCGTATGGATAAGTACAGGATGAAAACAGGATGCATACAGGATAAAAACGGGATGCACATGGATGTGTACAGATGCGTACGGACACATATGAATGTTGTTGACATTTGTATCATCAAATATGAATAGAATATTTGTACAAATTGATACAAATATGTTTGAATCCGTTTGAATTTTAATACTTTAATTTTTTCTCTATCATACGAATTTGGACATTCGAATATTCAATGCGAATGGAATGTCAAAAATTGCATCTGTGCAAACCCCTGCTCCTGGTTGTACCACCTCCTTCTGTTGTTGATGGGGTGGGGACCTGGGACAGGGCCTTCTCAGTAGTAGCCCCCAGATTGTGGAATAGTCCTCCCCCCAAGGTGTGCCAAGCACCTTGAGTTAATACTTTCAGGACAAAGGTCTTTGTATACCCTGACCTTTCTAGCTGATCTTCATTTGTTCATTTTATATTTTGTTTTGAAATCCTGCCACCCATCCTAGGAACTTCAGGTATGGGGCAGGATAAAAATATAAATAAATAATCTCAAGCCCCACCATTTCACCTTTCAACAGCCCCCGAACAACATTTCATAGCACTATTTGTTGTCATTCTTTCAGATTTTGGTTTACTTACTCTTTCAGGAGCTGGAAATCTTCTGTCCTTTGCCACCGTCCAGTTCCTTCCACCTTGCTGACCACACTTTTTTCTGTCTTCTCTGTTTTCCAGACTGACTTTGAGAAGGACGTGGATATGGCTTGTAGATCAGGTGAGCACATTACAGGTGAGACATCAACAAGTGACCTGGTTTGGGGATTGAACTTGACTTTTCCTTCTTACGTTATGCAAACATATATATTTTGCTGTGCCAAACTGTTCCTTGCAGACTCTGTGTGTTCGTATCCTTCCTTGCTTCTTTTGTCCCTCAAGAGTAGAGATGTATCAGACTCATCTGGGATCACACCAATCTGAATTAAACAGGGGACGTTCAAATGCTTTGAATTCAAACTGAACACCCTGCCTGTCTGAAAACAGAATTTGAATTTGAACCAAAGGGGCGTTCAAATGAACCCATCAAACACACCCTGTTTGGCCTGAGTTCAGAGGCGTTTGATTTGAACCAGACACTGTGCCTGTTTGAAGAAAAAAGTTCAAATTCAAATCAAACAAGGAGTGTTCGGTTCAAACCTAACTGGACCAGGAAAAAGAAGTTTCTGCACATCTCTGCTAAAGATCTCCCAGCCCCTCCCTCTCCTATAGGATAACTGTTTGTGGTCTTTAGATACCTAAGGATTATGTGAGGCCCAAAACAAGCTTAGCTGAATGGAAGAAGGACGCTTTGGGAGAAATCTGTATGTACCCCATAAGTTCTACCTTCTTTTGGTACCAGAAAGGAAACTTAAAATCTAGCCTGCCTTGCAGATTGGATTGCCACAGACCCAAAAACATGTTCTGAGCACTGTGTGCAAGCTTCTCCAACTTCGCTCCAGCATTGTGCTGCTAAGCATTTTCAGATGTCTGATTTGAGTTTGATCAAATGCCAAAAATCGCAGTCTTGCACACCCCTACTCACCAGTGATTGGCCACCTACCTGCAACACTTTCTGGGTCCCTGATTGGTTGCTCACCAGCAGCATTTGTTCCCATGCTGTGATTGGCTCCAAATTAAAGAGTCGTTCTTGGTGTCATTTATCCCCACATGGGGAAGGGGCAGCTATTCCTGGGTTTCAGGGTGGAATAAGAGGATTTTAAGAATTTTATATCTGCCCATACAGCCTTATATTTACCCAGAGGGTATCTCGTTAAGCACATCTGATCATGCCCTAGCTCTTTATTCTGGCTTCTGCAGAACCCTCAACAGGTGAAAGCCACAATGCATCCCAGGCTGATTTTCATTGCATCTTTGTGTTGTGATGAATGCTAAGTTAGACTTGACTACAAAAGACTAATTTTACATTGAATGTCCTGCTTACAATCCAGTCCTGAGAAATACTTTTAAAGATGGGCGGAAGCACTGACTGGTCTGGGTTCCCCTTTTTCTCATTCATAAGATCACTTCATGGCACAGAAAGCTAAGATCACAGTGGGGAAATGTATTATAGGTGGCTGTATCAATGTAGCACATGTTTTGGGAGGCCTTTTGCATTGCATTCCTTCCTGTAGACTCTGATGGTAGGCAAGCTGACTCTTCCATGAGCCTCCATCTTCCTTCCCTTGTGTCTGATG